>OZ020125.1:214320-961233 GCA_963971155.1 Anthrax anthrax | reverse complement strand
AAAACTGCAGGAACACGAGATTTATCATATATTCTCGATACTGGCCGTTTGTACCAGTGAAAAGTAAGTAAAACCATTGGAACGCTTTATTTTTTCAAGATTCTTTATTTCGCCTGATATTTCAGAAAAAATTGCTGGAACACGATATTTTTCACACATTCTCGATGCTGGCCGTTTGTACCAGTGAAAAGTAAGTAAAACCACTGGAACGCTTTATTTTTCCAAGATTCTTCATTTCGCCTGATATTTCAAAGGAAATTGAGAAAAAACTGCTGAAACACGAGATTTTTCAAATATTCTCGATACTGGCCGTTTGTACCAGTGAAATGTAAGTAAAACCACTGGAACGTCTTATTTGTCGAAAATTCTTCATTGCGCCTAATATTTCAGAGTAAATTGAGACATAACTGCAGGAACACGAGATTTATCATATATTCTCGATACTGGCCGTTTGTACCAGTGAAAAGTAAGTAAACCCATTGGAACGCTTTATTTTTTCAAGATTCTTTATTTCGCCTGATATTTCAGAAAAAATTGCTGGAACACGATATTTTTCACACATTCTCGATACTGGCCGTTTGTACCAGTGAAAAGTAAGTAAAACCACTGGAACGCTTTATTTTTCCAAGATTCTTCATTTCGCCTGATATTTCAGAGGAAATTGAGAAAAACTGCTGGAACACGATATTTATCAAACATTCTCGATACAGGCCGTTTGTACCAGTGAATGTAAGTAAAACCACTGGAACGTCTTATTTGTCGGAAATTCTTCATTTCGCCTGATATTTCAAAGGAAATTGAAAAAAAACTGCTGGAACACGATATTTATCAAACATTCTCGATACAGGCCGTTTGTACCAGTGAAATGTAAGTAAAACCACTGGAACGTCTTATTTGTCGAAAATTCTTCATTTCGCCTGATATTTCAGAGTAAATTGAGACAAAACTGCAGGAACACGAGATTTATCATATATTCTCGATACTGGCCGTTTGTACCAGTGAAAAGTAAGTAAAACCATTGGAACGGCTTTATTTTTTCAAGATTCTTTATTTCGCCTGATATTTCAGAAAAAATTGCTGGAACACGATATTTTTCACACATTCTCGATACTGGCCGTTTGTACCAGTGAAATGTAAGTAAAACCACTGGAACGTCTTATTTGTCGAAAATTCTTCATTTCGCCTGATATTTCAGAGGAAATTGAGAAAAAACTGCTAGAACACGATATTTATCAAACATTCTCGATACAGGCTGTTTGTACCAGTGAAATGTAAGTAAAACCACTGGAATGTCTTATTTGTCGAAAATTCTTCATTTCGCCTGATATTTCAAAGGAAATTGAAAAAAAACTGCTGGAACACGATATTTATCAAACATTCTCGATACAGGCCGTTTGTACCAGTGAAAAGAAGGTAAAACCATTGGAACGCTTTATTTTTTCAAGATTCTTTATTTCGCCTGATATTTCAGAAAAAATTGCTGGAACACGATATTTTTCACACATTCTCGATACTGGCCGTTTGTACCAGTGAAAAGTAAGTAAAACCACTGGAACGCTTTATTTTACCAAGATTCTTCATTTCGCCTGATATTTCAGAGGAAATTGAGAAAAAACTGCTGAAACACGAGATTTTTCAAATATTCTCGATACTGGCCGTTTGTACTAGTGAAAAGTAAGAAAAACAACTGGAATGTCTTATTTGTCGAAAATTCTTCATTTCGCCTGATATTTCAGAGTAAATTGAGAAAAAACTGCAGGAACAAGAGATTTATCAAATATTCTCGATACTGGCCGTTTGTACCAGTGAAATGTAAGTAAAACCATTGGAACGTCTTATTTGTTGAAAATTCTTCATTTCGCCTGATATTTCAGAGTAAATTGAGAAAAAACTGCTGGAACACGAGATTTTTCAAATATTCTCGATACTGGCCGTTTGTACTAGTGAAAAGTAAGAAAAACAACTGGAACGTCTTATTTGTCGAAAATTCTTCATTTCGCCTGATATTTCAGAGTAAATTGAGAAAAAACTGCAAGAACACGATATTTATCAAACATTCTCGATACAGGCCGTTTGTACCAGTGAAATGTAAGTAAAACCACTGGAACGTCTTATTTGTCGAAAATTCTTCATTTCGCCTGATATTTCAGAGTAAATTGAGACAAAACTGCAGGAACACGAGATTTATCATATATTCTCGATACTGGCCGTTTGTACCAGTGAAAAGTAAGTAAAACCATTGGAACGCTTTATTTTTTCAAGATTCTTTATTTCGCCTGATATTTCAGAAAAAATTGCTGGAACACGATATTTTTCACACATTCTCGATACTGGCCGTTTGTACCAGTGAAATGTAAGTAAAACCACTGGAACGTCTTATTTGTCGAAAATTCTTCATTTCGCCTGATATTTCAGAGGAAATTGAGAAAAAACTGCTAGAACACGATATTTATCAAACATTCTCGATACAGGCCGTTTGTACCAGTGAAAAGAAGGTAAAACCATTGGAACGCTTTATTTTTTCAAGATTCTTTATTTCGCCTGATATTTCAGAAAAAATTGCTGGAACACGATATTTTTCACACATTCTCGATACTGGCCGTTTGTACCAGTGAAAAGTAAGTAAAACCACTGGAACGCTTTATTTTACCAAGATTCTTCATTTCGCCTGATATTTCAGAGGAAATTGAGAAAAAACTGCTGAAACACGAGATTTTTCAAATATTCTCGATACTGGCCGTTTGTACTAGTGAAAAGTAAGAAAAACAACTGGAATGTCTTATTTGTCGAAAATTCTTCATTTCGCCTGATATTTCAGAGTAAATTGAGAAAAAACTGCAGGAACAAGAGATTTATCAAATATTCTCGATACTGGCCGTTTGTACCAGTGAAAAGTAAGTAAACCCATTGGAACGCTTTATTTTTTCAAGATTCTTTATTTCGCCTGATATTTCAGAAAAAATTGCTGGAACACGATATTTTTCACACATTCTCGATACTGGCCGTTTGTACCAGTGAAAAGTAAGTAAAACCACTGGAACGCTTTATTTTTCCAAGATTCTTCATTTCGCCTGATATTTCAGAGGAAATTGAGAAAAAACTGCTGGAACACGATATTTATCAAACATTCTCGATACAGGCCGTTTGTACCAGTGAAATGTAAGTAAAACCACTGGAACGTCTTATTTGTCGAAAATTCTTCATTTCGCCTGATATTTCAGAGTAAATTGAGACAAAACTGCAGGAACACGAGATTTATCATATATTCTCGATACTGGCCGTTTGTACCAGTGAAAAGTAAGTAAAACCATTGGAACGCTTTATTTTTTCAAGATTCTTTATTTCGCCTGATATTTCAGAAAAAATTGCTGGAACACGATATTTTTCACACATTCTCGATACTGGCCGTTTGTACCAGTGAAATGTAAGTAAAACCACTGGAACGTCTTATTTGTCGAAAATTCTTCATTTCGCCTGATATTTCAGAGGAAATTGAGAAAAAACTGCTAGAACACGATATTTATCAAACATTCTCGATACAGGCCGTTTGTACCAGTGAAATGTAAGTAAAACCACTGGAATGTCTTATTTGTCGAAAATTCTTCATTTCGCCTGATATTTCAAAGGAAATTGAAAAAAAACTGCTGGAACACGATATTTATCAAACATTCTCGATACAGGCCGTTTGTACCAGTGAAAAGAAGGTAAAACCATTGGAACGCTTTATTTTTTCAAGATTCTTTATTTCGCCTGATATTTCAGAAAAAATTGCTGGAACACGATATTTTTCACACATTCTCGATACTGGCCGTTTGTACCAGTGAAAAGTAAGTAAAACCACTGGAACGCTTTATTTTACCAAGATTCTTCATTTCGCCTGATATTTCAGAGGAAATTGAGAAAAAACTGCTGAAACACGAGATTTTTCAAATATTCTCGATACTGGCCGTTTGTACTAGTGAAAAGTAAGAAAAACAACTGGAATGTCTTATTTGTCGAAAATTCTTCATTTCGCCTGATATTTCAGAGTAAATTGAGAAAAAACTGCAGGAACAAGAGATTTATCAAATATTCTCGATACTGGCCGTTTGTACCAGTGAAAAGTAAGTAAACCCATTGGAACGCTTTATTTTTTCAAGATTCTTTATTTCGCCTGATATTTCAGAAAAAATTGCTGGAACACGATATTTTTCACACATTCTCGATACTGGCCGTTTGTACCAGTGAAAAGTAAGTAAAACCACTGGAACGCTTTATTTTTCCAAGATTCTTCATTTCGCCTGATATTTCAAAGGAAATTGAGAAAAAACTGCTGAAACACGAGATTTTTCAAATATTCTCGATACTGGCCGTTTGTACCAGTGAAATGTAAGTAAAACCATTGGAACGCCTTATTTTTCCAAGATTCTTCATTTCGCCTGATATTTCAGAGTAAATTGAGACAAAACTGCAGGAACACGAGATTTATCATATATTCTCGATACTGGCCGTTTGTACCAGTGAAAAGTAAGTAAAACCATTGGAACGCTTTATTTTTTCAAGATTCTTTATTTCGCCTGATATTTCAGAAAAAATTGCTGGAACACGATATTTTTCACACATTCTCGATACTGGCCGTTTGTACCAGTGAAAAGTAAGTAAAACCACTGGAACGCTTTATTTTTCCAAGATTCTTCATTTCGCCTGATATTTCAGAGGAAATTGAGAAAAAACTGCTGGAACACGATATTTATCAAGCATTCTCGATACAGGCCGTTTGTACCAGTGAAATGTAAGTAAAACCACTGGAACGTCTTATTTGTCGGAAATTCTGCATTTCGCCTGATATTTCAAAGGAAATTGAAAAAAAACTGCTGGAACACGATATTTATCAAACATTCTCGATACAGGCCGTTTGTACCTGTGAAATGTAAGTAAAACCACTGGAACGTCTTATTTGTCGAAAATTCTTCATTGCGCCTAATATTTCAGAGTAAATTGAGACAAAACTGCAGGAACACGAGATTTATCATATATTCTCGATACTGGCCGTTTGTACCAGTGAAAAGTAAGTAAAACCATTGGAACGCTTTATTTTTTCAAGATTCTTTATTTCGCCTGATATTTCAGAGTAAATTGAGACAAAACTGCAGGAACACGAGATTTATCATATATTCTCGATACTGGCCGTTTGTACCAGTGAAAAGTAAGTAAAACCATTGGAACGCTTTATTTTTTCAAGATTCTTTATTTCGCCTGATATTTCAGAAAAAATTGCTGGAACACGATATTTTTCACACATTCTCGATACTGGCCGTTTGTACCAGTGAAAAGTAAGTAAAACCACTGGAACGCTTTATTTTTCCAAGATTCTTCATTTCGCCTGATATTTCAAAGGAAATTGAGAAAAAACTGCTGAAACACGAGATTTTTCAAATATTCTCGATACTGGCCGTTTGTACCAGTGAAATGTAAGTAAAACCACTGGAACGTCTTATTTGTCGAAAATTCTTCATTGCGCCTAATATTTCAGAGTAAATTGAGACATAACTGCAGGAACACGAGATTTATCATATATTCTCGATACTGGCCGTTTGTACCAGTGAAAAGTAAGTAAACCCATTGGAACGCTTTATTTTTTCAAGATTCTTTATTTCGCCTGATATTTCAGAAAAAATTGCTGGAACACGATATTTTTCACACATTCTCGATACTGGCCGTTTGTACCAGTGAAAAGTAAGTAAAACCACTGGAACGCTTTATTTTTCCAAGATTCTTCATTTCGCCTGATATTTCAGAGGAAATTGAGAAAAAACTGCTGGAACACGATATTTATCAAACATTCTCGATACAGGCCGTTTGTACCAGTGAAATGTAAGTAAAACCACTGGAACGTCTTATTTGTCGGAAATTCTTCATTTCGCCTGATATTTCAAAGGAAATTGAAAAAAAACTGCTGGAACACGATATTTATCAAACATTCTCGATACAGGCCGTTTGTACCAGTGAAATGTAAGTAAAACCACTGGAACGTCTTATTTGTCGAAAATTCTTAATTTCGCCTGATATTTCAGAGTAAATTGAGACAAAACTGCAGGAACACGAGATTTATCATATATTCTCGATACTGGCCGTTTGTACCAGTGAAAAGTAAGTAAAACCATTGGAACGCTTTATTTTTTCAAGATTCTTTATTTCGCCTGATATTTCAGAAAAAATTGCTGGAACACGATATTTTTCACACATTCTCGATACTGGCCGTTTGTACCAGTGAAATGTAAGTAAAACCACTGGAACGTCTTATTTGTCGAAAATTCTTCATTTCGCCTGATATTTCAGAGGAAATTGAGAAAAAACTGCTAGAACACGATATTTATCAAACATTCTCGATACAGGCCGTTTGTACCAGTGAAATGTAAGTAAAACCACTGGAATGTCTTATTTGTCGAAAATTCTTCATTTCGCCTGATATTTCAAAGGAAATTGAAAAAAAACTGCTGGAACACGATATTTATCAAACATTCTCGATACAGGCCGTTTGTACCAGTGAAAAGAAGGTAAAACCATTGGAACGCTTTATATTTTCAAGATTCTTTATTTCGCCTGATATTTCAGAAAAAATTGCTGGAACACGATATTTTTCACACATTCTCGATACTGGCCGTTTGTACCAGTGAAAAGTAAGTAAAACCACTGGAACGCTTTATTTTACCAAGATTCTTCATTTCGCCTGATATTTCAGAGGAAATTGAGAAAAAACTGCTGAAACACGAGATTTTTCAAATATTCTCGATACTGGCCGTTTGTACTAGTGAAAAGTAAGAAAAACAACTGGAATGTCTTATTTGTCGAAAATTCTTCATTTCGCCTGATATTTCAGAGTAAATTGAGAAAAAACTGCAGGAACAAGAGATTTATCAAATATTCTCGATACTGGCCGTTTGTACCAGTGAAATGTAATTAAAACCATTGGAACGTCTTATTTGTCGAAAATTCTTCATTTCGCCTGATATTTCAGAGGAAATTGACAAAAAACTGCTGGAACACGAGATTTTTCAAATATTCTTGATACTGGCCGTTTGTACTAGTGTAAAGTAAGAAAAACAACTGGAATGTCTGATTTGTCGAAAATTCTTCATTTCGCCTGATATTTCAGAGTAAATTGAGAAAAAACTGCTGGAACACGAGATTTTTCAAATATTCTCGATACTGGCCGTTTGTACCAGTGAATAGTAAGTAAAACCATTGGAACGTCTTATTTGTCGAAAATTCTTCATTTCGCCTGATATTTCAGAGGAAATTGAGAAAAACCTGCTGGAACACGAGATTTTTCAAATATTATCGATACTGTCCGTTTGTACCAGTGAAATGTAAGTAAAACCACTGGAACGTCTTATTTGTCGAAAATTCTTCATTTCGCCTGAAATTTCAGAGGAAATTCAAAAATAATTGCTGGCACACGATATTTTTCAAACATTCTCGATACTAGCCGTTTGTACCAGTGAAATAAAAGTAAAACCACTGGAACGTCTTATTTGTCGAAAATTCTTCATTTCGCCTGATATTTCAGAGTAAATTGAGAAAAAACTGCAAGAACACGAGATTTATCAAATATTCTCGATACTGGCCGTTTGTATCAGTGAAATGTAAGTAAAACCATTGGAACGCCTTATATTTCCAAGATTCTTCATTTCGCCTGATATTTCAGAGGAAATTGAGAAAACACTGCTGGAACACGATATTTATCAAACATTCTCGATACTGGCCGTTTGTACCAGTGAAATGTAAGTAAAACCACTGGAACGTCTTATGTGTCGAAAATTCTTCATTTCGCCTGAAATTTCAGTGGAAATTCAAAAATAATTGCTGGCACACGATATTTTTCAAACATTCTCGATACTAGCCGTTTGTACCAGTGAAAAGTAAGTAAAACCATTGGAACGCTTTATTTTTCCAAGATTCTTCATTTCGCCTGATATTTCAGAGGAAATTGAGAAAACACTGCTGGAACACGAGATTTTTCAAATATTCTCGATACTGGCCGTTTGTACCAGTAAAATGTAAGTAAAACCACTGGAACGTCTTATTTGTCGAAAATTCTTCATTTCGCCTGATATTTCAGAGTAAATTGAGAAAAAACTGCAAGAACACGAGATTTATCAAATATTCTCGATACTGGCCGTTTGTATCAGTGAAAAGTAAGTAAAACCACTGGAACGCTTTATTTTTCCAAGATTCTTCATTTCGCCTGATATTTCAGAGGAAATTTAGAAAAAACTGCTGGAACACGATATTTATCAAGCATTCTCGATACAGGCCGTTTGTACCAGTGAAATGTAAGTAAAACCACTGGAACGTCTTATTTGTCGGAAATTCTGCATTTCGCCTGATATTTCAAAGGAAATTGAAAAAAAACTGCTGGAACACGATATTTATCAAACATTCTCGATACAGGCCGTTTGTACCTGTGAAATGTAAGTAAAACCACTGGAACGTCTTATTTGTCGAAAATTCTTCATTGCGCCTAATATTTCAGAGTAAATTGAGACAAAACTGCAGGAACACGAGATTTATCATATATTCTCGATACTGGCCGTTTGTACCAGTGAAAAGTAAGTAAAACCATTGGAACGCTTTATTTTTTCAAGATTCTTTATTTCGCCTGATATTTCAGAGTAAATTGAGACAAAACTGCAGGAACACGAGATTTATCATATATTCTCGATACTGGCCGTTTGTACCAGTGAAAAGTAAGTAAAACCATTGGAACGCTTTATTTTTTCAAGATTCTTTATTTCGCCTGATATTTCAGAAAAAATTGCTGGAACACGATATTTTTCACACATTCTCGATACTGGCCGTTTGTACCAGTGAAAAGTAAGTAAAACCACTGGAACGCTTTATTTTTCCAAGATTCTTCATTTCGCCTGATATTTCAAAGGAAATTGAGAAAAAACTGCTGAAACACGAGATTTTTCAAATATTCTCGATACTGGCCGTTTGTACCAGTGAAATGTAAGTAAAACCACTGGAACGTCTTATTTGTCGAAAATTCTTCATTGCGCCTAATATTTCAGAGTAAATTGAGACATAACTGCAGGAACACGAGATTTATCATATATTCTCGATACTGGCCGTTTGTACCAGTGAAAAGTAAGTAAACCCATTGGAACGCTTTATTTTTTCAAGATTCTTTATTTCGCCTGATATTTCAGAAAAAATTGCTGGAACACGATATTTTTCACACATTCTCGATACTGGCCGTTTGTACCAGTGAAAAGTAAGTAAAACCACTGGAACGCTTTTTTTTTCCAAGATTCTTCATTTCGCCTGATATTTCAGAGGAAATTGAGAAAAAACTGCTGGAACACGATATTTATCAAACATTCTCGATACAGGCCGTTTGTACCAGTGAAATGTAAGTAAAACCACTGGAACGTCTTATTTGTCGGAAATTCTTCATTTCGCCTGATATTTCAAAGGAAATTGAAAAAAAACTGCTGGAACACGATATTTATCAAACATTCTCGATACAGGCCGTTTGTACCAGTGAAATGTAAGTAAAACCACTGGAACGTCTTATTTGTCGAAAATTCTTCATTTCGCCTGATATTTCAGAGTAAATTGAGACAAAACTGCAGGAACACGAGATTTATCATATATTCTCGATACTGGCCGTTTGTACCAGTGAAAAGTAAGTAAAACCATTGGAACGCTTTATTTTTTCAAGATTCTTTATTTCGCCTGATATTTCAGAAAAAATTGCTGGAACACGATATTTTTCACACATTCTCGATACTGGCCGTTTGTACCAGTGAAATGTAAGTAAAACCACTGGAACGTCTTATTTGTCGAAAATTCTTCATTTCGCCTGATATTTCAGAGGAAATTGAGAAAAAACTGCTAGAACACGATATTTATCAAACATTCTCGATACAGGCCGTTTGTACCAGTGAAATGTAAGTAAAACCACTGGAATGTCTTATTTGTCGAAAATTCTTCATTTCGCCTGATATTTCAAAGGAAATTGAAAAAAAACTGCTGGAACACGATATTTATCAAACATTCTCGATACAGGCCGTTTGTACCAGTGAAAAGAAGGTAAAACCATTGGAACGCTTTATTTTTTCAAGATTCTTTATTTCGCCTGATATTTCAGAAAAAATTGCTGGAACACGATATTTTTCACACATTCTCGATACTGGCCGTTTGTACCAGTGAAAAGTAAGTAAAACCACTGGAACGCTTTATTTTACCAAGATTCTTCATTTCGCCTGATATTTCAGAGGAAATTGAGAAAAAACTGCTGAAACACGAGATTTTTCAAATATTCTCGATACTGGCCGTTTGTACTAGTGAAAAGTAAGAAAAACAACTGGAATGTCTTATTTGTCGAAAATTCTTCATTTCGCCTGATATTTCAGAGTAAATTGAGAAAAAACTGCAGGAACAAGAGATTTATCAAATATTCTCGATACTGGCCGTTTGTACCAGTGAAATGTAATTAAAACCATTGGAACGTCTTATTTGTCGAAAATTCTTCATTTCGCCTGATATTTCAGAGGAAATTGAGAAAAAACTGCTGGAACACGAGATTTTTCAAATATTCTTGATACTGGCCGTTTGTACTAGTGTAAAGTAAGAAAAACAACTGGAATGTCTGATTTGTCGAAAATTCTTCATTTCGCCTGATATTTCAGAGTAAATTGAGAAAAAACTGCTGGAACACGAGATTTTTCAAATATTCTCGATACTGGCCGTTTGTACCAGTGAATAGTAAGTAAAACCATTGGAACGTCTTATTTGTCGAAAATTCTTCATTTCGCCTGATATTTCAGAGGAAATTGAGAAAAACCTGCTGGAACACGAGATTTTTCAAATATTATCGATACTGTCCGTTTGTACCAGTGAAATGTAAGTAAAACCACTGGAACGTCTTATTTGTCGAAAATTCTTCATTTCGCCTGAAATTTCAGAGGAAATTCAAAAATAATTGCTGGCACACGATATTTTTCAAACATTCTCGATACTAGCCGTTTGTACCAGTGAAATAAAAGTAAAACCACTGGAACGTCTTATTTGTCGAAAATTCTTCATTTCGCCTGATATTTCAGAGTAAATTGAGAAAAAACTGCAAGAACACGAGATTTATCAAATATTCTCGATACTGGCCGTTTGTATCAGTGAAATGTAAGTAAAACCATTGGAACGCCTTATATTTCCAAGATTCTTCATTTCGCCTGATATTTCAGAGGAAATTGAGAAAACACTGCTGGAACACGATATTTATCAAACATTCTCGATACTGGCCGTTTGTACCAGTGAAATGTAAGTAAAACCACTGGAACGTCTTATGTGTCGAAAATTCTTCATTTCGCCTGAAATTTCAGTGGAAATTCAAAAATAATTGCTGGCACACGATATTTTTCAAACATTCTCGATACTAGCCGTTTGTACCAGTGAAAAGTAAGTAAAACCACTGGAACGCTTTATTTTTCCAAGATTCTTCATTTCGCCTGATATTTCAGAGGAAATTGAGAAAACACTGCTGGAACACGAGATTTTTCAAATATTCTCGATACTGGCCGTTTGTAACAGTGAAATATAAGTAAAACCACTGGAACGTCTTATTTGTCGAAAATTCTTCATTTCGCCTGAAATTTCAGAGGAAATTCAAAAATAATTGCTGGCACACGATATTTTTCAAACATTCTCGATATTAGCCGTTTGTACCGGTGAAAAGTAAGTAAAACCACTGGAACGTCTTATTTGTCGAAAATTCTTCATTTCGCCTGATATTTCAGAGGAAATTGAGAAAAAACTGCTGGAACACGATATTTATCAAACATTCTCGATACAGGCCGTTTGTACCAGTGAAATGTAAGTAAAACCACTAGAATGCTTTATTTTTCAAAGATTCTTCATTTCGCCTGATATTTCAGAGGAAATTGAGCAAAAACTACTGGAACACGAGATTTTTCAAATATTCTCGATACTGGCCGTTTGTAACAGTGAAATATAAGTAAAACCACTGGAACGTCTTATTTGTCGAAAATTCTTCACTTCGCCTGAAATTTCAGAGGAAATTCAAAAATAATTGCTGGCACACGATATTTTTCAAACATTCTCGATACTAGCCGTTTGTACCAGTGAAATGTAAGTAAAACCACTTATTTGTCGAAAATTATTCATTTCGTCTGATATTTCAGAGTAAATTAGAACTAGATACAGGTGTGAAATAGAAATTACAGCTCTTAAAGAATCAAGTGAATTTCTTAAAACTATGCTCTCAAACGTGGAAAAAGCAGTTTATGAACTTAAAGAACGAATGGTTAAAAATGGGGTTGTACATGAGAAATATCTAGAAAACATTCAAGTTACCCAACAATCTTTCAATGCCATGAGAGATTTAACGAAGCAACAGCTAGAAATATTAACGACTAATCAAAATCGAGAAAATCAAAAATAATGAAGAAAAACAAAGTTTTCTTTAACATATAACAAAAAAGAAAAAAAAAAATACTAAAGTTAAAAAGAAAATCAAATCAAAAGGACAAAGTAAACCAAAAAGGAGAATTAAAAAGAAAAAGAGGGTTAACGAAAACTCAGAATTAGCCAATATAGAACTAGATACAGTTGTGAAATAGAAATTAGAGCTCTTGAAGAATCAAGTGAATTTCTTAAAACTAAGCCTTCAAACGTGGAAAAAGCAGTTTATGAACTTCAAGAACAAATGATTACAAAAGAGGATGTACATGAGAACTATACAGAAAACATTCAAGTTACTCAACAATCTTTCAACGTCATGAGAGATTTATCGAAGCAAGAGCTAGAAATGTTATCGACTAATCAAAATCAAGAAATTCAAGATAATGAAGAAAAAAAAAGTTTTCTTTAACATATAACAAAAAAGAAAAAAGGAAAAAAACAAAGTTAAAAAGAAAATCAAATCAAAAACACAAAGTAAAACAAAAAGGAGAATTAAAAAGGAAAAAGAGGGTTAACGAAAAATCAGAATTAGCCAATATAGAACTACATACAGGTGTGAAATAGAAATTACAGCTCTTAAAGAATCAAGTGAATTTCTTAAAACTATGCTCTCAAACGTGGAAAAAGCAGTTTATGGACTTCAAGAACGAATGATTATAAATGAGGTTGTACATGAGAAATATCCAGAAAACAGTCAAGTTACTCAACAATCTTTCAATGTCATGAGAGATTTATCGAAGCAAGAGCTAGAAATGTTAACGACTAATCAAAATCGAGAAAATCAAAAATAATGAAGAAAAACAAAGTTTTCTTTAACATATAACAAAAAAGAAAAAAAACAAAGTTAAAAAGAAAATCAAATCAAAAACACAAAGTAAAACAAAAAGGAGAATTAAAAAGGAAAAAGAGGGTTAACGAAAAATCAGAATTAGCCAATATAGAACTAGATGCAGTTGTGAAATAGAAATTAGAGCTCTTGAAGAATCAAGTGAATTTATTAAAACTAAGCCTTCAAACGCGGAAAAAGCAGTTTATGAACTTCAAGAACGAATGGTTAAAAATGGGGTTGTACATGAGAAATATCCAGAAAACATTCAAGTTACTCAAAAATCTTTCAATGTCATGAGAGATTTATCGAAGCAAGAGCTAGAAATGTTAACGACTAATCAAAATCGAGAAAATCAAAAATAATGAAGAAAAACAAAGTTTTCTTTAACATATAACAAAAAAGAAAAAAGAAAAAAAACAAAGTTAAAAAGGAAATCAAATCAAAAGGACAAAGTAAAACTTAAAGGAGAATTAAAAAGGAAAAAGAGGGTTAACGAAAAATCAGAATTAGCCAATATAGAACTAGATACAGGTGTGAAATAGAAATTACAGCTCTTAAAGAATCAAGTGAATTTCTTAAAACTATGCTCTCAAACGTGGAAAAAGCAGTTTATGAACTTAAAGAACGAATGATTATAAATGAGGTTGTACATGAGAAATATCCAGAAAACATTCAAGTTACCCAACAATATTTCAATGCCATGAGAGATTTAACGAAGCAAGAGCTAGAAATATTAACGACTAATCAAAATCGAGAAAATCAAAAATAATGAAGAAAAACAAAGTTTTCTTTAACATATAACAAAAAAGAAAAAAGAAAAAAAACAAAGTTAAAAAGAAAATCAAATCAAAAACACAAAGTAAAACAAAAAGGAGAATTAAAAAGGAAAAAGAGGGTTAACGAAAAATCAGAATTAGCCAATATAGAACTAGATACAGTTGTGAAATAGAAATTAGAGCTCTTGAAGAATCAAGTGAATTTCTTAAAACTAAGCCTTCAAACGTGGAAAAAGCAGTTTATGAACTTCAAGAACGAATGGTTAAAAATGGGGTTGTACATGAGAAATATCCAGAAAACATTCAAGTTACTCAACAATCTTTCAATGTCATGAGAGATTTATCGAAGCAAGAGCTAGAAATGTTAACGACTAATCAAAATCGAGAAAATCAAAAATAATGAAGAAAAACAAAGTTTTCTTTAACATATAACAAAAAAGAAAAAAAAAAAAAAACAAAGTTAAAAAGAAAATCAAATCAAAAACACAAAGTAAAACTAAAAGGAGAATTAAAAAGGAAAAAGAGGGTTAACGAAAAATCAGAATTAGCCAATATAGAACTAGATACAGTTGTGAAATAGAAATTAGAGCTCTTGAAGAATCAAGTGAATTTCTTAAAACTAAGCCTTCAAACGTGGAAAAAGCAGTTTATGAACTTCAAGAACGAATGGTTAAAAATGGGGTTGTACATGAGAAATATCCAGAAAACATTCAAGTTACTCAACAATCTTTCAATGTCATGAGAGATTTATCGAAGCAAGAGCTAGAAATGTTAACGACTAATCAAAATCGAGAAAATCAAAAATAATGAAGAAAAACAAAGTTTTCTTTAACATATAACAAAAAAGAAAAAAGAAAAAAAACAAAGTTAAAAAGAAAATCAAATCAAAAACACAAAGTAAAACAAAAAGGAGAATTAAAAAGGAAAAAGAGGGTTAACGAAAAATCAGAATTAGCCAATATAGAACTAGATACAGGTGTGAAATAGAAATTAGAGTTCTTGAAGAATCAAGTGAATTTCTTAAAACTATGCTCTCAAACGTGGAAAAAGCAGTTTATGAACTTAAAGTACGAATGGTTAAAAATGGGGTTGTACATGAGAAATATCTAGAAAACATTCAAGTTACCCAACAATCTTTCAATGCCATGAGAGATTTAACGAAGCAAGAGCTAGAAATATTAACGACTAATCAAAATCGAGAAAATCAAAAATAATGAAGAAAAACAAAGTTTCCTTTAACATATAACAAAAAAGAAAAAAAAAAAATACCAAAGATAAAAAGAAAATCAAATCAAAAGGACAAAGTAAAACTAAAAGGAGAATTAAAAAGGAAAAAGAGGGTTAACGAAAAATCAGAATTAGCCAATATAGAACTAGATACAGTTGTGAAATAGAATTTAGAGCTCTTGAAGAATCAAGTGAATTTCTTAAAACTAAGCCTTCAAACGTGGAAAAAGCAGTTTATGAACTTCAAGAACGAATGGTTAAAAATGGGGTTGTACATGAGAAATATCCAGAAAACATTCAAGTTACTCAACAATCTTTCAATGTCATGAGAAATTTATCGAAGCAAGAGCTAGAAATTTTAACGACTAATCAAAATCGAGAAAATCAAAAATAATGAAGAAAAACAAAGTTTTCTTTAACATATAACAAAAAAGAAAAAAAACAATGTTAAAAAGAAAATCAAATCAAAAACACAAAGTAAAACAAAAAGGAGAATTAAAAAGGAAAATGAGGGTTAACGACAAATCAGAATTAGCCAATATAGAACTAGATACAGTTGTGAAATAGAAATTAGAGCTCTTGAAGAATCAAGTGAATTTCTTAAAACTAAGCCTTCAAACGTGGAAAAAGCAGTTTATGAACTTCAAGAACAAATGATTACAAAAGAGGATGTACATGAGAACTATACAGAAAACATTCAAGTTACTCAACAAGCTTTCAATGTCATGAGAGATTTATCGAAGCAAGAGCTAGAAATGTTAACGACTAATCAAAATCGAGAAAATCAAAAATAATGATGAAAAACAAAGTTTTCTTTAACATATAACAAAAAAGAAAAAAGAAAAAAAACAAAGTTAAAAAGAAAATCAAATCAAAAACACAAAGTAAAACTAAAAGGAGAATTAAAAAGGAAAAAGAGGGTTAACGAAAAATCAGAATTAGCCAATATAGAACTAGATACAGTTGTGAAATAGAAATTAGAGCTCTTGAAGAATCAAGTGAATTTCTTAAAACTAAGCCTTCAAACGTGGAAAAAGCAGTTTATGAACTTCAAGAACGAATGGTTAAAAATGGGGTTGTACATGAGAAATATCTAGAAAACATTCAAGTTACCCAACCATCTTTCAATGCCATGAGAGATTTAACGAAGCAAGAGCTAGAAATATTAACGACTAATCAAAATCGAGAAAATCAAAAATAATGAAGAAAAACAAAGTTTTCTTTAACATATAACAAAAAAGAAAAAAAAAAAAAAAACAAAGTTAAAAAGAAAATCAAATCAAAAACACAAAGTAAAACTAAAAGGAGAATTAAAAAGGAAAAAGAGGGTTAACGAAAAATCAGAATTAGCCAATATAGAACTAGATACAGTTGTGAAATAGAAATTAGAGCTCTTGAAGAATCAAGTGAATTTCTTAAAACTAAGCCTTCAAACGTGGAAAAAGCAGTTTATGAACTTCAAGAACGAATGGTTAAAAATGGGGTTGTACATGAGAAATATCTAGAAAACATTCAAGTTACCCAACCATCTTTCAATGCCATGAGAGATTTAACGAAGCAAGAGCTAGAAATATTAACGACTAATCAAAATCGAGAAAATCAAAAATAATGAAGAAAAACAAAGTTTTCTTTAACATATAACAAAAAAGAACAAAAAAAAAATACCAAAGTTAAAAAGGAAATCAAATCAAAAGGACAAAGTAAAACTAAAAGGAGAATTAAAAAGGAAAAAGAGGGTTAACGAAAAATCAGAATTAGCCAATATAGAACTAGATACAGGTGTGAAATAGAAATTAGAGCTCTTGAAGAATCAAGTGAATTTCTTAAAACTATGCTCTCAAACGTGGAAAAAGCAGTTTATGGACTTCAAGAACGAATGATTATAAATGAGGTTGTACATGAGAAATATTCAGAAAACATTCAAGTTACTCAACAATCTTTCAATGTCATGAGAGATTTATCGAAGCAAGAGCTAGAAATGTTAACGACTAATCAAAATAGAGAAAATCAAAAATAATGAAGAAAAAAAAAGTTTTCTTTAACATATAACAAAAAAGAAAAAAGAAAAAAAACAAAGTTAAAAAGAAAATCAAATCAAAAACACAAAGTAAAACAAAAAGGAGAATTAAAAATAAAAAAGAGGGTTAACGAAAAATCAGAATTAGCCAATATAGAACTAGATACAGTTGTGAAATAGAAATTAGAGCTCTTAAAGAATCAAGTGAATTTCTTAAAACTATGCTCTCAAACGTGGAAAAAGCAGTTTATGAACTTAAAGAACGAATGATTATAAATGAGGTTGTACATGAGAAATATCCAGAAAACATTCAAGTTACTCAACAATCTTTCAATGTCATGAGAGATTTATCGAAGCAAGAGCTAGAAATGTTAACGACTAATCAAAATCGAGAAAATCAAAAATAATGAAGAAAAACAAAGTTTCCTTTAACATATAACAAAAAAGAAAAAAAAAAAAATACCAAAGATAAAAAGAAAATCAAATCAAAAGGACAAAGTAAAACTAAAAGGAGAATTAAAAAGGAAAAAGAGGGTTAACGAAAAATCAGAATTAGCCAATATAGAACTAGATACAGTTGTGAAATAGAATTTAGAGCTCTTGAAGAATCAAGTGAATTTCTTAAAACTAAGCCTTCAAACGTGGAAAAAGCAGTTTATGAACTTCAAGAACGAATGGTTAAAAATGGGGTTGTACATGAGAAATATCCAGAAAACATTCAAGTTACTCAACAATCTTTCAATGTCATGAGAAATTTATCGAAGCAAGAGCTAGAAATTTTAACGACTAATCAAAATCGAGAAAATCAAAAATAATGATGAAAAACAAAGTTTTCTTTAACATATAACAAAAAAGAAAAAAAACAATGTTAAAAAGAAAATCAAATCAAAAACACAAAGTAAAACAAAAAGGAGAATTAAAAAGGAAAAAGAGGGTTAACGACAAATCAGAATTAGCCAATATAGAACTAGATACAGTTGTGAAATAGAAATTAGAGCTCTTGAAGAATCAAGTGAATTTCTTAAAACTAAGCCTTCAAACGTGGAAAAAGCAGTTTATGAACTTCAAGAACAAATGATTACAAAAGAGGATGTACATGAGAACTATACAGAAAACATTCAAGTTACTCAACAAGCTTTCAATGTCATGAGAGATTTATCGAAGCAAGAGCTAGAAATGTTAACGACTAATCAAAATCGAGAAAATCAAAAATAATGAAGAAAAACAAAGTTTTCTTTAACATATAACAAAAAAGAAAAAAGAAAAAAAACAAAGTTAAAAAGAAAATCAAATCAAAAACACAAAGTAAAACTAAAAGGAGAATTAAAAAGGAAAAAGAGGGTTAACGAAAAATCAGAATTAGCCAATATAGAACTAGATACAGTTGTGAAATAGAAATTAGAGCTCTTGAAGAATCAAGTGAATTTCTTAAAACTAAGCCTTCAAACGTGGAAAAAGCAGTTTATGAACTTCAAGAACGAATGGTTAAAAATGGGGTTGTACATGAGAAATATCTAGAAAACATTCAAGTTACCCAACCATCTTTCAATGCCATGAGAGATTTAACGAAGCAAGAGCTAGAAATATTAACGACTAATCAAAATCGAGAAAATCAAAAATAATGAAGAAAAACAAAGTTTTCTTTAACATATAACTAAAAAGAAAAAAAAAATACCAAAGATAAAAAGAAAATCAAATCAAAAGGACAAAGTAAACCAAAAAGGAGAATTAAAAAGAAAAAGAGGGTTAACGAAAAATCAGATATAGCCAATATAGAACTAGATACAGTTGTGAAATAGAAATTAGAGCTCTTGAAGAATCAAGTGAATTTCTTAAAACTAAGCCTTCAAACGTGGAAAAAGCAGTTTATGAACTTCAAGAACAAATGATTACAAAAGAGGATGTACATGAGAACTATACAGAAAACATTCAAGTTACTCAACAATTTTTCAACGTCATGAGAGATTTATCGAATAAAGAGCTAGAAATTTTAACGACTAATCAAAATCGAGAAAATCAAAAATAATGAAGAAATAAAAAGTTTTCTTTAACATATAACAAAAAAGAAAAAAAAAATACCAAAGTTAAAAAGGAAATCAAATCAAAAGGACAAAGTAAACCAAAAAGGAGAATTAAAAAGAAAAAGAGGGTTAACGAAAAATCAGAATTAGCCAATATAGAACTAGATACAGTTGTGAAATAGAAATTAGAGCTGTTGAAGAATCAAGTGAATTTCTTAAAACTAAGCCTTTAAACGTGGAAAAAGCAGTTTATGAACTTCAAGAACAAATGATTACAAAAGAGGATGTACATGAGAACTATACAGAAAACATTCAAGTTACTCAACAATCTTTCAACGTCATGAGAGATTTATCGAAGCAAGAGCTAGAAATGTTAACGACTAATCAAAATCAAGAAATTCAAGATAATGAAGAAAAAAAAAGTTTTCTTTAACATATAACAATAAAGAAAAAAGGAAAAAAACAAACTTAAAAAGAAAATCAAATCAAAAACACAAAGTAAAACAAAAAGGAGAATTAAAAAGGAAAAAGAGGGTTAACGAAAAATCAGAATTAGCCAATATAGAACTAGATACAGGTGTGAAATAGAAATTACAGCTCTTAAAGAATCAAGTGAATTTCTTAAAACTATGCTCTCAAACGTGGAAAAAGCAGTTTATGGACTACAAGAACGAATGATTATAAATGAGGTTGTACATGAGAAATATCCAGAAAACAGTCAAGTTACTCAACAATCTTTCAATGTCATGAGAGATTTATCGAAGCAAGAGCTAGAAATGTTAACGACTAATCAAAATCGAGAAAATCAAAAATAATGAAGAAAAACAAAGTTTTCTTTAACATATAACAAAAAAGAAAAAAGAAAAAAAACAAAGTTAAAAAGAAAATCAAATCAAAAACACAAAGTAAAACAAAAAGGAGAATTAAAAAGGAAAAAGAGGGTTAACGAAAAATCAGAATTAGCCAATATAGAACTACATACAGTTGTGAAATAGAAATTAGAGCTCTTGAAGAATCAAGTGAATTTCTTAAAACTAAGCCTTCAAACGTGGAAAAAGCAGTTTATGAACTTCAAGAACGAATGGTTAAAAATGGGGTTGTACATGAGAAATATCCAGCAAACATTCAAGTTACTCAACAATCTTTCAATGTCATGAGAGATTTATCGGAACAAGAGCTAGAAATGTTAACGACTAATCAAAATCGAGAAAATCAAAAATAATGAAGAAAAACAAAGTTTTCTTTAACATATAACAAAAAAGAAAAAAGAAAAAAAACAAAGTTAAAAAGGAAATCAAATCAAAAGGACAAAGTAAAACTAAAAGGAGAATTAAAAAGGAAAAAGAGGGTTAACGAAAAATCAGAATTAGCCAATATAGAACTAGATACAGTTGTGAAATAGAAATTAGAGCTCTTGAAGAATCAAGTGAATTTCTTAAAACTAAGCCTTCAAACGTGGAAAAAGCAGTTTATGAACTTAAAGAACGAATGGTTAAAAATGGGGTTGTACATGAGAAATATCTAGAAAACATTCAAGTTACCCAACCATCTTTCAATGCCATGAGAGATTTAACGAAGCAAGAGCTAGAAATATTAACGACTAATCAAAATCGAGAAAATCAAAAATAATGAAGAAAAACAAAGTTTTCTTTAACATATAACAAAAAAGAAAAAAAAAAAAAAACAAAGTTAAAAAGAAAATCAAATCAAAAACACAAAGTAAAACTAAAAGGAGAATTAAAAAGGAAAAAGAGGGTTAACGAAAAATCAGAATTAGCCAATATAGAACTAGATACAGTTGTGAAATAGAAATTAGAGCTCTTGAAGAATCAAGTGAATTTCTTAAAACTAAGCCTTCAAACGTGGAAAAAGCAGTTTATGAACTTCAAGAACGAATGGTTAAAAATGGGGTTGTACATGAGAAATATCTAGAAAACATTCAAGTTACCCAACCATCTTTCAATGCCATGAGAGATTTAACGAAGCAAGAGCTAGAAATATTAACGACTAATCAAAATCGAGAAAATCAAAAATAATGAAGAAAAACAAAGTTTTCTTTAACATATAACAAAAAAGAACAAAAAAAAAATACCAAAGTTAAAAAGGAAATCAAATCAAAAGGACAAAGTAAAACTAAAAGGAGAATTAAAAAGGAAAAAGAGGGTTAACGAAAAATCAGAATTAGCCAATATAGAACTAGATACAGGTGTGAAATAGAAATTACAGCTCTTAAAGTATCAAGTGAATTTCTTAAAACTATGCTCTCAAACGTGGAAAAAGCAGTTTATGGACTTCAAGAACGAATGATTATAAATGAGGTTGTACATGAGAAATATTCAGAAAACATTCAAGTTACTCAACAATCTTTCAATGTCATGAGAGATTTATCGAAGCAAGAGCTAGAAATGTTAACGACTAATCAAAATCGAGAAAATCAAAAATAATGAAGAAAAAAAAAGTTTTCTTTAACATATAACAAAAAAGAAAATCAAATCAAAAACACAAAGTAAAACAAAAAGGAGAATTAAAAATAAAAAAGAGGGTTAACGAAAAATCAGAATTAGCCAATATAGAACTAGATACAGTTGTGAAATAGAAATTAGAGCTCTTGAAGAATCAAGTGAATTTCTTAAAACTAAGCCTTCAAACGTGGAAAAAGCAGTTTATGAACTTCAAGAACAAATGATTACAAAAGAGGATGTACATGAGAACTATACAGAAAACATTCAAGTTACTCAACAAGCTTTCAATGTCATGAGAGATTTATCGAAGCAAGAGCTAGAAATGTTAACGACTAATCAAAATCGAGAAAATCAAAAATAATGAAGAAAAACAAAGTTTTCTTTAACATATAACAAAAAAGAAAAAAGAAAAAAAACAAAGTTAAAAAGAAAATCAAATCAAAAACACAAAGTAAAACTAAAAGGAGAATTAAAAAGGAAAAAGAGGGTTAACGAAAAATCAGAATTAGCCAATATAGAACTAGATACAGTTGTGAAATAGAAATTAGAGCTCTTGAAGAATCAAGTGAATTTCTTAAAACTAAGCCTTCAAACGTGGAAAAAGCAGTTTATGAACTTCAAGAACGAATGGTTAAAAATGGGGTTGTACATGAGAAATATCTAGAAAACATTCAAGTTACCCAACCATCTTTCAATGCCATGAGAGATTTAACGAAGCAAGAGCTAGAAATATTAACGACTAATCAAAATCGAGAAAATCAAAATTAATGAAGAAAAACAAAGTTTTCTTTAACATATAACAAAAAAGAAAAAAAAAAAATACCAAAGATAAAAAGAAAATCAAATCAAAAGGACAAAGTAAACCAAAAAGGAGAATTAAAAAGAAAAAGAGGGTTAACGAAAAATCAGATATAGCCAATATAGAACTAGATACAGTTGTGAAATAGAAATTAGAGCTCTTGAAGAATCAAGTGAATTTCTTAAAACTAAGCCTTCAAACGTGGAAAAAGCAGTTTATGAACTTCAAGAACAAATGATTACAAAAGAGGATGTACATGAGAACTATACAGAAAACATTCAAGTTACTCAACAATTTTTCAACGTCATGAGAGATTTATCGAATAAAGAGCTAGAAATTTTAACGACTAATCAAAATCGAGAAAATCAAAAATAATGAAGAAATAAAAAGTTTTCTTTAACATATAACAAAAAAGAAAAAAAAAATACCAAAGTTAAAAAGGAAATCAAATCAAAAGGACAAAGTAAACCAAAAAGGAGAATTAAAAAGAAAAAGAGGGTTAACGAAAAATCAGAATTAGCCAATATAGAACTAGATACAGTTGTGAAATAGAAATTAGAGCTCTTGAAGAATCAAGTGAATTTCTTAAAACTAAGCCTTTAAACGTGGAAAAAGCAGTTTATGAACTTCAAGAACAAATGATTACAAAAGAGGATGTACATGAGAACTATACAGAAAACATTCAAGTTACTCAACAATCTTTCAACGTCATGAGAGATTTATCGAAGCAAGAGCTAGAAATGTTAACGACTAATCAAAATCAAGAAATTCAAGATAATGAAGAAAAAAAAAGTTTTCTTTAACATATAACAATAAAGAAAAAAGGAAAAAAACAAACTTAAAAAGAAAATCAAATCAAAAACACAAAGTAAAACAAAAAGGAGAATTAAAAAGGAAAAAGAGGGTTAACGAAAAATCAGAATTAGCCAATATAGAACTAGATACAGGTGTGAAATAGAAATTACAGCTCTTAAAGAATCAAGTGAATTTCTTAAAACTATGCTCTCAAACGTGGAAAAAGCAGTTT
Organism: Anthrax anthrax; assembly: GCA_963971155.1. Lineage (NCBI taxonomy): Eukaryota > Metazoa > Arthropoda > Insecta > Diptera > Bombyliidae > Anthrax > Anthrax anthrax. The sequence continues at coordinate 937,607 of OZ020125.1, read as the reverse complement.
ATGGACTTCAAGAACGAATGATTATAAATGAGGTTGTACATGAGAAATATCCAGAAAACAGTCAAGTTACTCAACAATCTTTCAATGTCATGAGAGATTTATCGAAGCAAGAGCTAGAAATGTTAACGACTAATCAAAATCGAGAAAATCAAAAATAATGAAGAAAAACAAAGTTTTCTTTAACATATAACAAAAAAGAAAAAAGAAAAAAAACAAAGTTAAAAAGAAAATCAAATCAAAAACACAAAGTAAAACAAAAAGGAGAATTAAAAAGGAAAAAGAGGGTTAACGAAAAATCAGAATTAGCCAATATAGAACTACATACAGTTGTGAAATAGAAATTAGAGCTCTTGAAGAATCAAGTGAATTTCTTAAAACTAAGCCTTCAAACGTGGAAAAAGCAGTTTATGAACTTCAAGAACGAATGGTTAAAAATGGGGTTGTACATGAGAAATATCCAGAAAACATTCAAGTTACTCAACAATCTTTCAATGTCATGAGAGATTTATCGGAACAAGAGCTAGAAATGTTAACGACTAATCAAAATCGAGAAAATCAAAAATAATGAAGAAAAACAAAGTTTTCTTTAACATATAACAAAAAAGAAAAAAGAAAAAAAACAAAGTTAAAAAGGAAATCAAATCAAAAGGACAAAGTAAAACTAAAAGGAGAATTAAAAAGGAAAAAGAGGGTTAACGAAAAATCAGAATTAGCCAATATAGAACTAGATACAGTTGTGAAATAGAAATTAGAGCTCTTGAAGAATCAAGTGAATTTCTTAAAACTAAGCCTTCAAACGTGGAAAAAGCAGTTTATGAACTTAAAGAACGAATGGTTAAAAATGGGGTTGTACATGAGAAATATCTAGAAAACATTCAAGTTACCCAACCATCTTTCAATGCCATGAGAGATTTAACGAAGCAAGAGCTAGAAATATTAACGACTAATCAAAATCGAGAAAATCAAAAATAATGAAGAAAAACAAAGTTTTCTTTAACATATAACAAAAAAGAAAAAAAAAAAAAACAAAGTTAAAAAGAAAATCAAATCAAAAACACAAAGTAAAACTAAAAGGAGAATTAAAAAGGAAAAAGAGGGTTAACGAAAAATCAGAATTAGCCAATATAGAACTAGATACAGTTGTGAAATAGAAATTAGAGCTCTTGAAGAATCAAGTGAATTTCTTAAAACTAAGCCTTCAAACGTGGAAAAAGCAGTTTATGAACTTCAAGAACGAATGGTTAAAAATGGGGTTGTACATGAGAAATATCTAGAAAACATTCAAGTTACCCAACCATCTTTCAATGCCATGAGAGATTTAACGAAGCAAGAGCTAGAAATATTAACGACTAATCAAAATCGAGAAAAACAAAAATAATGAAGAAAAACAAAGTTTTCTTTAACATATAACAAAAAAGAACAAAAAAAAAATACCAAAGTTAAAAAGGAAATCAAATCAAAAGGACAAAGTAAAACTAAAAGGAGAATTAAAAAGGAAAAAGAGGGTTAACGAAAAATCAGAATTAGCCAATATAGAACTAGATACAGGTGTGAAATAGAAATTACAGCTCTTAAAGAATCAAGTGAATTTCTTAAAACTATGCTCTCAAACGTGGAAAAAGCAGTTTATGGACTTCAAGAACGAATGATTATAAATGAGGTTGTACATGAGAAATATTCAGAAAACATTCAAGTTACTCAACAATCTTTCAATGTCATGAGAGATTTATCGAAGCAAGAGCTAGAAATGTTAACGACTAATCAAAATCGAGAAAATCAAAAATAATGAAGAAAAAAAAAGTTTTCTTTAACATATAACAAAAAAGAAAAAAGAAAAAAAACAAAGTTAAAAAGAAAATCAAATCAAAAACACAAAGTAAAACAAAAAGGAGAATTAAAAATAAAAAAGAGGGTTAACGAAAAATCAGAATTAGCCAATACAGAACTAGATACAGTTGTGAAATAGAAATTAGAGCTCTTAAAGAATCAAGTGAATTTCTTAAAACTATGCTCTCAAACGTGGAAAAAGCAGTTTATGAACTTTAAGAACGAATGATTATAAATGAGGTTGTACATGAGAAATATCCAGAAAACATTCAAGTTACTCAACAATCTTTCAATGTCATGAGAGATTTATCGAAGCAAGAGCTAGAAATGTTAACGACTAATCAAAATCGAGAAAATCAAAAATAATGAAGAAAAACAAAGTTTTCTTTAACATATAACAAAAAAGAAAAAAGAAAAAAAACAAAGTTAAAAAGAAAATCAAATCAAAAACACAAAGTAAAACTAAAAGGAGAATTAAAAAGGAAAAAGAGGGTTAACGAAAAATCAGAATTAGCCAATATAGAACTAGATACAGTTGTGAAATAGAAATTAGAGCTCTTGAAGAATCAAGTGAATTTCTTAAAACTAAGCCTTCAAACGTGGAAAAAGCAGTTTATGAACTTAAAGAACGAATGGTTAAAAATGGGGTTGTACATGAGAAATATCTAGAAAACATTCAAGTTACCCAACCATCTTTCAATGCCATGAGAGATTTAACGAAGCAAGAGCTAGAAATATTAACGACTAATCAAAATCGAGAAAATCAAAAATAATGAAGAAAAACAAAGTTTTCTTTAACATATAACAAAAAAGAAAAAAAAAAAAAAACAAAGTTAAAAAGAAAATCAAATCAAAAACACAAAGTAAAACTAAAAGGAGAATTAAAAAGGAAAAAGAGGGTTAACGAAAAATCAGAATTAGCCAATATAGAACTAGATACAGTTGTGAAATAGAAATTAGAGCTCTTGAAGAATCAAGTGAATTTCTTAAAACTAAGCCTTCAAACGTGGAAAAAGCAGTTTATGAACTTCAAGAACGAATGGTTAAAAATGGGGTTGTACATGAGAAATATCTAGAAAACATTCAAGTTACCCAACCATCTTTCAATGCCATGAGAGATTTAACGAAGCAAGAGCTAGAAATATTAACGACTAATCAAAATCGAGAAAATCAAAAATAATGAAGAAAAACAAAGTTTTCTTTAACATATAACAAAAAAGAACAAAAAAAAAATACCAAAGTTAAAAAGGAAATCAAATCAAAAGGACAAAGTAAAACTAAAAGGAGAATTAAAAAGGAAAAAGAGGGTTAACGAAAAATCAGAATTAGCCAATATAGAACTAGATACAGGTGTGAAATAGAAATTACAGCTCTTAAAGAATCAAGTGAATTTCTTAAAACTATGCTCTCAAACGTGGAAAAAGCAGTTTATGGACTTCAAGAACGAATGATTATAAATGAGGTTGTACATGAGAAATATTCAGAAAACATTCAAGTTACTCAACAATCTTTCAATGTCATGAGAGATTTATCGAAGCAAGAGCTAGAAATGTTAACGACTAATCAAAATCGAGAAAATCAAAAATAATGAAGAAAAAAAAAGTTTTCTTTAACATATAACAAAAAAGAAAAAAGAAAAAAAACAAAGTTAAAAAGAAAATCAAATCAAAAACACAAAGTAAAACAAAAAGGAGAATTAAAAATAAAAAAGAGGGTTAACGAAAAATCAGAATTAGCCAATACAGAACTAGATACAGTTGTGAAATAGAAATTAGAGCTCTTAAAGAATCAAGTGAATTTCTTAAAACTATGCTCTCAAACGTGGAAAAAGCAGTTTATGAACTTTAAGAACGAATGATTATAAATGAGGTTGTACATGAGAAATATCCAGAAAACATTCAAGTTACTCAACAATCTTTCAATGTCATGAGAGATTTATCGAAGCAAGAGCTAGAAATGTTAACGACTAATCAAAATCGAGAAAATCAAAAATAATGAAGAAAAACAAAGTTTTCTTTAACATATAACAAAAAAGAAAAAAGAAAAAAAACAAAGTTAAAAAGAAAATCAAATCAAAAACACAAAGTAAAACTAAAAGGAGAATTAAAAAGGAAAAAGAGGGTTAACGAAAAATCAGAATTAGCCAATATAGAACTAGATACAGTTGTGAAATAGAAATTAGAGCTCTTGAAGAATCAAGTGAATTTCTTAAAACTAAGCCTTCAAACGTGGAAAAAGCAGTTTATGAACTTAAAGAACGAATGGTTAAAAATGGGGTTGTACATGAGAAATATCTAGAAAACATTCAAGTTACCCAACCATCTTTCAATGCCATGAGAGATTTAACGAAGCAAGAGCTAGAAATATTAACGACTAATCAAAATCGAGAAAATCAAAAATAATGAAGAAAAACAAAGTTTTCTTTAACATATAACAAAAAAGAAAAAAAAAAAAAAACAAAGTTAAAAAGAAAATCAAATCAAAAACACAAAGTAAAACTAAAAGGAGAATTAAAAAGGAAAAAGAGGGTTAACGAAAAATCAGAATTAGCCAATATAGAACTAGATACAGTTGTGAAATAGAAATTAGAGCTCTTGAAGAATCAAGTGAATTTCTTAAAACTAAGCCTTCAAACGTGGAAAAAGCAGTTTATGAACTTCAAGAACGAATGGTTAAAAATGGGGTTGTACATGAGAAATATCTAGAAAACATTCAAGTTACCCAACCATCTTTCAATGCCATGAGAGATTTAACGAAGCAAGAGCTAGAAATATTAACGACTAATCAAAATCGAGAAAATCAAAAATAATGAAGAAAAACAAAGTTTTCTTTAACATATAACAAAAAAGAACAAAAAAAAAATACCAAAGTTAAAAAGGAAATCAAATCAAAAGGACAAAGTAAAACTAAAAGGAGAATTAAAAAGGAAAAAGAGGGTTAACGAAAAATCAGAATTAGCCAATATAGAACTAGATACAGGTGTGAAATAGAAATTACAGCTCTTAAAGAATCAAGTGAATTTCTTAAAACTATGCTCTCAAACGTGGAAAAAGCAGTTTATGGACTTCAAGAACGAATGATTATAAATGAGGTTGTACATGAGAAATATTCAGAAAACATTCAAGTTACTCAACAATCTTTCAATGTCATGAGAGATTTATCGAAGCAAGAGCTAGAAATGTTAACGACTAATCAAAATCGAGAAAATCAAAAATAATGAAGAAAAAAAAAGTTTTCTTTAACATATAACAAAAAAGAAAAAAGAAAAAAAACAAAGTTAAAAAGAAAATCAAATCAAAAACACAAAGTAAAACAAAAAGGAGAATTAAAAATAAAAAAGAGGGTTAACGAAAAATCAGAATTAGCCAATACAGAACTAGATACAGTTGTGAAATAGAAATTAGAGCTCTTAAAGAATCAAGTGAATTTCTTAAAACTATGCTCTCAAACGTGGAAAAAGCAGTTTATGAACTTTAAGAACGAATGATTATAAATGAGGTTGTACATGAGAAATATCCAGAAAACATTCAAGTTACTCAACAATCTTTCAATGTCATGAGAGATTTATCGAAGCAAGAGCTAGAAATGTTAACGACTAATCAAAATCGAGAAAATCAAAAATAATGAAGAAAAACAAAGTTTTCTTTAACATATAACAAAAAAGAAAAAAGAAAAAAAACAAAGTTAAAAAGAAAATCAAATCAAAAACACAAAGTAAAACTAAAAGGAGAATTAAAAAGGAAAAAGAGGGTTAACGAAAAATCAGAATTAGCCAATATAGAACTAGATACAGGTGTGAAATAGAAATTAGAGCTCTTGAAGAATCAAGTGAATTTCTTAAAACTATGCTCTCAAACGTGGAAAAAGCAGTTTATGAACTTAAAGAACGAATGGTTAAAAATGGGGTTGTACATGAGAAATATCTAGAAAACATTCAAGTTACCCAACAATCTTTCAATGCCATGAGAGATTTAACGAAGCAAGAGCTAGAAATATTAACGACTAATCAAAATCGAGAAAATCAAAAATAATGAAGAAAAACAAAGTTTTCTTTAACATATAACAAAAAAGAAAAAAAACAATGTTAAAAAGAAAATCAAATCAAAAACACAAAGTAAAACAAAAAGGAGAATTAAAAAGGAAAAAGAGGGTTAACGACAAATCAGAATTAGCCAATATAGAACTAGATACAGTTGTGAAATAGAAATTAGAGCTCTTGAAGAATCAAGTGAATTTCTTAAAACTAAGCCTTCAAACGTGGAAAAAGCAGTTTATGAACTTCAAGAACAAATGATTACAAAAGAGGATGTACATGAGAACTATACAGAAAACATTCAAGTTACTCAACAAGCTTTCAATGCCATGAGAGATTTAACGAAGCAAGAGCTAGAAATATTAACGACTAATCAAAATCGAGAAAATCAAAAATAATGAAGAAAAACAAAGTTTCCTTTAACATATAACAAAAAAGAAAAAAAAAAAAAATACCAAAGTTAAAAAGAAAATCAAATCAAAAACACAAAGTAAAACTAAAAGGAGAATTAAAAAGGAAAAAGAGGGTTAACGAAAAATCAGAATTAGCCAATATAGAACTAGATACAGTTGTGAAATAGAAATTAGAGCTCTTGAAGAATCAAGTGAATTTCTTAAAACTAAGCCTTCAAACGTGGAAAAAGCAGTTTATGAACTTCAAGAACGAATGGTTAAAAATGGGGTTGTACATGAGAAATATCTAGAAAACATTCAAGTTACCCAACCATCTTTCAATGCCATGAGAGATTTAACGAAGCAAGAGCTAGAAATATTAACGACTAATCAAAATCGAGAAAATCAAAAATAATGAAGAAAAACAAAGTTTTCTTTAACATATAACAAAAAAGAAAAAAAAAAAATACCAAAGATAAAAAGAAAATCAAATCAAAAGGACAAAGTAAACCAAAAAGGAGAATTAAAAAGAAAAAGAGGGTTAACGAAAAATCAGATATAGCCAATATAGAACTAGATACAGTTGTGAAATAGAAATTAGAGCTCTTGAAGAATCAAGTGAATTTCTTAAAACTAAGCCTTCAAACGTGGAAAAAGCAGTTTATGAACTTCAAGAACGAATGGTTAAAAATGGGGTTGTACATGAGAAATATCTAGAAAACATTCAAGTTACCCAACCATCTTTCAATGCCATGAGAGATTTAACGAAGCAAGAGCTAGAAATATTAACGACTAATCAAAATCGAGAAAATCAAAAATAATGAAGAAAAACAAAGTTTTCTTTAACATATAACAAAAAAGAACAAAAAAAAAATACCAAAGTTAAAAAGGAAATCAAATCAAAAGGACAAAGTAAAACTAAAAGGAGAATTAAAAAGGAAAAAGAGGGTTAACGAAAAATCAGAATTAGCCAATATAGAACTAGATACAGTTGTGAAATAGAAATTAGAGCTCTTGAAGAATCAAGTGAATTTCTTAAAACTAAGCCTTCAAACGTGGAAAAAGCAGTTTATGAACTTAAAGAACGAATGGTTAAAAATGGGGTTGTACATGAGAAATATCTAGAAAACATTCAAGTTACCCAACCATCTTTCAATGCCATGAGAGATTTAACGAAGCAAGAGCTAGAAATATTAACGACTAATCAAAATCGAGAAAATCAAAAATAATGAAGAAAAACAAAGTTTTCTTTAACATATAACAAAAAAGAAAAAAAAAAAAAAACAAAGTTAAAAAGAAAATCAAATCAAAAACACAAAGTAAAACTAAAAGGAGAATTAAAAAGGAAAAAGAGGGTTAACGAAAAATCAGAATTAGCCAATATAGAACTAGATACAGTTGTGAAATAGAAATTAGAGCTCTTGAAGAATCAAGTGAATTTCTTAAAACTAAGCCTTCAAACGTGGAAAAAGCAGTTTATGAACTTCAAGAACGAATGGTTAAAAATGGGGTTGTACATGAGAAATATCCAGAAAACATTCAAGTTACTCAACAATCTTTCAATGTCATGAGAGATTTATCGAAGCAAGAGCTAGAAATGTTAACGACTAATCAAAATCGAGAAAATCAAAAATAATGAAGAAAAACAAAGTTTTCTTTAACATATAACAAAAAAGAAAAAAGAAAAAAAACAAAGTTAAAAAGAAAATCAAATCAAAAACACAAAGTAAAACTAAAAGGAGAATTAAAAAGGAAAAAGAGGGTTAACGAAAAATCAGAATTAGCCAATATAGAACTAGATACAGGTGTGAAATAGAAATTAGAGCTCTTGAAGAATCAAGTGAATTTCTTAAAACTATGCTCTCAAACGTGGAAAAAGCAGTTTATGAACTTAAAGAACGAATGGTTAAAAATGGGGTTGTACATGAGAAATATCTAGAAAACATTCAAGTTACCCAACAATCTTTCAATGCCATGAGAGATTTAACGAAGCAAGAGCTAGAAATATTAACGACTAATCAAAATCGAGAAAATCAAAAATAATGAAGAAAAACAAAGTTTTCTTTAACATATAACAAAAAAGAAAAAAAACAATGTTAAAAAGAAAATCAAATCAAAAACACAAAGTAAAACAAAAAGGAGAATTAAAAAGGAAAAAGAGGGTTAACGACAAATCAGAATTAGCCAATATAGAACTAGATACAGTTGTGAAATAGAAATTAGAGCTCTTGAAGAATCAAGTGAATTTCTTAAAACTAAGCCTTCAAACGTGGAAAAAGCAGTTTATGAACTTCAAGAACAAATGATTACAAAAGAGGATGTACATGAGAACTATACAGAAAACATTCAAGTTACTCAACAAGCTTTCAATGCCATGAGAGATTTAACGAAGCAAGAGCTAGAAATATTAACGACTAATCAAAATCGAGAAAATCAAAAATAATGAAGAAAAACAAAGTTTCCTTTAACATATAACAAAAAAGAAAAAAAAAAAAAATACCAAAGTTAAAAAGAAAATCAAATCAAAAACACAAAGTAAAACTAAAAGGAGAATTAAAAATAAAAAAGAGGGTTAACGAAAAATCAGAATTAGCCAATATAGAACTAGATACAGTTGTGAAATAGAAATTAGAGCTCTTAAAGAATCAAGTGAATTTCTTAAAACTATGCTCTCAAACGTGGAAAAAGCAGTTTATGAACTTAAAGAACGAATGATTATAAATGAGGTTGTACATGAGAAATATCCAGAAAACATTCAAGTTACTCAACAATCTTTCAATGTCATGAGAGATTTATCGAAGCAAGAGCTAGAAATGTTAACGACTAATCAAAATCGAGAAAATCAAAAATAATGAAGAAAAACAAAGTTTTCTTTAACATATAACAAAAAAGAAAAAAGAAAAAAAACAAAGTTAAAAAGAAAATCAAATCAAAAACACAAAGCAAAACTAAAAGGAGAATTAAAAAGGAAAAAGAGGGTTAACGAAAAATCAGATATAGCCAATATAGAACTAGATACAGTTGTGAAATAGAAATTAGAGCTCTTGAAGAATCAAGTGAATTTCTTAAAACTAAGCCTTCAAACGTGGAAAAAGCAGTTTATGAACTTCAAGAACAAATGATTACAAAAGAGGATGTACATGAGAACTATACAGAAAACATTCAAGTTACTCAACAATTTTTCAACGTCATGAGAGATTTATCGAATAAAGAGCTAGAAATTTTAACGACTAATCAAAATCGAGAAAATCAAAAATAATGAAGAAATAAAAAGTTTTCTTTAACATATAACAAAAAAGAAAAAAAAAATACCAAAGTTAAAAAGGAAATCAAATCAAAAGGACAAAGTAAACCAAAAAGGAGAATTAAAAAGAAAAAGAGGGTTAACGAAAAATCAGAATTAGCTAATATAGAACTAGATACAGTTGTGAAATAGAAATTAGAGCTCTTGAAGAATCAAGTGAATTTCTTAAAACTAAGCCTTTAAACGTGGAAAAAGCAGTTTATGAACTTCAAGAACAAATGATTACAAAAGAGGATGTACATGAGAACTATACAGAAAACATTCAAGTTACTCAACAATCTTTCAACGTCATGAGAGATTTATCGAAGCAAGAGCTAGAAATGTTAACGACTAATCAAAATCAAGAAAATCAAGATAATGAAGAAAAAAAAAGTTTTCTTTAACATATAACAAAAAAGAAAAAAGAAAAAAAACAAAGTTAAAAAGAAAATCAAATCAAAAACACAAAGTAAAACAAAAAGGAGAATTAAAAAGAAAAAGAGGGTTAACGAAAAATCAGAATTAGCCAATATAGAACTAGATACAGTTGTGAAATAGAAATAAAAGCTCTTGAAGAATCAAACTTGGAAAAAACAGTTTATGAACTTCAAGAACGAATGGTTAAAAATGGGGTTGTACATGAGAAATATCTAGAAAACATTCAAGATACCCAACAATCTTTCAATGCCATGAGAGATTTAACGAAGCAAGAGCTAGAAATATTAACGACTAATCAAAATCGAGAAAATCAAAAATAATGAAGAAAAACAAAGTTTTCTTTAACATATAACAAAAAAGAACAAAAAAAAAAAAAATACCAAAGTTAAAAAGGAAATCAAATCAAAAGGACAAAGTAAAACTAAAAGGAGAATTAAAAAGGAAAAAGAGGGTTAACGAAAAATCAGAATTAGCCAATATAGAACTAGATACAGGTGTGAAATAGAAATTACAGCTCTTAAAGAATCAAGTGAATTTCTTAAAACTATGCTCTCAAACGTGGAAAAAGCAGTTTATGAACTTAAAGAACGAATGGTTAAAAATGGGGTTGTACATGAGAAATATCTAGAAAACATTCAAGTTACCCAACAATCTTTCAATGCCATGAGAGATTTAACGAAGCAACAGCTAGAAATATTAACGACTAATCAAAATCGAGAAAATCAAAAATAATGAAGAAAAACAAAGTTTTCTTTAACATATAACAAAAAAGAAAAAAAAAAATACTAAAGTTAAAAAGAAAATCAAATCAAAAGGACAAAGTAAACCAAAAAGGAGAATTAAAAAGAAAAAGAGGGTTAACGAAAACTCAGAATTAGCCAATATAGAACTAGATACAGTTGTGAAATAGAAATTAGAGCTCTTGAAGAATCAAGTGAATTTCTTAAAACTAAGCCTTCAAACGTGGAAAAAGCAGTTTATGAACTTCAAGAACAAATGATTACAAAAGAGGATGTACATGAGAACTATACAGAAAACATTCAAGTTACTCAACAATCTTTCAACGTCATGAGAGATTTATCGAAGCAAGAGCTAGAAATGTTAACGACTAATCAAAATCAAGAAATTCAAGATAATGAAGAAAAAAAAAGTTTTCTTTAACATATAACAATAAAGAAAAAAGGAAAAAAACAAACTTAAAAAGAAAATCAAATCAAAAACACAAAGTAAAACAAAAAGGAGAATTAAAAAGGAAAAAGAGGGTTAACGAAAAATCAGAATTAGCCAATATAGAACTAGATACAGGTGTGAAATAGAAATTACAGCTCTTAAAGAATCAAGTGAATTTCTTAAAACTATGCTCTCAAACGTGGAAAAAGCAGTTTATGGACTTCAAGAACGAATGATTATAAATGAGGTTGTACATGAGAAATATCCAGAAAACAGTCAAGTTACTCAACAATCTTTCAATGTCATGAGAGATTTATCGAAGCAAGAGCTAGAAATGTTAACGACTAATCAAAATCGAGAAAATCAAAAATAATGAAGAAAAACAAAGTTTTCTTTAACATATAACAAAAAAGAAAAAAGAAAAAAAACAAAGTTAAAAAGAAAATCAAATCAAAAACACAAAGTAAAACAAAAAGGAGAATTAAAAAGGAAAAAGAGGGTTAACGAAAAATCAGAATTAGCCAATATAGAACTAGATACAGTTGTGAAATAGAAATTAGAGCTCTTGAAGAATCAAGTGAATTTCTTAAAACTAAGCCTTCAAACGTGGAAAAAGCAGTTTATGAACTTCAAGAACGAATGGTTAAAAATGGGGTTGTACATGAGAAATATCCAGAAAACATTCAAGTTACTCAACAATCTTTCAATGTCATGAGAGATTTATCGGAACAAGAGCTAGAAATGTTAACGACTAATCAAAATCGAGAAAATCAAAAATAATGAAGAAAAACAAAGTTTTCTTTAACATATAACAAAAAAGAAAAAAGAAAAAAAACAAAGTTAAAAAGGAAATCAAATCAAAAGGACAAAGTAAAACTAAAAGGAGAATTAAAAAGGAAAAAGAGGGTTAACGAAAAATCAGAATTAGCCAATATAGAACTAGATACAGGTGTGAAATAGAAATTAGAGCTCTTGAAGAATCAAGTGAATTTCTTAAAACTATGCTCTCAAACGTGGAAAAAGCAGTTTATGAACTTAAAGAACGAATGATTATAAATGAGGTTGTACATGAGAAATATCCAGAAAACATTCAAGTTACCCAACAATCTTTCAATGCCATGAGAGATTTAACGAAGCAAGAGCTAGAAATATTAACGACTAATCAAAATCGAGAAAATCAAAAATAATGAAGAAAAACAAAGTTTTCTTTAACATATAACAAAAAAGAAAAAAGAAAAAAAACAAAGTTAAAAAGGAAATCAAATCAAAAGGACAAAGTAAAACTAAAAGGAGAATTAAAAAGGAAAAAGAGGGTTAACGAAAAATCAGAATTAGCCAATATAGAACTAGATACAGGTGTGAAATAGAAATTACAGCTCTTAAAGAATCAAGTGAATTTCTTAAAACTATGCTCTCAAACGTGGAAAAAGCAGTTTATGAACTTAAAGAACGAATGGTTAAAAATGGGGTTGTACATGAGAAATATCTAGAAAACATTCAAGTTACCCAACAATCTTTCAATGCCATGAGAGATTTAACGAAGCAACAGCTAGAAATATTAACGACTAATCAAAATCGAGAAAATCAAAAATAATGAAGAAAAACAAAGTTTTCTTTAACATATAACAAAAAAGAAAAAAAAAAATACTAAAGTTAAAAAGAAAATCAAATCAAAAACACAAAGTAAAACAAAAAGGAGAATTAAAAAGGAAAAAGAGGGTTAACGAAAAATCAGAATTAGCCAATATAGAACTAGATACAGTTGTGAAATAGAAATTAGAGCTCTTGAAGAATCAAGTGAATTTCTTAAAACTAAGCCTTCAAACGTGGAAAAAGCAGTTTATGAACTTCAAGAACGAATGGTTAAAAATGGGGTTGTACATGAGAAATATCCAGAAAACATTCAAGTTACTCAACAATCTTTCAATGTCATGAGAGATATATCGAAGCAAGAGCTAGAAATGTTAACGACTAATCAAAATCGAGAAAATCAAAAATAATGAAGACAAACAAAGTTTTCTTTAACATATAACAAAAAAGAACAAAAAAAAAATACCAAAGTTAAAAAGGAAATCAAATCAAAAGGACAAAGTAAAACTAAAAGGAGAATTAAAAAGGAAAAAGAGGGTTAACGAAAAATCAGAATTAGCCAATATAGAACTAGATACAGGTGTGAAATAGAAATTACAGCTCTTAAAGAATCAAGTGAATTTCTTAAAACTATGCTCTCAAACGTGGAAAAAGCAGTTTATGGACTTCAAGAACGAATGATTATAAATGAGGTTGTACATGAGAAATATTCAGAAAACATTCAAGTTACTCAACAATCTTTCAATGTCATGAGAGATTTATCGAAGCAAGAGCTAGAAATGTTTACGACTAATCAAAATCGAGAAAATCAAAAATAATGAAGAAAAAAAAAGTTTTCTTTAACATATAACAAAAAACAAAAAAGAAAAAAAACAAAGTTAAAAAGAAAATCAAATCAAAAACACAAAGTAAAACAAAAAGGAGAATTAAAAATAAAAAAGAGGGTTAACGAAAAATCAGAATTAGCCAATATAGAACTAGATACAGTTGTGAAATAGAAATTAGAGCTCTTAAAGAATCAAGTGAATTTCTTAAAACTATGCTCTCAAACGTGGAAAAAGCAGTTTATGAACTTAAAGAACGAATGATTATAAATGAGGTTGTACATGAGAAATATCCAGAAAACATTCAAGTTACTCAACAATCTTTCAATGTCATGAGAGATTTATCGAAGCAAGAGCTAGAAATGTTAACGACTAATCAAAATCGAGAAAATCAAAAATAATGAAGAAAAACAAAGTTTTCTTTAACATATAACAAAAAAGAAAAAAGAAAAAAAACAAAGTTAAAAAGAAAATCAAATCAAAAACACAAAGCAAAACTAAAAGGAGAATTAAAAAGGAAAAAGAGGGTTAACGAAAAATCAGAATTAGCCAATATAGAACTAGATACAGGTGTGAAATAGAAATTACAGCTCTTAAAGAATCAAGTGAATTTCTTAAAACTATGCTCTCAAACGTGGAAAAAGCAGTTTATGAACTTAAAGAACGAATGGTTAAAAATGGGGTTGTACATGAGAAATATCTAGAAAACATTCAAGTTACCCAACAATCTTTCAATGCCATGAGAGATTTAACGAAGCAAGAGCTAGAAATATTAACGACTAATCAAAATCGAGAAAATCAAAAATAATGAAGAAAAACAAAGTTTCCTTTAACATATAACAAAAAAGAAAAAAAAAAAAAATACCAAAGATAAAAAGAAAATCAAATCAAAAGGACAAAGTAAAACTAAAAGGAGAATTAAAAAGGAAAAAGAGGGTTAACGAAAAATCAGAATTAGCCAATATAGAACTAGATACAGTTGTGAAATAGAATTTAGAGCTCTTGAAGAATCAAGTGAATTTCTTAAAACTAAGCCTTCAAACGTGGAAAAAGCAGTTTATGAACTTCAAAAACGAATGGTTAAAAATGGGGTTGTACATGAGAAATATCCAGAAAACATTCAAGTTACTCAACAATCCTTCAATGTCATGAGAAATTTATCGAAGCAAGAGCTAGAAATTTTAACGACTAATCAAAATCGAGAAAATCAAAAATAATGAAGAAAAACAAAGTTTTCTTTAACATATAACAAAAAAGAAAAAAAACAATGTTAAAAAGAAAATCAAATCAAAAACACAAAGTAAAACAAAAAGGAGAATTAAAAAGGAAAAAGAGGGTTAACGACAAATCAGAATTAGCCAATATAGAACTAGATACAGTTGTAAAATAGAAATTAGAGCTTTTGAAGAATCAAGTGAATTTCTTAAAACTAAGCCTTCAAACGTGGAAAAAGCAGTTTATGAACTTCAAGAACGAATGGTTAAAAATGGGGTTGTACATGAGAAATATCTAGAAAACATTCAAGTTACCCAACCATCTTTCAATGCCATGAGAGATTTAACGAAGCAAGAGCTAGAAATATTAACGACTAATCAAAATCGAGAAAATCAAAAATAATGAAGAAAAACAAAGTTTTCTTTAACATATAACAAAAAAGAAAAAAAAAATACCAAAGATAAAAAGAAAATCAAATCAAAAGGACAAAGTAAACCAAAAAGGAGAATTAAAAAGAAAAAGAGGGTTAACGAAAAATCAGAATTAGCCAATATAGAACTAGATACAGTTGTGAAATAGAAATTAGAGCTCTTGAAGAATCAATTGAATTTCTTAAAACTAAGCCTTCAAACGTGGAAAAAGCAGTTTATGAACTTCAAGAACGAATGATTACAAAAGAGGATGTACATGAGAACTATACAGAAAACATTCAAATTACTCAACAATCTTTCAACGTCATGAGAGATTTATCGAAGCAAGAGCTAGAAATGTTAACGACTAATCAAAATCAAGAAATTCAAGATAATGAAGAAAAAAAAAGTTTTCTTTAACATATAACAATAAAGAAAAAAGGAAAAAAACAAAGTTAAAAAGAAAATCAAATCAAAAACACAAAGTAAAACAAAAAGGAGAATTAAAAAGGAAAAAGAGGGTTAACGAAAAATCAGAATTAGCCAATATAGAACTAGATACAGTTGTGAAATAGAAATTAGAGCTCTTAAAGAATCAAGTGAATTTCTTAAAACTAACCTTTCAAACGTGGAAAAAGCAGTTTATGAACTTCAAGAACAAATGATTAAAAATGGGGTTGTACATGGGAAATATCTAGAAAATATTCAAGTTACTCAACAATCTGTCAATGTCATGAGAGACTTATCGAAGCAAGAGCTAGAAATATTAACGACTAATCAAAATCGAGAAAATCAAAATCATGAAGAAAAACAAAGTTTTCTTTAACATATAAAAAAAAAAAAAAAAACCAAAGTTAAAAAGAAAATCAAATCAAAAGGATAAATTAAAAGAAAAAGGAGAATTAAAAAGAAAAAGGGGGTTAACGAAAAATCAGAATGAGCCAATATAGAACTAGATACAGGTGTGAAATAGAACTTAGAGCTCATAAAGAATAAAATGAATTTCTTAAAACTAAGCCTTCAAACGTGGAAAAAGCAGTTTATGAACTTCAAGAACAAATGATTAAAAATGGGGTTGTACATGGGAAATATCTAGAAAATATTCAAGTTACTCAACAATCTGTCAATGTCATGAGAGACTTATCGAAGCAAGAGCTAGAAATATTAACGACTAATAAAAATCAAGAAAATCAAGATAATGAAGAAAAAAAAAGTTTTCTTTCACATATAACCAAAAAGAAAAAAAACAAAAAAAAAAAAACAAAGTTAAAAAGAAAATCAAATCAAAAACACAAAGTAAAACAAAAAGGAGAATTAAAAAGAAAAAGGGGGTTAACGAAAAATCAGAATGAGCCAATATAGAACAAGCTACAGGTGTGAAATAGAACTTAGATCTCTTAAAGAATCAAATGAATTTCTTAAAACTAACCTTTCAAACGTGGAAAAAGCAGTTTATGAACTTCAAGAACAAATGATTAAAAATGGGGTTGTACATGGGAAATATCTAGAAAATATTCAAGTTACTCAACAATCTGTCAATGTCATGAGAGACTTATCGAAGCAAGAGCTAGAAATATTAACGACTAATCAAAATCGAGAAAATCAAAATCATGAAGAAAAACAAAGTTTTCTTTAACATATAAAAAAAAAAAAAACCAAAGTTAAAAAGAAAATCAAATCAAAAGGATAAATTAAAAGAAAAAGGAGAATTAAAAAGAAAAAGGGGGTTAACGAAAAATCAGAATGAGCCAATATAAAACTAGATACAGTTGTGAAATAGAAATTAGAGCTCTTAAAGAATCAAGTGAATTTCTTAAAACTAACCTTTCAAACGTGGAAAAAGCAGTTTATGAACTTCAAGAACAAATGATTAAAAATGGGGTTGTACATGGGAAATATCTAGAAAATATTCAAGTTACTCAACAATCTGTCAATGTCATGAGAGACTTATCGAAGCAAGAGCTAGAAATATTAACGACTAATCAAAATCAAGAAAATCAAGATAATGAAGAAAAAAAAAGTTTTCTTTCACATATAACCAAAAAGAAAAAAAACAAAGTTAAAAAGAAAATCAAATCAAAAACACAAAGTAAAACAAAAAGGAGAATTAAAAAGAAAAAGGGGGTTAACGAAAAATCAGAATGAGCCAATATAGAACAAGCTACAGTTGTGAAATAGAACTTAGATCTCTTAAAGAATCAAATGAATTTCTTAAAACTAACCTTTCAAACGTGGAAAAAGCAGTTTATGAACTTCAAGAACAAATGATTAAAAATGGGGTTGTACATGGGAAATATCTAGAAAATATTCAAGTTACTCAACAATCTGTCAATGTCATGAGAGACTTATCGAAGCAAGAGCTAGAAATATTAACGACTAATCAAAATCGAGAAAATCAAAATCATGAAGAAAAACAAAGTTTTCTTTAACATATAAAAAAAAAAAAAAAACCAAAGTTAAAAAGAAAATCAAATCAAAAGGATAAATTAAAAGAAAAAGGAGAATTAAAAAGAAAAAGGGGGTTAACGAAAAATCAGAATGAGCCAATATAGAACTAGATACAGGTGTGAAATAGAACTTAGAGCTCATAAAGAATAAAATGAATTTCTTAAAACTAAGCCTTCAAACGTGGAAAAAGCAGTTTATGAACTTCAAGAACAAATGATTAAAAATGGGGTTGTACATGGCAAATATCTAGAAAATATTCAAGTTACTCAACAATCTGTCAATGTCATGAGAGACTTATCGAAGCAAGAGCTAGAAATGTTGACAACTTATCAAAATCACGAAAATCAAAATCATGAATTAAAAAAAAAGTTTTCTTCAACATATAAAAAAAAAAAAAAACCAAAGTTAAGAAGAAAATCAAATCAAAAGGATAAATTAAAAGAAAAAGGAGAATTAAAAAGAAAAAGCGGGTAACGAAAAATCAGAATGAGCCAATATAGAACTAGATACAGGAGTGAAATAGAACTTAGAGCTCTTAAAGAATCAAATGAATTTCTTAAAACTAAGCCTTCAAACGTGGAAAAAGCAGTTTATGAACTTCAAGAACAAATGATTAAAAATGGGGTTGTACATGAGAAATATGTAGAAAATATTCAAGTTACTCAACAATCTGTCAATGTCATGAGAGACTTATCGAAGCAAGAGCTAGAAATGTTGACAACTTATCAAAATCACGAAAATCAAAATCATGAATTAAAAAAAAAGTTTTCTTTAACATATAAAAAAAAAACCATAGTTAAAAAGAAAATCAAATCAAAAAGATAAATTAAAAGAAAAAGGAGAATTAAAAAGAAAAAGGGGGTTAACGAAAAATCAGAATGAGCCAATATAGAACTAGATACAGGTGTGAAATAGAACTTAGAGCTCTTAAAGAATCAAATGAATTTCTTAAAACTAAGCCTTCAAACGTGGAAAAAGCAGTTTATGAACTTCAAGAACAAATGATTAAGATTGGGGTTGTACATGGGAAATATCTAGAAAATATTCAAGTTACTCAACAATCTGTCAATGTCATGAGAGACTTATCGAAGCAAGAGCTAGAAATGTTGACAACTTATCAAAATCAAGTAAATAAAAATCGTGAATTAAAAAAAAAGATTTCTTTAACATATATAAAAAGAAAAAAAAACCCAAAGTTAAAAAGAAAATCAAATCAAAAGGATAAATTAAAAGAAAAAGGAGAATTAAAAAGAAAAAGCGGGTCACGAAAAATCAGAATGAGCCAATATAGAACTAGATACAGGTGTGAAATAGAACTTAGAGCTCTTAAAGAATCAAATGAATTTCTTAAAACTAAGCCTTCAAACGTGGAAAAAGCAGTTTATGAACTTCAAGAACAAATGATTAAAAATGGGGTTGTACATGGGAAATATCTAGAAAATATTCAAGTTACTCAACAATCTGTCAATGTCATGAGAGACTTATCGAAGCAAGAGCTAGAAATGTTGACAACTTATCAAAATCAAGTAAATGAAAATCGTGAATTAAAAAAAAAGATTTCTTTAACATATATAAAAAGAAAAAAAAACCCAAAGTTAAAAAGAAAATCAAATCATATGGATAAATTAAAAGAAAAAGGAGAATTAAAAAGAAAAAGGGGGTTAACGAAAAATCAGAATGAGCCAAAATAGAACAAGCTACAGGTGTGAAATAGAACTTAGAGCTCTTGAAGAATCAAGTGAATTTCTAAAAACTAAGCCTTCAAACGTGGAAAAAGCAGTTTATGAACTTAAAGAACGAATGGTTAAAAATGGGGTTGTACATGGGAAATATCTAGAAAATATTCAAGTTACTCAACAATCTGTCAATGTCATGAGAGACTTATCGAAGCAAGAGCTAGAAATGTTGACAACTTATCAAAATCACGAAAATCAAAATCATGAATTAAAAAAAAAGTTTTCTTTAACATATAAAAAAAAAAAACCAAAGTTAAAAAGAAAATCAAATCAAAAGGATAAATTAAAAGAAAAAGGAGAATTAAAAAGAAAAAGGGGGTTAACGAAAAATCAGAATGAGCCAATATAGAACTAGATACAGGTGTGAAATAGAACTTAGAGCTCTTAAAGAATCAAATGAATTTCTTAAAACTAACCTTTCAAACGTAGAAAAAGCAGTTTATGAACTTAAAGAACGAATGGTTAAAAATGGGGTTGTACATGAGAAATATCTAGAAAACATTCAAGTTACTCAACAATCTGTCAATGTCATGAGAGACTTATCGAAGCAAGAGCTAGAAATGTTGACAACTTATCAAAATCGAGAAAATCAAAATCATGAAGAAAAACAAAGTTTTCTTTAACATATAACAAAAAAGAAAAAAAAAAACCAAAGTTAAAAAGGAAATCAAATCAAAAGGACAAAGTAAAACAAGAAGAAGAATTAAAAAGAAAAAGAGGGTTAACGAAAAATCAGAATTAGCCAATATAGAACTAGATACAGTTGTGAAATAGAAATTAGAGCTCTTAAAGAATCAAATGAATTTCTTAAAACTAAGCCTTCAAACGTGGAAAAAGCAGTTTATGAACTTCAAGAACGAATGATTACAAAAGAGAATGTACATGAGAAATATCCAGAAAACATTCAAGTTACTCAACAATCTTTCAACGTCATGAGAGATTTATCGAAGCAAGAGCTACAAATGTTAACGACTAATCAAAATCGAGAAAATCAAAAATAATGAAGAAAAAAAAAGTTTTCTTTAACATATAACAAAAAAGAAAAAAAAAAATACCAAAGTTAAAAAGGAAATCAAATCAAAAGGACAAAGTAAAACAAAAAGGAGAATTAAAAAGGAAAAAGAGGGTTAACGAAAAATCAGAATTAGCCAATATAGAACTAGATACAGGTGTGAAATAGAAATTACAGCTCTTAAAGAATCAAGTAAATTTCTTAAAACTATGCTCTCAAACGGGGAAAAAGCAGTTTATGAACTTCAAGAACGAATGATTATAAATGAGGTTGTACATGAGAAATATCCAGAAAACATTCAAGTTACTCAACAATCTTTCAATGTCATGAGAAATTTATCGAAGCAAGAGCTAGAAATGTTAACGACTAATCATAATACAGAATAAAGAATAAAGTTTTCTTTATTAACATAAAAAAGAAGACCGACGTTTAAAAGAAACTCAAATCAAAAGGATAAATTAAAAGAAAAAGGAGAATTAAAAAGAAAAAGGGGGTTAACGAAAAATCAGAATGAGCCAATATAGAACAAGATACAGGTGTGAAATAGAACTTAGAGCTCTTAAAGAATCAAATGAATTTCTTAAAACTAACCTTTCAAACGTAGAAAAAGCAGTTTATGAACTTAAAGAACGAATGGTTAAAAATGAGGTTGTACATGAGAAATATCCAGAAAACATTCAAGTTACTCAACAATCTTTCAATGTCATGAGAAATTTATCGAAGCAAGAGCTAGAAATGTTAACGACTAATCATAATACAGACTAAAGAATAAAGTTTTCTTTATAAACATACAAAAAAAAAACCAAAGTTAAAAAGGAAATCAAATCAAAAGGACAAAGTAAAACAAGAAGAAGAATTAAAAAGAAAAAGAGGGTTAACGAAAAATCAGAATTAGCCTATATAGAACTAGATACAGTTGTGAAATAGAAAATAGAGCTCTTAAAGAATCAAGTGAATTTCTTAAAACTAAGCCTTCAAACGTGGAAAAAGCAGTTTATGAACTTCAAGAACGAATGATTACAAAAGAGGATGTACATGAGAAATATCCAGAAAACATTCAAGTTACTCAGCAATCTTTCAACGTCATGAGAGATTTATCGAAGCAAGAGCTACAAATGTTAACGACTAATCAAAATCAAGAAAATCAAGATCATGAAAAAAAAAAAAGTTTTCTTTAACATATAACAAAAAAGAAAAAAAAAAATACCAAAGTTAAAAAGAAAATCAAATCAAAAGGACAAAGTAAAACAAAAAGGAGAATTAAAAAGAAAAAGAGGGTTAACGAAAAATCAGAATTAGCCAATATAGAACTAGATACAGTTGTGAAATAGAAATTAGAGCTCTTAAAGAATCAAGTGAATTTCTTAAAACTAAGCCTTCAAACGTGGAAAAAGCAGTTTATGAACTTCAAGAACGATTGATTACAAAAGAAGATGTACATGAGAAATATCCAGAAAACATTCAAGTTACTCAACAATCTTTCAAAGTCATGAGAGATTTAACGAAGCAAGAGCTAGAACTATTAACGACTACTCAAAATCATGAAGAAAAAAAAAGTTTTCTTTAACATATAACAAAAAAGAAAAAAAAAATACCAAAGTTAAAAAGAAAATCAAATCAAAAGGACAAAGTAAAACAAAAAGGAGAATTAAAAAGAAAAAGAGGGTTAACGAAAAATCAGAATTAGCCAATATAGAACTAGATACAGTTGTGAAATAGAAATTAGAGCTCTTAAAGAATCAAGTGAATTTCTTAAAACTAAGCCTTCAAACGTGGAAAAAGCAGTTTATGAACTTCAAGAACAAATGATTAAAAATGGGGTTGTACATGGGAAATATCTAGAAAATATTCAAGTTACTCAACAATCTTTCAATGTCATGAGAGACTTATCGAAGCAAGAGCTAGAAATGTTGACAACTTATCAAAATCAAGAAAATAAAAATCGTGAATTAAAAAAAAAGATTTCTTTAACATATATATAAAAAAAAAAAAAAACAAAGTTAAAAAGAAAATCAAATCAAAAGGATAAATTAAAAGAAAAAGGAGAATTAAAAAGAAAAAAGGGGTTAACGAAAAATCAGAATGAGCCAAAATAGAACAAGCTGCAGTTGTGAAATAGAACTTAGAGCTCTTGAAGAATCAAGTGAATTTCTTAAAACTAATCCTTCAAACGTGGAAAAAGCAGTTTATGAACTTAAAGAACGAATGGTTAAAAATGGGGTTGTACATGAGAAATATCTAGAAAACATTCAAGTTACCCAACAATCTTTCAATGTCATGAGAGATTTAACGAAGCAAGAGCTAGAAATATTAACGACTAATCAAAATCGAGAAAATCAAAATCATGAAGAAAAACAAAGTTTTCTTTAACATATAACAAAAAAGAAAAAAAAAATACCAAAGTTAAAAAGGAAATCAAATCAAAAGGACAAAGTAAAACAAAAAGGAGAATTAAAAAGGAAAAAAAGGGTTAACGAAAAATCAGAATTAGCCAATATAGAACTAGATACAGTTGTGAAATAGAAATTAGAGCTCTTGAAGAATCAAGTGAATTTCTTAAAACTAAGCCTTCAAACGTGGAAAAAGCAGTTTATGAACTTCAAGAACGAATGGTTAAAAATGGGGTTGTACATGAGAAATATCCAGAAAACATTCAAGTTACTCAACAATCTTTCAATGTCATGAGAGATTTATCGAAGCAAGAGCTAGAAATGTTAACGACTAATCAAAATCGAGAAAATCAAAAATAATGAAGAAAAACAAAGTTTTCTTTAACATATAACAAAAAAGAAAAAAGAAAAAAAACAAAGTTAAAAAGGAAATCAAATCAAAAGGACAAAGTAAAACTAAAAGGAGAATTAAAAAGGAAAAAGAGGGTTAACGAAAAATCAGAATTAGCCAATATAGAACTAGATACAGATGTGAAATAGAAATTACAGCTCTTAAAGAATCAAGTGAATTTCTTAAAACTATGCTCTCAAACGTGGAAAAAGCAGTTTATGAACTTCAAGAACGAATGATTACAAAAGAGGATGTACATGAGAAATATCCAGAAAACAGTCAAGTTACTCAACAATCTTTCAACGTCATGAGAGATTTATCGAAGCAAGAGCTACAAATGTTAACGACTAATCAAAATCAAGAAAATCAAGATCATGAAGAAAAAAAAAGTTTTCTTTAACATATAACAAAAAAGAAAAAAAAAAAACCCAAAGTTAAAAAGGAAATCAAATCAAAAGGACAAAGTAAAACAAAAAGGAGAATTAAAAAGGAAAAAGAGGGTTAACGAAAAATCAGAATTAGCCAATATAGAACTAGATACAGGTGTGAAATAGAACTTAGAGCTCTTAAAGAATCAAATGAATTTCTTAAAACTAACCTTTCAAACGTAGAAAAAGCAGTTTATGAACTTAAAGAACGAATGGTTAAAAATGGGGTTGTACATGAGAAATATCTAGAAAACATTCAAGTTACCCAACAATCTTTCAATGTCATGAGAAATTTATCGAAGCAAGAGCTAGAAATGTTAACGACTAATCAAAATCAAGAAAATCAAAATCATGAAGAAAAAAAAAATACCAAAGTTAAAAAGGAAATCAAAACAAAAGGACAAATTAAAACAAAAAGGAGAATTAATAAGGAAAAAGAGAGTTACCGAAAAATCAGAATTAGCCAATATAGAACTAGATACAGGTGTGAAATAGAACTTAGAGCTCTTAAAGAATCAAATGAATTTCTTAAAACTAACCTTTCAAACGTAGAAAAAGCAGTTTATGAACTTAAAGAACGAATGGTTAAAAATGGGGTTGTACATGAGAAATATCTAGAAAACATTCAAGTTACCCAACAATCTTTCAATGTCATGAGAGATTTAACGAAGCAAGAGCTAGAAATATTAACGACTAATCAAAATCGAGAAAATCAAAATCATGAAGAAAAACAAAGTTTTCTTTAACATATAACAAAAAAGAAAAAAAAAAAAAATACCAAAGGTAAAAAGAAAATCAAATCAAAAGGACAAAGTAAACCAAAAAGGAGAATTAAAAAGAAAAAGAGGGTTAACGAAAAATCAGAATTAGCCAATATAGAACTAGATAGAGTTGTGAAATAGAAATTAGAGCTCTTGAAGAATCAAGTGAATTTCTTAAAACTAAGCCTTCAAACGTGGAAAAAGCAGTTTATGAACTTCAAGAACAAATGATTACAAAAGAGGATGTACATGAGAACTATACAGAAAACATTCAAGTTACTCAACAATCTTTCAACGTCATGAGAGATTTATTGAAGCAAGAGCTAGAAATGTTAACGACTAATCAAAATCAAGAAAATCAAGATAATGAAGAAAAAAAAAGTTTTCTTTAACATATAACAAAAAAGGAAAAAGAAAAAAAACAAAGTTAAAAAGAAAATCAAATCAAAAACACAAAGTAAAACAAAAAGGAGAATTAAAAAGGAAAAAGAGGGTTAAGGAAAAATCAGAATTAGCCAATATAGAACTAGATACAGTTGTGAAATAGAAATTAGAGCTCTTGAAGAATCAAGTGAATTTCTTAAAACTAAGCCTTCAAACGTGGAAAAAACAGTTTATGAACTTCAAGAACGAATGGTTAAAAATGGGGTTGTACATGAGAAATATCTAGATACCCAACAATCTTTCAATGCCATGAGAGATTTAACGAAGCAAGAGCTAGAAATATTAACGACTAATCAAAATCGAGAAAATCAAAAATAATGAAGAAAAACAAAGTTTTCTTTAACATATAACAAAAAAGAACAACAAAAAAAAAATACCAAAGTTAAAAAGGAAATCAAATCAAAAGGACAAAGTAAAACTAAAAGGAGAATTAAAAAGGAAAAAGAGGGTTAACGAAAAATCAGAATTAGCCAATATAGAACTAGATACAGGTGTGAAATAGAAATTTCAGCTCTTAAAGAATCAAATGAATTTCTTAAAACTATGCTCTCAAACGTGGAAAAAGCAGTTTATGAACTTAAAGAACGAATGGTTAAAAATGGGGTTGTACATGAGAAATATTTAGAAAACATTCAAGTTACCCAACAATCTTTCAATGCCATGAGAGATTTAACGAAGCAACAGCTAGAAATATTAACGACTAATCAAAATCGAGAAAATCAAAAATAATGAAGAAAAACAAAGTTTTCTTTAACATATAACAAAAAAGAAAAAAAAAAATACTAAAGTTAAAAAGAAAATCAAATCAAAAGGACAAAGTAAACCAAAAAGGAGAATTAAAAAGAAAAAGAGGGTTATCATAAACTCAGAATTAGCCAATATAGAACTAGATACAGTTGTGAAATAGAAATTAGAGCTCTTGAAGAATCAAGTGAATTTCTTAAAACTAAGCCTTCAAACGTGGAAAAAGCAGTTTATGAACTTCAAGAACAAATGATTACAAAAGAGGATGTACATGAGAACTATACAGAAAACATTCAAGTTACTCAACAATCTTTCAACGTCATGAGAGATTTATCGAAGCAAGAGCTAGAAATGTTAACGACTAATCAAAATCAAGAAATTCAAGATAATGAAGAAAAAAAAAGTTTTCTTTAACATATAACAAAAAAGAAAAAAGAAAAAAAACAAAGGTAAAAAGAAAATCAAATCAAAAACACAAAGTAAAACAAAAAGGAGAATTAAAAAGGAAAAAGAGGGTTAACGAAAAATCAGAATTAGCCAATATAGAACTAGATACAGTTGTGAAATAGAAATTAGAGCTCTTGAAGAGTCAAGTGAATTTCTTAAAACTAAGCCTTCAAACGTGGAAAAAGCAGTTTATGAACTTCAAGAACGAATGGTTAAAAATGGGGTTGTACATGAGAAATATCTAGAAAACATTCAAGTTTCCCAACAATCTTTCAATGCCATGAGAGATTTAACGAAGCAAGAGCTAGAAATATTAACGACTAATCAAAATCGAGAAAATCAAAAATAATGAAGAAAAACAAAGTTTTCTTTAACATATAACAAAAAAGAACAAAAAAAAAATACCAAAGTTAAAAAGGAAATCAAATCAAAAGGACAAAGTAAAACTAAAAGGAGAATTTAAAAGGAAAAAGAGGGTTAACGAAAAATCAGAATTAGCCAATATAGAACTAGATAGAGTTGTGAAAAAGAAATTAGAGCTCTTGAAGAATCAAGTGAATTTCTTAAAACTAAGCCTTCAAACGTGGAAAAAGCAGTTTATGAACTTCAAGAACAAATGATTACAAAAGAGGATGTACATGAGAACTATACAGAAAACATTCAAGTTACTCAACAATCTTTCAACGTCATGAGAGATTTATCGAAGCAAGAGCTAGAAATGTTAACGACTAATCAAAATCGAGAAAATCAAAAATAATGAAGAAAAACAAAGTTTTCTTTAACATATAACAAAAAAGAAAAATGAAAAAAAACAAAGTTAAAAAGAAAATCAAATCAAAAACACAAAGTAAAACAAAAAGGAGAATTAAAAAGGAAAAAGAGGGTTAACGAAAAATCAGAATTAGCCAATATAGAACTAGATACAGTTGTGAAATAGAAATTAGAGCTCTTGAAGAATCAAGTGAATTTCTTAAAACTAAGCCTTCAAACGTGGAAAAAGCAGTTTATGAACTTCAAGAACGAATGGTTAAAAATGGGGTTGTACATGAGAAATATCTAGAAAACATTCAAGTTACCCAACAATCTTTCAATGCCATGAGAGATTTAACGAAGCAAGAGCTAGAAATATTAACGACTAATCAAAATCGAGAAAATCAAAAATAATGAAGAAAAACAAAGTTTTCTTTAACATATAACAAAAAAGAAAAAAAAAATACCAAAGATAAAAAGAAAATCAAATCAAAAGGACAAAGTAAACCAAAAAGGAGAATTAAAAAGAAAAAGAGGGTTAACGAAAAATCAGAATTAGCCAATATAGAACTAGATAGAGTTGTGAAATAGAAATTAGAGCTCTTGAAGAATCAAGTGAATTTCTTAAAACTAAGCCTTCAAACGTGGAAAAAGCAGTTTATGAACTTCAAGAACAAATGATTACAAAAGAGGATGTACATGAGAACTATACAGAAAACATTCAAGTTACTCAACAATCTTTCAACGTCATGAGAGATTTATCGAAGCAAGAGCTAGAAATGTTAACGACTAATCAAAATCAAGAAAATCAAGATAATGAAGAAAAAAAAAGTTTTCTTTAACATATAACAAAAAAGAAAAAAGAAAAAAAACAAAGTTAAAAAGAAAATCAAATCAAAAACACAAAGTAAAACAAAAAGGAGAATTAAAAAGGAAAAAGAGAGTTTCCGAAAAATCAGAATTAGCCAATATAGAACTAGATACAGGTGTGAAATAGAACTTAGAGCTCTTAAAGAATCAAATGAATTTCTTAAAACTAACCTTTCAAACGTAGAAAAAGCAGTTTATGAACTTAAAGAACGAATGGTTAAAAATGGGGTTGTACATGAGAAATATCTAGCAAACATTCAAGTTACCCAACAATCTTTCAATGCCATGAGAGATTTAACGAAGCAAGAGCTAGAAATATTAACGACTAATCAAAATCGAGAAAATCAAAAATAATGAAGAAAAACAATGTTTTCTTTAACATATAACAAAAAAGAAAAAAAAAATACCAAAGTTAAAAAGAAAATCAAATCAAAAGGACAAAGTAAACCAAAAAGGAGAATTAAAAAGAAAAAGAGGGTTAACGAAAAATCAGAATTAGCCAATATAGAACTAGATACAGTTGTGAAATAGAAATTAGAGCTCTTGAAGAATCAAGTGAATTTCTTAAAACTAAGCCTTCAAACGTGGAAAAAGCAGTTTATGAACTTCAAGAACAAATGATTACAAAAGAGGATGAACATGAGAACTATACAGAAAACATTCAAGTTACTCAACAATCTTTCAACGTCATGAGAGATTTATCGAAGCAAGAGCTAGAAATGTTAACGACTAATCAAAATCAAGAAAATCAAGATAATGAAGAAAAAAAAAGTTTTCTTTCACATATAACAAAAAAGAAAAAAGAAAAAAAACATAGTTAAAAAGAAAATCAAATCAAAAACACAAAGTAAAACAAAAAGGAGAATTAAAAAGGAAAAAGAGAGTTACCGAAAAATCAGAATTAGCCAATATAGAACTAGATACAGGTGTGAAATAGAACTTAGAGCTCTTAAAGAATCAAATGAATTTCTTAAAACTAACCTTTCAAACGTAGAAAAAGCAGTTTATGAACTTAAAGAACGAATGGTTAAAAATGGGGTTGTACATGAGAAATATCTAGAAAACATTCAAGTTACCCAACAATCTTTCAATGCCATGAGAGATTTAACGAAGCAAGAGCTAGAAATATTAACGACTAATCAAAATCGAGAAAATCAAAAATAATGAAGAAAAACAAAGTTTTCTTTAACATATAACAAAAAAGAAAAAAGAAAAAAAAACAAAGTTAAAAAGAAAATCAAATCAAAAACACAAAGTAAAACAAAAAGGAGAATTAAAAAGGAAAAAGAGGGTTAACGAAAAATCAGAATTAGCCAATATAGAACTAGATACAGTTGTGAAATAGAAATTAGAGCTCTTGAAGAATCAAGTGAATTTCTTAAAACTAAGCCTTCAAACGTGGAAAAAGCAGTTTATGAACTTCAAGAACGAATGGTTAAAAATGGGGTTGTACATGAGAAATATCTAGAAAACATTCAAGTTACCCAACAATCTTTCAATGCCATGAGAGATTTAACGAAGCAAGTGCTAGAAATATTAACGACTAATCAAAATCGAGAAAATCAAAAATAATGAAGAAAAACAAAGTTTTCTTTAACATATAACAAAAAAGAAAAAAAAAAATACCAAAGATAAAAAGAAAATCAAATCAAAAGGACAAAGTAAACCAAAAAGGAGAATTAAAAAGAAAAAGAGGGTTAACGAAAAATCAGAATTAGCCAATATAGAACTAGATACAGTTGTGAAATAGAAATTAGAGCTCTTGAAGAATCAAGTGAATTTCTTAAAACTAAGCCTTCAAACGTGGAAAAAGCAGTTTATGAACTTCAAGAACAAATGATTACAAAAGAGGATGTACATGAGAACTATACAGAAAACATTCAAGTTACTCAACAATCTTTCAACGTCATGAGAGATTTATCGAAGCAAGAGCTAGAAATGTTAACGACTAATCAAAATCAAGAAAATCAAGATAATGAAGAAAAAAAAAGTTTTCTTTAACATATAACAAAAAAGAAAAAAGAAAAAAAACAAAGTTAAAAAGAAAATCAAATCAAAAACACAAAGTATAACAAAAAGGAGAATTAAAAAGGAAAAAGAGAGTTACCGACAAATCAGAATTAGCCAATATAGAACTAGATACAGGTGTGAAATAGAACTTAGAGCTCTTAAAGAATCAAATGAATTTCTTAAAACTAACCTTTCAAACGTAGAAAAAGCAGTTTATGAACTTAAAGAACGAATGGTTAAAAATGGGGTTGTACATGAGAAATATCTAGAAAACATTCAAGTTACCCAACAATCTTTCAATGCCATGAGAGATTTAACGAAGCAAGAGCTAGAAATATTAACGACTAATCAAAATCGAGAAAATCAAAAATAATGAAGAAAAACAAAGTTTTCTTTAACATATAACAAAAAAGAAAAAAAAAAATACCAAAGTTAAAAAGAAAATCAAATCAAAAGGACAAAGTAAACCAAAAAGGAGAATTAAAAAGAAAAAGAGGGTTAACGAAAAATCAGAATTAGCCAATATAGAACTAGATACAGTTGTGAAATAGAAATTAGAGCTCTTGAAGAATCAAGTGAATTTCTTAAAACTAAGCCTTCAAACGTGGAAAAAGCAGTTTATGAACTTCAAGAACAAATGATTACAAAAGAGGATGAACATGAGAACTATACAGAAAACATTCAAGTTACTCAACAATCTTTCAACGTCATGAGAGATTTATCGAAGCAAGAGCTAGAAATGTTAACGACTAATCAAAATCAAGAAAATCAAGATAATGAAGAAAAAAAAAGTTTTCTTTCACATATAACAAAAAAGAAAAAAGAAAAAAAACAAAGTTAAAAAGAAAATCAAATCAAAAACACAAAGTAAAACAAAAAGGAGAATTAAAAAGGAACAAGAGAGTTACCGAAAAATCAGAATTAGCCAATTTAGAACTAGATAGAGTTGTGAAATAGACATTAGAGCTCTTGAAGAATCAAGTGAATTTCTTAAAACTAAGCCTTCAAACGTGGAAAAAGCAGTTTATGAACTTCAAGAACAAATGATTACAAAAGAGGATGTACATGAGAACTATACAGAAAACATTCAAGTTACTCAACAATCTTTCAACGTCATGAGAGATTTATCGAAGCAAGAGCTAGAAATGTTAACGACTAATCAAAATCGAGAAAATCAAAAATAATGAAGAAAAACAAAGTTTTCTTTAACATATAACAAAAAAGAAAAAAAAAAAATACCAAAGATAAAAAGAAAATCAAATCAAAAGGACAAAGTAAACCAAAAAGGAGAATTAAAAAGGAAAAAGAGGGTTAACGAAAAATCAGAATTAGCCAATATAGAACTAGATACAGTTGTGAAATAGAAATTAGAGCTCTTGAAGAATCAAGTGAATTTCTTAAAACTAAGCCTTCAAACGTGGAAAAAGCAGTTTATGAACTTCAAGAACAAATGATTACAAAAGAGGATGTACATGAGAACTATACAGAAAACATTCAAGTTACTCAACAATCTTTCAACGTCATGAGAGATTTATCGAAGCAAGAGCTAGAAATGTTAACGACTAATCAAAATCAAGAAAATCAAGATAATGAAGAAAACAAAAGTTTTCTTTAACATATAACAAAAAAGAAAAAAGAAAAAAAACAAAGTTAAAAAGAAAATCAAATCAAAAACACAAAGTAAAACATAAAAGAGATTTAACGAAGCAAGAGCTAGAAATATTAACGACTAATCAAAATCGAGAAAATCAAAAATAATGAAGAAAAACAAAGTTTTCTTTAACATATAACAAAAAAGAAAAAAAAAATACCAAAGTTAAAAAGAAAATCAAATCAAAAGGACAAAGTAAAAGAAAAAGGAGAATTAAAAAGAAAAAGAGGGTTAACGAAAAATCAGAATTAGCCAATATAGAACTAGATACAGTTGTGAAATAGAAATTAGAGCTCTTAAAGAATCAAGTGAATTTCTTAAAACTAAGCCTTCAAACGTGGAAAAAGCAGTTTATGAACTTCAAGAACAAATGATTAAAAATGGGGTTGTACATGGGAAATATCTAGAAAATATTCAAGTTACTCAACAATCTGTCAATGTCATGAGAGACCTATCGAAGCAAGAGCTAGAAATGTTGACAACTTATCAAAATCAAGTAAATAAAAATCGTGAATTAAAAAATAAGATTTCTTTAACATATATAAAAAGAAAAAAAAACCCAAAGTTAAAAAGAAAATCAAATCAAAAGGATAAATTAAAAGAAAAAGGAGAATTAAAAAGAAAAAGCGGGTAACGAAAAATCAGAATGAGCCAATATAGAACTAGATACAGGTGTGAAATAGAACTTAGAGCTCTTAAATAATCAAATGAATTTCTTAAAACTAACCTTTCAAACGTAGAAAAAGCAGTTTATGAACTTACAGAACGAATGGTTAAAAATGGGGTTGTACATGAGAAATATCTAGAAAACATTCAAGTTACTCAACAATCTGTCAATGTCATGAGAGACTTATCGAAGCAAGAGCTAGAAATGTTGACAACTTATCAAAATCACGTAAATCAAAATCATGAATTAAAAAAAAAGTTTTCTTTAACATATAAAAAAAAAGAAAAAAAAAATACCAAAGTTAAAAAGAATATCAAATCAAAAGGATAAATTAAAAGAAAAAGGAGAATTAAAAAGAAAAAGGGGGTTAACGAAAAATCAGAATGAGCCAATATAGAACTAGATACAGGTGTGAAATAGAACTTAGAGCTCTTAAAGAATCAAATGAATTTCTTAAAACTAACCTTTCAAACGTGGAAAAAGCAGTTTATGAACTTCAAGAACAAATGATTAAAAATGGGGTTGTACATGGGAAATATCTAGAAAATATTCAAGTTACTCAACAATCTGTCAATGTCATGAGAGACTTATCGAAGCAAGAGCTAGAAATGTTGACAACTTATCAAAATCAAGTAAATAAAAATCGTGAATTAAAAAAAAAGATTTCTTTAACATATATAAAAAGAAAAAAAAACCCAAAGTTAAAAAGAAAATCAAATCAAAAGGATAAATTAAAAGAAAAAGAAGAATTAAAAAGAAAAAGGGGGTTAACGAAAAATCAGAATGAGCCAAAATAGAACAAGCTACAGGTGTGAAATAGAACTTAGAGCTCTTGAAGAATCAAGTGAATTTCTAAAAACTAAGCCTTCAAACGTGGAAAAAGCAGTTTATGAACTTAAAGAACGAATGGTTAAAAATGCGGTTGTACATGGGAAATATCTAGAAAATATTCAAGTTACTCAACAATCTTTCAATGTCATGAGAGACTTATCGAAGCAAGAGCTAGAAATATTGACAACTTATCAAAATCACGAAAATCAAAATCATGAATTAAAAAAAAAGTTTTCTTTACATTTAAAAAAAAAAAAAAAAAAAAATCAAAGTTAAAAAGAAAATCAAATCAAAAGGATAAATTAAAAGAAAAAGGATAATTAAAAAGAAAAAGGGGGTTAACGAAAAAACAGAATGAGCCAATACAGAACAAGATACAGGTGTGAAATAGAACTTAGCGCTCTTAAAGAATCAAATGAATTTCTTAAAACTAACCTTTCAAACGTAGAAAAAGCAGTTTATGAACTTAAAGAACGAATGGTTAAAAATGGGGTTGTACATGAGAAATATCTAGAAAACATTCAAGTTACTCAACAATCTGTCAATGTTATGACAGACTTATCGAAGCAAGAGCTAGAAATGTTGACAACTTATCAAAATCACGAAAATCAAAATCATGAATTAAAAAAAAAGTTTTCTTTAACATATAAAAAAAAAAAACCAAAGTTAAAAAGAAAATCAAATCAAAAGGATAA
The DNA here is from genome assembly GCA_963971155.1 of Anthrax anthrax. Classification (NCBI taxonomy): domain Eukaryota; kingdom Metazoa; phylum Arthropoda; class Insecta; order Diptera; family Bombyliidae; genus Anthrax; species Anthrax anthrax. The sequence continues at coordinate 904,150 of OZ020125.1, read as the reverse complement.
ATTAAAAGAAAAAGGAGAATTAAAAAGAAAAAGGGGGTTAACGAAAAATCAGAATGAGCCAATATAGAACTAGATACAGTTGTGAAATAGAAATTAGAGCTCTTAAAAAATCAAGTGAATTTCTTAAAACTAAGCCTTTAAACGTGGAAAAAGCAGTTCATGAACTTCAAGAACAAATGATTAAAAATGGGGTTGTACATGGGAAATATCTAGAAAATATTCAAGTTACTCAACAATCTGTCAATGTCATGAGAGACTTATCGAAGCAAGAGCTAGAAATGTTGACAACTTATCAAAATCACGAAAATCAAAATCATGAATTAAAAAAAAAAGTTTTCTTTAACATATATAAAAAAAAAAAAACCAAAGTTAAAAAGAAAATCAAATCAAAAGGATAAATTAAAAGAAAACGGAGAATTAAAAAGAAAAAGGGGGTTAACGAAAAATCAGAATGAGCCAATATAGAACTAGATACAGGTGTGAAATAGAACTTAGAGCTCTTAAAGAATCAAATGAATTTCTTAAAACTAACCTTTCAAACGTAGAAAAAGCAGTTTATGAACTTACAGAACGAATGGTTAAAAATGGGGTTGTACATGAGAAATATCTAGAAAACATTCAAGTTACTCAACAATCTGTCAATGTCATGAGAGACTTATCGAAGCAAGAGCTAGAAATGTTGACAACTTATCAAAATCACGTAAATCAAAATCATGAATTAAAAAAAAAGTTTTCTTTAACATATAAAAAAAAAAACCAAAGTTAAAAAGAAAATCAAATCAAAAGGATAAATTAAAAGAAAAAGGAGAATTAAGAAGAAAATGGGGGTTAACGAAAAATCAGAATGAGCCAATATAGAACTAGATACAGGTGTGAAATAGAACTTAGAGCTCTTAAAGAATCAAATGAATTTCTTAAAACTAACCTTTCAAACGTAGAAAAAGCAGTTTATGAACTTAAAGAACGAATGGTTAAAAATGGGGTTGTACATGAGAAATATCTAGAAAACATTCAAGTTACTCAACAATCTGTCAATGTCATGAGAGACTTATCGAAGCAAGAGCTAGAAATGTCGACAACTTATCAAAATCACGAAAATCAAAATCATGAATTAAAACAAAAGTTTTCTATAACATATAAAAAAAAAAACCAAAGTTAAAAAGAAAATCAAATCAAAAGGATAAATTAAAAGAAAAAGGAGAATTAAAAAGAAAAAGGGGGTTAACGAAAAATCAGAATGAGCCAATATAGAACTAGATACAGTTGTGAAATAGAAATTAGAGCTCTTAAAGAATCAAGTGAATTTCTTAAAACTAAGCCTTTAAACGTGGAAAAAGCAGTTCATGAACTTCAAGAACAAATGATTAAAAATGGGGTTGTACATGGGAAATATCCAGAAAATATTCAAGTTACTCAACAATCTTTCAATGTCATGAGAGACTTATCGAAGCAAGAGCTAGAAATGTTGACAACTTATCAAAATCACGAAAATCAAAATCATGAATTAAAACAAAAGTTTTCTATAACATATAAAAAAAAAAAAACCAAAGTTAAAAAGAAAATCAAATCAAAAGGATAAATTAAAAGAAAAAGGAGAATTAAAAAGAAAAAGGGGGTTAACGAAAAATCAGAATGAGCCAATATAGAACAAGCTACAGGTGTGAAATAGAACTTAGAGCTCTTAAAGAATCAAATGAATTTCTTAAAACTAACCTTTCAAACGTAGAAAAAGCAGTTTATGAACTTAAAGAACGAATGGTTAAAAATGGGGTTGTACATGAGAAATATCTAGAAAACATTCAAGTTACCCAACAATCTTTCAATGTCATGAGAGATTTAACGAAGCAAGAGCTAGAAATATTAACGACTAATCAAAATCGAGAAAATCAAAATCATGAAGAAAAACAAAGTTTTCTTTAACATATAACAAAAAAGAAAAAAAAAAATACCAAAGTTAAAAAGAAAATCAAATCAAAAGGACAAAGTAAAACAAAAAGGAGAATTAAAAAGAAAAAGAGGGTTAACGAAGAATCAGAATTAGCCTATATAGAACTAGATACAGTTGTGAAATAGAAATTAGAGCTCTTAAAGACTCAAGTGAATTTCTTAAAACTAAGCTTTTAAACGTGGAAAAAGCAGTTCATGAACTTCAAGAACAAATGATTAAAAATGGGGTTGTACATGGGAAATATCCAGAAAATATTCAAGTTACTCAACAATCTTTCAATGTCATGAGAGACTTATCGAAGCAAGAGCTAGAAATGTTGACAACTTATCAAAATCACGAAAATCAAAATCATGAATTAAAACAAAAGTTTTCTATAACATATAAAAAAAAAAATACCAAAGTTAAAAAGAAAATCAAATCAAAAGGACAAAGTAAAACAAAAAGGAGAATTAAAAAGAAAAAGAGGGTTAACGAAAAATCAGAATTAGTCAATATAGAACTAGATACAGTTGTGAAATAGAAATCAGAGCTCTTAAAGAATCAAGTGAATTTCTTAAAACTAAGCCTTCAAACGTGGAAAAAGCAGTTTATGAACTTCAAGAACAAATGATTAAAAATGGGGTTGTACATGGGAAATATCTAGAAAATATTCAAGTTACTCAACAATCTGTCAATGTCATGAGAGACCTATCGAAGCAAGAGCTAGAAATGTTGACAACTTATCAAAATCACGAAAATCAAAATCATGAATTAAAAAAAAAGTTTTCTTTAACATATAAAAAAAAAAAAAAACCAAAGTTAAAAAGAAAATCAAATCAAAAGGATAAATTAAAAGAAAAAGGATAATTAAAAAGAAAAAGGGGGTTAACGAAAAATCAGAATGAGCCAATATAGAACAAGATACAGGTGTGAAATAGAACTTAGAGCTCTTAAAGAATCAAATGAATTTCTTAAAACTAACCTTTCAAACGTAGAAAAAGCTGTTTATGAACTTAAAGAACGAATGGTTAAAAATGGGGTTGTACATGAGAAATATCTAGAAAACATTCAAGTTACTCAACAATCTGTCAATGTCATGACAGACTTATCGAAGCAAGAGCTAGAAATGTTGACAACTTATCAAAATCACAAAAATCAAAATCATGAATTAAAAAAAAAGTTTTTTTAACATATAAAAAAAAAAGCCAAAGTTAAAAAGAAAATCAAATCAAAAGGATAAATTAAAAGAAAAAGGAGAATTAAAAAGAAAAAGGGGGTTAACGAAAAATCAGAATGAGCCAATATAGAACTAGATACAGGTGTGAAATAGAACTTAGAGCTCTTAAAGAATCAAATGAATTTCTTAAAACTAAGCCTTCAAACGTGGAAAAAGCAGTTTATGAACTTCAAGAACAAATGATTAAAAATGGGGTTGTACATGGGAAATATCTAGAAAATATTCAAGTTACTCAACAATCTGTCAATGTCATGAGAGACCTATCGAAGCAAGAGCTAGAAATGTTGACAACTTATCAAAATCACGAAAATCAAAATCATGAATTAAAACAAAAGTTTTCTATAACATATAAAAAAAAAAACCAAAGTTAAAAAGAAAATCAAATCAAAAGGATAAATTAAAAGAAAAAGGAGAATTAAAAAGAAAAAGGGGGTTAACGAAAAATCAGAATGAGCCAATATAGAACAAGCTACAGGTGTGAAATAGAACTTAGAGCTCTTAAAGAATCAAATGAATTTCTTAAAACTAACCTTTCAAACGTAGAAAAAGCAGTTTATGAACTTAAAGAACGAATGGTTAAAAATGGGGTTGTACATGAGAAATATCTAGAAAACATTCAAGTTACCCAACAATCTTTCAATGTCATGAGAGATTTAACGAAGCAAGAGCTAGAATTATTAACGACTAATCAAAATCGAGAAAATCAAAATCATGAAGAAAAACAAAGTTTTCTTTAACATATAACAAAAAAGAAAAAAAAAATAGCAAAGTTAAAAAGAAAATCAAATCAAAAGGACAAAGTAAAACAAAAAGGAGAATTAAAAAGAAAAAGAGGGTTAACGAAGAATCAGAATTAGCCTATATAGAACTAGATACAGTTGTGAAATAGAAATTAGAGCTCTTAAAGACTCAAGTGAATTTCTTAAAACTAAGCTTTTAAACGTGGAAAAAGCAGTTCATGAACTTCAAGAACAAATGATTAAAAATGGGGTTGTACATGGGAAATATCCAGAAAATATTCAAGTTACTCAACAATCTTTCATTGTCATGAGAGACTTATCGAAGCAAGAGCTAGAAATGTTGACAACTTATCAAAATCACGAAAATCAAAATCATGAATTAAAACAAAAGTTTTCTATAACATATAAAAAAAAAAAACCAAAGTTAAAAAGAAAATCAAATCAAAAGGATAAATTAAAAGAAAAAGGAGAATTAAAAAGAAAAAGGGGGTTAACGAAAAATCAGAATGAGCCAATATAGAACTAGATACAGGTGTGAAATAGAACTTAGAGCTCTTAAAGAATCAAATGAATTTCTTAAAACTAACCTTTCAAACGTAGAAAAAGCAGTTTATGAACTTTCAGAGCGAATGGTTAAAAATGGGGTTGTACATGAGAAATATCTAGAAAACATTCAAGTTACTCAACAATCTGTCAATGTCATGAGAGACTTATCGAAGCAAGAGCTAGAAATGTTGACAACTTATCAAAATCACGAAAATCAAAATCATGAATTAAAAAAAAAGTTTTCTTTAACATATAAAAAAAAAAAAAAAAACCAAAGTTAAAAAGAAAATCAAATCAAAAGGACAAAGTAAAACAAAAAGGAGAATTAAAAAGAAAAAGAGGGTTAACGAAAAATCAGAATTAGCCAATATAGAACTAGATACAGTTGTGAAATAGAAATTAGAGCTCTTAAAGAATCAAGTGAATTTCTTAAAACTAAGCCTTCAAACGTGGAAAAAGCAGTTTATGAACTTCAAGAACAAATGATTAAAAATGGGGTTGTACATGGGAAATATCTAGAAAATATTCAAGTTACTCAACAATCTGTCAATGTCATGAGAGACCTATCGAAGCAAGAGCTAGAAATGTTGACAACTTATCAAAATCACGTAAATCAAAATCATGAATTAAAAAAAAAGTTTTCTTTAACATATAAAAAAAAAGAAAAAAAAAAATACCAAAGTTAAAAAGAAAATCAAATCAAAAGGACAAAGTAAAACAAAAAGGAGAATTAAAAAGAAAAAGAGGGTTAACGAAAAATCAGAATTAGCCAATATAGAACTAGATACAGTTGTGAAATAGAAATTAGAGCTCTTAAAGAATCAAGTGAATTTCTTAAAACTAAGCCTTCAAACGTGGAAAAAGCAGTTTATGAACTTCAAGAACAAATGATTAAAAATGGGGTTGTACATGGGAAATATCCAGAAAATATTCAAGTTACTCAACAATCTTTCAATGTCATGAGAGACTTATCGAAGCAAGAGCTAGAAATGTTGACAACTTATCAAAATCACGTAAATCAAAATCATGAATTAAAAAAAAAGTTTTCTTTAACATATAAAAAAAAAGAAAAAAAAAATACCAAAGTTAAAAAGAAAATCAAATCAAAAGGACAAAGTAAAACAAAAAGGAGAATTAAAAAGAAAAAGAGGGTTAACGAAAAATCAGAATTAGCCAATATAGAACTAGATACAGTTGTGAAATAGAAATTAGAGCTCTTAAAGAATCAAGTGAATTTCTTAAAACTAAGCCTTCAAACGTGGAAAAAGCAGTTTATGAACTTCAAGAACAAATGATTAAAAATGGGGTTGTACATGGGAAATATCTAGAAAATATTCAAGTTACTCAACAATCTGTCAATGTCATGAGAGACCTATCGAAGCAAGAGCTAGAAATGTTGACAACTTATCAAAATCAAGTAAATAAAAATCGTGAATTAAAAAAAAAGATTTCTTTAACATATATAAAAAGAAAAAAAAACCCAAAGTTAAAAAGAAAATCAAATCAAAAGGATAAATTAAAAGAAAAAGAAGAATTAAAAAGAAAAAGGGGGTTAACGAAAAATCAGAATGAGCCAAAATAGAACAAGCTACAGGTGTGAAATAGAACTTAGAGCTCTTGAAGAATCAAGTGAATTTCTAAAAACTAAGCCTTCAAACGTGGAAAAAGCAGTTTATGAACTTCAAGAACGAATGGTTAAAAATGGGGTTGTACATGAGAAATATCTAGAAAACATTCAAGTTACCCAACAATCTTTCAATGTCATGAGAGATTTAACGAAGCAAGAGCTAGAATTATTAACGACTAATCAAAATCGAGAAAATCAAAATCATGAAGAAAAACAAAGTTTTCTTTAACATATAACAAAAAAGAAAAAAAAAAATACCAAAGTTAAAAAGAAAATCAAATCAAAAGGACAAAGTAAAACAAAAAGGAGAATTAAAAAGAAAAAGAGGGTTAACGAAGAATCAGAATTAGCCTATATAGAACTAGATACAGTTGTGAAATAGAAATTAGAGCTCTTAAAGACTCAAGTGAATTTCTTAAAACTAAGCTTTTAAACGTGGAAAAAGCAGTTCATGAACTTCAAGAACAAATGATTAAAAATGGGGTTGTACATGGGAAATATCCAGAAAATATTCAAGTTACTCAACAATCTTTCAATGTCATGAGAGACTTATCGAAGCAAGAGCTAGAAATGTTGACAACTTATCAAAATCACGTAAATCAAAATCATGAATTAAAAAAAAAGTTTTCTTTAACATATAAAAAAAAAGAAAAAAAAAATACCAAAGTTAAAAAGAAAATCAAATCAAAAGGACAAAGTAAAACAAAAAGGAGAATTAAAAAGAAAAAGAGGGTTAACGAAAAATCAGAATTAGCCAATATAGAACTAGATACAGTTGTGAAATAGAAATTAGAGCTCTTAAAGAATCAAGTGAATTTCTTAAAACTAAGCCTTCAAACGTGGAAAAAGCAGTTTATGAACTTCAAGAACAAATGATTAAAAATGGGGTTGTACATGGGAAATATCTAGAAAATATTCAAGTTACTCAACAATCTGTCAATGTCATGAGAGACCTATCGAAGCAAGAGCTAGAAATGTTGACAACTTATCAAAATCAAGTAAATAAAAATCGTGAATTAAAAAAAAAGATTTCTTTAACATATATAAAAAGAAAAAAAAACCCAAAGTTAAAAAGAAAATCAAATCAAAAGGATAAATTAAAAGAAAAAGGATAATTAAAAAGAAAAAGGGGGTTAACGAAAAATCAGAATGAGCCAATATAGAACAAGATACAGGTGTGAAATAGAACTTAGAGCTCTTAAAGAATCAAATGAATTTCTTAAAACTAACCTTTCAAACGTAGAAAAAGCAGTTTATGAACTTAAAGAACGAATGGTTAAAAATGGGGTTGTACATGAGAAATATCTAGAAAACATTCAAGTTACTCAACAATCTGTCAATGTCATGACAGACTTATCGAAGCAAGAGCTAGAAATGTTGACAACTTATCAAAATCACGAAAATCAAAATCATGAATTAAAAAAAAAGTTTTCTTTAACATATAAAAAAAAAAAAACCAAAGTTAAAAAGAAAATCAAATCAAAAGGATAAATTAAAAGAAAAAGGAGAATTAAAAAGAAAAAGGGGGTTAACGAAAAATCAGAATGAGCCAATATAGAACTAGATACAGGTGTGAAATAGAACTTAGAGCTCTTAAAGAATCAAATGAATTTCTTAAAACTAAGCCTTCAAACGTGGAAAAAGCAGTTTATGAACTTCAAGAACAAATGATTAAAAATGGGGTTGTACATGGGAAATATCTAGAAAATATTCAAGTTACTCAACAATCTGTTAATGTCATGAGAGACTTATCGAAGCAAGAGCTAGAAATGTTGACAACTTATCAAAATCACGAAAATCAAAATCATGAATTAAAACAAAAGTTTTCTATAACATATAAAAAAAAAAACCAAAGTTAAAAAGAAAATCAAATCAAAAGGATAAATTAAAACAAAAAGGAGAATTAAAAAGAAAAAGGGGGTTAACGAAAAATCAGAATGAGCCAATATAGAACAAGCTACAGGTGTGAAATAGAACTTAGAGCTCTTAAAGAATCAAATGAATTTCTTAAAACTAACCTTTCAAACGTAGAAAAAGCAGTTTATGAACTTAAAGAACAAATGATTAAAAATGGGGTTGTACATGAGAAATATCTAGAAAACATTCAAGTTACCCAACAATCTTTCAATGTCATGAGAGATTTAACGAAGCAAGAGCTAGAATTATTAACGACTAATCAAAATCGAGAAAATCAAAATCATGAAGAAAAACAAAGTTTTCTTTAACATATAACAAAAAAGAAAAAAAAAATACCAAAGTTAAAAAGAAAATCAAATCAAAAGGACAAAGTAAAACAAAAAGGAGAATTAAAAAGAAAAAGAGGGTTAACGAAGAATCAGAATTAGCCTATATAGAACTAGATACAGTTGTGAAATAGAAATTAGAGCTCTTAAAGACTCAAGTGAATTTCTTAAAACTAAGCTTTTAAACGTGGAAAAAGCAGTTCATGAACTTCAAGAACAAATGATTAAAAATGGGGTTGTACATGGGAAATATCCAGAAAATATTCAAGTTACTCAACAATCTTTCATTGTCATGAGAGACTTATCGAAGCAAGAGCTAGAAATGTTGACAACTTATCAAAATCACGAAAATCAAAATCATGAATTAAAACAAAAGTTTTCTATAACATATAAAAAAAAAAACCAAAGTTAAAAAGAAAATCAAATCAAAAGGATAAATTAAAAGAAAAAGGAGAATTAAAAAGAAAAAGGGGGTTAACGAAAAATCAGAATGAGCCAATATAGAACTAGATACAGGTGTGAAATAGAACTTAGAGCTCTTAAAGAATCAAATGAATTTCTTAAAACTAACCTTTCAAACGTAGAAAAAGCAGTTTATGAACTTACAGAACGAATGGTTAAAAATGGGGTTGTACATGAGAAATATCTAGAAAACATTCAAGTTACTCAACAATCTGTCAATGTCATGAGAGACTTATCGAAGCAAGAGCTAGAAATGTTGACAACTTATCAAAATCACGAAAATCAAAATCATGAATTAAAAAAAAAGTTTTCTTTAACATATAAAAAAAAAAAAAAAAACCAAAGTTAAAAAGAAAATCAAATCAAAAGGACAAAGTAAAACAAAAAGGAGAATTAAAAAGAAAAAGAGGGTTAACGAAAAATCAGAATTAGCCAATATAGAACTAGATACAGTTGTGAAATAGAAATTAGAGCTCTTAAAGAATCAAGTGAATTTCTTAAAACTAAGCCTTCAAACGTGGAAAAAGCAGTTTATGAACTTCAAGAACAAATGATTAAAAATGGGGTTGTACATGGGAAATATCTAGAAAATATTCAAGTTACTCAACAATCTGTCAATGTCATGAGAGACCTATCGAAGCAAGAGCTAGAATTATTAACGACTAATCAAAATCGAGAAAATCAAAATCATGAATTAAAAAAAAAGTTTTCTTTAACATATAAAAAAAAAAGAAAAAAAAAATACCAAAGTTAAAAAGAAAATCAAATCAAAAGGACAAAGTAAAACAAAAAGGAGAATTAAAAAGAAAAAGAGGGTTAACGAAAAATCAGAATTAGCCAATATAGAACTAGATACAGTTGTGAAATAGAAATTAGAGCTCTTAAAGAATCAAGTGAATTTCTTAAAACTAAGCCTTCAAACGTGGAAAAAGCAGTTTATGAACTTCAAGAACAAATGATTAAAAATGGGGTTGTACATGGGAAATATCCAGAAAATATTCAAGTTACTCAACAATCTTTCAATGTCATGAGAGACTTATCGAAGCAAGAGCTAGAAATGTTGACAACTTATCAAAATCACGTAAATCAAAATCATGAATTAAAAAAAAAGTTTTCTTTAACATATAAAAAAAAAGAAAAAAAAAATACCAAAGTTAAAAAGAAAATCAAATCAAAAGGACAAAGTAAAACAAAAAGGAGAATTAAAAAGAAAAAGAGGGTTAACGAAAAATCAGAATTAGCCAATATAGAACTAGATACAGTTGTGAAATAGAAATTAGAGCTCTTAAAGAATCAAGTGAATTTCTTAAAACTAAGCCTTCAAACGTGGAAAAAGCAGTTTATGAACTTCAAGAACAAATGATTAAAAATGGGGTTGTACATGGGAAATATCTAGAAAATATTCAAGTTACTCAACAATCTGTCAATGTCATGAGAGACCTATCGAAGCAAGAGCTAGAAATGTTGACAACTTATCAAAATCAAGTAAATAAAAATCGTGAATTAAAAAAAAAGATTTCTTTAACATATATAAAAAGAAAAAAAAACCCAAAGTTAAAAAGAAAATCAAATCAAAAGGATAAATTAAAAGAAAAAGAAGAATTAAAAAGAAAAAGGGGGTTAACGAAAAATCAGAATGAGCCAAAATAGAACAAGCTACAGGTGTGAAATAGAACTTAGAGCTCTTGAAGAATCAAGTGAATTTCTAAAAACTAAGCCTTCAAACGTGGAAAAAGCAGTTTATGAACTTCAAGAACGAATGGTTAAAAATGGGGTTGTACATGAGAAATATCTAGAAAACATTCAAGTTACCCAACAATCTTTCAATGTCATGAGAGATTTAACGAAGCAAGAGCTAGAATTATTAACGACTAATCAAAATCGAGAAAATCAAAATCATGAAGAAAAACAAAGTTTTCTTTAACATATAACAAAAAAGAAAAAAAAAAATACCAAAGTTAAAAAGAAAATCAAATCAAAAGGACAAAGTAAAACAAAAAGGAGAATTAAAAAGAAAAAGAGGGTTAACGAAGAATCAGAATTAGCCTATATAGAACTAGATACAGTTGTGAAATAGAAATTAGAGCTCTTAAAGACTCAAGTGAATTTCTTAAAACTAAGCTTTTAAACGTGGAAAAAGCAGTTCATGAACTTCAAGAACAAATGATTAAAAATGGGGTTGTACATGGGAAATATCCAGAAAATATTCAAGTTACTCAACAATCTTTCAATGTCATGAGAGACTTATCGAAGCAAGAGCTAGAAATGTTGACAACTTATCAAAATCACGTAAATCAAAATCATGAATTAAAAAAAAAGTTTTCTTTAACATATAAAAAAAAAGAAAAAAAAAATACCAAAGTTAAAAAGAAAATCAAATCAAAAGGACAAAGTAAAACAAAAAGGAGAATTAAAAAGAAAAAGAGGGTTAACGAAAAATCAGAATTAGCCAATATAGAACTAGATACAGTTGTGAAATAGAAATTAGAGCTCTTAAAGAATCAAGTGAATTTCTTAAAACTAAGCCTTCAAACGTGGAAAAAGCAGTTTATGAACTTCAAGAACAAATGATTAAAAATGGGGTTGTACATGGGAAATATCTAGAAAATATTCAAGTTACTCAACAATCTGTCAATGTCATGAGAGACCTATCGAAGCAAGAGCTAGAAATGTTGACAACTTATCAAAATCAAGTAAATAAAAATCGTGAATTAAAAAAAAAGATTTCTTTAACATATATAAAAAGAAAAAAAAACCCAAAGTTAAAAAGAAAATCAAATCAAAAGGATAAATTAAAAGAAAAAGAAGAATTAAAAAGAAAAAGGGGGTTAACGAAAAATCAGAATGAGCCAAAATAGAACAAGCTACAGGTGTGAAATAGAACTTAGAGCTCTTGAAGAATCAAGTGAATTTCTAAAAACTAAGCCTTCAAACGTGGAAAAAGAAGTTTATGAACTTAAAGAACGAATGGTTAAAAATGGGGTTGTACATGGGAAATATCTAGAAAATATTCAAGTTACTCAACAATCTGTCAATGTCATGAGAGACTTATCGAAGCAAGAGCTAGAAATGTTGACAACTTATCAAAATCACGAAAATCAAAATCATGAATTAAAAAAAAAGTTTTCTTTAACATATAAAAAAAAAAAAAAAACCAAAGTTAAAAAGAAAATCAAATCAAAAGGATAAATTAAAAGAAAAAGGATAATTAAAAAGAAAAAGGGGGTTAACGAAAAATCAGAATGAGCCAATATAGAACAAGATACAGGTGTGAAATAGAACTTAGAGCTCTTAAAGAATCAAATGAATTTCTTAAAACTAACCTTTCAAACGTAGAAAAAGCAGTTTATGAACTTAAAGAACGAATGGTTAAAAATGGGGTTGTACATGAGAAATATCTAGAAAACATTCAAGTTACTCAACAATCTGTCAATGTCATGACAGACTTATCGAAGCAAGAGCTAGAAATGTTGACAACTTATCAAAATCACGAAAATCAAAATCATGAATTAAAAAAAAAGTTTTCTTTAACATATAAAAAAAAAAAAACCAAAGTTAAAAAGAAAATCAAATCAAAAGGATAAATTAAAAGAAAAAGGAGAATTAAAAAGAAAAAGGGGGTTAACGAAAAATCAGAATGAGCCAATATAGAACTAGATACAGGTGTGAAATAGAACTTAGAGCTCTTAAAGAATCAAATGAATTTCTTAAAACTAAGCCTTCAAACGTGGAAAAAGCAGTTTATGAACTTCAAGAACAAATGATTAAAAATGGGGTTGTACATGGGAAATATCTAGAAAATATTCAAGTTACTCAACAATCTGTCAATGTCATGAGAGACTTATCGAAGCAAGAGCTAGAAATGTTGACAACTTATCAAAATCACGTAAATCAAAATCATGAATTAAAAAAAAAGTTTTCTTTAACATATAAAAAAAAAGAAAAAAAAAATACCAATGTTAAAAAGAAAATCAAATCAAAAGGACAAAGTAAAACAAAAAGGAGAATTAAAAAGAAAAAGAGGGTTAACGAAAAATCAGAATTAACCAATATAGAACTAGATACAGTTGTGAAATAGAAATTAGAGCTCTTAAAGAATCAAGTGAATTTCTTAAAACTAAGCCTTCAAACGTGGAAAAAGCAGTTTATGAACTTCAAGAACAAATGATTAAAAATGGGGTTGTACATGGGAAATATCTAGAAAACATTCAAGTTACCCAACAATCTTTCAATGACATGAGATATTTATCGAAGCAAGAGCTAGAATTGTTCACAACTAATCAAAATCAAGAAAATCAAAATTATGAATAAAGAATAAAGTTTTGTTTATTAACATATAAAAAAAAGAAAAAAAAAAAACAAAACCAAAGTTAAAAAGAAAATCAAATCAAAAGGACAAATTAAAACAAGAAGGAGGATTAAAAAGGAAAAGAAAGGGGTTAACGAAAAATCAGAATGAGCCAATATAGAACTAGATTCAGGTGTGTCATAGAAATAAGAGCTCTTAAAGAATCAAATGAATTTCTTAAAACTAAGCTTTCAAACGTGGAAAAAGCATTTAATGAACTTCAAGAACGAATAATTAAAAATGGGTTATACATGAGAAATATCTAGAAACCATTTAAGTAGCTTAACAATCTTTAAATAATATGAGATATTTATTGAAGCAAGAGCTAGAAATGTTCACAACTGATCAAAATCAAGGAAATCAAAATCATGAATAAAGAATAAAGTTTTCGTTATTAACATTAAAAAAAAATAAAAACTAAATATAACGTAAAAAAGAAAATCAAATCAAAAGGACAATTAATAAAAAAAACGTTTTAAAAGGAATAAGAGGGGTTAACGAAATGTCAGAATGAGCCAATATAGAACTAGATTCAGGTGTGAAATAGAAATTAGAACTCTCAAAGAATCAAATGAATTTCTTAAAACTAAGCTTTCAAACGTGGAAAAAGCATTTAATGAACATCAAGAACGAATAAATAAAAATGGGTTATACATGAGAAATATCTAGAAAACATTTAAGTAGCTTAACAATCTTTAAATAATATGAGATATTTATTGAAGCAAGAGCTAGAAATGTTCACAACTCATCAAAATCAAGGAAATCAAAATCATGAATAAAAAAAAAAGATTTCGTTATTAACATTAAAAAAAAATAAAAACTAAATATAACGTAAAAAAGAAAATCAAATCAAAAGGACAATTAATAAAAAAAACGTTTTAAAAGGAATAAGAGGGGTTAACGAAATGTCAGAATGAGCCAATATAGAACTAGATGCAGGTGTGAAATATAAATTAGAGCTCTTAAAGAATCAAATGAATTTCCTAAAACTAAGCTTTCAAACGTGGAAAAAGCATTTAATGAACTTCAAGAACGAATAATTAAAAATGGGTTATACATGAGAAATATCTAGAAACCATTTAAGTAGCTTAACAATCTTTAAATAATATGAGATATTTATTGAAGCAAGAGCTAGAAATGTTCACAACTCATCAAAATCAAGGAAATCAAAATCATGAATAAAAAAAAAAGATTTCGTTATTAACATTAAAAAAAAATAAAAACTAAATATAACGTAAAAAAGAAAATCAAATCAAAAGGACAATTAATAAAAAAAACGTTTTAAAAGGAATAAGAGGGGTTAACGAAAAATCAGAATTAGCCAATATAGAACTAGATGCAGGTGTGAAATATAAATTAGAGCTCTTAAAGAATCAAATGAATTTCTTGAAACTAAGCTTTCAAACGTGGAAAAAGCATTTTAAGAACTTCAAGAACGAATGATTAAAAATGGGTTATACATGAGAAATATCTAGAAAACTATCAAGTAACTCAACAATCTTTAAATGACATGACATATTTATCGAAGCAAGAGCTAGAAATGTTCAAAACTAATCAAAATTAAGGAAATCAAAATCATGAATAAAGTATAAAGTTTTGTTTATTAACATATGAAAAAAAGAAAAACAAAAAACAAAACCAAAGTTAAAAAGAAAATCAAATCAAAAGGACAAATTAAAACAAAAAGGAGGATTAAAGGAAAAGAAGGGGTTAACGAAAAATCAGAATGAGCCAATATAGAACTAGATTCAGGTGTGTCATAGAAATAAGAGCTCTTAAAGAATCAAATGAATTTCTTAAAACTAAGCTTTCAAACGTGGAAAAAGCATTTAATGAACATCAAGAACGAATAAATAAAAATGGGTTATACGTGAGAAATATCTAGAAAACATTCAAGTAACTCAAAAATCTTTAAATGACATGAGATATTTGCGAAGCAAGAGCTAGAAATGTTCACAACTAATCAAAACTAAGAAAATCAAAATGATGAATAAAAAAAAAAGTTTTCTTTGACATATAAAAAAAAGAAGAAAAGAAAACCAAAGTTAAAAAGAAAATCAAATCAAAAGGACAAATTAAAACAAGTAGAAGGATTAAAAAGGAAAAGAAGGGGTTAACAAAAAATCGGAATGAGCCTATATAGAACTAGATGCAGGTGTGAAATAGAAATTAGAACTTTCAAAGAATCAAATGAATTTCTTAAAACTAAGCTTTCAAACGTGGAAAAAGCATTTAATGAACATCAAGAACGAATAAATAAAAATGGGTTATACATGAGAAATATCTAGAAAACATTTAAGTAGCTTAACAATCTTTAGATGACATGAGATATTAATTGAAGCAAGAGCTAGGAATGTTCACAACTAATCAAAATCAAGAAAATCAAAATCATGAATAAAAAAAAAAAGTTTTCTTTGACATATAAAAAAAAGAAGAAAATAAAACCAAAGTTAAAAAGAAAATCAAATCAAAAGGACAAATTAAAACAAGAAGGAGGATAAAAAAGGAAAAGAAGGGGCTAACGAAAAATCGGAATGAGCCAATATAGTACTAGATGCAGGTGTGAAATAGAAATTAGAACTCTTAAAGAATCAAATGAATTTCTTAAAACTAAGCTTTCAAGCGTGGAAAAAGCATTTAATGAACTTCAAGAACGAATAATTAAAAATGGGTTATACATGAGAAATATCTAGAAACCATTTAAGTAGTTCAACAATCTTTAAATAATATGAGATATTTATTGAAGCAAGAGCTAGAAATGTTCACAACTGATCAAAATCAAGGAAATCAAAGTCATGAATAAAGAATAAAGTTTTGTTTATTAACATATAAAAAAAAGAAAAAAAAAAAAACAAAAACAAAGTTAAAAAGAAAATCAAATCAAAAGGACAAATTAAAACAAAAAGGAGGATTGAAGGAAAAGAAGGGGTTAACGAAAAATCAGAATGAGCCAATATAGAACTAGATTGAGGTGTGTCATAGAAATAAGAGCTCTTAAAGAATCAAATGAATTTCTTAAAACTAAACTTACAAACGTGGAAAAAGCATTTAATGAACTTCAAGAACGAATGATTAAAAATGGGTTATACATGAGAAATATCTAGAAAACATTTAAGTAGCTTAACAATCTTTAAATGACATGAGATATTTATCGAAGCAAGAGCTAGAATTGTTCACAACTAATCAAAATCAAGAAAATCAAAATTATGAATAAAGAATAAAGTTTTGTTTATTAACATATAAAAAAAAAGAAAAAAAAAACAAAACCAAAGTTAAAAAGAAAATCAAATCAAAAGGACAAATTAAAACAAGAAGGAGGATTAAAAAGGAAAAGAAAGGGGTTAACGAAAAATCAGAATGAGCCAATATAGAACTAGATTCAGGTGTGTCATAGAAATAAGAGCTCTTAAAGAATCAAATGAATTTCTTAAAACTAAGCTTTCAAACGTGGAAAAAGCATTTAATGAACTTCAAGAACGAATAATTAAAAATGGGTTATACATGAGAAATATCTAGAAACCATTTAAGTAGCTTAACAATCTTTAAATAATATGAGATATTTATTGAAGCAAGAGCTAGAAATGTTCACAACTGATCAAAATCAAGGAAATCAAAATCATGAATAAAGAATAAAGTTTTCGTTATTAACATTAAAAAAAAATAAAAACTAAATATAACGTAAAAAAGAAAATCAAATCAAAAGGACAATTAATAAAAAAAACGTTTTAAAAGGAATAAGAGGGGTTAACGAAATGTCAGAATGAGCCAATATAGAACTAGATGCAGGTGTGAAATATAAATTAGAGCTCTTAAAGAATCAAATGAATTTCCTAAAACTAAGCTTTCAAACGTGGAAAAAGCATTTAATGAACTTCAAGAACGAATAATTAAAAATGGGTTATACATGAGAAATATCTAGAAACCATTTAAGTAGCTTAACAATCTTTAAATAATATGAGATATTTATTGAAGCAAGAGCTAGAAATGTTCACAACTGATCAAAATCAAGGAAATCAAAATCATGAATAAAGAATAAAGTTTTCGTTATTAACATTAAAAAAAAATAAAAACTAAATATAACGTAAAAAAGAAAATCAAATCAAAAGGACAATTAATAAAAAAAACGTTTTAAAAGGAATAAGAGGGGTTAACGAAATGTCAGAATGAGCCAATATAGAACTAGATTCAGGTGTGAAATAGAAATTAGAACTCTCAAAGAATCAAATGAATTTCTTAAAACTAAGCTTTCAAACGTGGAAAAAGCATTTAATGAACATCAAGAACGAATAAATAAAAATGGGTTATACATGAGAAATATCTAGAAAACATTTAAGTAGCTTAACAATCTTTAAATAATATGAGATATTTATTGAAGCAAGAGCTAGAAATGTTCACAACTCATCAAAATCAAGAAAATCAAAATTATGAATAAAGAATAAAGTTTTGTTTATTAACATATAAAAAAAAGAAAAAAAAAACAAAACCAAAGTTAAAAAGAAAATCAAATCAAAAGGACAAATTAAAACAAGAAGGAGGATTAAAAAGGAAAAGAAAGGGGTTAACGAAAAATCAGAATGAGCCAATATAGAACTAGATTCAGGTGTGTCATAGAAATAAGAGCTCTTAAAGAATCAAATGAATTTCTTAAAACTAAGCTTTCAAACGTGGAAAAAGCATTTAATGAACTTCAAGAACGAATAATTAAAAATGGGTTATACACATGAGAAATATCTAGAAACCATTTAAGTAGCTTAACAATCTTTAAATGACATGAGATATTTGCGAAGCAAGAGCTAGAAATGTTCACAACTGATCAAAATCAAGGAAATCAAAATCATGAATAAAGAATAAAGTTTTCGTTATTAACATTAAAAAAAAATAAAAACTAAATATAACGTAAAAAAGAAAATCAAATCAAAAGGACAATTAATAAAAAAAACGTTTTAAAAGGAATAAGAGGGGTTAACGAAATGTCAGAATGAGCCAATATAGAACTAGATGCAGGTGTGAAATAGAAATTAGAACTCTCAAAGAATCAAATGAATTTCTTAAAACTAAGCTTTCAAACGTGGAAAAAGCATTTAATGAACATCAAGAACGAATAAATAAAAATGGGTTATACATGAGAAATATCTAGAAAACATTTAAGTAGCTTAACAATCTTTAGATGACATGAGATATTAATTGAAGCAAGAGCTAGGAATGTTCACAACTAATCAAAATCAAGAAAATCAAAATCATGAATAAAAAAAAAAAGTTTTCTTTGACATATAAAAAAAAGAAGAAAATAAAACCAAAGTTAAAAAGAAAATCAAATCAAAAGGACAAATTAAAACAAGAAGGAGGATAAAAAAGGAAAAGAAGGGGCTAACGAAAAATCGGAATGAGCCAATATAGTACTAGATGCAGGTGTGAAATAGAAATTAGAACTCTTAAAGAATCAAATGAATTTCTTAAAACTAAGCTTTCAAACGTGGAAAAAGCATTTAATGAACTTCAAGAACGAATGATTAAAAATGGGTTATACATGAGAAATATCTAGAAAACATTCAAGTAACTCAACAATCTTTAAATGACATGAGATATTTATCGAAGCAAGAGCTAGAAATGTTCACAACTAATCAAAATTAAGGAAATCAAAATTATGAATAAAGAATAAAGTTTTGTTTATTAACATATAAAAAAAAGAAAAAAAAAAACAAAAACAAAGTTAAAAAGAAAATCAAATCAAAAGGACAAATTAAAACAAAAAGGAGGATTGAAGGAAAAGAAGGGGTTAACGAAAAATCAGAATGAGCCAATATAGAACTAGATTCAGGTGTGTCATAGAAATAAGAGCTCTTAAAGAATCAAATGAATTTCTTAAAACTAAACTTACAAACGTGGAAAAAGCATTTAATGAACTTCAAGAACGAATGATTAAAAATGGGTTATACATGAGAAATATCTAGAAAACATTTAAGTAGCTTAACAATCTTTAAATGACATGAGATATTTATCGAAGCAAGAGCTAGAATTGTTCACAAATAATCAAAATCAAGAAAATCAAAATTATGAATAAAGAATAAAGTTTTGTTTATTAACATATAAAAAAAAGAAAAAAAAAAAACAAAACCAAAGTTAAAAAGAAAATCAAATCAAAAGGACAAATTAAAACAAGAAGGAGGATTAAAAAGGAAAAGAAAGGGGTTAACGAAAAATCAGAATGAGCCAATATAGAACTAGATTCAGGTGTGTCATAGAAATAAGAGCTCTTAAAGAATCAAATGAATTTCTTAAAACTAAGCTTTCAAACGTGGAAAAAGCATTTAATGAACTTCAAGAACGAATAATTAAAAATGGGTTATACATGAGAAATATCTAGAAACCATTTAAGTAGCTTAACAATCTTTAAATAATATGAGATATTTATTGAAGCAAGAGCTAGAAATGTTCACAACTGATCAAAATCAAGGAAATCAAAATTATGATTAAAGAATAAAGTTTTGTTTATTAACATTAAAAAAAAATAAAAACTAAATATAACGTAAAAAAGAAAATCAAATCAAAAGGACAATTAATAAAAAAAACGTTTTAAAAGGAATAAGAGGGGTTAACGAAATGTCAGAATGAGCCAATATAGAACTAGATTCAGGTGTGTCATAGAAATAAGAGCTCTTAAAGAATCAAATGAATTTCTTAAAACTAAGCTTTCAAACGTGGAAAAAGCATTTAATGAACTTCAAGAACGAATAATTAAAAATGGGTTATACATGAGAAATATCCAGAAACCATTTAAGTAGCTTAACAATCTTTAAATAATATGAGATATTTATTGAAGCAAGAGCTAGAAATGTTCACAACTCATCAAAATCAAGGAAATCAAAATCATGAATAAAAAAAAAAGATTTCGTTATTAACATTAAAAAAAAATAAAAACTAAATATAACGTAAAAAAGAAAATCAAATCAAAAGGACAATTAATAAAAAAAACGTTTTAAAAGGAATAAGAGGAGTTAACGAAATGTCAGAATGAGCCAATATAGAACTAGATGCAGGTGTGAAATATAAATTAGAGCTCTTAAAGAATCAAATGAATTTCCTAAAACTAAGCTTTCAAACGTGGAAAAAGCATTTAATGAACTTCAAGAACGAATGATTAAAAATGGGTTATACATGAGAAATATCTAGAAAACATTCAAGTAACTCAACAATCTTTAAATGACATGAGATATTTATCGAAGCAAGAGCTAGAAATGTTCACAACTAATCAAAATTAAGGAAATCAAAATTTTGAATAAAGAATAAAGTTTTGTTTATTAACATATAAAAAAAAGGAAAAAAAAAAACAAAAACAAAGTTAAAAAGAAAATCAAATCAAAAGGACAAATTAAAACAAAAAGGAGGATTGAAGGAAAAGAAGGGGTTAACGAAAAAACAGAATGAGCCAATATAGAACTAGATTCAGGTATGTCATAGAAATAAGAGCTCTTAAAGAATCAAATGAATTTCTTAAAACTAAACTTACAAACGTGGAAAAAGCATTTAATGAACTTCAAGAACGAATGATTAAAAATGGGTTATACATGAGAAATATCTAGAAAACATTTAAGTATCTTAACAATCTTTTAATGACATGAGATATTTATCGAAGCAAGAGCTAGAATTGTTCACAACTAATCAAAATCAAGAAAATCAAAATTATGAATAAAGAATAAAGTTTTGTTTATTAACATATAAAAAAAAGAAAAAAAAAACAAAACCAAAGTTAAAAAGAAAATCAAATCAAAAGGACAAATTAAAACAAGAAGGAGGATTAAAAAGGAAAAGAAAGGGGTTAACGAAAAATCAGAATAAGCCAATGTAGAACTAGATTCAGGTGTGTCATAGAAATAAGAGCTCTTAAAGAATCAAATGAATTTCTTAAAACTAAGCTTTCAAACGTGGAAAAAGCATTTAATGAACTTCAAGAACGAATAATTAAAAATGGGTTATACATGAGAAATATCTAGAAACCATTTAAGTAGCTTAACAATCTTTAAATAATATGAGATATTTATTGAAGCAAGAGCTAGAAATGTTCACAACTCATCAAAATCAAGGAAATCAAAATCATGAATAAAGAATAAAGTTTTCGTTATTAACATTAAAAAAAAATAAAAACTAAATATAACGTAAAAAAGAAAATCAAATCAAAAGGACAATTAATAAAAAAAACGTTTTAAAAGGAATAAGAGGGGTTAACGAAATGTCAGAATGAGCCAATATAGAACTAGATTCAGGTGTGTCATAGAAATAAGAGCTCTTAAAGAATCAAATGAATTTCTTAAAACTAAACTTTCAAACGTGGAAAAAGCATTTAATGAACTTCAAGAACGAATAATTAAAAATGGGTTATACATGAGAAATATCTAGAAACCATTTAAGTAGATTAACAATCTTTAAATAATATGAGATATTTATTGAAGCAAGAGCTAGAAATGTTCACAACTCATCAAAATCAAGGAAATCAAAATCATGAATAAAAAAAAAAGATTTCGTTATTAACATTAAAAAAAAATAAAAAGTAAATATAACGTAAAAAAGACAATCAAATCAAAAGGACAATTAATAAAAAAAACGTTTTAAAAGGAATAAGAGGGGTTAACGAAATGTCAGAATGAGCCAATATAGAACTAGATGCAGGTGTGAAATATAAATTAGAGCTCTTAAAGAATCAAATGAATTTCCTAAAACTAAGCTTTCAAACGTGGAAAAAGCAATTAATGAACTTCAAGAACGAATGATTAAAAATGGGTTATACATGAGAAATATCTAGAAAACATTTAAGTAGCTTAACAATCTTTTAATGACATGAGATATTTATCGAAGCAAGAGCTAGAATTGTTCACAACTAATCAAAATCAAGAAAATCAAAATTATGAATAAAGAATAAAGTTTTGTTTATTAACATATAAAAAAAAGAAAAAAAAAACAAAACCAAAGTTAAAAAGAAAATCAAATCAAAAGGACAAATTAAAACAAGAAGGAGGATTAAAAAGGAAAAGAAAGGGGTTAACGAAAAATCAGAATGAGCCAATATAGAACTAGATTCAGGTGTGTCATAGAAATAAGAGCTCTTAAAGAATCAAATGAATTTCTTAAAACTAAGCTTTCAAACGTGGAAAAAGCATTTAATGAACTTCAAGAACGAATAATTAAAAATGGGTTATACATGAGAAATATCTAGAAACCATTTAAGTAGCTTAACAATCTTTAAATAATATGAGATATTTATTGAAGCAAGAGCTAGAAATGTTCACAACTGATCAAAATCAAGGAAATCAAAATCATGAATAAAGAATAAAGTTTTCGTTATTAACATTAAAAAAAAATAAAAACTAAATATAACGTAAAAAAGATAATCAAATCAAAAGGACAATTAATAAAAAAAACGTTTTAAAAGGAATAAGAGGGGTTAACGAAATGTCAGAATGAGCCAATATAGAACTAGATTCAGGTGTGTCATAGAAATAAGAGCTCTTAAAGAATCAAATGAATTTCTTAAAACTAAGCTTTCAAACGTGGAAAAAGCATTTAATGAACTTCAAGAACGAATAATTAAAAATGGGTTATACATGAGAAATATCTAGAAACCATTTAAGTAGCTTAACAATCTTTAAATAATATGAGATATTTATTGAAGCAAGAGCTAGAAATGTTCACAACTCATCAAAATCAAGGAAATCAAAATCATGAATAAAAAAAAAAGATTTCGTTATTAACATTAAAAAAAAATAAAAACTAAATATAACGTAAAAAAGAAAATCAAATCAAAAGGACAATTAATAAAAAAAACGTTTTAAAAGGAATAAGAGGGGTTAACGAAATGTCAGAATGAGCCAATATAGAACTAGATGCAGGTGTGAAATATAAATTAGAGCTCTTAAAGAATCAAATGAATTTCCTAAAACTAAGCTTTCAAACGTGGAAAAAGCATTTAATGAACTTCAAGAACGAATGATTAAAAATGGGTTATACATGAGAAATATCTAGAAAACATTCAAGTAACTCAACAATCTTTAAATGACATGAGATATTTATCGAAGCAAGAGCTAGAAATGTTCACAACTAATCAAAATTAAGGAAATCAAAATTATGAATAAAGAATAAAGTTTTGTTTATTAACATATAAAAAAAAGAAGAAAAAAAACAAAAACAAAGTTAAAAAGAAAATCAAATCAAAAGGACAAATTAAAACAAAAAGGAGGATTGAAGGAAAAGAAGGGGTTAACGAAAAATCAGAATGAGCCAATATAGAACTAGATGCAGGTGTGAAATATAAATTAGACCTCTTAAAGAATCAAATGAATTTCTTAAAAGTAAGCTTTCAAACGTGGAAAAAGCATTTTATGAACTTCAAGAACGAATGATTAAAAATGGGTTATAAATGAGAAATATCTAGAAAACATTCAAGTAACTCAAAAATCTTTAAATGACATGAGATATTTGCGAAGCAAGAGCTAGAAATGTTCACAACTAATCAAAATTAAGGAAATCAAAATTATGAATAAAGAATAAAGTTTTGTTTATTAACATATAAAAAAAAGAAAAAAAAAACAAAACCGAAGTTAAAAAGAAAATCAAATCAAAAGGACAAATTAAAACAAGAAGGAGGATTAAAACGGAAAAGAAGGGGTTAACGAAAAATCGGAATGAGCCAATATAGAACTAGATGCAGGTGTGAAATATAAATTAGACCTCTTAAAGAATCAAATGAATTTCTTAAAAGTAAGCTTTCAAACGTGGAAAAAGCATTTTATGAACTTCAAGAACGAATGATTAAAAATGGGTTATACATGAGAAATATCTAGAAAACATTCAAGTAACTCAACAATCTTTAAATGACATGAGATATTTATCGAAGCAAGAGCTAGAAATGTTCACAACTGATCAAAATCAAGAAAATAAAAATCATGAATAAAAAAAAGTGTTCTTTGACATATAAAAAAAAGAAGAAAAAAAAACCAAAGTTAAAAAGAAAATCAAATCAAAAGGACAAATTAAAACAAGAAGGAGGATTAAAACGGAAAAGAAGGGGTTAACGAAAAATCGGAATGAGCCAATATAGAACTAGATGCAGGTGTGAAATATAAATTAGAACTCTTAAAGAATCAAATGAATTTCTTAAAACTAAGCTTTCAAACGTGGAAAAAGCATTTTATGAACTTCAAGAACGAATGATTAAAAATGGGTTATAAATGAGAAATATCTAGAAAACATTCAAGTAACTCAAAAATCTTTAAATGACATGAGATATTTGCGAAGCAAGAGCTAGAAATGTTCACAACTAATCAAAATTAAGGAAATCAAAATTATGAATAAAGAATACAGTTTTGTTTATTAACATATAAAAAAAAGAAGAAAAAAAACAAAAACAAAGTTAAAAAGAAAATCAAATCAAAAGGACAAATTAAAACAAAAAGGAGGATTGAAGGAAAAGAAGGGGTTAACGAAAAATCAGAATGAGCCAATATAGAACTAGATGCAGGTGTGAAATATAAATTAGACCTCTTAAAGAATCAAATGAATTTCTTAAAAGTAAGCTTTCAAACGTGGAAAAAGCATTTTATGAACTTCAAGAACGAATGATTAAAAATGGGTTATACATGAGAAATATCTAGAAAACATTCAAGTAACTCAACAATCTTTAAATGACATGAGATATTTATCGAAGCAAGAGCTAGAAATGTTCACAACTGATCAAAATCAAGAAAATAAAAATCATGAATAAAAAAAAAGTGTTCTTTGACATATAAAAAAAAGAAGAAAAAAAAACCAAAGTTAAAAAGAAAATCAAATCAAAAGGACAAATTAAAACAAGAAGGAGGATTAAAACGGAAAAGAAGGGGTTTACGAAAAATCGGAATGAGCCAATATAGAACTAGATGCAGGTGTGAAATATAAATTAGACCTCTTAAAGAATCAAATGAATTTCTTAAAAGTAAGCTTTCAAACGTGGAAAAAGCATTTTATGAACTTCAAGAACGAATGATTAAAAATGGGTTATAAATGAGAAATATCTAGAAAACATTCAAGTAACTCAAAAATCTTTAAATGACATGAGATATTTGCGAAGCAAGAGCTAGAAATGTTCACAACTAATCAAAATTAAGGAAATCAAAATTATGAATAAAGAATAAAGTTTTGTTTATTAACATATAAAAAAAAGAAAAAAAAAACAAAACCAAAGTTAAAAAGAAAATCAAATCAAAAGGACAAATTAAAACAAAAAGGAGGATTAAAGAAAAAGAAGGAGTTAACGAAAAATCAGAATGAGCCAATATAGAACTAGATTCAGGTGTGTCATAGAAATAAGAGCTCTTAAAGAATCAAATGAATTTCTTAAAACTAAGCTTTCAAACGTGGAAAAAGCATTTAATGAACATCAAGAACGAATGATTAAAAATGGGTTATACATGAGAAATATCTAGAAACCATTTAAGTAGCTTAACAATCTTTAAATAATATGAGATATTTATTGAAGCAAGAGCTAGAAATGTTCACAACTGATCAAAATCAAGGAAATCAAAATCATGAATAAAGAATAAAGTTTTCGTTATTAACATTAAAAAAAAAAAAAACTAAATATAACGTAAAAAAGAAAATCAAATCAAAAGGACAATTAATAAAAAAAACGTTTTAAAAGGAATAAGAGGGGTTAACGAAAAATCAGAATGAGCCAATATAGAACTAGATTCAGGTGTGTCATAGAAATAAGAGCTCTTAAAGAATCAAATGAATTTCTTAAAACTAAACTTACAAACGTGGAAAAAGCATTTAATGAACTTCAAGAACGAATGATTAAAAATGGGTTATACATGAGAAATATCTAGAAACCATTTAAGTAGCTTAACAATCTTTAAATAATATGAGATATTTATTGAAGCAAGAGCTAGAAATGTTCACAACTGATCAAAATCAAGGAAATCAAAATCATGAATAAAGAATAAAGTTTTCGTTATTAACATTAAAAAAAAAAAAAAACTAAATATAACGTAAAAAAGAAAATCAAATCAAAAGGACAATTAATAAAAAAAACGTTTTAAAAGGAATAAGAGGGGTTAACGAAATGTCAGAATGAGCCAATATAGAACTAGATTCAGGTGTGTCATAGAAATAAGAGCTCTTAAAGAATCAAATGAATTTCTTAAAACTAAGCTTTCAAACGTGGAAAAAGCATTTAATGAACTTCAAGAACGAATAATTAAAAATGGGTTATACATGAGAAATATCTAGAAACCATTTAAGTAGCTTAACAATCTTTAAATAATATGAGATATTTATTGAAGCAAGAGCTAGAAATGTTCACAACTCATCAAAATCATGAATAAAAAAAAAAGATTTCGTTATTAACATTAAAAAAAAATAAAAACTAAATATAACGTAAAAAAGAAAATCAAATCAAAAGGACAATTAATAAAAAAAACGTTTTAAAAGGAATAAGAGGGGTTAACGAAATGTCAGAATGAGCCAATATAGAACTAGATGCAGGTGTGAAATATAAATTAGAGCTCTTAAAGAATCAAATGAATTTCCTAAAACTAAGCTTTCAAACGTGGAAAAAGCATTTAATGAACTTCAAGAACGAATGATTAAAAATGGGTTATACATGAGAAATATCTAGTTAACATTTAAGTAACTCAGCAATCTTTAAATGATATGAGATATTTATTGAAGCAAGAGCTAGAAATGTTCACAACTAATCAAAATTAAGAAAATCAAAATCAAGGAAATCAAAATCATGAATAAAGAATAAAGTTTTCTTTATTAACATTTTAAAAAAATAAAAACTAAATATAACGTAAAAAAGAAAATCAAATCAAAAGGACAATTAAAAAAAAAACGTTTTAAAAGAAATAAGAGGGGTTAACGAAAAGTCAGACTGAGCCAATATAGAACTAGATGCAGGTGTGAAATATAAATTAGACCTCTTAAAGAATCAAATGAATTTCTTAAAACTAAGCTTTCAAACGTGGAAAAAGCATTTTATGAACTTCAAGAACGAATGATTAAAAATGGGTTATACATGAGAAATATCTAGAAAACATTTAAGTAGCTTAACAATCTTTAAATGATATGAGATATTTTTCGAAGCAAGAGCTAGAAATGTTCACAACTGATCAAAATCAAGAAAATAAAAATCATGAATAAAAAAAAAGTGTTCTTTGACATATAAAAAAAAGAAGAAAAAAAAACCAAAGTTAAAAAGAAAATCAAATCAAAAGGACAAATTAAAACAAGAAGGAGGATTAAAACGGAAAAGAAGGGGTAACGAAAAATCGGAATGAGCCAATATAGAACTAGATGCAGGTGTGAAATATAAATTAGACCTCTTAAAGAATCAAATGAATTTCTTAAAAGTAAGCTTTCAAACGTGGAAAAAGCATTTTATGAACTTCAAGAACGAATGATTAAAAATGGGTTATAAATGAGAAATATCTAGAAAACATTCAAGTAACTCAAAAATCTTTAAATGACATGAGATATTTGCGAAGCAAGAGCTAGAAATGTTCACAACTAATCAAAATTAAGGAAATCAAAATTATGAATAAAGAATAAAGTTTTGTTTATTAACATATAAAAAAAAGAAAAAAAAAAACAAAACCAAAGTTAAAAAGAAAATCAAATCAAAAGGACAAATTAAAACAAAAAGGAGGATTAAAGAAAAAGAAGGAGTTAACGAAAAATCAGAATGAGCCAATATAGAACTAGATTCAGGTGTGTCATAGAAATAAGAGCTCTTAAAGAATCAAATGAATTTCTTAAAACTAAGCTTTCAAACGTGGAAAAAGCATTTAATGAACATCAAGAACGAATAAATAAAAATGGGTTATACATGCGAAATATCTAGAAAACATTCAAGTAACACAACAATCTTTAAATGAAATGAGAAATTAATCGCAGCAAGAGCTAGAAATGTTCACAACTGATCAAAATCAAGAAAATAAAAATCATGAATAAAAAAAAAGTGTTCTTTGACATATAAAAAAAAGAAGAAAAAAAAACCAAAGTTAAAAAGAAAATCAAATCAAAAAGACAAATTAAAACAAGAAGGAGGATTAAAACGGAAAAGAAGGGGTTAACGAAAAATCGGAATGAGCCAATATAGAACTAGATGCAGGTGTGAAATATAAATTAGACCTCTTAAAGAATCAAATGAATTTCTTAAAAGTAAGCTTTCAAACGTGGAAAAAGCATTTTATGAACTTCAAGAACGAATGATTAAAAATGGGTTATAAATGAGAAATATCTAGAAAACATTCAAGTAACTCAAAAATCTTTAAATGACATGAGATATTTGCGAAGCAAGAGCTAGAAATGTTCACAACTAATCAAAATTAAGGAAATCAAAATTATGAATAAAGAATAAAGTTTTGTTTATTAACATATAAAAAAAAAAAAAAAAACAAAACCAATGTTAAAAAGAAAATCAAATCAAAAGGACAAATTAAAACAAAAAGGAGGATTAAAGAAAAAGAAGGAGTTAACGAAAAATCAGAATGAGCCAATATAGAACTAGATTCAGGTGTGTCATAGAAATAAGAGCTCTTAAAGAATCAAATGAATTTCTTAAAACTAAGCTTTCAAACGTGGAAAAAGCATTTAATGCACATCAAGAACGAATAAATAAAAATGGGTTATACATGCGAAATATCTAGAAAACATTCAAGTAACACAACAATCTTTAAATGAAATGAGAAATTAATCGCAACAAGAGCTAGAAATGTTCACAACTGATCAAAATCAAGAAAAAAAAATCATGAATAAAAAAAAAGTGTTCTTTAACATATAAAAAAGAGAAAAAAAAAACAAACCAAAGTTAAAAAGAAAATCAAATCAAAAGGACAAAGTAAAAACAAAAGGAACATTAAAAAGGAAAAGAAGGGGTTAACGAAAAATCAGAATGAGCCAATATAGAACTAGCTTCAGGTGTGTCATAGAAAAAAGAGATCTTAAAGAATCAAATGAATTTCTTAAAAGTAAGCTTTCAAACGTGGAAAAAGCATTTAATGAACTTCAAGAACGAATAATTAAAAATGGGTTATACATGAGAAATATCTAGAAAACATTCAAGTAACTCAAAAATCTTTAAATGACATGAGATATATGCGAAGCAAGAGCTAGAAATGTTCACAACTAATCAAAATTAAGAAAATCAAAATTATGAATAAAGAATAAAGTTTTGTTTATTAACATATAAAAAAAAGAAAAAAAAAACAAAACCAAAGTTAAAAAGAAAATCAAATCAAAAGGACAAATTAAAACAAAAAGGAGGATTAAAGAAAAAGAAGGGGTTAACGAAAAATCAGAATGAGCCAATATAGAACTAGATTCAGGTGTGTCAGAGAAATAAGAGCTCTTAAAGAATCAAATGAATTTCTTAAACCTAAGCTTCAAACGTGGAAAAAGCATTTAATGAACATCAAGAACGAATAAATAAAAATGGGTTATACATGAGAAATATCTAGAAAACATTTAAGTAGCTTAACAATCTTTAAATGACATGAGATATTTATTGAAGCAAGAGCTAGAAATGTTCACAACTAATCAAAATCAAGAAAATCAAAATCATGAATAAAAAAAAAAAGTGTTCTTTAACATATAAAAAAAAGAAAAAAAAACAAAACCAAAGTTAAAAAGAAAATCAAATAAAAAGGACAAATTAAAACAAAAAGGAGGATTAAAAAGGAAAAGAAGGGGTTAACGAAAAATCAGAATGAGCCAATATAGAACTAGATGCAGGTGTGTCATAGAAATAAGAGCTCTTAAAGAATCAAATGAATTTCTTAAAACTAAGCTTTCAAACGTGGAGAAAGCATTTTATGAAAATCAAGAACGAATAAATAAAAATGGGTTATACATGAGAAATATCTAGAAAACATTTAAGTAGCTCAACAATCTTTAAATGGCATGAGATATTTTCGAAGCAAGAGCTAGAAATGTTCACAACTAATCAAAATCAAGAAAATCTAAATCATGAATAAGGAATAAAGTTTTCTTTATTAACATTTAAAAAAAATAAAAACTAAATATAACGTAAAAAAGAAAATCAAATCAAAAGGACAATTAAAAAAAAAACGTTTTATAAGGAATAAGAGGGGTTAACGGAAAGTCAGAATGAGCCTATATAGAACTAGATGCAGGTGTGAAATATAAATTAGACCTCTTAAAGAATCAAATGAATTTCTTAAAACTAAGCTTTCAAACGTGGAAAAAGCATTTTATGAACTTCAAGAACGAATGATTAAAAATGGTGTTATACATGAGAAATATCTAGAAAACATTCAAGTAACTCAAAAATCTTTAAATGACATGAGATATTTGCGAAGCAAGAGCTAGAAATGTTCACAACTAATCAAAATTAAGAAAATCAAAATTATGAATAAAGAATAAAGTTTTGTTTATTAACATATAAAAACAAGAAAAATAAAACAAAACCAAAGTTAAAAAGAAAATCAAATCAAAAGGACAAATTAAAACAAAAAGGAGGATTATAGAAAAAGAAGAGGTTAACGAAAAATCAGAATGAGCCAATATAGAACTACATGCAGGTGTGAATTAGAAATTAGATCTCTTAGAGAATCAAATGAATTTCTTAAAACTAAGCTTTCAAATGTGGAAAAAGCATTTTATGAACTTCACGAACGAATGATTAAAAATGGGTTATACATGAGAAATATCTAGTTAACATTTAAGTAACTCAGCAATCTTTAAATGATATGAGATATTTATTGAAGCAAGAGCTAGAAATGTTAACAACTAATCAAAATCAAGAACATCAAAATCAAGGAAATCAAAATCATGAATAAAGAATAAAGTTTTCTTTATTAACATTTAAAAAAAATAAAAACTAAATATAACGTAAAAAAGAAAATCAAATCAAAAGGACAATTAAAAAAAAAACGTTTTAAAAGAAATAAGAGGGGTTAACGAAAAGTCAGACTGAGCCAATATAGAACTAGATGCAGGTGTGAAATATAAATTAGACCTCTTAAAGAATCAAATGAATTTCTTAAAACTAAGCTTTCAAACGTGGAAAAAGCATTTTATGAACTTCAAGAACGAATGATTAAAAATGGGTTATACATGAGAAATATCTAGAAAACATTTAAGTAGCTTAACAATCTTTAAATGATATGAGATATTTTTCGAAGCAAGAGCTAGAAATGTTCACAACTGATCAAAATCAAGAAAATAAAAATCATGAATAAAAAAAAAGTGTTCTTTGACATATAAAAAAAAGAAGAAAAAAAAACCAAAGTTAAAAAGAAAATCAAATCAAAAGGACAAATTAAAACAAGAAGGAGGATTAAAACGGAAAAGAAGGGGTTAACGAAAAATCGGAATGAGCCAATATAGAACTAGATGCAGGTGTGAAATATAAATTAGACCTCTTAAAGAATCAAATGAATTTCTTAAAAGTAAGCTTTCAAACGTGGAAAAAGCATTTTATGAACTTCAAGAACGAATGATTAAAAATGGGTTATAAATGAGAAATATCTAGAAAACATTCAAGTAACTCAAAAATCTTTAAATGACATGAGATATTTGCGAAGCAAGAGCTAGAAATGTTCACAACTAATCAAAATTAAGGAAATCAAAATTATGAATAAAGAATAAAGTTTTGTTTATTAACATATAAAAAAAAGAAAAAAAAACAAAACCAAAGTTAAAAAGAAAATCAAATCAAAAGGACAAATTAAAACAAGAAGGAGGATTAAAACGGAAAAGAAGGGGTTAACGAAAAATCGGAATGAGCCAATATAGAACTAGATGCAGGTGTGAAATATAAATTAGACCTCTTAAAGAATCAAATGAATTTCTTAAAAGTAAGCTTTCAAACGTGGAAAAAGCATTTAATGAACATCAAGAACGAATAAATAAAAATGGGTTATACATGCGAAATATCTAGAAAACATTCAAGTAACACAACAATCTTTAAATGAAATGAGAAATTAATCGCAACAAGAGCTAGAAATGTTCACAACTGATCAAAATCAAGAAAAAAAAATCATGAATAAAAAAAAAGTGTTCTTTAACATATAAAAAAGAGAAAAAAAAAACAAACCAAAGTTAAAAAGAAAATCAAATCAAAAGGACAAAGTAAAAACAAAAGGAACATTAAAAAGGAAAAGAAGGGGTTAACGAAAAATCAGAATGAGCCAATATAGAACTAGCTTCAGGTGTGTCATAGAAAAAAGAGATCTTAAAGAATCAAATGAATTTCTTAAAAGTAAGCTTTCAAACGTGGAAAAAGCATTTAATGAACTTCAAGAACGAATAATTAAAAATGGGTTATACATGAGAAATATCTAGAAAACATTCAAGTAACTCAAAAATCTTTAAATGACATGAGATATTTATTGAAGCAAGAGCTAGGAATGTTCACAACTAATCAAAATTAAGAAAATCAAAATTATGAATAAAGAATAAAGTTTTGTTTATTAACATATAAAAAAAAGAAAAAAAAAACAAAACCAAAGTTAAAAAGAAAATCAAATCAAAAGGACAAATTAAAACAAAAAGGAGGATTAAAGAAAAAGAAGGGGTTAACGAAAAATCAGAATGAGCCAATATAGAACTAGATTCAGGTGTGTCAGAGAAATAAGAGCTCTTAAAGAATCAAATGAATTTCTTAAACCTAAGCTTCAAACGTGGAAAAAGCATTTAATGAACATCAAGAACGAATAAATAAAAATGGGTTATACATGAGAAATATCTAGAAAACATTTAAGTAGCTTAACAATCTTTAAATGACATGAGATATTTATTGAAGCAAGAGCTAGAAATGTTCACAACTAATCAAAATCAAGAAAATCAAAATCATGAATAAAAAAAAAAAGTGTTCTTTAACATATAAAAAAAAGAAAAAAAAAACAAAACCAAAGTTAAAAAGAAAATCAAATAAAAAGGACAAATTAAAACAAAAAGGAGGATTAAAAAGGAAAAGAAGGGGTTAACGAAAAATCAGAATGAGCCAATATAGAACTAGATGCAGGTGTGTCATAGAAATAAGAGCTCTTAAAGAATCAAATGAATTTCTTAAAACTAAGCTTTCAAACGTGGAGAAAGCATTTTATGAAAATCAAGAACGAATAAATAAAAATGGGTTATACATGAGAAATATCTAGAAAACATTTAAGTAGCTCAACAATCTTTAAATGGCATGAGATATTTTCGAAGCAAGAGCTAGAAATGTTCACAACTAATCAAAATCAAGAAAATCTAAATCATGAATAAGGAATAAAGTTTTCTTTATTAACATTTAAAAAAAATAAAAACTAAATATAACGTAAAAAAGAAAATCAAATCAAAAGGACAATTAAAAAAAAAACGTTTTATAAGGAATAAGAGGGGTTAACGGAAAGTCAGAATGAGCCTATATAGAACTAGATGCAGGTGTGAAATATAAATTAGACCTCTTAAAGAATCAAATGAATTTCTTAAAACTAAGCTTTCAAACGTGGAAAAAGCATTTTATGAACTTCAAGAACGAATGATTAAAAATGGTGTTATACATGAGAAATATCTAGAAAACATTCAAGTAACTCAAAAATCTTTAAATGACATGAGATATTTGCGAAGCAAGAGCTAGAAATGTTCACAACTAATCAAAATTAAGAAAATCAAAATTATGAATAAAGAATAAAGTTTTGTTTATTAACATATAAAAACAAGAAAAATAAAACAAAACCAAAGTTAAAAAGAAAATCAAATCAAAAGGACAAATTAAAACAAAAAGGAGGATTATAGAAAAAGAAGAGGTAAACGAAAAATCAGAATGAGCCAATATAGAACTACATGCAGGTGTGAATTAGAAATTAGATCTCTTAGAGAATCAAATGAATTTCTTAAAACTAAGCTTTCAAATGTGGAAAAAGCATTTTATGAACTTCACGAACGAAGATTAAAAATGGGTTATACATGAGAAATATCTAGTTAACATTTAAGTAACTCAGCAATCTTTAAATGATATGAGATATTTATTGAAGCAAGAGCTAGAAATGTTAACAACTAATCAAAATCAAGAACATCAAAATCAAGGAAATCAAAATCATGAATAAAGAATAAAGTTTTCTTTATTAACATTTTAAAAAAATAAAAACTAAATATAACGTAAAAAAGAAAATCAAATCAAAAGGACAATTAAAAAAAAAACGTTTTAAAAGAAATAAGAGGGGTTAACGAAAAGTCAGACTGAGCCAATATAGAACTAGATGCAGGTGTGAAATATAAATTAGACCTCTTAAAGAATCAAATGAATTTCTTAAAACTAAGCTTTCAAACGTGGAAAAAGCATTTAATGAACATCAAGAACGAATAAATAAAAATGGGTTATACATGCGAAATATCTAGAAAACATTCAAGTAACACAACAATCTTTAAATGAAATGAGAAATTAATCGCAACAAGAGCTAGAAATGTTCACAACTGATCAAAATCAAGAAAAAAAAATCATGAATAAAAAAAAAGTGTTCTTTAACATATAAAAAAGAGAAAAAAAAAACAAACCAAAGTTAAAAAGAAAATCAAATCAAAAGGACAAAGTAAAAACAAAAGGAACATTAAAAAGGAAAAGAAGGGGTTAACGAAAAATCAGAATGAGCCAATATAGAACTAGCTTCAGGTGTGTCATAGAAAAAAGAGATCTTAAAGAATCAAATGAATTTCTTAAAAGTAAGCTTTCAAACGTGGAAAAAGCATTTAATGAACTTCAAGAACGAATAATTAAAAATGGGTTATACATGAGAAATATCTAGAAAACATTCAAGTAACTCAAAAATCTTTAAATGACATGAGATATTTATTGAAGCAAGAGCTAGGAATGTTCACAACTAATCAAAATTAAGAAAATCAAAATTATGAATAAAGAATAAAGTTTTGTTTATTAACATATAAAAAAAAGAAAAAAAAACAAAACCAAAGTTAAAAAGAAAATCAAATCAAAAGGACAAATTAAAACAAAAAGGAGGATTTAAGAAAAAGAAGGAGTTAACGAAAAATCAGAATGAGCCAATATAGAACTAGATTCAGGTGTGTCATAGAAATAAGAGCTCTTAAAGAATCAAATGAATTTCTTAAAACTAAGCTTTCAAACGTGGAAAAAGCATTTAATGAACATCAAGAACGAATAAATAAAAATGGGTTATACATGCGAAATATCTAGAAAACATTCAAGTAACACAACAATCTTTAAATGAAATGAGAAATTAATCGCAACAAGAGCTAGAAATGTTCACAACTGATCAAAATCAAGAAAAAAAAATCATGAATAAAAAAAAAGTGTTCTTTAACATATAAAAAAGAGAAAAAAAAAACAAACCAAAGTTAAAAAGAAAATCAAATCAAAAGGACAAAGTAAAAACAAAAGGAACATTAAAAAGGAAAAGAAGGGGTTAACGAAAAATCAGAATGAGCCAATATAGAACTAGCTTCAGGTGTGTCATAGAAAAAAGAGATCTTAAACAATCAAATGAATTTCTTAAAAGTAAGCTTTCAAACGTGGAAAAAACATTTAATGAACTTCAAGAACGAATAATTAAAAATGGGTTATACATGAGAAATATCTAGAAAACATTCAAGTAACTCAAAAATCTTTAAATGACATGAGATATTTATTGAAGCAAGAGCTAGGAATGTTCACAACTAATCAAAATTAAGAAAATCAAAATTATGAATAAAGAATAAAGTTTTGTTTATTAACATATAAAAAAAAGAAAAAAAAAACAAAACCAAAGTTAAAAAGAAAATCAAATCAAAAGGACAAATTAAAACAAAAAGGAGGATTAAAGAAAAAGAAGGGGTTAACGAAAAATCAGAATGAGCCAATATAGAACTAGATTCAGGTGTGTCAGAGAAATAAGAGCTCTTAAAGAATCAAATGAATTTCTTAAACCTAAGCTTCAAACGTGGAAAAAGCATTTAATGAACATCAAGAACGAATAAATAAAAATGGGTTATACATGAGAAATATCTAGAAAACATTTAAGTAGCTTAACAATCTTTAAATGACATGAGATATTTATTGAAGCAAGAGCTAGAAATGTTCACAACTAATCAAAATCAAGAAAATCAAAATCATGAATAAAAAAAAAAGTGTTCTTTAACATATAAAAAAAAGAAAAAAAAAACAAAACCAAAGTTAAAAAGAAAATCAAATAAAAAGGACAAATTAAAACAAAAAGGAGGATTAAAAAGGAAAAGAAGGGGTTAACGAAAAATCAGAATGAGCCAATATAGAACTAGATGCAGGTGTGTCATAGAAATAAGAGCTCTTAAAGAATCAAATGAATTTCTTAAAACTAAGCTTTCAAACGTGGAGAAAGCATTTTATGAAAATCAAGAACGAATAAATAAAAATGGGTTATACATGAGAAATATCTAGAAAACATTTAAGTAGCTCAACAATCTTTAAATGGCATGAGATATTTTCGAAGCAAGAGCTAGAAATGTTCACAACTAATCAAAATCAAGAAAATCTAAATCATGAATAAGGAATAAAGTTTTCTTTATTAACATTTAAAAAAAATAAAAACTAAATATAACGTAAAAAAGAAAATCAAATCAAAAGGACAATTAAAAAAAAAACGTTTTATAAGGAATAAGAGGGGTTAACGGAAAGTCAGAATGAGCCTATATAGAACTAGATGCAGGTGTGAAATATAAATTAGACCTCTTAAAGAATCAAATGAATTTCTTAAAACTAAGCTTTCAAACGTGGAAAAAGCATTTTATGAACTTCAAGAACGAATGATTAAAAATGGTGTTATACATGAGAAATATCTAGAAAACATTCAAGTAACTCAAAAATCTTTAAATGACATGAGATATTTGCGAAGCAAGAGCTAGAAATGTTCACAACTAATCAAAATTAAGAAAATCAAAATTATGAATAAAGAATAAAGTTTTGTTTATTAACATATAAAAACAAGAAAAATAAAACAAAACCAAAGTTAAAAAGAAAATCAAATCAAAAGGACAAATTAAAACAAAAAGGAGGATTATAGAAAAAGAAGAGGTAAACGAAAAATCAGAATGAGCCAATATAGAACTACATGCAGGTGTGAATTAGAAATTAGATCTCTTAGAGAATCAAATGAATTTCTTAAAACTAAGCTTTCAAATGTGGAAAAAGCATTTTATGAACTTCACGAACGAATGATTAAAAATGGGTTATACATGAGAAATATCTAGTTAACATTTAAGTAACTCAGCAATCTTTAAATGATATGAGATATTTATTGAAGCAAGAGCTAGAAATGTTAACAACTAATCAAAATCAAGAACATCAAAATCAAGGAAATCAAAATCATGAATAAAGAATAAAGTTTTCTTTATTAACATTTTAAAAAAATAAAAACTAAATATAACGTAAAAAAGAAAATCAAATCAAAAGGACAATTAAAAAAAAAACGTTTTAAAAGAAATAAGAGGGGTTAACGAAAAGTCAGACTGAGCCAATATAGAACTAGATGCAGGTGTGAAATATAAATTAGACCTCTTAAAGAATCAAATGAATTTCTTAAAACTAAGCTTTCAAACGTGGAAAAAGCATTTTATGAACTTCAAGAACGAATGATTAAAAATGGGTTATACATGAGAAATATCTAGAAAACATTTAAGTAGCTTAACAATCTTTAAATGATATGAGATATTTTTCGAAGCAAGAGCTAGAAATGTTCACAACTGATCAAAATCAAGAAAATAAAAATCATGAATAAAAAAAAAGTGTTCTTTGACATATAAAAAAAAGAAGAAAAAAAAACCAAAGTTAAAAAGAAAATCAAATCAAAAGGACAAATTAAAACAAGAAGGAGGATTAAAACGGAAAAGAAGGGGTTAACGAAAAATCGGAATGAGCCAATATAGAACTAGATGCAGGTGTGAAATATAAATTAGACCTCTTAAAGAATCAAATGAATTTCTTAAAAGTAAGCTTTCAAACGTGGAAAAAGCATTTTATGAACTTCAAGAACGAATGATTAAAAATGGGTTATAAATGAGAAATATCTAGAAAACATTCAAGTAACTCAAAAATCTTTAAATGACATGAGATATTTGCGAAGCAAGAGCTAGAAATGTTCACAACTAATCAAAATTAAGGAAATCAAAATTATGAATAAAGAATAAAGTTTTGTTTATTAACATATAAAAAAAAGAAAAAAAAAACAAAACCAAAGTTAAAAAGAAAATCAAATCAAAAGGACAAATTAAAACAAAAAGGAGGATTAAAGAAAAAGAAGGAGTTAACGAAAAATCAGAATGAGCCAATATAGAACTAGATTCAGGTGTGTCATAGAAATAAGAGCTCTTAAAGAATCAAATGAATTTCTTAAAACTAAGCTTTCAAACGTGGAAAAAGCATTTAATGA
The DNA here is from genome assembly GCA_963971155.1 of Anthrax anthrax. NCBI lineage: Eukaryota > Metazoa > Arthropoda > Insecta > Diptera > Bombyliidae > Anthrax > Anthrax anthrax. The sequence goes on along the minus strand of OZ020125.1, from coordinate 865,626 downwards.
ACATCAAGAACGAATAAATAAAAATGGGTTATACATGCGAAATATCTAGAAAACATTCAAGTAACACAACAATCTTTAAATGAAATGAGAAATTAATCGCAGCAAGAGCTAGAAATGTTCACAACTGATCAAAATCAAGAAAAAAAAATCATGAATAAAAAAAAAGTGTTCTTTAACATATAAAAAAGAGAAAAAAAAAACAAAAACAAAGTTAAAAAGAAAATCAAATCAAAAGGACAAATTAAAACAAAAAGGAGGATTGAAGGAAAAGAAGGGGTTAACGAAAAATCAGAATGAGCCAATATAGAACTAGATTCAGGTGTGTCATAGAAAAAAGAGATCTTAAAGAATCAAATGAATTTCTTAAAAGTAAGCTTTCAAACGTGGAAAAAGCACTTTATGAACTTCAAGAACGAATGATTAAAAATGGGTTATACATGAGAAATATCTAGAAAACATTCAAGTAACTCAAAAATCTTTAAATGACATGAGATATATGCGAAGCAAGAGCTAGAAATGTTCACAACTAATCAAAATTAAGAAAATCAAAATTATGAATAAAGAATAAAGTTTTGTTTATTAACATATAAAAAAAAGAAAAAAAAAACAAAACCAAAGTTAAAAAGAAAATCAAATCAAAAGGACAAATTAAAACAAAAAGGAGGATTAAAGAAAAAGAAGGGGTTAACGAAAAATCAGAATGAGCCAATATAGAACTAGATTCAGGTGTGTCAGAGAAATAAGAGCTCTTAAAGAATCAAATGAATTTCTTAAAACTAAGCTTCAAACGTGGAAAAAGCATTTAATGAACATCAAGAACGAATAAATAAAAATGGGTTATACATGAGAAATATCTAGAAAACATTTAAGTAGCTTAACAATCTTTAAATGACATGAGATATTTATTGAAGCAAGAGCTAGAAATGTTCACAACTAATCAAAATCAAGAAAATCAAAATAATGAATAAAAAAAAAAAGTGTTCTTTAACATATAAAAAAAAGAAAAAAAAAACAAAACCAAAGTTAAAAAGAAAATCAAATAAAAAGGACAAATTAAAACAAAAAGGAGGATTAAAAAGGAAAAGAAGGGGTTAACGAAAAATCAGAATGAGCCAATATAGAACTAGATGCAGGTGTGTCATAGAAATAAGAGCTCTTAAAGAATCAAATGAATTTCTTAAAACTAAGCTTTCAAACGTGGAGAAAGCATTTTATGAAAATCAAGAACGAATAAATAAAAATGGGTTATACATGAGAAATATCTAGAAAACATTTAAGTAGCTCAACAATCTTTAAATGGCATGAGATATTTTCGAAGCAAGAGCTAGAAATGTTCACAACTAATCAAAATCAAGAAAATCTAAATCATGAATAAGGAATAAAGTTTTCTTTATTAACATTTAAAAAAAATAAAAACTAAATATAACGTAAAAAAGAAAATCAAATCAAAAGGACAATTAAAAAAAAAACGTTTTATAAGGAATAAGAGGGGTTAACGGAAAGTCAGAATGAGCCTATATAGAACTAGATGCAGGTGTGAAATATAAATTAGACCTCTTAAAGAATCAAATGAATTTCTTAAAACTAAGCTTTCAAACGTGGAAAAAGCATTTTATGAACTTCAAGAACGAATGATTAAAAATGGTGTTATACATGAGAAATATCTAGAAAACATTCAAGTAACTCAAAAATCTTTAAATGACATGAGATATTTGCGAAGCAAGAGCTAGAAATGTTCACAACTAATCAAAATTAAGAAAATCAAAATTATGAATAAAGAATAAAGTTTTGTTTATTAACATATAAAAACAAGAAAAATAAAACAAAACCAAAGTTAAAAAGAAAATCAAATCAAAAGGACAAATTAAAACAAAAAGGAGGATTATAGAAAAAGAAGAGGTTAACGAAAAATCAGAATGAGCCAATATAGAACTACATGCAGGTGTGAATTAGAAATTAGATCTCTTAGAGAATCAAATGAATTTCTTAAAACTAAGCTTTCAAATGTGGAAAAAGCATTTTATGAACTTCACGAACGAATGATTAAAAATGGGTTATACATGAGAAATATCTAGAAAACATTCAAGTAACTCAACAATCTTTAAATGATATGAGATATTTATTGAAGCAAGAGCTAGAAATGTTAACAACTAATCAAAATCAAGAACATCAAAATCAAGGAAATCAAAATCATGAATAAAGAATAAAGTTTTCTTTATTAACATTTAAAAAAAATAAAAACTAAATATAACGTGAAAAAGACAATCAAATCAAAAGGACAATTAAAAAAAACGTTTTAAAAGAAATAAGAGGGGTTAACGAAAAGTCAGACTGAGCCAATATAGAACTAGATGCAGGTGTGAAATATAAATTAGACCTCTTAAAGAATCAAATGAATTTCTTAAAACTAAGCTTTCAAACGTGGAAAAAGCATTTTATGAACTTCAAGAACGAATGATTAAAAATGGTGTTATACATGAGAAATATCTAGAAAACATTCAAGTAACTCAACAATCTTTAAATGATATGAGATATTTATTGAAGCAAGAGCTAGAAATGTTAACAACTAATCAAAATCAAGAACATCAAAATCAAGGAAATCAAAATCATGAATAAAGAATAAAGTTTTCTTTATTAACATTTAAAAAAAATAAAAACTAAATATAACGTGAAAAAGACAATCAAATCAAAAGGACAATTAAAAAAAACGTTTTAAAAGGAATAAGAGGGGTTAAAGAAAAGTCAGACTGAGCCAATATAGAACTAGATGCAGGTGTGAAATATAAATTAGACCTCTTAAAGAATCAAATGAATTTCTTAAAACTAAGCTTTCAAACGTGGAAAAAGCATTTTATGAACTTCAAGAACGAATGATTAAAAATGGTGTTATACATGAGAAATATCTAGAAAACATTCAATTAACTCAAAAATCTTTAAATGACATGAGATATTTGCGAAGCAAGAGCTAGAAATGTTCACAACTAATCAAAATTAAGAAAATCAAAATTATGAATAAAGAATAAAGTTTTGTTTATTAACATATAAAAAAAAGAAAAATAAAACAAAACCAAAGTTAAAAAGAAAATCAAATCAAAAGGACAAATTAAAACAAAAAGGAGGATTATAGAAAAAGAAGAGGTTAACGAAAAATCAGAATGAGCCAATATAGAACTACATGCAGGTGTGAATTAGAAATTAGATCTCTTAAAGAATCAAATGAAATTCTTAAAACTAAGCTTTCAAATGTGGAAAAAGCATTTTATGAACTTCACGAACGAATGATTAAAAATGGGTTATACATGAGAAATATCTAGTTAACATTTAAGTAACTCAGCAATCTTTAAATGATATGAGATATTTATTGAAGCAAGAGCTAGAAATGTTAACAACTAATCAAAATCAAGAACATCAAAATCAAGGAAATCAAAATCATGAATAAAGAATAAAGTTTTCTTTATTAACATTTAAAAAAAATAAAAACTAAATATAACGTAAAAAAGAAAATCAAATCAAAAGGACAATTAAAAAAAAAAACGTTTTAAAAGGAATAAGAGGGGTTAACGAAAAGTCAGACTGAGCCAATATAGAACTAGATGCAGGTGTGAAATATAAATTAGAACTCTTAAAGAATCAAATGAATTTCTTAAAACTAAGCTTTCAAACGTGGAAAAAGCATTTTATGAACTTCAAGAACGAATGATTAAAAATGGTGTTATACATGAGAAATATCTAGAAAACATTCAAGTAACTCAACAATCTTTAAATGATATGAGATATTTATTGAAGCAAGAGCTAGAAATGTTAACAACAAATCAAAATCAAGAACATCAAAATCAAGGAAATCAAAATCATGAATAAAGAATAAAGTTTTCTTTATTAACATTTAAAAAAAATAAAAACTAAATATAACGTAAAAAAGAAAATCAAATCAAAAGGACAATTAAAAAAAAAACGTTTTAAAAGGAATAAGAGGGGTTAACGAAAAGTCAGACTGAGCCAATATAGAACTAGATGCAGGTGAGAAATATAAATTAGACCTCTTAAAGAATCAAATGAATTTCTTAAAACTAAGCTTTCAAACGTGGAAAAAGCATTTTATGAACTTCAAGAACGAATGATTAAAAATGGTGTTATACATGAAAAATATCTAGAAAACATTCAAGTAACTCAAAAATCTTTAAATGACATGAGATATTTGCGAAGCAAGAGCTAGAAATGTTCACAACTAATCAAAATTAAGAAAATCAAAATTATGAATAAAGAATAAAGTTTTGTTTATTAACATATAAAAAAAAAGAAAAAAAAAACAAAACCGAAGTTAAAAAGAAAATCAAATCAAAAGGACAAATTAAAACAAGAAGGAGGATTAAAAAGGAAAAGAAGGGGTTAACGAAAAATCAGAATGAGCCAATATAGAACTAGATTCAGGTGTGTCATAGAAATAAGAGCTCTTAAAGAATCAAATGAATTTCTTAAAACTAAGCTTTCAAACGTGGAAAAAGCATTTAATGAACTTCAAGAACGAATAATTAAAAATGGGTTATACATGAGAAATATCTAGAAAACATTTAAGTAGCATAACAATCTTTAAATAACATGAGATATTTATTGAAGCAAGAGCTAGAAATGTTCACAACTAATCAATATCAAGGAAGTCAAAATCATGAATAAAAAAAAAAAGTTTTCTTTGACATATAAAAAAAAGAAGAAAAAAAAACCAAAGTTAAAAAGAAAATCAAATCAAAAGGACAAATTAAAACAAGAAGGAGGATTAAAAAGGAAAAGAAGGGGTTAACGAAAAATCAGAATGAGCCAATATAGAACTAGATGCAGGTGTGAAATAGAAATTAGAACTCTTAAAGAATCAAATGAATTTCTTAAAACTAAGCTTTCAAACGTGGAAAAAGCATTTAATGAACATCAAGAACGAATAAATAAAAATGGGTTATACATGAGAAATATCTAGTTAACATTTAAGTAACTCAACAATCTTTAAATGACATGAGATATTTATTGAAGCAAGAGCTAGAATTGTTCGCAACTAATCAAGATCAAGAAAATCAAAATTATGAATAAAGAATAAAGTTTTGTTTATTAACATATAAAAAAAAGAAAAAAAAAAACAAAACCAAAGTTAAAAAGAAAATCAAATCAAAAGGACAAATTAAAACAAGAAGGAGGAATAAAAAGGAAAAGAAAGGGGTTAACGAAAAATCAGAATGAGCCAATATAGAACTACATGCAGGTGTGAATTAGAAATTAGATCTCTTAAAGAATCAAATGAATTTCTTAAAACTAAGCTTTCAAATGTGGAAAAAGCATTTTATGAACTTCACGAACGAATGATAAAAAATGGGTTATACATGAGAAATATCTAGTTAACATTTAAGTAACTCAGCAATCTTTAAATGATATTAGATATTTATTGAAGCAAGAGCTAGAAATGTTAACAACTAATCAAAATCAAGAACATCAAAATCAAGGAAATCAAAATCAAGAATAAAGAATAAAGTTTTCTTTATTAACATTTAAAAAAAATAAAAACTAAATATAACGTAAAAAAGAAAATCAAATCAAAAGGACAATTAAAAAAAAAACGTTTTAAAAGGAATAAGAGGGGTTAACGAAAAGTCAGACTGAGCCAATATAGAACTAGATGCAGGTGTGAAATATAAATTAGAACTCTTAAAGAATCAAATGAATTTCTTAAAACTAAGCTTTCAAACGTGGAAAAAGCATTTTATGAACTTCAAGAACGAATGATTAAAAATGGTGTTATACATGAGAAATATCTAGAAAACATTCAAGTAACTCAACAATCTTTAAATGATATGAGATATTTATTGAAGCAAGAGCTAGAAATGTTAACAACAAATCAAAATCAAGAACATCAAAATCAAGGAAATCAAAATCATGAATAAAGAATAAAGTTTTCTTTATTAACATTTTAAAAAAATAAAAACTAAATATAACGTAAAAAAGAAAATCAAATCAAAGGGACAATTAAAAAAAAAGCGTTTTAAAAGGAATAAGAGGGGTTAACGAAAAGTCAGACTGAGCCAATATAGAACTAGATGCAGGTGAGAAATATAAATTAGACCTCTTAAAGAATCAAATGAATTTCTTAAAACTAAGCTTTCAAACGTGGAAAAAGCATTTTATGAACTTCAAGAACGAATGATTAAAAATGGTGTTATACATGAAAAATATCTAGAAAACATTCAAGTAACTCAAAAATCTTTAAATGACATGAGATATTTATTGAAGCAAGAGCTAGGAATGTTCACAACTAATCAAAATTAAGAAAATCAAAATTATGAATAAAGAATAAAGTTTTGTTTATTAACATATAAAAAAAAAGAAAAAAAAAACAAAACCAAAGTTAAAAAGAAAATCAAATCAAAAGGACAAATTAAAACAAGAAGGAGGATTAAAAAGGAAAAGAAGGGGTTAACGAAAAATCAGAATGAGCCAATATAGAACTAGATTCAGGTGTGTCATAGAAATAAGAGCTCTTAAAGAATCAAATGAATTTCTTAAAACTAAGCTTTCAAACGTGGAAAAAGCATTTAATGAACTTCAAGAACGAATAATTAAAAATGGGTTATACATGAGAAATATCTAGAAAACATTTAAGTAGCATAACAATCTTTAAATGACATGAGATATTTATTGAAGCCAGAGCTAGAAATGTTCACAACTAATCAAAATCAAGAAAATCAAAATCATGAATAAAAAAAAAAAGTTTTCTTTGACATATAAAAAAAAGAAGAAAAAAAAACCAAAGTTAAAAAGAAAATCAAATCAAAAGGACAAATTAAAACAAGAAGGAGGATTAAAAAGGAAAAGAAGGGGTTAACGAAAAATCAGAATGAGCCAATATAGAACTAGATGCAGGTGTGAAATAGAAATTAGAACTCTTAAAGAATCAAATGAATTTCTTAAAACTAAGCTTTCAAACGTGGAAAAAGCATTTAATGAACATCAAGAACGAAAGATTAAAAATGGGTTATACATGAGAAATATCTAGTTAACATTTAAGTAACTCAACAATCTTTAAATGATATGAGATATTTTTCGAAGCAAGAGCTAGAAATGTTCACAACTAATCAATATCAAGGAAGTCAAAATTATGAATAAAAAAAAAAAGTTTTCTTTGACATATAAAAAAAAGAAGAAAAAAAAACCAAAGTTAAAAAGAAAATCAAATCAAAAGGACAAATTAAAACAAGAAGGAGGATTAAAAAGGAAAAGAAGGGGTTAACGAAAAATCAGAATGAGCCAATATAGAACTAGATGCAGGTGTGAAATAGAAATTAGAACTCTTAAAGAATCAAATGAATTTCTTAAAACTAAGCTTTCAAACGTGGAAAAAGCATTTAATGAACATCAAGAACGAATAAATAAAAATGGGTTATACATGAGAAATATCTAGTTAACATTTAAGTAACTCAACAATCTTTAAATGACATGAGATATTTATTGAAGCAAGAGCTAGAATTGTTCGCAACTAATCAAGATCAAGTAAATCAAAATTATGAATAAAGAATAAAGTTTTGTTTATTAACATATAAAAAAAAGAAAAAAAAAAACAAAACCAAAGTTAAAAAGAAAATCAAATCAAAAGGACAAATTAAAACAAGAAGGAGGATTAAAAAGGAAAAGAAGGGGTTAACGAAAAATCAGAATGAGCCAATATAGAACTAGATGCAGGTGTGAATTAGAAATTAGATCTCTTAAAGAATCAAATGAATTTCTTAAAACTAAGCTTTCAAATGTGGAAAAAGCATTTTATGAACTTCACGAACGAATGATTAAAAATGGGTTATACATGAGAAATATCTAGTTAACATTTAAGTAACTCAGCAATCTTTAAATGATATGAGATATTTATTGAAGCAAGAGCTAGAAATGTTAACAACTAATCAATATCAAGGAAGTCAAAATCAAGGAAATCAAAATCATGAATAAAGAATAAAGTTTTCTTTATTAACATTTTAAAAAAATAAAAACTAAATATAACGTAAAAAAGAAAATCAAATCAAAAGGACAATTAAAAAAAAAACGTTTTAAAAGGAATAAGAGGGGTTAACGAAAAGTCAGACTGAGCCAATATAGAACTAGATGCTGGTGTGAAATATAAATTAGAACTCTTAAAGAATCAAATGAATTTCTTAAAACTAAGCTTTCAAACGTGGAAAAAGCATTTTATGAACTTCAAGAACGAATGATTAAAAATGGTGTTATACATGAGAAATATCTAGAAAACATTCAAGTAACTCAACAATCTTTAAATGATATGAGATATTTATTGAAGCAAGAGCTAGAAATGTTAACAACAAATCAAAATCAAGAACATCAAAATCAAGGAAATCAAAATCATGAATAAAGAATAAAGTTTTCTTTATTAACATTTTAAAAAAATAAAAACTAAATATAACGTAAAAAAGAAAATCAAATCAAAAGGACAATTAAAAAAAAAACGTTTTAAAAGGAATAAGAGGGGTTAACGAAAAGTCAGACTGAGCCAATATAGAACTAGATGCAGGTGAGAAATATAAATTAGACCTCTTAAAGAATCAAATGAATTTCTTAAAACTAAGCTTTCAAACGTGGAAAAAGCATTTTATGAACTTCAAGAACGAATGATTAAAAATGGTGTTATACATGAAAAATATCTAGAAAACATTCAAGTAACTCAAAAATCTTTAAATGACATGAGATATTTGCGAAGCAAGAGCTAGAAATGTTCACAACTAATCAAAATTAAGAAAATCAAAATTATGAATAAAGAATAAAGTTTTGTTTATTAACATATAAAAAAAAAGAAAAAAAAAACAAAACCAAAGTTAAAAAGAAAATCAAATCAAAAGGACAAATTAAAACAAGAAGGAGGATTAAAAAGGAAAAGAAGGGGTTAACGAAAAATCAGAATGAGCCAATATAGAACTAGATTCAGGTGTGTCATAGAAATAAGAGCTCTTAAAGAATCAAATGAATTTCTTAAAACTAAGCTTTCAAACGTGGAAAAAGCATTTAATGAACTTCAAGAACGAATAATTAAAAATGGGTTATACATGAGAAATATCTAGAAAACATTTAAGTAGCATAACAATCTTTAAATGACATGAGATATTTATTGAAGCAAGAGCTAGAAATGTTCACAACTAATCAATATCAAGGAAGTCAAAATCATGAATAAAAAAAAAAAGTTTTCTTTGACATATAAAAAAAAGAAGAAAAAAAAACCAAAGTTAAAAAGAAAATCAAATCAAAAGGACAAATTAAAACAAGAAGGAGGATTAAAAAGGAAAAGAAGGGGTTAACGAAAAATCAGAATGAGCCAATATAGAACTAGATGCAGGTGTGAAATAGAAATTAGAACTTTTAAAGAATCAAATGAATTTCTTAAAACTAAGCTTTCAAACGTGGAAAAAGCATTTAATGAACATCAAGAACGAATAAATAAAAATGGGTTATACATGAGAAATATCTAGTTAACATTTAAGTAACTCAACAATCTTTAAATGACATGAGATATTTATTGAAGCAAGAGCTAGAATTGTTCGCAACTAATCAAGATCAAGAAAATCACAATTATGAATAAAGAATAAAGTTTTGTTTATTAACATATAAAAAAAAGAAAAACAAAAACAAAACCAAAGTTAAAAAGAAAATCAAATCAAAAGGACAAATTAAAACAAGAAGGAGGATTAAAAAGGAAAAGAAGGGGTTAACGAAAAATCAGAATGAGCCAATATAGAACTAGATGCAGGTGTGAAATAGAAATTAGAACTCTTAAAGAATCAAATGAATTTCTTAAAACTAAGCTTTCAAATGTGGAAAAAGCATTTTATGAACTTCACGAACGAATGATAAAAAATGGGTTATACATGAGAAATATCTAGTTAACATTTAAGTAACTCAGCAATCTTTAAATGATATTAGATATTTATTGAAGCAAGAGCTAGAAATGTTAACAACTAATCAAAATCAAGAACATCAAAATCAAGGAAATCAAAATCAAGAATAAAGAATAAAGTTTTCTTTATTAACATTTAAAAAAAATAAAAACTAAATATAACGTAAAAAAGAAAATCAAATCAAAAGGACAATTAAAAAAAAAACGTTTTAAAAGGAATAAGAGGGGTTAACGAAAAGTCAGACTGAGCCAATATAGAACTAGATGCAGGTGTGAAATATAAATTAGAACTCTTAAAGAATCAAATGAATTTCTTAAAACTAAGCTTTCAAACGTGGAAAAAGCATTTTATGAACTTCAAGAACGAATGATTAAAAATGGTGTTATACATGAGAAATATCTAGAAAACATTCAAGTAACTCAACAATCTTTAAATGATATGAGATATTTATTGAAGCAAGAGCTAGAAATGTTAACAACAAATCAAAATCAAGAACATCAAAATCAAGGAAATCAAAATCATGAATAAAGAATAAAGTTTTCTTTATTAACATTTTAAAAAAATAAAAACTAAATATAACGTAAAAAAGAAAATCAAATCAAAAGGACAATTAAAAAAAAAGCGTTTTAAAAGGAATAAGAGGGGTTAACGAAAAGTCAGACTGAGCCAATATAGAACTAGATGCAGGTGAGAAATATAAATTAGACCTCTTAAAGAATCAAATGAATTTCTTAAAACTAAGCTTTCAAACGTGGAAAATCATTTTATGAACTTCAAGAACGAATGATTAAAAATGGTGTTATACATGAAAAATATCTAGAAAACATTCAAGTAACTCAAAAATCTTTAAATGACATGAGATATTTATTGAAGCAAGAGCTAGGAATGTTCACAACTAATCAAAATTAAGAAAATCAAAATTATGAATAAAGAATAAAGTTTTGTTTATTAACATATAAAAAAAAAGAAAAAAAAAACAAAACCAAAGTTAAAAAGAAAATCAAATCAAAAGGACAAATTAAAACAAGAAGGAGGATTAAAAAGGAAAAGAAGGGGTTAACGAAAAATCAGAATGAGCCAATATAGAACTAGATTCAGGTGTGTCATAGAAATAAGAGCTCTTAAAGAATCAAATGAATTTCTTAAAACTAAGCTTTCAAACGTGGAAAAAGCATTTAATGAACTTCAAGAACGAATAATTAAAAATGGGTTATACATGAGAAATATCTAGAAAACATTTAAGTAGCATAACAATCTTTAAATGACATGAGATATTTATTGAAGCCAGAGCTAGAAATGTTCACAACTAATCAAAATCAAGAAAATCAAAATCATGAATAAAAAAAAAAAGTTTTCTTTGACATATAAAAAAAAGAAGAAAAAAAAACCAAAGTTAAAAAGAAAATCAAATCAAAAGGACAAATTAAAACAAGAAGGAGGATTAAAAAGGAAAAGAAGGGGTTAACGAAAAATCAGAATGAGCCAATATAGAACTAGATGCAGGTGTGAAATAGAAATTAGAACTCTTAAAGAATCAAATGAATTTCTTAAAACTAAGCTTTCAAATGTGGAAAAAGCATTTTATGAACATCAAGAACGAAAGATTAAAAATGGGTTATACATGAGAAATATCTAGTTAACATTTAAGTAACTCAACAATCTTTAAATGATATGAGATATTTTTCGAAGCAAGAGCTAGAAATGTTCACAACTAATCAATATCAAGGAAGTCAAAATCATGAATAAAAAAAAAAAGTTTTCTTTGACATATAAAAAAAAGAAGAAAAAAAAACCAAAGTTAAAAAGAAAATCAAATCAAAAGGACAAATTAAAACAAGAAGGAGGATTAAAAAGGAAAAGAAGGGGTTAACGAAAAATCAGAATGAGCCAATATAGAACTAGATGCAGGTGTGAAATAGAAATTAGAACTCTTAAAGAATCAAATGAATTTCTTAAAACTAAGCTTTCAAACGTGGAAAAAGCATTTAATGAACATCAAGAACGAATAAATAAAAATGGGTTATACATGAGAAATATCTAGTTAACATTTAAGTAACTCAACAATCTTTAAATGACATGAGATATTTATTGAAGCAAGAGCTAGAATTGTTCGCAACTAATCAAGATCAAGTAAATCAAAATTATGAATAAAGAATAAAGTTTTGTTTATTAACATATAAAAAAAAGAAAAAAAAAAAACAAAACCAAAGTTAAAAAGAAAATCAAATCAAAAGGACAAATTAAAACAAGAAGGAGGATTAAAAAGGAAAAGAAGGGGTTAACGAAAAATCAGAATGAGCCAATATAGAACTAGATTCAGGTGTGAATTAGAAATTAGATCTCTTAAAGAATCAAATGAATTTCTTAAAACTAAGCTTTCAAATGTGGAAAAAGCATTTTATGAACTTCACGAACGAATGATTAAAAATGGGTTATACATGAGAAATATCTAGTTAACATTTAAGTAACTCAGCAATCTTTAAATGATATGAGATATTTATTGAAGCAAGAGCTAGAAATGTTAACAACTAATCAATATCAAGGAAGTCAAAATCATGAATAAAAAAAAAAAGTTTTCTTTGACATATAAAAAAAAGAAGAAAAAAAAACCAAAGTTAAAAAGAAAATCAAATCAAAAGGACAAATTAAAACAAGAAGGAGGATTAAAAAGGAAAAGAAGGGGTTAACGAAAAATCAGAATGAGCCAATATAGAACTAGATGCAGGTGTGAAATAGAAATTAGAACTCTTAAAGAATCAAATGAATTTCTTAAAACTAAGCTTTCAAACGTGGAAAAAGCATTTAATGAACATCAAGAACGAATAAATAAAAATGGGTTATACATGAGAAATATCTAGTTAACATTTAAGTAACTCAGCAATCTTTAAATGATATGAGATATTTATTGAAGCAAGAGCTAGAAATGTTAACAACTAATCAATATCAAGGAAGTCAAAATCATGAATAAAAAAAAAAAGTTTTCTTTGACATATAAAAAAAAGAAGAAAAAAAAACCAAAGTTAAAAAGAAAATCAAATCAAAAGGACAAATTAAAACAAGAAGGAGGATTAAAAAGGAAAAGAAGGGGTTAACGAAAAATCAGAATGAGCCAATATAGAACTAGATGCAGGTGTGAATTAGAAATTAGATCTCTTAAAGAATCAAATGAATTTCTTAAAACTAAGCTTTCAAATGTGGAAAAAGCATTTTATGAACTTCACGAACGAATGATTAAAAATGGGTTATACATGAGAAATATCTAGTTAACATTTAAGTAACTCAGCAATCTTTAAATGATATGAGATATTTATTGAAGCAAGAGCTAGAAATGTTAACAACTAATCAATATCAAGGAAGTCAAAATCAAGGAAATCAAAATCATGAATAAAGAATAAAGTTTTCTTTATTAACATTTTAAAAAAATAAAAACTAAATATAACGTAAAAAAGAAAATCAAATCAAAAGGACAATTAAAAAAAAAACGTTTTAAAAGGAATAAGAGGGGTTAACGAAAAGTCAGACTGAGCCAATATAGAACTAGATGCTGGTGTGAAATATAAATTAGAACTCTTAAAGAATCAAATGAATTTCTTAAAACTAAGCTTTCAAACGTGGAAAAAGCATTTTATGAACTTCAAGAACGAATGATTAAAAATGGTGTTATACATGAGAAATATCTAGAAAACATTCAAGTAACTCAACAATCTTTAAATGATATGAGATATTTATTGAAGCAAGAGCTAGAAATGTTAACAACAAATCAAAATCAAGAACATCAAAATCAAGGAAATCAAAATCATGAATAAAGAATAAAGTTTTCTTTATTAACATTTTAAAAAAATAAAAACTAAATATAACGTAAAAAAGAAAATCAAATCAAAAGGACAATTAAAAAAAAAACGTTTTAAAAGGAATAAGAGGGGTTAACGAAAAGTCAGACTGAGCCAATATAGAACTAGATGCAGGTGAGAAATATAAATTAGACCTCTTAAAGAATCAAATGAATTTCTTAAAACTAAGCTTTCAAACGTGGAAAAAGCATTTTATGAACTTCAAGAACGAATGATTAAAAATGGTGTTATACATGAAAAATATCTAGAAAACATTCAAGTAACTCAAAAATCTTTAAATGACATGAGATATTTGCGAAGCAAGAGCTAGAAATGTTCACAACTAATCAAAATTAAGAAAATCAAAATTATGAATAAAGAATAAAGTTTTGTTTATTAACATATAAAAAAAAAGAAAAAAAAAACAAAACCAAAGTTAAAAAGAAATTCAAATCAAAAGGACAAATTAAAACAAGAAGGAGGATTAAAAAGGAAAAGAAGGGGTTAACGAAAAATCAGAATGAGCCAATATAGAACTAGATGCGGGTGTGAAATATAAATTAGAGCTCTTAAAGAATCAAATGAATTTCTTAAAACTAAGCTTTCAAACGTGGAAAAAGCATTTTAAGAACTTCAAGAACGAATGATTAAAAATGGGTTATACATGAGAAATATCTAGCAAACATTCAAGTAACTCAACAATCTTTAAATGACATGACATATTTATCGAAGCAAGAGCTAGAAATGTTCACAACTAATCAAAATCAAGAAAATCAAAATCATGAATAAAAAAAAAAAGTTTTCTTTGACATATAAAAAAAAGAAGAAAAAAAAACCAAAGTTAAAAAGAAAATCAAATCAAAAGGACAAATTAAAACAAGAAGGAGGATTAAAAAGGAAAAGAAGGGGTTAACGAAAAATCAGAATGAGCCAATATAGAACTAGATGCAGGTGTGAAATAGAAATTAGAACTCTTAAAGAATCAAATGAATTTCTTAAAACTAAGCTTTCAAATGTGGAAAAAGCATTTTATGAACATCAAGAACGAAAGATTAAAAATGGGTTATACATGAGAAATATCTAGTTAACATTTAAGTAACTCAACAATCTTTAAATGATATGAGATATTTTTCGAAGCAAGAGCTAGAAATGTTCACAACTAATCAATATCAAGGAAGTCAAAATCATGAATAAAAAAAAAAAGTTTTCTTTGACATATAAAAAAAAGAAGAAAAAAAAACCAAAGTTAAAAAGAAAATCAAATCAAAAGGACAAATTAAAACAAGAAGGAGGATTAAAAAGGAAAAGAAGGGGTTAACGAAAAATCAGAATGAGCCAATATAGAACTAGATGCAGGTGTGAAATAGAAATTAGAACTCTTAAAGAATCAAATGAATTTCTTAAAACTAAGCTTTCAAACGTGGAAAAAGCATTTTATGAACTTCAAGAACGAATGATTAAAAATGGTGTTATACATGAAAAATATCTAGAAAACATTCAAGTAACTCAAAAATCTTTAAATGACATGAGATATTTATTGAAGCAAGAGCTAGGAATGTTCACAACTAATCAAAATTAAGAAAATCAAAATTATGAATAAAGAATAAAGTTTTGTTTATTAACATATAAAAAAAAAGAAAAAAAAAACAAAACCAAAGTTAAAAAGAAAATCAAATCAAAAGGACAAATTAAAACAAGAAGGAGGATTAAAAAGGAAAAGAAGGGGTTAACGAAAAATCAGAATGAGCCAATATAGAACTAGATTCAGGTGTGTCATAGAAATAAGAGCTCTTAAAGAATCAAATGAATTTCTTAAAACTAAGCTTTCAAACGTGGAAAAAGCATTTAATGAACTTCAAGAACGAATAATTAAAAATGGGTTATACATGAGAAATATCTAGAAAACATTTAAGTAGCATAACAATCTTTAAATGACATGAGATATTTATTGAAGCCAGAGCTAGAAATGTTCACAACTAATCAAAATCAAGAAAATCAAAATCATGAATAAAAAAAAAAAGTTTTCTTTGACATATAAAAAAAAGAAGAAAAAAAAACCAAAGTTAAAAAGAAAATCAAATCAAAAGGACAAATTAAAACAAGAAGGAGGATTAAAAAGGAAAAGAAGGGGTTAACGAAAAATCAGAATGAGCCAATATAGAACTAGATGCAGGTGTGAAATAGAAATTAGAACTCTTAAAGAATCAAATGAATTTCTTAAAACTAAGCTTTCAAACGTGGAAAAAGCATTTAATGAACATCAAGAACGAATAAATAAAAATGGGTTATACATGAGAAATATCTAGTTAACATTTAAGTAACTCAACAATCTTTAAATGATATGAGATATTTTTCGAAGCAAGAGCTAGAAATGTTCACAACTAATCAATATCAAGGAAGTCAAAATCATGAATAAAAAAAAAAAGTTTTCTTTGACATATAAAAAAAAGAAGAAAAAAAAACCAAAGTTAAAAAGAAAATCAAATCAAAAGGACAAATTAAAACAAGAAGGAGGATTAAAAAGGAAAAGAAGGGGTTAACGAAAAATCAGAATGAGCCAATATAGAACTAGATGCAGGTGTGAAATAGAAATTAGAACTCTTAAAGAATCAAATGAATTTCTTAAAACTAAGCTTTCAAACGTGGAAAAAGCATTTAATGAACATCAAGAACGAATAAATAAAAATGGGTTATACATGAGAAATATCTAGTTAACATTTAAGTAACTCAACAATCTTTAAATGACATGAGATATTTATTGAAGCAAGAGCTAGAATTGTTCGCAACTAATCAAGATCAAGTAAATCAAAATTATGAATAAAGAATAAAGTTTTGTTTATTAACATATAAAAAAAAGAAAAAAAAAAAACAAAACCAAAGTTAAAAAGAAAATCAAATCAAAAGGACAAATTAAAACAAGAAGGAGGATTAAAAAGGAAAAGAAGGGGTTAACGAAAAATCAGAATGAGCCAATATAGAACTAGATGCAGGTGTGAATTAGAAATTAGATCTCTTAAAGAATCAAATGAATTTCTTAAAACTAAGCTTTCAAATGTGGAAAAAGCATTTTATGAACTTCACGAACGAATGATTAAAAATGGGTTATACATGAGAAATATCTAGTTAACATTTAAGTAACTCAGCAATCTTTAAATGATATGAGATATTTATTGAAGCAAGAGCTAGAAATGTTAACAACTAATCAATATCAAGGAAGTCAAAATCAAGGAAATCAAAATCATGAATAAAGAATAAAGTTTTCTTTATTAACATTTTAAAAAAATAAAAACTAAATATAACGTAAAAAAGAAAATCAAATCAAAAGGACAATTAAAAAAAAAACGTTTTAAAAGGAATAAGAGGGGTTAACGAAAAGTCAGACTGAGCCAATATAGAACTAGATGCTGGTGTGAAATATAAATTAGAACTCTTAAAGAATCAAATGAATTTCTTAAAACTAAGCTTTCAAACGTGGAAAAAGCATTTTATGAACTTCAAGAACGAATGATTAAAAATGGTGTTATACATGAGAAATATCTAGAAAACATTCAAGTAACTCAACAATCTTTAAATGATATGAGATATTTATTGAAGCAAGAGCTAGAAATGTTAACAACAAATCAAAATCAAGAACATCAAAATCAAGGAAATCAAAATCATGAATAAAGAATAAAGTTTTCTTTATTAACATTTTAAAAAAATAAAAACTAAATATAACGTAAAAAAGAAAATCAAATCAAAAGGACAATTAAAAAAAAAACGTTTTAAAAGGAATAAGAGGGGTTAACGAAAAGTCAGACTGAGCCAATATAGAACTAGATGCTGGTGTGAAATATAAATTAGAACTCTTAAAGAATCAAATGAATTTCTTAAAACTAAGCTTTCAAACGTGGAAAAAGCATTTTATGAACTTCAAGAACGAATGATTAAAAATGGTGTTATACATGAGAAATATCTAGAAAACATTCAAGTAACTCAACAATCTTTAAATGATATGAGATATTTATTGAAGCAAGAGCTAGAAATGTTAACAACAAATCAAAATCAAGAACATCAAAATCAAGGAAATCAAAATTATGAATAAAGAATAAAGTTTTGTTTATTAACATATAAAAAAAAAGAAAAAAAAAACAAAACCAAAGTTAAAAAGAAAATCAAATCAAAAGGACAAATTAAAACAAGAAGGAGGATTAAAAAGGAAAAGAAGGGGTTAACGAAAAATCAGAATGAGCCAATATAGAACTAGATTCAGGTGTGTCATAGAAATAAGAGCTCTTAAAGAATCAAATGAATTTCTTAAAACTAAGCTTTCAAACGTGGAAAAAGCATTTAATGAACTTCAAGAACGAATAATTAAAAATGGGTTATACATGAGAAATATCTAGAAAACATTTAAGTAGCATAACAATCTTTAAATGACATGAGATATTTATTGAAGCAAGAGCTAGAAATGTTCACAACTAATCAATATCAAGGAAGTCAAAATCATGAATAAAAAAAAAAAGTTTTCTTTGACATATAAAAAAAAGAAGAAAAAAAAACCAAAGTTAAAAAGAAAATCAAATCAAAAGGACAAATTAAAACAAGAAGGAGGATTAAAAAGGAAAAGAAGGGGTTAACGAAAAATCAGAATGAGCCAATATAGAACTAGATGCAGGTGTGAAATAGAAATTAGAACTCTTAAAGAATCAAATGAATTTCTTAAAACTAAGCTTTCAAACGTGGAAAAAGCATTTAATGAACATCAAGAACGAATAAATAAAAATGGGTTATACATGAGAAATATCTAGTTAACATTTAAGTAACTCAACAATCTTTAAATGACATGAGATATTTATTGAAGCAAGAGCTAGAATTGTTCGCAACTAATCAAGATCAAGAAAATCAAAATTATGAATAAAGAATAAAGTTTTGTTTATTAACATATAAAAAAAAGAAAAAAAAAAACAAAACCAAAGTTAAAAAGAAAATCAAATCAAAAGGACAAATTAAAACAAGAAGGAGGAATAAAAAGGAAAAGAAAGGGGTTAACGAAAAATCAGAATGAGCCAATATAGAACTACATGCAGGTGTGAATTAGAAATTAGATCTCTTAAAGAATCAAATGAATTTCTTAAAACTAAGCTTTCAAATGTGGAAAAAGCATTTTATGAACTTCACGAACGAATGATAAAAAATGGGTTATACATGAGAAATATCTAGTTAACATTTAAGTAACTCAGCAATCTTTAAATGATATTAGATATTTATTGAAGCAAGAGCTAGAAATGTTAACAACTAATCAAAATCAAGAACATCAAAATCAAGGAAATCAAAATCAAGAATAAAGAATAAAGTTTTCTTTATTAACATTTAAAAAAAATAAAAACTAAATATAACGTAAAAAAGAAAATCAAATCAAAAGGACAATTAAAAAAAAAACGTTTTAAAAGGAATAAGAGGGGTTAACGAAAAGTCAGACTGAGCCAATATAGAACTAGATGCAGGTGTGAAATATAAATTAGAACTCTTAAAGAATCAAATGAATTTCTTAAAACTAAGCTTTCAAACGTGGAAAAAGCATTTTATGAACTTCAAGAACGAATGATTAAAAATGGTGTTATACATGAGAAATATCTAGAAAACATTCAAGTAACTCAACAATCTTTAAATGATATGAGATATTTATTGAAGCAAGAGCTAGAAATGTTAACAACAAATCAAAATCAAGAACATCAAAATCAAGGAAATCAAAATCATGAATAAAGAATAAAGTTTTCTTTATTAACATTTTAAAAAAATAAAAACTAAATATAACGTAAAAAAGAAAATCAAATCAAAAGGACAATTAAAAAAAAAGCGTTTTAAAAGGAATAAGAGGGGTTAACGAAAAGTCAGACTGAGCCAATATAGAACTAGATGCAGGTGAGAAATATAAATTAGACCTCTTAAAGAATCAAATGAATTTCTTAAAACTAAGCTTTCAAACGTGGAAAAAGCATTTTATGAACTTCAAGAACGAATGATTAAAAATGGTGTTATACATGAAAAATATCTAGAAAACATTCAAGTAACTCAAAAATCTTTAAATGACATGAGATATTTATTGAAGCAAGAGCTAGGAATGTTCACAACTAATCAAAATTAAGAAAATCAAAATTATGAATAAAGAATAAAGTTTTGTTTATTAACATATAAAAAAAAAGAAAAAAAAAACAAAACCAAAGTTAAAAAGAAAATCAAATCAAAAGGACAAATTAAAACAAGAAGGAGGATTAAAAAGGAAAAGAAGGGGTTAACGAAAAATCAGAATGAGCCAATATAGAACTAGATTCAGGTGTGTCATAGAAATAAGAGCTCTTAAAGAATCAAATGAATTTCTTAAAACTAAGCTTTCAAACGTGGAAAAAGCATTTAATGAACTTCAAGAACGAATAATTAAAAATGGGTTATACATGAGAAATATCTAGAAAACATTTTAGTAGCATAACAATCTTTAAATGACATGAGATATTTATTGAAGCCAGAGCTAGAAATGTTCACAACTAATCAAAATCAAGAAAATCAAAATCATGAATAAAAAAAAAAAGTTTTCTTTGACATATAAAAAAAAGAAGAAAAAAAAACCAAAGTTAAAAAGAAAATCAAATCAAAAGGACAAATTAAAACAAGAAGGAGGATTAAAAAGGAAAAGAAGGGGTTAACGAAAAATCAGAATGAGCCAATATAGAACTAGATGCAGGTGTGAAATAGAAATTAGAACTCTTAAAGAATCAAATGAATTTCTTAAAACTAAGCTTTCAAATGTGGAAAAAGCATTTTATGAACATCAAGAACGAAAGATTAAAAATGGGTTATACATGAGAAATATCTAGTTAACATTTAAGTAACTCAACAATCTTTAAATGATATGAGATATTTTTCGAAGCAAGAGCTAGAAATGTTCACAACTAATCAATATCAAGGAAGTCAAAATCATGAATAAAAAAAAAAAGTTTTCTTTGACATATGAAAAAAAGAAGAAAAAAAAACCAAAGTTAAAAAGAAAATCAAATCAAAAGGACAAATTAAAACAAGAAGGAGGATTAAAAAGGAAAAGAAGGGGTTAACGAAAAATCAGAATGAGCCAATATAGAACTAGATGCAGGTGTGAAATAGAAATTAGAACTCTTAAAGAATCAAATGAATTTCTTAAAACTAAGCTTTCAAACGTGGAAAAAGCATTTAATGAACATCAAGAACGAATAAATAAAAATGGGTTATACATGAGAAATATCTAGTTAACATTTAAGTAACTCAACAATCTTTAAATGACATGAGATATTTATTGAAGCAAGAGCTAGAATTGTTCGCAACTAATCAAGATCAAGTAAATCAAAATTATGAATAAAGAATAAAGTTTTGTTTATTAACATATAAAAAAAAGAAAAAAAAAAAACAAAACCAAAGTTAAAAAGAAAATCAAATCAAAAGGACAAATTAAAACAAGAAGGAGGATTAAAAAGGAAAAGAAGGGGTTAACGAAAAATCAGAATGAGCCAATATAGAACTAGATGCAGGTGTGAATTAGAAATTAGATCTCTTAAAGAATCAAATGAATTTCTTAAAACTAAGCTTTCAAATGTGGAAAAAGCATTTTATGAACTTCACGAACGAATGATTAAAAATGGGTTATACATGAGAAATATCTAGTTAACATTTAAGTAACTCAGCAATCTTTAAATGATATGAGATATTTATTGAAGCAAGAGCTAGAAATGTTAACAACTAATCAATATCAAGGAAGTCAAAATCATGAATAAAAAAAAAAAGTTTTCTTTGACATATAAAAAAAAGAAGAAAAAAAAACCAAAGTTAAAAAGAAAATCAAATCAAAAGGACAAATTAAAACAAGAAGGAGGATTAAAAAGGAAAAGAAGGGGTTAACGAAAAATCAGAATGAGCCAATATAGAACTAGATGCAGGTGTGAAATAGAAATTAGAACTCTTAAAGAATCAAATGAATTTCTTAAAACTAAGCTTTCAAACGTGGAAAAAGCATTTAATGAACATCAAGAACGAATAAATAAAAATGGGTTATACATGAGAAATATCTAGTTAACATTTAAGTAACTCAGCAATCTTTAAATGATATGAGATATTTATTGAAGCAAGAGCTAGAAATGTTAACAACTAATCAATATCAAGGAAGTCAAAATCATGAATAAAAAAAAAAAGTTTTCTTTGACATATAAAAAAAAGAAGAAAAAAAAACCAAAGTTAAAAAGAAAATCAAATCAAAAGGACAAATTAAAACAAGAAGGAGGATTAAAAAGGAAAAGAAGGGGTTAACGAAAAATCAGAATGAGCCAATATAGAACTAGATGCAGGTGTGAATTAGAAATTAGATCTCTTAAAGAATCAAATGAATTTCTTAAAACTAAGCTTTCAAATGTGGAAAAAGCATTTTATGAACTTCACGAACGAATGATTAAAAATGGGTTATACATGAGAAATATCTAGTTAACATTTAAGTAACTCAGCAATCTTTAAATGATATGAGATATTTATTGAAGCAAGAGCTAGAAATGTTAACAACTAATCAATATCAAGGAAGTCAAAATCAAGGAAATCAAAATCATGAATAAAGAATAAAGTTTTCTTTATTAACATTTTAAAAAAATAAAAACTAAATATAACGTAAAAAAGAAAATCAAATCAAAAGGACAATTAAAAAAAAAACGTTTTAAAAGGAATAAGAGGGGTTAACGAAAAGTCAGACTGAGCCAATATAGAACTAGATGCTGGTGTGAAATATAAATTAGAACTCTTAAAGAATCAAATGAATTTCTTAAAACTAAGCTTTCAAACGTGGAAAAAGCATTTTATGAACTTCAAGAACGAATGATTAAAAATGGTGTTATACATGAGAAATATCTAGAAAACTTTCAAGTAACTCAACAATCTTTAAATGATATGAGATATTTATTGAAGCAAGAGCTAGAAATGTTAACAACAAATCAAAATCAAGAACATCAAAATCAAGGAAATCAAAATCATGAATAAAGAATAAAGTTTTCTTTATTAACATTTTAAAAAAATAAAAACTAAATATAACGTAAAAAAGAAAATCAAATCAAAAGGACAATTAAAAAAAAAACGTTTTAAAAGGAATAAGAGGGGTTAACGAAAAGTCAGACTGAGCCAATATAGAACTAGATGCAGGTGAGAAATATAAATTAGACCTCTTAAAGAATCAAATGAATTTCTTAAAACTAAGCTTTCAAACGTGGAAAAAGCATTTTATGAACTTCAAGAACGAATGATTAAAAATGGTGTTATACATGAAAAATATCTAGAAAACATTCAAGTAACTCAAAAATCTTTAAATGACATGAGATATTTGCGAAGCAAGAGCTAGAAATGTTCACAACTAATCAAAATTAAGAAAATCAAAATTATGAATAAAGAATAAAGTTTTGTTTATTAACATATAAAAAAAAAGAAAAAAAAAACAAAACCAAAGTTAAAAAGAAATTCAAATCAAAAGGACAAATTAAAACAAGAAGGAGGATTAAAAAGGAAAAGAAGGGGTTAACGAAAAATCAGAATGAGCCAATATAGAACTAGATGCAGGTGTGAAATATAAATTAGAGCTCTTAAAGAATCAAATGAATTTCTTAAAACTAAGCTTTCAAACGTGGAAAAAGCATTTTAAGAACTTCAAGAACGAATGATTAAAAATGGGTTATACATGAGAAATATCTAGCAAACATTCAAGTAACTCAACAATCTTTAAATGACATGACATATTTATCGAAGCAAGAGCTAGAAATGTTCACAACTAATCAAAATTAAGGAATCAAAATTATGAATAAAGAATAAAGTTTTGTTTATTAACATATAAAAAAAAGAAAAAAAAAACAAAACCAAAGTTAAAAAGAAAATCAAATCAAAAGGACAAATTAAAACAAAAAGGAGGATTAAAGGAAAAGAAGGGGTTAACGAAAAATCAGAATGAGCCAATATAGAACTAGATTCAGGTGTGTCATAGAAATAGGAGCTCTTAAAGAATCAAATGAATTTCTTAAAACTAAGCTTTCAAACGTGGAAAAAGCATTTTATGAACTTCACGAACGAATGATTAAAAATGGGTTATACATGAGAAATATCTAGAAAACATTTAAGTAGCTTAACAATCTTTAAATGGCATGAGATATTTATTGAAGCAAGAGCTCGAAATGTTCACAACTAATCAAAATCAAGAAAATCAAAATCATGAATTAAAAAAACGTTTTCTTTGACATATAAAAAAAAAAGAAAAAAAAACCAAAGTTAAAAATAAAATCAAATCAAAAGGACAAACTAAAACAAGAAGAAGGATTAAAAAGGAAAAAAAGGGGTTAATGAAAAATCAGAATGAGCCAATATAGAACTAGATGCAGGTGTGTCATAGAAATAAGAGCTCTTAAAGAATCAAATGAAATTCTTAAAACTAAGCTTTCAAACGTGGAAAATGCATTTAATGAACTTCAAGAACGAATGATTAAAAATGGGTTATACATGAGAAATATCTAGAAACCATTTAAGTAGCTTAACAATCTTTAAATGACATGAGATATTTATTGAAGCAAGAGCTAGAAATGTTAACAACTAATCAAAATCAAGAACATCAAAATCAAGGAAATCAAAATCATGAATAAAGAATAAAGTTTTCTTTATTAACATTTAAAAAAAATAAAAACTAAATATAAAGTAAAAAAGAAAATCAAATCAAAAGGCCAATTAATAAAAAAAACGTTTTAAAAGGAATAAGAGGGGTTAACGAAAAGTCAGAATGAGCCAATATAGAACTAGATGCAGGTGTGAAATATAAATTAGACCTCTTAAAGAATCAAATGAATTTCCTAAAAGTAAGCTTTCAAACGTGGAAAAAGCATTTTATGAACTTCAAGAACGAATGATTAAAAATGGTGTTATACATGAGAAATATCTAGAAAACATTCAAGTAACTCAAAAATCTTTAAATGACATGAGATATTTGCGAAGCAAGAGCTAGAAATGTTCATAACTAATCAAAATTAAGAAAATCAAAATTATGAATAAAGAATAAAGTTTTGTTTATTAACATATAAAAAAAAGAAAAAAAAACAAAACCAAAGTTAAAAAGAAAATCAAATCAAAAGGACAAATTAAAACAAAAAGGAGGATTAAAGAAAAAGAAGGGGTTAACGAAAAATCAGAATGAGCCAATATAGAACTAGATTCAGGTGTGTCATAGAAATAAGAGCTCTTAAAGAATCAAATGAATTTCTTAAAACTAAGCTTTCAAACGTGGAAAAAGCATTTAATGAACATCAAGAACGAATAAATAAAAATGGGTTATACATGAGAAATATCTAGAAAACATTTAAGTAGCTTAACAATCTTTAAATGACATGAGATATTTATTGAAGCAAGAGCTAGGAATGTTCACAACTAATCAAAATCAAGAAAATCAAAATCATGAATAAAAAAAAAAGTTTTCTTTGACATATAAAAAAAAGAAGAAAATAAAACCAAAGTTAAAGAGAAAATCAAATCAAAAGGACAAATTAAAACAAGAAGAAGGATAAAAAAGGAAAAGAAGGGGTTAACGAAAAATCAGAATGAGCCAATATAGAACTAGATGCAGGTGTGAAATAGAAATTAGAACTCTTAAAGAATCAAATGAATTTCTTAAAACTAAGCTTTCAAACGTGGAAAAAGCATTTAATGAACTTCTAGAACGAATGATTAAAAATGGGTTTTACATGAGAAATATCTAGTTAACATTTAAGTAACTCAACAATCTTTAAATGATATGAGATCTTTTTCGAAGCAAGAGCTAGAATTGTTCACAACTAATCAAAATCAAGAAAATTAAAATCATGAATAAAAAAAAAAAGTTTTCTTTGACATATAAAAAAAAGAAGAAAAAAAAACCAAAGTTAAAAAGAAAATCAAATTAAAAGGACAAATTAAAACAAGAAGAAGTATTAAAAAGGAAAAGAAGGGGCTAACGAAAAATCAGAATGAGCCAATATAGAACTAGATTCAGGTGTGTCATAGAAATAAGAGCTCTTAAAGAATCAAATGAATTTCTTAAAACTAAGCTTTCAAACGTGGAAAAAGCATTTAATGAACTTCTAGAACGAATGATTAAAAATGGGTTTTACATGAGAAATATCTAGTTAACATTTAAGTAACTCAACAATCTTTAAATGATATGAGATCTTTTTCGAAGCAAGAGCTAGAAATGTTCACAACTAATCAAAATCAAGAAAATCAAAATCATGAATAAAAAAAAAAAGTTTTCTTTGACATATAAAAAAAAGAAGAAAAAAAAACCAAAGTTAAAAAGAAAATCAAATCAAAAGGACAAATTAAAACAAGAAGGAGGATTAAAAAGGAAAAGAAGGGGTTAACGAAAAATCAGAATGAGCCAATATAGAACTAGATGCAGGTGTGAAATAGAAATTAGAACTCTTAAAGAATCAAATGAATTTCTTAAAACTAAGCTTTCAAACGTGGAAAAAGCATTTAATGAACATCAAGAACGAATTAATAAAAATGGGTTATACATGAGAAATATCTAGTTAACATTTAAGTAACTCAACAATCTTTAAATGACATGAGATATTTATTGAAGCAAGAGCTAGAATTGTTCGCAACTAATCAAGATCAAGAAAATCAAAATTATGAATAAAGAATAAAGTTTTGTTTATTAACATATAAAAAAAAGAAAAAAAAAAACAAAACCAAAGTTAAAAAGAAAATCAAATCAAAAGGACAAATTAAAACAAGAAGGAGGAATAAAAAGGAAAAGAAGGGGTTAACGAAAAATCAGAATGAGCCAATATAGAACTAGATGCAGGTGTGAAATAGAAATTAGAACTCTTAAAGAATCAAATGAATTTCTTAAAACTAAGCTTTCAAACGTGGAAAAAGCATTTAATGAACATCAAGAACGAATAAATAAAAATGGGTTATACATGAGAAATATCTAGTTAACATTTAAGTAACTCAACAATCTTTAAATGACATGAGATATTTTTCGAAGCAAGAGCTAGAAATGTTCACAACTAATCAATATCAAGGAAGTCAAAATCAAGGAAATCAAAATCATGAATAAAGAATAAAGTTTTCTTTATTAACATTTAAAAAAAATAAAAACTAAATATAACGTAAAAAAGAAAATCAAATCAAAAGGACAATTAAAAAAAAAACGTTTTAAAAGGAATAAGAGGGGTTAACGAAAAGTCAGACTGAGCCAATATAGAACTAGATGCAGGTGTGAAATATAAATTAGAACTCTTAAAGAATCAAATGAATTTCTTAAAACTAAGCTTTCAAACGTGGAAAAAGCATTTTATGAACTTCACGAACGAATGATTAAAAATGGGTTATACATGAGAAATATCTAGTTAACATTTAAGTAACTCAGCAATCTTTAAATGATATGAGATATTTATTGAAGCAAGAGCTAGAAATGTTAACAACTAATCAAAATCAAGAACATCAAAATCAAGGAAATCAAAATCATGAATAAAGAATAAAGTTTTCTTTATTAACATTTAAAAAAAATAAAAACTAAATATAACGTAAAAAAGAAAATCAAATCAAAAGGACAATTAAAAAAAAAACGTTTTAAAAGGAATAAGAGGGGTTAACGAAAAGTCAGACTAAGCCAATATAGAACTAGATGCAGGTGTGAAATATAAATTAGAACTCTTAAAGAATCAAATGAATTTCTTAAAACTAAGCTTTCAAACGTGGAAAAAGCATTTTATGAACTTCAAGAACGAATGATTAAAAATGGTGTTATACATGAGAAATATCTAGAAAACATTCAAGTAACTCAACAATCTTTAAATGACATGAGATATTTATTGAAGCAAGAGCTAGAAATGTTAACAACAAATCAAAATCAAGAACATCAAAATCAAGGAAATCAAAATCATGAATAAAGAATAAAGTTTTCTTTATTAACATTTTAAAAAAATAAAAACTAAATATAACGTAAAAAAGAAAATCAAATCAAAAGGACAATTAAAAAAAAAAGCGTTTTAAAAGGAATAAGAGGGGTTAACGAAAAGTCAGACTGAGCCAATATAGAACTAGATGCAGGTGAGAAATATAAATTAGACATCTTAAAGAATCAAATGAATTTCTTAAAACTAAGCTTTCAAACGTGGAAAAAGCATTTTATGAACTTCAAGAACGAATGATTAAAAATGGTGTTATACATGAAAAATATCTAGAAAACATTCAAGTAACTCAAAAATCTTTAAATGACATGAGATATTTGCGAAGCAAGAGCTAGAAATGTTCACAACTAATCAAAATTAAGAAAATCAAAATTATGAATAAAGAATAAAGTTTTGTTTATTAACATATTAAAAAAAAGAAAAAAAAAACAAAACCAAAGTTAAAAAGAAAATCAAATCAAAAGGACAAATTAAAACAAGAAGGAGGATTAAAAAGGAAAAGAAGGGGTTAACGAAAAATCAGAATGAGCCAATATAGAACTAGATGCAGGTGTGAAATATAAATTAGAGCTCTTAAAGAATCAAATGAATTTCTTAAAACTAAGCTTTCAAACGTGGAAAAAGCATTTTAAGAACTTCAAGAACGAATGATTAAAAATGGGTTATACATGAGAAATATCTAGCAAACATTCAAGTAACTCAACAATCTTTAAATGACATGACATATTTATCGAAGCAAGAGCTAGAAATGTTCACAACTAATCAAAATTAAGGAAATCAAAATTATGAATAAAGAATAAAGTTTTGTTTATTAACATATAAAAAAAAGAAAAAAAAAAACAAAACCAAAGTTAAAAAGAAAATCAAATCAAAAGGACAAATTAAAACAAAAAGGAGGATTAAAGGAAAAGAAGGGGTTAACGAAAAATCAGAATGAGCCAATATAGAACTAGATTCAGGTGTGTCATAGAAATAAGAGCTCTTAAAGAATCAAATGAATTTCTTAAAACTAAGCTTTCAAACGTGGAAAAAGCATTTAATGAACATCAAGAACGAATAAATAAAAATGGGTTATACATGAGAAATATCTAGAAAACATTTAAGTAGCTTAACAATCTTTAAATGGCATGAGATATTTATTGAAGCAAGAGCTCGAAATGTTCACAACTAATCAAAATCAAGAACATCAAAATCAAGGAAATCGAAATCATGAATAAAGAATAAAGTTTTCTTTATTAACATTTAAAAAAAATAAAAACTAAATATAAAGTAAAAAAGAAAATCAAATCAAAAGGCCAATTAATAAAAAAAACGTTTTAAAAGGAATAAGAGGGGTTAAAGAAAAGTCAGAATGAGCCAATATAGAACAAGATGCAGGTGTGAAATATAAATTAGACCTCTTAAAGAATCAAATGAATTTCTTAAAAGTAAGCTTTCAAACGTGGAAAAAGCATTTTATGAACTTCAAGAACGAATGATTAAAAATGGTGTTATACATGAGAAATATCTAGAAAACATTCAAGTAACTCAAAAATCTTTAAATGACATGAGATATTTGCGAAGCAAGAGCTAGAAATGTTCATAACTAATCAAAATTAAGAAAATCAAAATTATGAATAAAGAATAAAGTTTTGTTTATTAACATATAAAAAAAAGAAAAAAAAACAAAACCAAAGTTAAAAAGAAAATGAAATCAAAAGGACAAATTAAAACAAGAAGAAGGATAAAAAAGGAAAAGAAGGGGTTAACGAAAAATCAGAATGAGCCAATATAGAACTAGATTCAGGTGTGTCATAGAAATAAGAGCTCTTAAAGAATCAAATGAATTTCTTAAAACTAAGCTTTCAAACGTGGAAAAAGCATTTAATGAACTTCTAGAACAAATGATTAAAAATGGGTTTTACATGAGAATTATCTAGTTAACATTTAAGTAGCTTAACAATCTTTAAATGACATGAGATATTTATTGAAGCAAGAGCTAGGAATGTTCACAACTAATCAAAATCAAGAAAATCAAAATCATGAATTAAAAAAAAGTTTTCTTTGACATATAAAAAAAAAAGAAAAAAAAACCAAAGTTAAAAATAAAATCAAATCAAAAGGACAAATTAAAACAAGAAGAAGGATTAAAAAGGAAAAAAAGGGGTTAATGAAAAATCAGAATGAGCCAATATAGAACTAGATGCAGGTGTGTCATAGAAATAAGAGCTCTTAAAGAATCAAATGAAATTCTTAAAACTAAGCTTTCAAACGTGGAAAATGCATTTAATGAACTTCAAGAACGAATTATTAAAAATGGGTTATACATGAGAAATATCTAGAAAACATTTAAGTAGCTTAACAATCTTTAAATGACATGAGATATTTATTGAAGCAAGAGCTAGAAATGTTAACAACTAATCAAAATCAAGAACATCAAAATCAAGGAAATCGAAATCATGAATAAAGAATAAAGTTTTCTTTATTAACATTTAAAAAAAATAAAAACTAAATATAAAGTAAAAAAGAAAATCAAATCAAAAGGCCAATTAATAAAAAAAACGTTTTAAAAGGAATAAGAGGGGTTAAAGAAAAGTCAGAATGAGCCAATATAGAACAAGATGCAGGTGTGAAATATAAATTAGACCTCTTAAAGAATCAAATGAATTTCTTAAAAGTAAGCTTTCAAACGTGGAAAAAGCATTTTATGAACTTCAAGAACGAATGATTAAAAATGGTGTTATACATGAGAAATATCTAGAAAACATTCAAGTAACTCAAAAATCTTTAAATGACATGAGATATTTGCGAAGCAAGAGCTAGAAATGTTCATAACTAATCAAAATTAAGAAAATCAAAATTATGAATAAAGAATAAAGTTTTGTTTATTAACATATAAAAAAAAGAAAAAAAAACAAAACCAAAGTTAAAAAGAAAATGAAATCAAAAGGACAAATTAAAACAAGAAGAAGGATAAAAAAGGAAAAGAAGGGGTTAACGAAAAATCAGAATGAGCCAATATAGAACTAGATTCAGGTGTGTCATAGAAATAAGAGCTCTTAAAGAATCAAATGAATTTCTTAAAACTAAGCTTTCAAACGTGGAAAAAGCATTTAATGAACTTCTAGAACGAATGATTAAAAATGGGTTTTACATGAGAAATATCTAGTTAACATTTAAGTAGCTTAACAATCTTTAAATGACATGAGATATTTATTGAAGCAAGAGCTAGGAATGTTCACAACTAATCAAAATCAAGAAAATCAAAATCATGAATAAAAAAAAAAGTTTTCTTTGACATATAAAAAAAAGAAGAAAATAAAACCAAAGTTAAAAAGAAAATCAAATCAAAAGGACAAATTAAAACAAGAAGAAGGATAAAAAAGGAAAAGAAGGGGTTAACGAAAAATCAGAATGAGCCAATATAGAACTAGATGCAGGTGTGAAATATAAATTAGAACTCTTAAAGAATCAAATGAATTTCTTTAAACTAAGCTTTCAAACGTGGAAAAAGCATTTAATGAACTTCCAGAACGAATGATTAAAAATGGGTTTTACATGAGAAATATCTAGTTAACATTTAAGTAACTCAACAATCTTTAAATGATATGAGATCTTTTTCGAAGCAAGAGCTTGAATTGTTCACAACTAATCAAAATCAAGAAAATTAAAATCATGAATAAAAAAAAAAAGTTTTCTTTGACATATAAAAAAAAGAAGAAAAAAAAACCAAAGTTAAAAAGAAAATGAAATCAAAAGGACAAATTAAAACAAGAAGGAGGATTAAAAAGGAAAAGAAGGGGTTAACGAAAAATCAGAATGAGCCAATATAGAACTAGATTCAGGTGTGTCATAGAAATAAGAGCTCTTAAAGAATCAAATGAATTTCTTAAAACTAAGCTTTCAAACGTGGAAAAAGCATTTAATGAACTTCAAGAACGAATAATTAAAAATGGGTTATACATGAGAAATATCTAGAAAACATTTAAGTAGCATAACAATCTTTAAATGACATGAGATATTTATTGAAGCAAGAGCTAGAAATGTTCACAACTAATCAAAATCAAGAAAATCAAAATCATGAATAAAAAAAAAAAGTTTTCTTTGACATATAAAAAAAAAAGAAAAAAAAACCAAAGTTAAAAAGAAAATCAAATCAAAAGGACAAATTAAAACAAGAAGGAGGATTAAAAAGGAAAAGAAGGGGTTAACGAAAAATCAGAATGAGCCAATATAGAACTAGATGCAGGTGTGAAATAGAAATTAGAACTCTTAAAGAATCAAATGAATTTCTTAAAACTAAGCTTTCAAACGTGGAAAAAGCATTTAATGAACATCAAGAACGAAAGATTAAAAATGGGTTATACATGAGAAATATCTAGTTAACATTTAAGTAACTCAACAATCTTTAAATGATATGAGATATTTTTCGAAGCAAGAGCTAGAAATGTTCACAACTAATCAATATCAAGGAAGTCAAAATCATGAATAAAAAAAAAAAGTTTTCTTTGACATATAAAAAAAAGAAGAAAAAAAAACCAAAGTTAAAAAGAAAATCAAATCAAAAGGACAAATTAAAACAAGAAGGAGGATTAAAAAGGAAAAGAAGGGGTTAACGAAAAATCAGAATGAGCCAATATAGAACTAGATGCAGGTGTGAAATAGAAATTAGAACTCTTAAAGAATCAAATGAATTTCTTAAAACTAAGCTTTCAAACGTGGAAAAAGCATTTAATGAACATCAAGAACGAATAAATAAAAATGGGTTATACATGAGAAATATAGTTAACATTTAAGTAACTCAACAATCTTTAAATGACATGAGATATTTATTGAAGCAAGAGCTAGAATTGTTCGCAACTAATCAAGATCAAGAAAATCAAAATTATGAATAAAGAATAAAGTTTTGTTTATTAACATATAAAAAAAAGAAAAAAAAAAAACAAAACCAAAGTTAAAAAGAAAATCAAATCAAAAGGACAAATTAAAACAAGAAGGAGGAATAAAAAGGAAAAGAAAGGGGTTAACGAAAAATCAGAATGAGCCAATATAGAACTAGATTCAGGTGTGTCATAGAAATAAGAGCTCTTAAAGGATCAAATGAATTTCTTACAACTAAGCTTTCAAACGTGGAAAAAGCATTTAATGAACTTCAAGAACGAATGATTAAAAATGGGCTATACATGAGAAATATCTAGAAAACATTTAAGTAGCTTAACAATCTTTAAATGACATGAGATATTTATTGAAGCAAGAGCTAGAAATGTTCACAACTAATCAAAATCAAGAAAATCAAAATCATGAATAAAAAAAAAAGTTTTCTTTGACATATAAAAAAAAGAAGAAAATAAAACCAAAGTTAAAAAGAAAATCAAATCAAAAGGACAAATTAAAACAAGAAGGAGGATAAAAAAGGAAAAGAAGGGGTTAACGAAAAATCAGAATGAGCCAATATAGAACTAGATGCAGGTGTGAAGTAGAAATTAGAACTCTTAAAGAATCAAATGAATTTCTTAAAACTAAGCTTTCAAACGTGGAAAAAGCATTTAATGAACTTCCAGAACGAATGATTAAAAATGGGTTTTACATGAGAAATATCTAGTTAACATTTAAGTAACTCAACAATCTTTAAATGATATGAGATCTTTTTCGAAGCAAGAGCTAGAATTGTTCACAACTAATCAAAATCAAGAAAATTAAAATCATGAATAAAAAAAAAAAGTTTTCTTTGACATATAAAAAAAAGAAGAAAAAAAAACCAAAGTTAAAAAGAAAATCAAATCAAAAGGACAAATTAAAACAAGAAGGAGGATTAAAAAGGAAAAGAAGGGGGTTAACGAAAAATCAGAATGAGCCAATATAGAACTAGATTCAGGTGTGTCATAGAAATAAGAGCTCTTAAAGGATCAAATGAATTTCTTACAACTAAGCTTTCAAACGTGGAAAAAGAATTTAATGAACATCAAGAACGAATAAATAAAAATGGGTTATACATGAGAAATATCTAGTTAACATTTAAGTAACTCAACAATCTTTAAATGACATGAGATATTTATTGAAGCAAGAGCTAGAATTGTTCGCAACTAATCAAAATCAAGAAAATCAAAATTATGAATAAAGAATAAAGTTTTGTTTATTAACATATAAAAAAAAGAAAAAAAAAAACAAAACCAAAGTTAAAAAGAAAATCAAATCAAAAGGACAAATTAAAACAAGAAGGAGGAATAAAAAGGAAAAGAAAGGGGTTAACGAAAAATCAGAATGAGCCAATATAGAACTAGATTCAGGTGTGTCATAGAAATAAGAGCTCTTAAAGGATCAAATGAATTTCTTACAACTAAGCTTTCAAACGTGGAAAAAGCATTTAATGAACTTCAAGAACGAATGATTAAAAATGGGTTATACATGAGAAATATCTAGAAAACATTTAAGTTACTCAACAATTTGTCAATGTCATGAGAGACTGATCGAAGCAAGAGCTAGAAATGTTGAAAACTTATCAAAATCACGAAAATCAAAATCATGAATGAAAAAAAAAGTTTTCTTTAACATATAAAAAACAAAAAAAAAACCAAAGTTAAAAAGAAAATCAAATAAAAGGATAAATTAAAAGAAAAAGGAGAATTAAAAAGAAAAAGGGGGTTAACGAAAAATCAGAATGAGCCAATATAGAACTAGATGCAGGTGTGAAATAGAACTTAGAGCTCTTAAAGAATCAAATGAATTTCTTAAAACTAAGCCTTCAAACGTGGAAAAAGCAGTTTATGAACTTCAAGAACGAATGATTACAAAAGAGGATGTACATGAGAAATATCCAGAAAACATTCAAGTTACTCAACAATCTTTCAACGTCATTAGAGATTTATCGAAGCAAGAGCTAGAAATGTTAACGACTAATCAAAATCAAGAAAATCAAATTCATGAAGAAAAAAAAAGTTTTCTTTAACATATAACAAAAAAGAAATAAAAAACCAAAGTTAAAAAGAAAATCAAATCAAAAGGAAAAATCAATACAAAAAGGAGAATTAATAAGGAAAAAGAGAGTTAACGAAAAATCAGAATTAGCCAATATAGAACTAGATACAGGTGTGAAATAGAACTTAGAGCTTTTAAAGAATCAAATGAATTTCTTAAAACTAAGCCTTCAAACGTGGAAAAAGCAGTTTATGAAATTAAAGAACGAATCGTTAAAAATGGGGTTGTACATAAGAAATATCTGGAAAACATTCAAGTTACTCAACAATCTTTCAATGTCATGAGAGATTTAACGAAGCAAAAGCTAGAAATGTTAACGACTAATCAAAATCAAGAAAATCAAAATCATGAAGAAAAAAAAAGTTTTCTTTAACAAATAACAAAAAAGAAAAAAAAAACCAAAGTTAAAAAGAAAATCAAATCAAAAGGACAAAGTAAAACAAAAAGGAGAATTAAAATGAAAAAGAGGGTTAACGAAAAATCAGAATTAGCCAATATAGAACTAGATACAGGTGTGAAATAGAACTTAGAGCTCTTAAAGAATCAAATGAATTTCTTAAAACTAAGCCTTCAAACGTGGAAAAAGCAGTTTATGAAATTCAAGAACAAATGATTAAAAATGGGGTTGTACATGGGAAATATCTAAAAAATATTCAAGTTACTCAACAATCTTTCAATGTCATGAGAGACTTATCGAAGCAAGAGCTAGAAATGTTGACAACTTATCAAAATCACGAAAATCAAAATCATGAATTAAAAAAAAAGTTTTCTTTAACATATAAAAAAAAAAAAAAAACCAAAGTTAAAAAGAAAATCAAATCAAAAGGATAAATTAAAAGAAAAAGGAGAATAACAAAGAAAAAGGGGGTTAACGAAAAATCAGAATGAGCCAATATAGAACTAGATACAGGTGTGAAATAGAACTTAGAGCTCTTAAAGAATCAAATGAATTTCTTAAAACTAAGCCTTCAAACGTGGAAAAAGCAGTTTATGAACTTCAAGAACAAATGAATAAAAATGGGGTTGTACATGGGAAATATCTAGAAAATATTCAAGTTACTCAACAATCTGTCAATGTCATGAGAGACTTATCGAAGCAAGAGCTAGAAATGTTGACAACTTATCAAAATCACGAAAATCAAAATCATGAATTAAAAAAAAAGTTTTCTTTAATATATAAAAAAAAAAAAACCAAAGTTAAAAAGAAAATCAAATCAAAAGGATAAATTAAAAGGAAAAGGAGAATTAAAAAGAAAAAGGGGGTTAACGAAAAATCAGAATGAGCCAATATAGAACTAGATACAGGTGTGAAATAGAACTTAGAGCTTTCTTAAAACTAAGCCTTCAAACGTGGAAAAAGCAGTTTATGAACTTCAAGAACAAATGATTAAAAATGGGTTTGTACATGGGAAATATCTAGAAAATATTCAAGTTACTCAACAATTTGTCAATGTCATGAGAGACTTATCGAAGCAAGAGCTAGAAATGTTGACAACTTATCAAAATCACGAAAATCAAAATCATGAATTAAAAAAAAAGTTTTCTTTAACATATAAAAAACAAAAAAAAAACCAAAGTTAAAAAGAAAATCAAATAAAAGGATAAATTAAAAGAAAAAGGAGAATTAAAAAGAAAAAGGGGGTTAACGAAAAATCAGAATGAGCCAATATAGAACTAGATGCAGGTGTGAAATAGAACTTAGAGCTCTTAAAGAATCAAATGAATTTCTTAAAACTAAGCCTTCAAACGTGGAAAAAGCAGTTTATGAAATTCAAGAACAAATGATTAAAAATGGGGTTGTACATGGGAAATATCTAGAAAATATTCAAGTTACTCAACAATCTGTCAATGTCATGAGAGACTTATCGAAGCAAGAGCTAGAAATGTTGACAACTAATCAAAATCAAGAAAATCAAAATTATGAATAAAGAATAAAGTTTTGTTTATTAACATATAAAAAAAAGCAAAAAAAAACAAAACCAAAGTTAAAAAGAAAATCAAATCAAAAGGATAAATTAAAAGAAAAAGGAGAATAAAAAAGAAAAAGGGGGTTAACGAAAAATCAGAATGAGCCAATATAGAACTAGATACAGGTGTGAAATAGAACTTAGAGCTCTTAAAGAATCAAATGAATTTCTTAAAACTAAGCCTTCAAACGTGGAAAAAGCAGTTTATGAACTTCAAGAACGAATCGTTAAAAATGGGGTTGTACATGAGAAATATCTAGAAAATATTCAAGTTACTCAACAATCTGTCAATGTCATGAGAGACTTATCGAAGCAAGAGCTAGAAATGTTGACAACTTATCAAAATCACGAAAATCAAAATCATGAATTAAAAAAAAAGTTTTCTTTAACATATATAAAAAAAAAAAAAAAAACCAAAGTTAAAAAGAAAATCAAAACAAAAGGATAAATTAAAAGAAAAAGGAGAATTAAAAAGAAAAAGGGGGTTAACGAAAAATCAGAATGAGCCAATATAGAACAAGATACAGGTGTGAAATAGAACTTAGAGCTCTTAAAGAATCAAATGAATTTCTTAAAACTAAGCCTTCAAACGTGGAAAAAGCAGTTTATGAACTTAAACAACGAATGGTTAAAAATGGGGTTGTACATGGGAAATATCTAGAAAATATTCAAGTTACTCAACAATCTGTCAATGTCATGAGAGACTTATCGAAGCAAGAGCTAGAAATGTTGACAACTTATCAAAATCACGAAAATCAAAATCATGAATTAAAAAAAAAGTTTTCTTTAACATATAAAAAAAAAAAAAAAACCAAAGTTAAAAAGAAAATCAAAACAAAAGGATAAATTAAAAGAAAAAGGAGAATTAAAAAGAAAAAGGGGGTTAACGAAAAATCAGAATGAGCCAATATAGAACAAGATACAGGTGTGAAATAGAACTTAGAGCTCTTAAAGAATCAAATGAATTTCTTAAAACTAAGCCTTCAAACGTGGAAAAAGCAGTTTATGAACTCAAACAACGAATGGTTAAAAATGGGGTTGTACTTGGGAAATATCTAGAAAATATTCAAGTTACTCAACAATCTGTCAATGTCATGAGAGACTTATCGAAGCAAGAGCTAGAAATGTTGACAACTTATCAAAATCACGAAAATCAAAATCATGAATTAAAAAAAAAGTTTTCTTTAACATATAAAAAAAAAAAAAAAAACCAAAGTTAAAAAGAAAATCAAATCAAAAGGACAAATTAAAACAAGAAGGAGGATTAAAAAGGAAAAGAAGGGGTTAACGAAAAATCAGAATGAGCCAGTATAGAACTAGATGCAGGTGTGAAACAGAAATTAGAACTCTTAAAGAATCAAATGAATTTCTTAAAACTAACCTTTCAAAAGTAGAAAAAGCAGTTTATGAACTTAAAGAACGAATGGTTAAAAATGGGTTATACATGAGAAATATCTAGTTAACATTTAAGTAACTCAGCAATCTGTCAATGTCATGAGAGACTTATCGAAGCAAGAGCTAGAAATGTTGACAACTTATCAAAATCACGAAAATCAAAATCATGAATTAAAAAAAAAGTTTTCTTTAACATATAAAAAAAAAAAAAAACCAAAGTTAAAAAGAAAATCAAATCAAAAGGATAAATTAAAAGAAAAAGGAGAATTAAAAAGAAAAAGGGGGTTAACGAAAATTCAGAATGAGCCAATATAGAACTAGATACAGGTGTGAAATAGAACTTAGAGCTCTTAAAGAATCAAATCTATTTCTTAAAACTAAGCCTTCAAACGTGGAAAAAGCAGTTTATGAACTTCAAGAACAAATGATTAAAAATGGGGTTGTACATGGGAAATATCTAGAAAATATTCAAATTACTCAACAATCTGTCAATGTCATGAGAGACTTATCGAAGCAAGAGCTAGAAATGTTGACAACTTATCAAAATCACAAAAATCAAGATAATGAAGAAAAAAAAAGTTTTCTTTAACATATAAAAAAAAAAAAAAACCAAAGTTAAAAAGAAAATCAAATCAAAAGGAAAAATTAAAAGAAAAAGGAGAATTAAAAAGAAAAAGGGGGTTAACGAAAAATCAGAATGAGCCAATATAGAGCAAGATACAGGTGTGAAATAGAACTTAGAGCTCTTAAAGAATCAAATGAATTTCTTAAAACTAAGCCTTCAAACGTGGAAAAAGCAGTTTATGAACTTAAACAACGAATGGTTAAAAATGGGGTTGTACATGGGAAATATATAGAAAATATTCAAGTTACTCAACAATCTGTCAATGTCATGAGAGACTTATCGAAGCAAGAGCTAGAAATGTTGACAACTTATCAAAATCACGAAAATCAAAATCATGAATTAAAAAAAAAGTTTTCTTTAACATATAAAAAAAAAAAAAAAACCAAAGTTAAAAAGAAAATCAAATCAAAAGGATAAATTAAAAGAAAAAGGAGAATTAAAAAGAAAAAGGGGGTTAACGAAAAATCAGAATGATCCAATATAGAACAAGATACAGGTGTGAAATAGAACTTAGAGCTTTTAAAGAATCAAATGAATTTCTTAAAACTAACCTTTCAAACGTAGAAAAAGCAGTTTATGAACTTAAAGAACGAATGATTAAAAATGGGGTTGTACATGGGAAATATCTAGAAAATATTCAAGTTACTCAACAATCTGTCAATGTCATGAGAGACTTATCGAAGCAAGAGCAAGAAATGTTGACAACTTATCAAATTCACGAAAATCAAAATCATGAATTAAAAATAAAGTTTTCTTTAACACATAAAAAAAAAAAAAACAAACCAAAGTTAAAAAGAAAATCAAAGCAAAAGGACAAAGTAAAACAAAAAGGAGGAATAAAAAGGAAAAAGAGGGTTAACGAAAAATGAGAATGAGCCAATATAGAACTAGATGCAGGTGTAAAAAAGCATTTTATGAACTTCAAGAACGAATGATTAAAAATGGGGTTGTACATGGGAAATATACAGAAAATATTCAAGTTTTTCAACAATCGTTCAATGTCATGAGAGACTTATCGAAGCAAGAGCTAGAAATGTTGACAACTTATCAAAATCATGAATAAAAAAATGTTTTCTTTAACATATAAAAAAAGAAAAAGAAAACCAAAGTTAAAAAGAAAATCATATCAAAAGGATAAATTAAAAGAAAAAGGAGAATTAAAAAGAAAAAGGGGGTTAACGAAAAATCAGAATGAGCCAATATAGAACTAGATACAGGTGTGAAATAGAACTTAGAGCTCTTAAAGAATCAAATGAATTTCTTAAAACTAAGCCTTCAAACGTGGAAAAAGCAGTTTATGAACTTCAAGAACAAATGATTAAAAGTGGGGTTGTACATGGGAAATATCTAGAAAATATTCAAGTTACTCAACAATCTGTCAATGTCATGAGAGACTTATCGAAGCAAGAGCAAGAAATGTTGACAACTTATCAAAATCACGAAAATCAAAATCATGAATTAAAAATAAAGTTTTCTTTAACATATAAAAAAAAAAAAAAACAAACCAAAGTTAAAAAGAAAATCAAAGCAAAAGGACAAAGTAAAACAAAAAGGAGGAATAAAAAGGAAAAAGAGGGTTAACGAAAAATGAGAATGAGCCAATATAGAACTAGATGCAGGTGTAAAAAAGCATTTTATGAACTTCAAGAACGAATGATTAAAAATGGGGTTGTACATGGGAAATATACAGAAAATATTCAAGTTTTTCAACAATCGTTCAATGTCATGAGAGACTTATCGAAGCAAGAGCTAGAAATGTTGACAACTTATCAAAATCATGAATAAAAAAATGTTTTCTTTAACATATAAAAAAAGAAAAAGAAAACCAAAGTTAAAAAGAAAATCATATCAAAAGGATAAATTAAAAGAAAAAGGAGAATTAAAAAGAAAAAGGGGGTTAACGAAAAATCAGAATGAGCCAATATAGAACTAGATACAGGTGTGAAATAGAACTTAGAGCTCTTAAAGAATCAAATGAATTTCTTAAAACTAAGCCTTCAAACGTGGAAAAAGCAGTTTATGAACTTCAAGAACAAATGATTAAAAGTGGGGTTGTACATGGGAAATATCTAGAAAATATTCAAGTTACTCAACAATCTGTCAATGTCATGAGAGACTTATCGAAGCAAGAGCAAGAAATGTTGACAACTTATCAAAATC
Source organism: Anthrax anthrax (assembly GCA_963971155.1). Lineage (NCBI taxonomy): Eukaryota > Metazoa > Arthropoda > Insecta > Diptera > Bombyliidae > Anthrax > Anthrax anthrax. The sequence continues at coordinate 824,805 of OZ020125.1, read as the reverse complement.
ACGAAAATCAAAATCATGAATTAAAAATAAAGTTTTCTTTAACATATAAAAAAAAAAAAAAACAAACCAAAGTTAAAAAGAAAATCAAATCAAAAGGACAAAGTAAAACAAAAAGGAGGAATAAAAAGGAAAAAGAGGGTTAACGAAAAATGAGAATGAGCCAATATAGAACTAGATGCAGGTGTAAAAAAGCATTTTATGAACTTCAAGAACGAATGATTAAAAATGGGGTTGTACATGGGAAATATCCAGAAAACATTCAAGTTACTCAACAATCTTTCAACGTCATGAGAGATTTATCGAAGCAAGAGCTACAAATGTTAACGACTAATCAAAATCAAGAAAATCAAGATCATGAAGAAAAAAAAAGTTTTCTTTAACATATAACAAAAAAGAACAAAAAAAAAAAATACCAAAGTTAAAAAGGAAATCAAATCAAAAGGATAAATTAAAAGAAAAAGGAGAATTAAAAAGAAAAAGGGGGTTAACGAAAAATCAGAATGAGCCAATATAGAACTAGATACAGGTGTGAAATAGAACTTAGAGCTCTTAAAGAATCAAATGAATTTCTTAAAACTAAGCCTTCAAACGTGGAAAAAGCAGTTTATGAACTTCAAGAACAAATGATTAAAAATGGGGTTGTACATGGGAAATATCTAGAAAATATTCAAGTTACTCAACAATCTGTCAATGTCATGAGAGACTTAGCGAAGCAAGAGCTAGAAATGTTGACAACTTATCAAAATCACGAAAATCAAGATAATGAAGAAAAAAAAAGTTTTCTTTAACATATAAAAAAAAAAAAAAACCAAAGTTAAAAAGAAAATCAAATCAAAAGGACAAATTAAAAAAAAAAGGAGGATAAAAAAGGAAAAAAAATGGTAAACGAAAAATCAAAATTAGCCAATATAGAACTAGATACAGGTGTGAAATAGAAATTACAGCTCTTAAAGAATCAAGTGAATTTCTTAAAACTAAGCCTTCAAACGTGGAAAAAGCAGTTTATGAACTTCAAGAACAAATGATTAAAAATGGGGTTGTACATGAGAAATATCTAGAAAACATTCAAGTTACTCAACAATCTTTCAATGTCATGAGAGATTTATCGAAGCAAGAGCTAGAAATGTTGACAACTTATCAAAATCACGAAAATCAAAATCATGAATTAAAAAAAAAGTTTTCTTTAACATATAAAAAAAAAAAAAAAAAAACCAAAGTTAAAAAGAAAATCAAATCAAAAGGATAAATTAAAAGAAAAAGGAGAATTAAAAAGAAAAAGGGGGTTAACGAAAAATCAGAATGAGCCAATATAGAACAAGATACAGGTGTGAAATAGAACTTAGAGCTCTTAAAGAATCAAATGAATTTCTTAAAACTAACCTTTCAAACGTAGAAAAAGCAGTTTATGAACTTAAAGAACGAATGATTAAAAATGGGGTTGTACATGGGAAATATCTAGAAAATATTCAAGTTACTCAACAATCTGTCAATGTCATGAGAGACTTATCGAAGCAAGAGCAAGAAATGTTGACAACTTATCAAAATCACGAAAATCAAAATCATGAATTAAAAATAAAGTTTTCTTTAACATATAAAAAAAAAAAAAACAAACCAAAGTTAAAAAGAAAATCAAAGCAAAAGGACAAAGTAAAACAAAAAGGAGGAATAAAAAGGAAAAAGAGGGTTAACGAAAAATGAGAATGAGCCAATATAGAACTAGATGCAGGTGTAAAAAAGCATTTTATGAACTTCAAGAACGAATGATTAAAAATGGGGTTGTACATGGGAAATATACAGAAAATATTCAAGTTTTTCAACAATCGTTCAATATCATGAGAGACTTATCGAAGCAAGAGCTAGAAATGTTGACAACTTATCAAAATCATGAATAAAAAAATGTTTTCTTTAACATATAAAAAAAGAAAAAGAAAACCAAAGTTAAAAAGAAAATCATATCAAAAGGATAAATTAAAAGAAAAAGGAGAATTTAAAAGAAAAAGGGGGTTAACGAAAAATCAGAATGAGCCAATATAGAACTAGATACAGGTGTGAAATAGAACTTAGAGCTCTTAAAGAATCAAATGAATTTCTTAAAACTAAGCCTTCAAACGTGGAAAAAGCAGTTTATGAACTTCAAGAACAAATGATTAAAAGTGGGGTTGTACATGGGAAATATCTAGAAAATATTCAAGTTACTCAACAATCTGTCAATGTCATGAGAGACTTATCGAAGCAAGAGCAAGAAATGTTCACAACTAATCAAAATCAAGAAAATCAAAATTATGAATAAAGAATAAAGTTTTGTTTATTAACATATAAAAAAAAGAAAAAAAAACAAAACCAAAGTTAAAAAGAAAATCAAATCAAAAGGACAAAGTAAAACAAAAAGGAGGAATAAAAAGGAAAAAGAGGGTTAACGAAAAATGAGAATGAGCCAATATAGAACTAGATGCAGGTGTAAAAAAGCATTTTATGAACTTCAAGAATGAATGATTAAAAATGGGGTTGTACATGGGAAATATACAGAAAATATTCAAGTTTTTCAACAATCGTTCAATGTCATGAGAGACTTATCGAAGCAAGAGCTAGAAATGTTGACAACTTATCAAAATCACGAAAATCAAAATCTGTTTTCTTTAACATATAAAAAAAAAAAAAACAAACCAAAGTTAAAAAGAAAATCAAATCAAAAGGACAAAGTAAAACAAAAAGGAGGAATAAAAAGGAAAAAGAGGGTTAACGAAAAATGAGAATGAGCCAATATAGAACTAGATGCAGGTGTAAAAAAGCATTTTATGAACTTCAAGAACGAATGATTAAAAATGGGGTTGTACATGGGAAATATCTAGAAAACATTCAAGTTACTCAACAATCTTTCAACGTCATGAGAGATTTATCGAAGCAAGAGCTACAAATGTTAACGACTAATCAAAATCAAGAAAATCAAGATCATGAAGAAAAAAAAAGTTTTCTTTAACATATAACAAAAAAGAACAAAAAAAAAAAATACCAAAGTTAAAAAGGAAATCAAATCAAAAGGACAAAGTAAAACTAAAAGGAGAATTAAAAAGGAAAAGAGGGTTAACGAAAAATCAGAATTAGCCAATATAGAACTAGATACAGGTGTGAAATAGAACTTAGAGCTCTTAAAGAATCAAATGAATTTCTTAAAACTAAGCCTTCAAACGTGGAAAAAGCAGTATATGAACTTAAAGAACGAATCGTTAAAAATGGGGTTGTACATGAGAAATATCTGGAAAACATTCAAGTTACTCAACAATCTTTCAATGTCATGAGAGATTTAACGAAGCAAGAGCTAGAAATGTTAACGACTAATCAAAATCAAGAAAATCAAAATCATGAAGAAAAAAAAAGTTTTCTTTAACATATAACAAAAAAGAAAAAAAAAACCAAAGTTAAAAAGAAAATCAAATCAAAAGGACAAAGTAAAACTAAAAGGAGAATTAAAAAGGAAAAGAGGGTTAACGAAAAATCAGAATTAGCCAATGTAGAACTAGATGCAGGTGTGAAATAGAACTTAGAGCTCTTAAAGAATCAAATGAATTTCTTAAAACTATGCTCTCAAACGTGGAAAAAGCAGTTTATGAACTTCAAGAACGAATGGTTATAAATGAGGTTGTACATGAGAAATATCCAGAAAACATTCAAGTTACTCAACAATCTTTCAATGTCATGAGAGATTTATCGAAGCAAGAGCTAGAAATGTTAACGACTAATCAAAATCAAGAAAATCAAAATCATGAAGAAAAAAAAAGTTTTCTTTAACATATAACAAAAAAGAAAAAAAAAACCAAAGTTAAAAAGAAAATCAAATCAAAAGGAAAAATTAATACAAAAAGGAGAATTAATAAGGAAAAAGAGAGTTAACGAAAAATCAGAATTAGCCAATATAGAACTAGATACAGGTGTGAAATAGAACTTAGAGCTCTTAAAGAATCAAATGAATTTCTTAAAACTAAGCCTTCAAACGTGGAAAAAGCAGTTTATGAACTTAAAGAACGAATCGTTAAAAATGGGGTTGTACATGAGAAATATCTGGAAAACATTCAAGTTACTCAACAATCTTTCAATGTCATGAGAGATTTAACGAAGCAAGAGCTAGAAATGTTAACGACTAATCAAAATCAAGAAAATCAAAATCATGAAGAAAAAAAAAAATTTCTTTAACATATAAAAAAAAAAAAAAAAAAACCAAAGTTAAAAAGAAAATCAAATCACAAGGATAAATTAAAAGAAAAAGGAGAATTAAAAAGAAAAAGGGGGTTAACGAAAAATCAGAATGAGCCAATATAGAACTAGATTCAGGTGTGTCATAGAAATAAGAGCTCTTAAAGAATCAAATGAATTTCTTAAAACTAAGCTTTCAAACGTGGAAAAAGCATTTAATGAACATCGAAAACGAATAAATAAAAATGGGTTATACGTGAGAAATATCTAGAAAACATTCAAGTAACTCAAAAATCTTTAAATGACATGAGATATTTGCGAAGCAAGAGCTAGAAATGTTCACAACTAATCAAAATTAAGAAAATCAAAATGATGAATAAAAAAAAAAAGTTTTCTTTGACATATAAAAAAAGAAGAAAAGAAAACCAAAGTTAAAAAGAAAATCAAATCAAACGGACAAATTAAAACAAGTAGAAGGATTAAAAAGGAAAAGAAGGGGTTAACAAAAAATCGGAATGAGCCTATATAGAACTAGATGCAGGTGTGAAATAGAAATTAGAACTCTCAAAGAATCAAATGAATTTCTTAAAACTAAGCTTTCAAACGTGGAATAAGCATTTAATGAACATCAAGAACGAATAAATAAAAATGGGTTATACATGAGAAATATCTAGAAAACATTTAAGTAGCTTAACAATCTTTAGATGACATGAGATATTAATTGAAGCAAGAGCTAGGAATGTTCACAACTAATCAAAATCAAGAAAATCAAAATCATGAATAAAAAAAAAAGTTTTCTTTGACATATAAAAAAAAGAAGAAAATAAAACCAAAGTTAAAAAGAAAATCAAATCAAAAGGACAAATTAAAACAAGAAGGAGGATAAAAAAGGAAAAGAAGGGGCTAACGAAAAATCGGAATGAGCCAATATAGAACTAGATGCAGGTGTGAAATATAAATTAGAACTCTTAAAGAATCAAATGAATTTCTTAAAACTAAGCTTTCAAACGTGGAAAAAGCATTTTATGAACTTCAAGAACGAATAATTAAAAATGGGTTATACATGAGAAATATCTAGAAACCATTTAAGTAGCTTAACAATCTTTAAATAATATGAGATATTTATTGAAGCAAGAGCTAGAAATGTTCACAACTGATCAAAATCAAGGAAATCAAAATTATGAATAAAGAATAAAGTTTTGTTTATTAACATATAAAAAAAAGAAAAAAAAAAAATACAAAAACAAAGTTAAAAAGAAAATCAAATCAAAAGGACAAATTAAAACAAAAAGGAGGATTGAAGGAAAAGAAGGGGTTAACGAAAAATCAGAATGAGCCAATATAGAACTAGATTCAGGTGTGTCATAGAAATAAGAGCTCTTAAAGAATCAAATGAATTTCCTAAAACTAAGCTTTCAAACGTGGAAAAAGCATTTAATGAACTTCAAGAACGAATGATTAAAAATGGGTTATACATGAGAAATATCTAGAAAACATTTAAGTAGCTTAACAATCTTTAAATGACATGAGATATTTATCGAAGCAAGAGCTAGAATTGTTCACAACTAATCAAAATCAAGAAAATCAAAATTATGAATAAAGAATAAAGTTTTGTTTATTAACATATAAAAAAAAGAAAAAAAAAAAAAAACCAAAGTTAAAAAGAAAATCAAATCAAAAGGACAAATTAAAACAAGAAGGAGGACTAAAAAGGAAAAGAAAGGGGTTAACGAAAAATCAGAATGAGCCAATATAGAACTAGATTCAGGTGTGTCATAGAAATAAGAGCTCTTAAAGAATCAAATGAATTTCTTAAAACTAAGCTTTCAAACGTGGAAAAAGCATTTAATGAACTTCAAGAACGAATAATTAAAAATGGTTTATACATGAGAAATATCTAGAAACCATTTAAGTAGCTTAACAATCTTTAAATAATATGAGATATTTATTGAAGCAAGAGCTAGAAATGTTCACAACTGATCAAAATCAAGGAAATCAAAATCATGAATAAAGAATAAAGTTTTCGTTATTAACATTAAAAAAAAATAAAAACTAAATATAACGTAAAAAAGAAAATCAAATCAAAAGGACAATTAATAAAAAAAAACGTTTTAAAAGGAATATGAGGGGTTAACGAAATGTCAGAATGAGCCAATATAGAACTAGATTCAGGTGTGTCATAGAAATAAGAGCTCTTAAAGAATCAAATGAATTTCTTAAAACTAAGCTTTCAAACGTGGAAAAAGCATTTAATGAACTTCAAGAACAAATGATTAAAAATTGGTTATACATGAGAAATATCTAGAAAACATTCAAGTAACTCAACAATCTTTAAATGACATGAGATATTTATCGAAGCAAGAGCTAGAAATGTTCACAACTAATCAAAATTAAGGAAATCAAAATTATGAATAAAGAATAAAGTTTTGTTTATTAACATATAAAAAAAAGAAAAAAAAAACAAAAACAAAGTTAAAAAGAAAATCAAATCAAAAGGACAAATTAAAACAAAAAGGAGGATTGAAGGAAAAGAAGGGGTTAACGAAAAATCAGAATGAGCCAATATAGAACTAGATGCAGGTGTGAAATATAAATTAGAGCTCTTAAAGAATCAAATGAATTTCTTAAAACTAAACTTACAAACGTGGAAAAAGCATTTAATGAACTTCAAGAACGAATGAGTAAAAATGGGTTATACATGAGAAATATCTAGAAAACATTTAAGTAGCTTAACAATCTTTAAATGACATGAGATATTTATCGAAGCAAGAGCTAGAATTGTTCACAACTAATCAAAATTATGAATAAAGAATAAAGTTTTGTTTATTAACATTTAAAAAAAAGAAAAAAAAAACAAAACCAAAGTTAAAAAGAAAATCAAATCAAAAGGACAAATTAAAACAAGAAGGAGGATTAAAAAGGAAAAGAAAGGGGTTAACGAAAAATCAGAATGAGCCAATATAGAACTAGATTCAGGTGTGTCATAGAAATAAGAGCTCTTAAAGAATCAAATGAATTTCTTAAAACTAAGCTTTCAAACGTGGAAAAAGCATTTAATGAACTTCAAGAACGAATAATTAAAAATGGGTTATACATGAGAAATATCTAGAAACCATTTAAGTAGCTTAACAATCTTTAAATAATATGAGATATTTATTGAAGCAAGAGCTAGAAATGTTCACAACTGATCAAAATCAAGGAAATCAAAATCATTAATAAAGAATAAAGTTTTCGTTATTAACATTAAAAAAAAATAAAAACTAAACATAACGTAAAAAAGAAAATCAAATCAAAAGGACAATTAATAAAAAAAACGTTTTAAAAGGAATAAGAGGGGTTAACGAAATGTCAGAATGAGCCAATATAGAACTAGATGCAGGTGTGAAATATAAATTAGTGCTCTTAAAGAATCAAATGAATTTCCTAAAACTAAGCTTTCAAACGTGGAAAAAGCATTTAATGAACTTCAAGAACGAATAATAAAAAATGGGTTATACATGAGAAATATCTAGAAACCATTTAAGTAGCTTAACAATCTTTTAATGACATGAGATATTTATTGAAGCAAGAGCTAGAAATGTTCACAACTCATCAAAATCAAGGAAATCAAAATCATGAATAAAAAAAAAGATTTCGTTATTAACATTAAAAAAAAATATAAACTAAATATAACGTAAAAAAGAAAATCAAATCAAAAGGACAATTAATAAAAAAAACGTTTTAAAAGGAATAAGAGGGGTTAACGAAATGTCAGAATGAGCCAATATAGAACTAGATGCAGGTGTGAAATATAAATTAGTGCTCTTAAAGAATCAAATGAATTTCCTAAAACTAAGCTTTCAAACGTGGAAAAAGCATTTAATGAACTTCAAGAACGAATGATTAAAAATGGGTTATACATGAGAAATATCTAGAAAACATTCAAGTAACTCAACAATCTTTAAATGACATGAGATATTTATCGAAGCAAGAGCTAGAAATGTTCACAACTAATCAAAATCAAGAAAATCAAAATTATGAATAAAGAATAAAGTTTTGTTTATTAACATATAAAAAAAAGAAAAAAAAACAAAAGAAAGAAAATCAAATCAAAAGGACAAATTAAAACAAGAAGGAGGATTGAAAAGGAAAAGAAAGGGGTTAACGAAAAATCAGAATGAGCCAATATAGAACTAGATTCAGGTGTGTCATAGAAATAAGAGCTCTTAAAGAATCAAATGAATTTCTTAAAACTAAGCTTTCAAACGTGGAAAAAGCATTTAATGAACTTCAAGAACGAATAATTAAAAATGGGTTATACATGAGAAATATCTAGAAACCATTTAAGTAGCTTAACAATCTTTAAATAAAATGAGATACTTATTGAAGCAAGAGCTAGAAATGTTCACAACTGATCAAAATCAAGGAAATCAAAATCATGAATAAAGAATAAAGTTTTCGTTATTAACATTAAAAAAAAATAAAAACTAAATATAACGTAAAAAAGATAATCAAATCAAAAGGACAATTAATAAAACGTTTTAAAAGGAATAAGAGGGGTTAACGAAAAGTCAGAATGAGCCAATATAGAACTAGATGCAGGTGTGAAATATAAATTAGAGCTCTTAAAGAATCAAATGAATTTCCTAAAACTAAGCTTTCAAACGTGGAAAAAGCATTTAATGAACTTCAAGAACGAATGATTAAAAATGGGTTATACATGAGAAATATCTAGAAAACATTCAAGTAACTCAACAATCTTTAAATGACATGAGATATTTATCGAAGCAAGAGCTAGAATTGTTCACAACTAATCAAAATCAAGAAAATCAAAATTATGAATAAAGAATAAAGTTTTGTTTATTAACATATAAAAAAAAGAAAAAAAAAAAACAAAAACAAAGTTAAAAAGAAAATCAAATCAAAAGGACAAATTAAAACAAAAAGGAGGATTGAAGGAAAAGAAGGGGTTAACGAAAAATCAGAATGAGCCAATATAGAACTAGATTCAGGTGTGTCATAGAAATAAGAGCTCTTAAAGAATCAAATGAATTTCTTAAAACTAAACTTACAAACGTGGAAAAAGCATTTAATGAACTTCAAGAACGAATGATTAAAAATGGGTTATACATGAGAAATATCTAGAAAACATTTAAGTAGCTTAACAATCTTTTAATGACATGAGATATTTATCGAAGCAAGAGCTAGAATTGTTCACAACTAATCAAAATCAAGAAAATCAAAATTATGAATAAAGAATAAAGTTTTGTTTATTAACATATAAAAAAAAGAAAAAAAAAACAAAACCAAAGTTAAAAAGAAAATCAAATCAAAAGGACAAATTAAAACAAGAAGGAGGATTAAAAAGGAAAAGAAAGGGGTTAACGAAAAATCAGAATGAGCCAATATAGAACTAGATTCAGGTGTGTCATAGAAATAAGAGCTCTTAAAGAATCAAATGAATTTCTTAAAACTAAGCTTTCAAACGTGGAAAAAGCATTTAATGAACTTCAAGAACGAATAATTAAAAATGGGGTTGTACATGGGAAATATACAGAAAATATTCAAGTTTTTCAACAATCGTTCAATGTCATGAGAGACTTATCGAAGCAAGAGCTAGAAATGTTGACAACTTATCAAAATCATGAATAAAAAAATGTTTTCTTTAACATATAAAAAAAAAAAAAACAAACCAAAGTTAAAAAGAAAATCAAATCAAAAGGACAAAGTAAAACAAAAAGGAGGAATAAAAAGGAAAAAGAGGGTTAACGAAAAATGAGAATGAGCCAATATAGAACTAGATGCAGGTGTAAAAAAGCATTTTATGAACTTCAAGAACGAATGATTAAAAATGGGGTTGTACATGGGAAATATCTAGAAAACATTCAAGTTACTCAACAATCTTTCAACGTCATGAGAGATTTATCGAAGCAAGAGCTACAAATGTTAACGACTAATCAAAATCAAGAAAATCAAGATCATGAAGAAAAAAAAAGTTTTCTTTAACATATAACAAAAAAGAACAAAAAAAAAAAATACCAAAGTTAAAAAGGAAATCAAATCAAAAGGACAAAGTAAAACTAAAAGGAGAATTAAAAAGGAAAAGAGGGTTAACGAAAAATCAGAATTAGCCAATATAGAACTAGATACAGGTGTGAAATAGAACTTAGAGCTCTTAAAGAATCAAATGAATTTCTTAAAACTAAGCCTTCAAACGTGGAAAAAGCAGTATATGAACTTAAAGAACGAATCGTTAAAAATGGGGTTGTACATGAGAAATATCTGGAAAACATTCAAGTTACTCAACAATCTTTCAATGTCATGAGAGATTTAACGAAGCAAGAGCTAGAAATGTTAACGACTAATCAAAATCAAGAAAATCAAAATCATGAAGAAAAAAAAAGTTTTCTTTAACATATAACAAAAAAGAAAAAAAAAACCAAAGTTAAAAAGAAAATCAAATCAAAAGGACAAAGTAAAACTAAAAGGAGAATTAAAAAGGAAAAGAGGGTTAACGAAAAATCAGAATTAGCCAATATAGAACTAGATACAGGTGTGAAATAGAACTTAGAGCTCTTAAAGAATCAAATGAATTTCTTAAAACTATGCTCTTAAACGTGGAAAAAGCAGTTTATGAACTTCAAGAACGAATGGTTATAAATGAGGTTGTACATGAGAAATATCCAGAAAACATTCAAGTTACTCAACAATCTTTCAATGTCATGAGAGATTTATCGAAGCAAGAGCTAGAAATGTTAACGACTAATCAAAATCAAGAAAATCAAAATCATGAAGAAAAAAAAAGTTTTCTTTAACATATAACAAAAAAGAAAAAAAAAACCAAAGTTAAAAAGAAAATCAAATCAAAAGGAAAAACTAATACAAAAAGGAGAATTAATAAGGAAAAAGAGAGTTAACGAAAAATCAGAATTAGCCAATATAGAACTAGATACAGGTGTGAAATAGAACTTAGAGCTCTTAAAGAATCAAATGAATTTCTTAAAACTAAGCCTTCAAACGTGGAAAAAGCAGTTTATGAACTTAAAGAACGAATCGTTAAAAATGGGGTTGTACATGAGAAATATCTGGAAAACATTCAAGTTACTCAACAATCTTTCAATGTCATGAGAGATTTAACGAAGCAAGAGCTAGAAATGTTAACGACTAATCAAAATCAAGAAAATCAAAATCATGAAGAAAAAAAAAGTTTTCTTTAACATATAAAAAAAAAAAAAAAAAAACCAAAGTTAAAAAGAAAATCAAATCACAAGGATAAATTAAAAGAAAAAGGAGAATTAAAAAGAAAAAGGGGGTTAACGAAAAATCAGAATGAGCCAATATAGAACTAGATTCAGGTGTGTCATAGAAATAAGAGCTCTTAAAGAATCAAATGAATTTCTTAAAACTAAGCTTTCAAACGTGGAAAAAGCATTTAATGAACATCGAAAACGAATAAATAAAAATGGGTTATACGTGAGAAATATCTAGAAAACATTCAAGTAACTCAAAAATCTTTAAATGACATGAGATATTTGCGAAGCAAGAGCTAGAAATGTTCACAACTAATCAAAATTAAGAAAATCAAAATGATGAATAAAAAAAAAAAGTTTTCTTTGACATATAAAAAAAGAAGAAAAGAAAACCAAAGTTAAAAAGAAAATCAAATCAAACGGACAAATTAAAACAAGTAGAAGGATTAAAAAGGAAAAGAAGGGGTTAACAAAAAATCGGAATGAGCCTATATAGAACTAGATGCAGGTGTGAAATAGAAATTAGAACTCTCAAAGAATCAAATGAATTTCTTAAAACTAAGCTTTCAAACGTGGAATAAGCATTTAATGAACATCAAGAACGAATAAATAAAAATGGGTTATACATGAGAAATATCTAGAAAACATTTAAGTAGCTTAACAATCTTTAGATGACATGAGATATTAATTGAAGCAAGAGCTAGGAATGTTCACAACTAATCAAAATCAAGAAAATCAAAATCATGAATAAAAAAAAAAGTTTTCTTTGACATATAAAAAAAAGAAGAAAATAAAACCAAAGTTAAAAAGAAAATCAAATCAAAAGGACAAATTAAAACAAGAAGGAGGATAAAAAAGGAAAAGAAGGGGCTAACGAAAAATCGGAATGAGCCAATATAGAACTAGATGCAGGTGTGAAATATAAATTAGAACTCTTAAAGAATCAAATGAATTTCCTAAAACTAAGCTTTCAAACGTGGAAAAAGCATTTTATGAACTTCAAGAACGAATAATTAAAAATGGGTTATACATGAGAAATATCTAGAAACCATTTAAGTAGCTTAACAATCTTTAAATAATATGAGATATTTATTGAAGCAAGAGCTAGAAATGTTCACAACTGATCAAAATCAAGGAAATCAAAATTATGAATAAAGAATAAAGTTTTGTTTATTAACATATAAAAAAAAGAAAAAAAAAAATACAAAAACAAAGTTAAAAAGAAAATCAAATCAAAAGGACAAATTAAAACAAAAAGGAGGATTGAAGGAAAAGAAGGGGTTAACGAAAAATCAGAATGAGCCAATATAGAACTAGATTCAGGTGTGTCATAGAAATAAGAGCTCTTAAAGAATCAAATGAATTTCCTAAAACTAAGCTTTCAAACGTGGAAAAAGCATTTAATGAACTTCAAGAACGAATGATTAAAAATGGGTTATACATGAGAAATATCTAGAAAACATTTAAGTAGCTTAACAATCTTTAAATGACATGAGATATTTATCGAAGCAAGAGCTAGAATTGTTCACAACTAATCAAAATCAAGAAAATCAAAATTATGAATAAAGAATAAAGTTTTGTTTATTAACATATAAAAAAAAGAAAAAAAAAACAAAACCAAAGTTAAAAAGAAAATCAAATCAAAAGGACAAATTAAAACAAGAAGGAGGACTAAAAAGGAAAAGAAAGGGGTTAACGAAAAATCAGAATGAGCCAATATAGAACTAGATTCAGGTGTGTCATAGAAATAAGAGCTCTTAAAGAATCAAATGAATTTCTTAAAACTAAGCTTTCAAACGTGGAAAAAGCATTTAATGAACTTCAAGAACGAATAATTAAAAATGGTTTATACATGAGAAATATCTAGAAACCATTTAAGTAGCTTAACAATCTTTAAATAATATGAGATATTTATTGAAGCAAGAGCTAGAAATGTTCACAACTGATCAAAATCAAGGAAATCAAAATCATGAATAAAGAATAAAGTTTTCGTTATTAACATTAAAAAAAAATAAAAACTAAATATAACGTAAAAAAGAAAATCAAATCAAAAGGACAATTAATAAAAAAAAACGTTTTAAAAGGAATATGAGGGGTTAACGAAATGTCAGAATGAGCCAATATAGAACTAGATTCAGGTGTGTCATAGAAATAAGAGCTCTTAAAGAATCAAATGAATTTCTTAAAACTAAGCTTTCAAACGTGGAAAAAGCATTTAATGAACTTCAAGAACAAATGATTAAAAATTGGTTATACATGAGAAATATCTAGAAAACATTCAAGTAACTCAACAATCTTTAAATGACATGAGATATTTATCGAAGCAAGAGCTAGAAATGTTCACAACTAATCAAAATTAAGGAAATCAAAATTATGAATAAAGAATAAAGTTTTGTTTATTAACATATAAAAAAAAGAAAAAAAAAACAAAAACAAAGTTAAAAAGAAAATCAAATCAAAAGGACAAATTAAAACAAAAAGGAGGATTGAAGGAAAAGAAGGGGTTAACGAAAAATCAGAATGAGCCAATATAGAACTAGATGCAGGTGTGAAATATAAATTAGAGCTCTTAAAGAATCAAATGAATTTCTTAAAACTAAACTTACAAACGTGGAAAAAGCATTTAATGAACTTCAAGAACGAATGAGTAAAAATGGGTTATACATGAGAAATATCTAGAAAACATTTAAGTAGCTTAACAATCTTTAAATGACATGAGATATTTATCGAAGCAAGAGCTAGAATTGTTCACAACTAATCAAAATTATGAATAAAGAATAAAGTTTTGTTTATTAACATTTAAAAAAAAGAAAAAAAAAACAAAACCAAAGTTAAAAAGAAAATCAAATCAAAAGGACAAATTAAAACAAGAAGGAGGATTAAAAAGGAAAAGAAAGGGGTTAACGAAAAATCAGAATGAGCCAATATAGAACTAGATTCAGGTGTGTCATAGAAATAAGAGCTCTTAAAGAATCAAATGAATTTCTTAAAACTAAGCTTTCAAACGTGGAAAAAGCATTTAATGAACTTCAAGAACGAATAATTAAAAATGGGTTATACATGAGAAATATCTAGAAACCATTTAAGTAGCTTAACAATCTTTAAATAATATGAGATATTTATTGAAGCAAGAGCTAGAAATGTTCACAACTGATCAAAATCAAGGAAATCAAAATCATTAATAAAGAATAAAGTTTTCGTTATTAACATTAAAAAAAAATAAAAACTAAATATAACGTAAAAAAGAAAATCAAATCAAAAGGACAATTAATAAAAAAAACGTTTTAAAAGGAATAAGAGGGGTTAACGAAATGTCAGAATGAGCCAATATAGAACTAGATTCAGGTGTGAAATATAAATTAGTGCTCTTAAAGAATCAAATGAATTTCCTAAAACTAAGCTTTCAAACGTGGAAAAAGCATTTAATGAACTTCAAGAACGAATAATAAAAAATGGGTTATACATGAGAAATATCTAGAAACCATTTAAGTAGCTTAACAATCTTTAAATAATATGAGATATTTATTGAAGCAAGAGCTAGAAATGTTCACAACTCATCAAAATCAAGGAAATCAAAATCATGAATAAAAAAAAAGATTTCGTTATTAACATTAAAAAAAAATAAAAACTAAATATAACGTAAAAAAGAAAATCAAATCAAAAGGACAATTAATAAAAAAAACGTTTTAAAAGGAATAAGAGGGGTTAACGAAATGTCAGAATGAGCCAATATAGAACTAGATGCAGGTGTGAAATATAAATTAGTGCTCTTAAAGAATCAAATGAATTTCCTAAAACTAAGCTTTCAAACGTGGAAAAAGCATTTAATGAACTTCAAGAACGAATGATTAAAAATGGGTTATACATGAGAAATATCTAGAAAACATTCAAGTAACTCAACAATCTTTAAATGACATGAGATATTTATCGAAGCAAGAGCTAGAAATGTTCACAACTAATCAAAATCAAGAAAATCAAAATTATGAATAAAGAATAAAGTTTTGTTTATTAACATATAAAAAAAAGAAAAAAAAACAAAAGAAAGAAAATCAAATCAAAAGGACAAATTAAAACAAGAAGGAGGATTGAAAAGGAAAAGAAAGGGGTTAACGAAAAATCAGAATGAGCCAATATAGAACTAGATTCAGGTGTGTCATAGAAATAAGAGCTCTTAAAGAATCAAATGAATTTCTTAAAACTAAGCTTTCAAACGTGGAAAAAGCATTTAATGAACTTCAAGAACGAATAATTAAAAATGGTTTATACATGAGAAATATCTAGAAACCATTTAAGTAGCTTAACAATCTTTAAATAAAATGAGATACTTATTGAAGCAAGAGCTAGAAATGTTCACAACTGATCAAAATCAAGGAAATCAAAATCATGAATAAAGAATAAAGTTTTCGTTATTAACATTAAAAAAAAATAAAAACTAAATATAACGTAAAAAAGATAATCAAATCAAAAGGACAATTAATAAAACGTTTTAAAAGGAATAAGAGGGGTTAACGAAAAGTCAGAATGAGCCAATATAGAACTAGATGCAGGTGTGAAATATAAATTAGAGCTCTTAAAGAATCAAATGAATTTCCTAAAACTAAGCTTTCAAACGTGGAAAAAGCATTTAATGAACTTCAAGAACGAATGATTAAAAATGGGTTATACATGAGAAATATCTAGAAAACATTCAAGTAACTCAACAATCTTTAAATGACATGAGATATTTATCGAAGCAAGAGCTAGAATTGTTCACAACTAATCAAAATCAAGAAAATCAAAATTATGAATAAAGAATAAAGTTTTGTTTATTAACATATAAAAAAAAGAAAAAAAAAAACAAAAACAAAGTTAAAAAGAAAATCAAATCAAAAGGACAAATTAAAACAAAAAGGAGGATTGAAGGAAAAGAAGGGGTTAACGAAAAATCAGAATGAGCCAATATAGAACTAGATTCAGGTGTGTCATAGAAATAAGAGCTCTTAAAGAATCAAATGAATTTCTTAAAACTAAACTTACAAACGTGGAAAAAGCATTTAATGAACTTCAAGAACGAATGATTAAAAATGGGTTATACATGAGAAATATCTAGAAAACATTTAAGTAGCTTAACAATCTTTTAATGACATGAGATATTTATCGAAGCAAGAGCTAGAATTGTTCACAACTAATCAAAATCAAGAAAATCAAAATTATGAATAAAGAATAAAGTTTTGTTTATTAACATATAAAAAAAAGAAAAAAAAAACAAAACCAAAGTTAAAAAGAAAATCAAATCAAAAGGACAAATTAAAACAAGAAGGAGGATTAAAAAGGAAAAGAAAGGGGTTAACGAAAAATCAGAATGAGCCAATACAGAACTAGATTCAGGTGTGTCATAGAAATAAGAGCTCTTAAAGAATCAAATGAATTTCTTAAAACTAAGCTTTCAAACGTGGAAAAAGCATTTAATGAACTTCAAGAACGAATAATTAAAAATGGGTTATACATGAGAAATATCTAGAAACCATTTAAGTAGCTTAACAATCTTTAAATAATATGAGATATTTATTGAAGCAAGAGCTAGAAATGTTCACAACTAATCAAAATCAAGGAAATCAAAATCATGAATAAAAAAAAAAGATTTCGTTATTAACATTAAAAAAAAATAAAAACTAAATATAACGTAAAAAAGAAAATCAAATCAAAAGGACAATTAATAAAAAAAACGTTTTAAAAGGAATAAGAGGGGTTAACGAAATGTCAGAATGAGCCAATATAGAACTAGATGCAGGTGTGAAATATAAATTAGAGCTCTTAAAGAATCAAATGAATTTCCTAAAACTAAGCTTTCAAACGTGGAAAAAGCATTTTATGAACTTCAAGAACGAATGATTAAAAATGGGTTATACATGAGAAATATCTAGAAAACATTTAAGTAGCTTAACAATCTTTTAATGACATGAGATATTTATCGAAGCAAGAGCTAGAATTGTTCACAACTAATCAAAATCAAGAAAATCAAAATTATGAATAAAGAATAAAGTTTTGTTTATTAACATATAAAAAAAAGAAAAAAAAACAAAACCAAAGTTAAAAAGAAAATCAAATCAAAAGGACAAATTAAAACAAGAAGGAGGATTGAAAAGGAAAAGAAAGGGGTTAACAAAAATCAGAATGAGCCAATATAGAACTAGATTCAGGTGTGTCATAGAAATAAGAGCTCTTAAAGAATCAAATGAATTTCTTAAAACTAAGCTTTCAAACGTGGAAAAAGCATTTAATGAACTTCAAGAACGAATAATTAAAAATGGGTTATACATGAGAAATATCTAGAAACCATTTAAGTAGCTTAACAATCTTTAAATAATATGAGATATTTATTGAAGCAAGAGCTAGAAATGTTCACAACTAATCAAAATCAAGGAAATCAAAATCATGAATAAAAAAAAAAGATTTCGTTATTAACATTAAAAAAAAATAAAAACTAAATATAACGTAAAAAAGAAAATCAAATCAAAAGGACAATTAATAAAAAAAACGTTTTAAAAGGAATAAGAGGGGTTAACGAAATGTCAGAATGAGCCAATATAGAACTAGATGCAGGTGTGAAATATAAATTAGAGCTCTTAAAGAATCAAATGAATTTCCTAAAACTAAGCTTTCAAACGTGGAAAAAGCATTTTATGAACTTCAAGAACGAATGATTAAAAATGGGTTATACATGAGAAATATCTAGAAAACATTTAAGTAGCTTAACAATCTTTAAATGACATGAGATATTTATCGAAGCAAGAGCTAGAATTGTTCACAACTAATCAAAATCAAGAAAATCAAAATTATGAATAAAGAATAAAGTTTTGTTTATTAACATATAAAAAAAAGAAAAAAAAACAAAACCAAAGTTAAAAAGAAAATCAAATCAAAAGGACAAATTAAAACAAGAAGGAGGATTGAAAAGGAAAAGAAAGGGGTTAACGAAAAATCAGAATGAGCCAATATAGAACTAGATTCAGGTGTGTCATAGAAATAAGAGCTCTTAAAGAATCAAATGAATTTCTTAAAACTAAGCTTTCAAACGTGGAAAAAGCATTTAATGAACTTCAAGAACGAATAATTAAAAATGGGTTATACATGAGAAATATCTAGAAAACATTTAAGTAGCTTAACAATCTTTTAATGACATGAGATATTTATCGAAGCAAGAGCTAGAATTGTTCACAACTAATCAAAATCAAGAAAATCAAAATTATGAATAAAGAATAAAGTTTTGTTTATTAACATATAAAAAAAAGAAAAAAAAACAAAACCAAAGTTAAAAAGAAAATCAAATCAAAAGGACAAATTAAAACAAGAAGGAGGATTGAAAAGGAAAAGAAAGGGGTTAACGAAAAATCAGAATGAGCCAATATAGAACTAGATTCAGGTGTGTCATAGAAATAAGAGCTCTTAAAGAATCAAATGAATTTCTTAAAACTAAGCTTTCAAACGTGGAAAAAGCATTTTATGAACTTCAAGAACGAATGATTAAAAATGGGGTTGTACACGGGAAATATACAGAAAATATTCAAGTTTTTCAACAATCGTTCAATATCATGAGAGACTTATCGAAGCAAGAGCTAGAAATGTTGACAACTTATCAAAATCATGAATAAAAAAATGTTTTCTTTAACATATAAAAAAAGAAAAAGAAAACCAAAGTTAAAAAGAAAATCATATCAAAAGGATAAATTAAAAGAAAAAGGAGAATTTAAAAGAAAAAGGGGGTTAACGAAAAATCAGAATGAGCCAATATAGAACTAGATACAGGTGTGAAATAGAACTTAGAGCTCTTAAAGAATCAAATGAATTTCTTAAAACTAAGCCTTCAAACGTGGAAAAAGCAGTTTATGAACTTCAAGAACAAATGATTAAAAGTGGGGTTGTACATGGGAAATATCTAGAAAATATTCAAGTTACTCAACAATCTGTCAATGTCATGAGAGACTTATCGAAGCAAGAGCAAGAACTGTTGACAACTTATCAAAATCACGAAAATCAAAATCATGAATTAAAAATAAAGTTTTCTTTAACATATAAAAAAAAAAAAAACAAACCAAAGTTAAAAAGAAAATCAAATCAAAAGGACAAAGTAAAACAAAAAGGAGGAATAAAAAGGAAAAAGAGGGTTAACGAAAAATGAGAATGAGCCAATATAGAACTAGATGCAGGTGTAAAAAAGCATTTTATGAACTTCAAGAATGAATGATTAAAAATGGGGTTGTACATGGGAAATATACAGAAAATATTCAAGTTTTTCAACAATCGTTCAATGTCATGAGAGACTTATCGAAGCAAGAGCTAGAAATGTTGACAACTTATCAAAATCATGAATAAAAAAATGTTTTCTTTAACATATAAAAAAAAAAAAAACAAACCAAAGTTAAAAAGAAAATCAAATCAAAAGGACAAAGTAAAACAAAAAGGAGGAATAAAAAGGAAAAAGAGGGTTAACGAAAAATGAGAATGAGCCAATATAGAACTAGATGCAGGTGTAAAAAAGCATTTTATGAACTTCAAGAACGAATGATTAAAAATGGGGTTGTACATGGGAAATATCTAGAAAACATTCAAGTTACTCAACAATCTTTCAACGTCATGAGAGATTTATCGAAGCAAGAGCTACAAATGTTAACGACTAATCAAAATCAAGAAAATCAAGATCATGAAGAAAAAAAAAGTTTTCTTTAACATATAACAAAAAAGAACAAAAAAAAAAAATACCAAAGTTAAAAAGGAAATCAAATCAAAA
Organism: Anthrax anthrax; assembly: GCA_963971155.1. NCBI lineage: Eukaryota > Metazoa > Arthropoda > Insecta > Diptera > Bombyliidae > Anthrax > Anthrax anthrax. The sequence continues at coordinate 804,621 of OZ020125.1, read as the reverse complement.
GGACAAAGTAAAACTAAAAGGAGAATTAAAAAGGAAAAGAGGGTTAACGAAAAATCAGAATTAGCCAATATAGAACTAGATACAGGTGTGAAATAGAACTTAGAGCTCTTAAAGAATCAAATGAATTTCTTAAAACTAAGCCTTCAAACGTGGAAAAAGCAGTATATGAACTTAAAGAACGAATCGTTAAAAATGGGGTTGTACATGAGAAATATCTGGAAAACATTCAAGTTACTCCACAATCTTTCAATGTCATGAGAGATTTAACGAAGCAAGAGCTAGAAATGTTAACGACTAATCAAAATCAAGAAAATCAAAATCATGAAGAAAAAAAAAGTTTTCTTTAACATATAACAAAAAAGAAAAAAAAAACCAAAGTTAAAAAGAAAATCAAATCAAAAGGACAAAGTAAAACTAAAAGGAGAATTAAAAAGGAAAAGAGGGTTAACGAAAAATCAGAATTAGCCAATATAGAACTAGATACAGGTGTGAAATAGAACTTAGAGCTCTTAAAGAATCAAATGAATTTCTTAAAACTATGCTCTCAAACGTGGAAAAAGCAGTTTATGAACTTCAAGAACGAATGGTTATAAATGAGGTTGTACATGAGAAATATCCAGAAAACATTCAAGTTACTCAACAATCTTTCAATGTCATGAGAGATTTATCGAAGCAAGAGCTAGAAATGTTAACGACTAATCAAAATCAAGAAAATCAAAATCATGAAGAAAAAAAAAGTTTTCTTTAACATATAACAAAAAAGAAAAAAAAAACCAAAGTTAAAAAGAAAATCAAATCAAAAGGAAAAATTAATACAAAAAGGAGAATTAATAAGGAAAAAGAGAGTTAACGAAAAATCAGAATTAGCCAATATAGAACTAGATACAGGTGTGAAATAGAACTTAGAGCTCTTAAAGAATCAAATGAATTTCTTAAAACTAAGCCTTCAAACGTGGAAAAAGCAGTTTATGAACTTAAAGAACGAATCGTTAAAAATGGGGTTGTACATGAGAAATATCTGGAAAACATTCAAGTTACTCCACAATCTTTCAATGTCATGAGAGATTTAACGAAGCAAGAGCTAGAAATGTTAACGACTAATCAAAATCAAGAAAATCAAAATCATGAAGAAAAAAAAAGTTTTCTTTAACATATAAAAAAAAAAAAAAAAAACCAAAGTTAAAAAGAAAATCAAATCACAAGGATAAATTAAAAGAAAAAGGAGAATTAAAAAGAAAAAGGGGGTTAACGAAAAATCAGAATGAGCCAATATAGAACTAGATTCAGGTGTGTCATAGAAATAAGAGCTCTTAAAGAATCAAATGAATTTCTTAAAACTAAGCTTTCAAACGTGGAAAAAGCATTTAATGAACATCGAAAACGAATAAATAAAAATGGGTTATACGTGAGAAATATCTAGAAAACATTCAAGTAACTCAAAAATCTTTAAATGACATGAGATATTTGCGAAGCAAGAGCTAGAAATGTTCACAACTAATCAAAATTAAGAAAATCAAAACGATGAATAAAAAAAAAAAGTTTTCTTTGACATATAAAAAAAGAAGAAAAGAAAACCAAAGTTAAAAAGAAAATCAAATCAAACGGACAAATTAAAACAAGTAGAAGGATTAAAAAGGAAAAGAAGGGGTTAACAAAAAATCGGAATGAGCCTATATAGAACTAGATGCAGGTGTGAAATAGAAATTAGAACTCTCAAAGAATCAAATGAATTTCTTAAAACTAAGCTTTCAAACGTGGAATAAGCATTTAATGAACATCAAGAACGAATAAATAAAAATGGGTTATACATGAGAAATATCTAGAAAACATTTAAGTAGCTTAACAATCTTTAGATGACATGAGATATTAATTGAAGCAAGAGCTAGGAATGTTCACAACTAATCAAAATCAAGAAAATCAAAATCATGAATAAAAAAAAAAGTTTTCTTTGACATATAAAAAAAAGAAGAAAATAAAACCAAAGTTAAAAAGAAAATCAAATCAAAAGGACAAATTAAAACAAGAAGGAGGATAAAAAAGGAAAAGAAGGGGCTAACGAAAAATCGGAATGAGCCAATATAGAACTAGATGCAGGTGTGAAATATAAATTAGAACTCTTAAAGAATCAAATGAATTTCCTAAAACTAAGCTTTCAAACGTGGAAAAAGCATTTTATGAACTTCAAGAACGAATAATTAAAAATGGGTTATACATGAGAAATATCTAGAAACCATTTAAGTAGCTTAACAATCTTTAAATAATATGAGATATTTATTGAAGCAAGAGCTAGAAATGTTCACAACTGATCAAAATCAAGGAAATCAAAATTATGAATAAAGAATAAAGTTTTGTTTATTAACATATAAAAAAAAGAAAAAAAAAACAAAACCAAAGTTAAAAAGAAAATCAAATCAAAAGGACAAATTAAAACAAGAAGGAGGACTAAAAAGGAAAAGAAAGGGGTTAACGAAAAATCAGAATGAGCCAATATAGAACTAGATTCAGGTGTGTCATAGAAATAAGAGCTCTTAAAGAATCAAATGAATTTCTTAAAACTAAACTTACAAACGTGGAAAAAGCATTTAATGAACTTCAAGAACGAATGATTAAAAATGGGTTATACATGAGAAATATCTAGAAAACATTCAAGTAACTCAACAATCTTTAAATGACATGAGATATTTATCGAAGCAAGAGCTAGAATTGTTCACAACTAATCAAAATCAAGAAAATCAAAATTATGAATAAAGAATAAAGTTTTGTTTATTAACATATAAAAAAAAGAAAAAAAAAACAAAACCAAAGTTAAAAAGAAAATCAAATCAAAAGGACAAATTAAAACAAGAAGGAGGACTAAAAAGGAAAAGAAAGGGGTTAACGAAAAATCAGAATGAGCCAATATAGAACTAGATTCAGGTGTGTCATAGAAATAAGAGCTCTTAAAGAATCAAATGAATTTCTTAAAACTAAACTTACAAACGTGGAAAAAGCATTTAATGAACTTCAAGAACGAATGATTAAAAATGGGTTATACATGAGAAATATCTAGAAACCATTTAAGTAGCATAACAATCTTTAAATAATATGAGATATTTATTGAAGCAAGAGCTAGAAATGTTCACAACTGATCAAAATCAAGGAAATCAAAATTATGAATAAAGAATAAAGTTTTGTTTATTAACATATAAAAAAAAGAAAAAAAAAAAAACAAAAACAAAGTTAAAAAGAAAATCAAATCAAAAGGACAAATTAAAACAAAAAGGAGGATTGAAGGAAAAGAAGGGGTTAACGAAAAATCAGAATGAGCCAATATAGAACTAGATTCAGGTGTGTCATAGAAATAAGAGCTCTTAAAGAATCAAATGAATTTCTTACAACTAAGCTTTCAAACGTGGAAAAAGCATTTAATGAACTTCAAGAACGAATAATTAAAAATGGGTTATACAAGAGAAATATCTAGAAACCATTTAAGTAGCTTAACAATCTTTAAATAATATGAGATATTTATTGAAGCAAGAGCTAGAAATGTTCACAACTGATCAAAATCAAGGAAATCAAAATCATGAATAAAGAATAAAGTTTTCGTTATTAACATTAAAAAAAAATAAAAACTAAATATAACGTAAAAAAGAAAATCAAATCAAAAGGACAATTAATAAAAAAATACGTTTTAAAAGGAATAAGAGGGGTTAACGAAATGTCAGAATGAGCCAATATAGAACTAGATTCAGGTGTGTCATAGAAATAAGAGCTCTTAAAGAATCAAATGAATTTCTTAAAACTAAGCTTTCAAACGTGGAAAAAGCATTTAATGAACTTCAAGAACAAATGATTAAAAATTGGTTATACATGAGAAATATCTAGAAAACATTCAAGTAACTCAACAATCTTTAAATGACATGAGATATTTATCGAAGCAAGAGCTAGAAATGTTCACAACTAATCAAAATTAAGGAAATCAAAATTATGAATAAAGAATAAAGTTTTGTTTATTAACATATAAAAAAAAGAAAAAAAAAAACAAAAACAAAGTTAAAAAGAAAATCAAATCAAAAGGACAAATTAAAACAAAAAGGAGGATTGAAGGAAAAGAAGGGGTTAACGAAAAATCAGAATGAGCCAATATAGAACTAGATGCAGGTGTGAAATATAAATTAGAGCTCTTAAAGAATCAAATGAATTTCTTAAAACTAAACTTACAAACGTGGAAAAAGCATTTAATGAACTTCAAGAACGAATGAGTAAAAATGGGTTATACATGAGAAATATCTAGAAAACATTTAAGTAGCTTAACAATCTTTAAATGACATGAGATATTTATCGAAGCAAGAGCTAGAAATGTTCACAACTAATCAAAATCAAGAAAATCAAAATTATGAATAAAGAATAGAGTTTTGTTTATTAACATATAAGAAAAAGAAAAAAAAAAACAAAACCAAAGTTAAAAAGAAAATCAAATCAAAAGGACAAATTAAAACAAGAAGGAGGATTAAAAAGGAAAAGAAAGGGGTTAACGAAAAATCAGAATGAGCCAATATAGAACTAGATTCAGGTGTGTCATAGAAATAAGAGCTCTTAAAGAATCAAATGAATTTCTTAAAACTAAGCTTTCAAACGTGGAAAAAGCATTTAATGAACTTCAAGAACGAATAATTAAAAATGGGTTATACATGAGAAATATCTAGAAACCATTTAAGTAGCTTAACAATCTTTAAATAATATGAGATATTTATTGAAGCAAGAGCTAGAAATGTTCACAACTCATCAAAATCAAGGAAATCAAAATCATGAATAAAAAAAAAAGATTTCGTTATTAACATTAAAAAAGAATAAAAACTAAATATAACGTAAAAAAGAAAATCAAATCAAAAGGACAATTGATAAAAACAACGTTTTAAAAGGAATAAGAGGGGTTAACGAAATGTCAGAATGAGCCAATATAGAACTAGATGCAGGTGTGAAATATAAATTAGTGCTCTTAAAGAATCAAATGAATTTCCTAAAACTAAGCTTTCAAACGTGGAAAAAGCATTTAATGAACTTCAAGAACGAATGATTAAAAATGGGTTATACATGAGAAATATCTAGAAAACATTCAAGTAACTCAACAATCTTTAAATGACATGAGATATTTATCGAAGCAAGAGCTAGAAATGTTCACAACTAATCAAAATCAAGAAAATCAAAATTATGAATAAAGAATAGAGTTTTGTTTATTAACATATAAAAAAAAGAAAAAAAAAAACAAAACCAAAGTTAAAAAGAAAATCAAATCAAAAGGACAAATTAAAACAAGAAGGAGGATTAAAAAGGAAAAGAAAGGGGTTAACGAAAAATCAGAATGAGCCAATATAGAACTAGATTCAGGTGTGTCATAGAAATAAGAGCTCTTAAAGAATCAAATGAATTTCTTAAAACTAAGCTTTCAAACGTGGAAAAAGCATTTAATGAACTTCAAGAACGAATAATTAAAAATGGGTTATACATGAGAAATATCTAGAAACCATTTAAGTAGCTTAACAATCTTTAAATAATATGAGATATTTATTGAAGCAAGAGCTAGAAATGTTCACAACTCATCAAAATCAAGGAAATCAAAATCATGAATAAAGAATAAAGTTTTCGTTATTAACATTAAAAAAAAATAAAAACTAAATATAACGTAAAAAAGAAAATCAAATCAAAAGGACAATTAATAAAAAAAACGTTTTAAAAGGAATAAGAGGGGTTAACGAAATGTCAGAATGAGCCAATATAGAACTAGATGCAGGTGTGAAATATAAATTAGAGCTCTTAAAGAATCAAATGAATTTCCTAAAACTAAGCTTTCAAACGTGGAAAAAGCATTTTATGAACTTCAAGAACGAATGATTAAAAATGGGTTATACATGAGAAATATCTAGAAAACATTTAAGTAGCTTAACAATCTTTTAATGACATGAGATATTTATCGAAGCAAGAGCTAGAATTGTTCACAACTAATCAAAATCAAGAAAATCAAAATTATGAATAAAGAATAAAGTTTTGTTTATTAACATATAAAAAAAAGAAAAAAAAACAAAACCAAAGTTAAAAAGAAAATCAAATCAAAAGGACAAATTAAAACAAGAAGGAGGATTGAAAAGGAAAAGAAAGGGGTTAACGAAAAATCAGAATGAGCCAATATAGAACTAGATTCAGGTGTGTCATAGAAATAAGAGCTCTTAAAGAATCAAATGAATTTCTTAAAACTAAGCTTTCAAACGTGGAAAAAGCATTTAATGAACTTCAAGAACGAATAATTAAAAATGGGTTATACATGAGAAATATCTAGAAACCATTTAAGTAGCTTAACAATCTTTAAATAAAATGAGATACTTATTGAAGCAAGAGCTAGAAATGTTCACAACTGATCAAAATCAAGGAAATCAAAATCATGAATAAAGAATAAAGTTTTCGTTATTAACATTAAAAAAAAATAAAAACTAAATATAACGTAAAAAAGATAATCAAATCAAAAGGACAATTAATAAAACGTTTTAAAAGGAATAAGAGGGGTTAACGAAAAGTCAGAATGAGCCAATATAGAACTAGATGCAGGTGTGAAATATAAATTAGAGCTCTTAAAGAATCAAATGAATTTCCTAAAACTAAGCTTTCAAACGTGGAAAAAGCATTTAATGAACTTCAAGAACGAATGATTAAAAATGGGTTATACATGAGAAATATCTAGAAAACATTCAAGTAACTCAACAATCTTTAAATGACATGAGATATTTATCGAAGCAAGAGCTAGAATTGTTCACAACTAATCAAAATCAAGAAAATCAAAATTATGAATAAAGAATAAAGTTTTGTTTATTAACATATAAAAAAAAGAAAAAAAAAAAACAAAAACAAAGTTAAAAAGAAAATCAAATCAAAAGGACAAATTAAAACAAAAAGGAGGATTGAAGGAAAAGAAGGGGTTAACGAAAAATCAGAATGAGCCAATATAGAACTAGATTCAGGTGTGTCATAGAAATAAGAGCTCTTAAAGAATCAAATGAATTTCTTAAAACTAAACTTACAAACGTGGAAAAAGCATTTAATGAACTTCAAGAACGAATGATTAAAAATGGGTTATACATGAGAAATATCTAGAAAACATTTAAGTAGCTTAACAATCTTTTAATGACATGAGATATTTATCGAAGCAAGAGCTAGAATTGTTCACAACTAATCAAAATCAAGAAAATCAAAATTATGAATAAAGAATAAAGATTTCGTTATTAACATTAAAAAAGAATAAAAACTAAATATAACGTAAAAAAGAAAATCAAATCAAAAGGACAATTGATAAAAACAACGTTTTAAAAGGAATAAGAGGGGTTAACGAAATGTCAGAATGAGCCAATATAGAACTAGATGCAGGTGTGAAATATAAATTAGTGCTCTTAAAGAATCAAATGAATTTCCTAAAACTAAGCTTTCAAACGTGGAAAAAGCATTTAATGAACTTCAAGAACGAATGATTAAAAATGGGTTATACATGAGAAATATCTAGAAAACATTTAAGTAGCTTAACAATCTTTTAATGACATGAGATATTTATCGAAGCAAGAGCTAGAATTGTTCACAACTAATCAAAATCAAGAAAATCAAAATTATGAATAAAGAATAAAGATTTCGTTATTAACATTAAAAAAGAATAAAAACTAAATATAACGTAAAAAAGAAAATCAAATCAAAAGGACAATTGATAAAAACAACGTTTTAAAAGGAATAAGAGGGGTTAACGAAATGTCAGAATGAGCCAATATAGAACTAGATGCAGGTGTGAAATATAAATTAGTGCTCTTAAAGAATCAAATGAATTTCCTAAAACTAAGCTTTCAAACGTGGAAAAAGCATTTAATGAACTTCAAGAACGAATAATTAAAAATGGGTTATACAAGAGAAATATCTAGAAACCATTTAAGTAGCTTAACAATCTTTAAATAATATGAGATATTTATTGAAGCAAGAGCTAGAAATGTTCACAACTGATCAAAATCAAGGAAATCAAAATCATTAATAAAGAATAAAGTTTTCGTTATTAACATTAAAAAAAAATAAAAACTAAATATAACGTAAAAAAGAAAATCAAATCAAAAGGACAATTAATAAAAAACGTTTTAAAAGGAATAAGAGGGGTTAACGAAATGTCAGAATGAGCCAATATAGAACTAGATTCAGGTGTGTCATAGAAATAAGAGCTCTTAAAGAATCAAATGAATTTCTTAAAACTAAGCTTTCAAACGTGGAAAAAGCATTTAATGAACTTCAAGAACGAATAATAAAAAATGGGTTATACATGAGAAATATCTAGAAACCATTTAAGTAGCTTAACATTCTTTAAATAATATGAGATATTTATTGAAGCAAGAGCTAGAAATGTTCACAACTCATCAAAATCAAGGAAATCAAAATCATGAATAAAAAAAAAAGATTTCGTTATTAACATTAAAAAAGAATAAAAACTAAATATAACGTAAAAAAGAAAATCAAATCAAAAGGACAATTGATAAAAACAACGTTTTAAAAGGAATAAGAGGGGTTAACGAAATGTCAGAATGAGCCAATATAGAACTAGATGCAGGTGTGAAATATAAATTAGTGCTCTTAAAGAATCAAATGAATTTCCTAAAACTAAGCTTTCAAACGTGGAAAAAGCATTTAATGAACTTCAAGAACGAATGATTAAAAATGGGTTATACATGAGAAATATCTAGAAAACATTCAAGTAACTCAACAATCTTTAAATGACATGAGATATTTATCGAAGCAAGAGCTAGAAATGTTCACAACTAATCAAAATTAAGGAAATCAAAATTATGAATAAAGAATAAAGTTTTGTTTATTAACATATAAAAAAAAGAAAAAAAAAACAAAACCAAGGTTAAAAAGAAAATCAAATCAAAAGGACAAATTAAAACAAGAAGGAGGATTAAAAAGGAAAAGAAAGGGGTTAACGAAAAATCAGAATGAGCCAATATAGAACTAGATTCAGGTGTGTCATAGAAATAAGAGCTCTTAAAGAATCAAATGAATTTCTTAAAACTAAGCTTTCAAACGTGGAAAAAGCATTTAATGAACTTCAAGAACGAATAATTAAAAATGGGTTATACATGAGAAATATCTAGAAACCATTTAAGTAGCTTAACAATCTTTAAATAATATGAGATATTTATTGAAGCAAGAGCTAGAAATGTTCACAACTGATCAAAATCAAGAAAATCAAAATCATGAATAAAGAATAAAGTTTTCGTTATTAACATTAAAAAAAAATAAAAACTAAATATAACGTAAAAAAGAAAATCAAATCAAAAGGACAAATTAAAACAAAAAGGAGGATTGAAGGAAAAGAAGGGGTTAACGAAAAATCAGAATGAGCCAATATAGAACTAGATTCAGGTGTGTCATAGAAATAAGAGCTCTTAAAGAATCAAATGAATTTCTTAAAACTAAACTTACAAACGTGGAAAAAGCATTTAATGAACTTCAAGAACGAATGATTAAAAATGGGTTATACATGAGAAATATCTAGAAAACATTTAAGTAGCTTAACAATCTTTTAATGACATGAGATATTTATCGAAGCAAGAGCTAGAATTGTTCACAACTAATCAAAATCAAGAAAATCAAAATTATGAATAAAGAATAGAGTTTTGTTTATTAACATATAAAAAAAAGAAAAAAAAAAACAAAACCAAAGTTAAAAAGAAAATCAAATCAAAAGGACAAATTAAAACAAGAAGGAGGATTAAAAAGGAAAAGAAAGGGGTTAACGAAAAATCAGAATGAGCCAATATAGAACTAGATTCAGGTGTGTCATAGAAATAAGAGCTCTTAAAGAATCAAATGAATTTCTTAAAACTAAGCTTTCAAACGTGGAAAAAGCATTTAATGAACTTCAAGAACGAATAATTAAAAATGGGTTATACATGAGAAATATCTAGAAACCATTTATGTAGCTTAACAATCTTTAAATAATATGAGATATTTATTGAAGCAAGAGCTAGAAATGTTCACAACTCATCAAAATCAAGGAAATCAAAATCATGAATAAAGAATAAAGTTTTCGTTATTAACATTAAAAAAAAATAAAAACTAAATATAACGTAAAAAAGAAAATCAAATCAAAAGGACAATTAATAAAAAAAACGTTTTAAAAGGAATAAGAGGGGTTAACGAAATGTCAGAATGAGCCAATATAGAACTAGATGCAGGTGTGAAATATAAATTAGAGCTCTTAAAGAATCAAATGAATTTCCTAAAACTAAGCTTTCAAACGTGGAAAAAGCATTTTATGAACTTCAAGAACGAATGATTAAAAATGGGTTATACATGAGAAATATCTAGAAAACATTTAAGTAGCTTAACAATCTTTTAATGACATGAGATATTTATCGAAGCAAGAGCTAGAATTGTTCACAACTAATCAAAATCAAGAAAATCAAAATTATGAATAAAGAATAAAGTTTTGTTTATTAACATATAAAAAAAAGAAAAAAAAACAAAACCAAAGTTAAAAAGAAAATCAAATCAAAAGGACAAATTAAAACAAGAAGGAGGATTGAAAAGGAAAAGAAAGGGGTTAACGAAAAATCAGAATGAGCCAATATAGAACTAGATTCAGGTGTGTCATAGAAATAAGAGCTCTTAAAGAATCAAATGAATTTCTTAAAACTAAGCTTTCAAACGTGGAAAAAGCATTTAATGAACTTCAAGAACGAATAATTAAAAATGGGTTATACATGAGAAATATCTAGAAACCATTTAAGTAGCTTAACAATCTTTAAATAAAATGAGATACTTATTGAAGCAAGAGCTAGAAATGTTCACAACTGATCAAAATCAAGGAAATCAAAATCATGAATAAAGAATAAAGTTTTCGTTATTAACATTAAAAAAAAATAAAAACTAAATATAACGTAAAAAAGATAATCAAATCAAAAGGACAATTAATAAAACGTTTTAAAAGGAATAAGAGGGGTTAACGAAAAGTCAGAATGAGCCAATATAGAACTAGATGCAGGTGTGAAATATAAATTAGAGCTCTTAAAGAATCAAATGAATTTCCTAAAACTAAGCTTTCAAACGTGGAAAAAGCATTTAATGAACTTCAAGAACGAATGATTAAAAATGGGTTATACATGAGAAATATCTAGAAAACATTCAAGTAACTCAACAATCTTTAAATGACATGAGATATTTATCGAAGCAAGAGCTAGAATTGTTCACAACTAATCAAAATCAAGAAAATCAAAATTATGAATAAAGAATAAAGTTTTGTTTATTAACATATAAAAAAAAGAAAAAAAAAAAACAAAAACAAAGTTAAAAAGAAAATCAAATCAAAAGGACAAATTAAAACAAAAAGGAGGATTGAAGGAAAAGAAGGGGTTAACGAAAAATCAGAATGAGCCAATATAGAACTAGATTCAGGTGTGTCATAGAAATAAGAGCTCTTAAAGAATCAAATGAATTTCTTAAAACTAAACTTACAAACGTGGAAAAAGCATTTAATGAACTTCAAGAACGAATGATTAAAAATGGGTTATACATGAGAAATATCTAGAAAACATTTAAGTAGCTTAACAATCTTTTAATGACATGAGATATTTATCGAAGCAAGAGCTAGAATTGTTCACAACTAATCAAAATCAAGAAAATCAAAATTATGAATAAAGAATAAAGTTTTGTTTATTAACATATAAAAAAAAGAAAAAAAAAACAAAACCAAAGTTAAAAAGAAAATCAAATCAAAAGGACAAATTAAAACAAGAAGGAGGATTAAAAAGGAAAAGAAAGGGGTTAACGAAAAATCAGAATGAGCCAATATAGAACTAGATTCAGGTGTGTCATAGAAATAAGAGCTCTTAAAGAATCAAATGAATTTCATAAAACTAAGCTTTCAAACGTGGAAAAAGCATTTAATGAACTTCAAGAACGAATAATTAAAAATGGGTTATACATGAGAAATATCTAGAAACCATTTAAGTAGCTTAACAATCTTTAAATAATATGAGATATTTATTGAAGCAAGAGCTAGAAATGTTCACAACTAATCAAAATCAAGGAAATCAAAATCATGAATAAAAAAAAAAGATTTCGTTATTAACATTAAAAAAAAATAAAAACTAAATATAACGTAAAAAAGAAAATCAAATCAAAAGGACAATTAATAAAAAAAACGTTTTAAAAGGAATAAGAGGGGTTAACGAAATGTCAGAATGAGCCAATATAGAACTAGATGCAGGTGTGAAATATAAATTAGAGCTCTTAAAGAATCAAATGAATTTCCTAAAACTAAGCTTTCAAACGTGGAAAAAGCATTTTATGAACTTCAAGAACGAATGATTAAAAATGGGTTATACATGAGAAATATCTAGAAAACATTTAAGTAGCTTAACAATCTTTTAATGACATGAGATATTTATCGAAGCAAGAGCTAGAATTGTTCACAACTAATCAAAATCAAGAAAATCAAAATTATGAATAAAGAATAAAGTTTTGTTTATTAACATATAAAAAAAAGAAAAAAAAAACAAAACCAAAGTTAAAAAGAAAATCAAATCAAAAGGACAAATTAAAACAAGAAGGAGGATTGAAAAGGAAAAGAAAGGGGTTAACGAAAAATCAGAATGAGCCAATATAGAACTAGATTCAGGTGTGTCATAGAAATAAGAGCTCTTAAAGAATCAAATGAATTTCTTAAAACTAAGCTTTCAAACGTGGAAAAAGCATTTAATGAACTTCAAGAACGAATAATTAAAAATGGGTTATACATGAGAAATATCTAGAAACCATTTAAGTAGCTTAACAATCTTTAAATAATATGAGATATTTATTGAAGCAAGAGCTAGAAATGTTCACAACTAATCAAAATCAAGGAAATCAAAATCATGAATAAAAAAAAAAGATTTCGTTATTAACATTAAAAAAAAATAAAAACTTAATATAACGTAAAAAAGAAAATCAAATCAAAAGGACAATTAATAAAAAAAACGTTTTAAAAGGAATAAGAGGGGTTAACGAAATGTCAGAATGAGCCAATATAGAACTAGATTCAGGTGTGTCATAGAAATAAGAGCTCTTAAAGAATCAAATGAATTTCTTAAAACTAAGCTTTCAAACGTGGAAAAAGCATTTAATGAACTTCAAGAACGAATAATTAAAAATGGGTTATACATGAGAAATATCTGGAAAACATTTAAGTAGCTCAACAATCTTTAAATGGCATGAGATATTTTCGAAGCAAGAGCTAGAATTGTTCACAACTAATCAAAATCAAGAAAATCAAAATTATGAATAAAGAATAAAGTTTTGTTTATTAACATATAAAAAAAAGAAAAAAAAACAAAACCAAAGTTAAAAAGAAAATCATATCAAAAGGACAAATTAAAACAAGAAGGAGGATTGAAAAGGAAAAGAAAGGGGTTAACGAAAAATCAGAATGAGCCAATATAGAACTAGATTCAGGTGTGTCATAGAAATAAGAGCTCTTAAAGAATCAAATGAATTTCTTAAAACTAAGCTTTCAAACGTGGAAAAAGCATTTAATGAACTTCAAGAACGAATAATTAAAAATGGGTTATACATGAGAAATATCTAGAAACCATTTAAGTAGCTTAACAATCTTTAAATAAAATGAGATACTTATTGAAGCAAGAGCTAGAAATGTTCACAACTGATCAAAATCAAGGAAATCAAAATCATGAATAAAGAATAAAGTTTTCGTTATTAACATTAAAAAAAAATAAAAACTAAATATAACGTAAAAAAGATAATCAAATCAAAAGGACAATTAATAAAACGTTTTAAAAGGAATAAGAGGGGTTAACGAAAAGTCAGAATGAGCCAATATAGAACTAGATGCAGGTGTGAAATATAAATTAGAGCTCTTAAAGAATCAAATGAATTTCCTAAAACTAAGCTTTCAAACGTGGAAAAAGCATTTAATGAACTTCAAGAACGAATGATTAAAAATGGGTTATACATGAGAAATATCTAGAAAACATTCAAGTAACTCAACAATCTTTAAATGACATGAGATATTTATCGAAGCAAGAGCTAGAAATGTTCACAACTAATCAAAATTAAGGAAATCAAAATTATGAATAAAAAAAAAAGATTTCGTTATTAACATTAAAAAAAAATAAAAACTAAATATAACGTAAAAAAGAAAATCAAATCAAAAGGACAATTAATAAAAAAAACGTTTTAAAAGGAATAAGAGGGGTTAACGAAATGTCAGAATGAGCCAATATAGAACTAGATTCAGGTGTGTCATAGAAATAAGAGCTCTTAAAGAATCAAATGAATTTCTTAAAACTAAGCTTTCAAACGTGGAAAAAGCATTTAATGAACTTCAAGAACGAATAATTAAAAATGGGTTATACATGAGAAATATCTGGAAAACATTTAAGTAGCTCAACAATCTTTAAATGGCATGAGATATTTTCGAAGCAAGAGCTAGAAATGTTCACAACTAATCAAAATCAAGGAAATCAAAATCATGAATAAAAAAAAAAGATTTCGTTATTAACATTAAAAAAAAATAAAAACTAAATATAACGTAAAAAAGAAAATCAAATCAAAAGGACAATTAATAAAAAAAACGTTTTAAAAGGAATAAGAGGGGTTAACGAAATGTCAGAATGAGCCAATATAGAACTAGATGCAGGTGTGTCATAGAAATAAGAGCTCTTAAAGAATCAAATGAATTTCCTAAAACTAAGCTTTCAAACGTGGAAAAAGCATTTAATGAACTTCAAGAACGAATGATTAAAAATGGGTTATACATGAGAAATATCTAGAAAACATTTAAGTAGCTTAACAATCTTTTAATGACATGAGATATTTATCGAAGCAAGAGCTAGAATTGTTCACAACTAATCAAAATCAAGAAAATCAAAATTATGAATAAAGAATAAAGTTTTGTTTATTAACATATAAAAAAAAGAAAAAAAAACAAAACCAAAGTTAAAAAGAAAATCAAATCAAAAGGACAAATTAAAACAAGAAGGAGGATTGAAAAGGAAAAGAAAGGGGTTAACGAAAAATCAGAATGAGCCAATATAGAACTAGATTCAGGTGTGTCATAGAAATAAGAGCTCTTAAAGAATCAAATGAATTTCTTAAAACTAAGCTTTCAAACGTGGAAAAAGCATTTAATGAACTTCAAGAACGAATAATTAAAAATGGGTTATACATGAGAAATATCTAGAAACCATTTAAGTAGCTTAACAATCTTTAAATAGAATGAGATCCTTATTGAAGCAAGAGCTAGAAATGTTCACAACTGATCAAAATCAAGGAAATCAAAATCATGAATAAAGAATAAAGTTTTCGTTATTAACATTAAAAAAAAATAAAAACTAAATATAACGTAAAAAAGATAATCAAATCAAAAGGACAATTAATAAAACGTTTTAAAAGGAATAAGAGGGGTTAACGAAAAGTCAGAATGAGCCAATATAGAACTAGATGCAGGTGTGAAATATAAATTAGAGCTCTTAAAGAATCAAATGAATTTCCTAAAACTAAGCTTTCAAACGTGGAAAAAGCATTTAATGAACTTCAAGAACGAATGATTAAAAATGGGTTATACATGAGAAATATCTAGAAAACATTCAAGTAACTCAACAATCTTTAAATGACATGAGATATTTATCGAAGCAAGAGCTAGAAATGTTCACAACTAATCAAAATTAAGGAAATCAAAATTATGAATAAAGAATAAAGTTTTGTTTATTAACATATAAAAAAAAGAAAAAAAAAAAACAAAAACAAAGTTAAAAAGAAAATCAAATCAAAAGGACAAATTAAAACAAAAAGGAGGATTGAAGGAAAAGAAGGGGTTAACGAAAAATCAGAATGAGCCAATATAGAACTAGATTCAGGTGTGTCATAGAAATAAGAGCTCTTAAAGAATCAAATGAATTTCTTAAAACTAAACTTACAAACGTGGAAAAAGCATTTAA
Organism: Anthrax anthrax; assembly: GCA_963971155.1. Lineage (NCBI taxonomy): Eukaryota > Metazoa > Arthropoda > Insecta > Diptera > Bombyliidae > Anthrax > Anthrax anthrax. Next base: position 788,632 of record OZ020125.1, on the reverse strand, counting down.
TGAACTTCAAGAACGAATGATTAAAAATGGGTTATACATGAGAAATATCTAGAAAACATTTAAGTAGCTTAACAATCTTTTAATGACATGAGATATTTATCGAAGCAAGAGCTAGAATTGTTCACAACTAATCAAAATCAAGAAAATCAAAATTATGAATAACGAATAAAGTTTTGTTTATTAACATATAAAAAAAAGAAAAAAAAAACAAAACCAAAGTTAAAAAGAAAATCAAATCAAAAGGACAAATTAAAACAAGAAGGAGGATTAAAAAGGAAAAGAAAGGGGTTAACGAAAAATCAGAATGAGCCAATATAGAACTAGATTCAGGTGTGTCATAGAAATAAGAGCTCTTAAAGAATCAAATGAATTTCTTAAAACTAAGCTTTCAAACGTGGAAAAAGCATTTAATGAACTTCAAGAACGAATAATTAAAAATGGGTTATACATGAGAAATATCTAGAAACCATTTAAGTAGCTTAACAATCTTTAAATAATATGAGATATTTATTGAAGCAAGAGCTAGAAATGTTCACAACTGATCAAAATCAAGGAAATCAAAATCATGAATAAAGAATAAAGTTTTCGTTATTAACATTAAAAAAAAATAAAAACTAAATATAACATAAAAAAGAAAATCAAATCAAAAGGACAATTAATAAAAAAAACGTTTTAAAAGGAATAAGAGGGGTTAACGAAATGTCAGAATGAGCCAATATAGAACTAGATTCAGGTGTGTCATAGAAATAAGAGCTCTTAAAGAATCAAATGAATTTCTTAAAACTAAACTTACAAACGTGGAAAAAGCATTTAATGAACTTCAAGAACGAATAATTAAAAATGGGTTATACATGAGAAATATCTAGAAACCATTTAAGTAGCTTAACAATCTTTAAATAATATGAGATATTTATTGAAGCAAGAGCTAGAAATGTTCACAACTCATCAAAATCATGAATAAAAAAAAAAGATTTCGTTATTAACATTAAAAAAAAATAAAAACTAAATATAACGTAAAAAAGAAAATCAAATCAAAAGGACAATTAATAAAAAAAACGTTTTAAAAGGAATAAGAGGGGTTAACGAAATGTCAGAATGAGCCAATATAGAACTAGATGCAGGTGTGAAATATAAATTAGAGCTCTTAAAGAATCAAATGAATTTCCTAAAACTAAGCTTTCAAACGTGGAAAAAGCATTTAATGAACTTCAAGAACGAATGATTAAAAATGGGTTATACATGAGAAATATCTAGAAAACATTCAAGTACCTCAACAATCTTTAAATGACATGAGATATTTATCGAAGCAAGAGCTAGAAATGTTCACAACTAATCAAAATTAAGAAAATCAAAATTATGAATAAAGAATAAAGTTTTGTTTATTAACATTTTAAAAAAAGAAAAAAAAAACAAAACCAAAGTTAAAAAGAAAATCAAATCAAAAGGACAAATTAAAACAAAAAGGAGGATTAAAGAAAAAGAAGGGGTTAACGAAAAATCAGAATGAGCCAATATAGAACTAGATTCAGGTGTGTCATAGAAATAAGAGCTCTTAAAGAATCAAATGAATTTCTTGAAACTAAACTTTCAAACGTGGAAAAAGCATTTAATGAACATCAAGAACGAATAAATAAAAATGGGTTATACATGAGAAATATCTAGAAAACATTTAAGTAGCTTAACAATCTTTAAATGATATGAGATATTTTTCGAAGCAAGAGCTAGAAATGTTCACTACTGATCAAAATCAAGAAAATAAAAATCATGAATAAAAAAAAAGTGTTCTTTGACATATAAAAAAAAGAAGAAAAAAAAACCAAAGTTAAAAAGAAAATCAAATCAAAAGGACAAATTAAAACAAGAAGGAGGATAAAAAAGGAAAAGAAGGGGTTAACGAAAAATCGGAATGAGCCAATATAGAACTAGATGCAGGTGTGAAATATAAATTAGACCTCTTAAAGAATCAAATGAATTTCTTAAAAGTAAGCTTTCAAACGTGGAAAAAGCATTTTATGAACTTCAAGAACGAATAATTAAAAATGGGTTATACATGAGAAATATCTAGAAACCATTTAAGTAGCTTAACAATCTTTAAATAATATGAGATATTTATTGAAGCAAGAGCTAGAAATGTTCACAACTAATCAAAATCAAGGAAATCAAAATCATGAATAAAAAAAAAAGATTTCGTTATTAACATTAAAAAAAAATAAAAACTAAATATAACGTAAAAAAGAAAATCAAATCAAAAGGACAATTAATAAAAAAACGTTTTAAAAGGAATAAGAGGGGTTAACGAAATGTCAGAATGAGCCAATATAGAACTAGATTCAGGTGTGTCATAGAAATAAGAGCTCTTAAAGAATCAAATGAATTTCTTAAAACTAAGCTTTCAAACGTGGAAAAAGCATTTAATGAACTTCAAGAACGAATAATTAAAAATGGGTTATACATGAGAAATATCTGGAAAACATTTAAGTAGCTCAACAATCTTTAAATGGCATGAGATATTTTCGAAGCAAGAGCTAGAAATGTTCACAACTAATCAAAATCAAGGAAATCAAAATCATGAATAAAAAAAAAAGATTTCGTTATTAACATTAAAAAAAAATAAAAACTAAATATAACGTAAAAAAGAAAATCAAATCAAAAGGACAATTAATAAAAAAAACGTTTTAAAAGGAATAAGAGGGGTTAACGAAATGTCAGAATGAGCCAATATAGAACTAGATGCAGGTGTGAAATATAAATTAGAGCTCTTAAAGAATCAAATGAATTTCCTAAAACTAAGCTTTCAAACGTGGAAAAAGCATTTTATGAACTTCAAGAACGAATGATTAAAAATGGGTTATACATGAGAAATATCTAGAAAACATTTAAGTAGCTTAACAATCTTTTAATGACATGAGATATTTATCGAAGCAAGAGCTAGAATTGTTCACAACTAATCAAAATCAAGAAAATCAAAATTATGAATAAAGAATAAAGTTTTGTTTATTAACATATAAAAAAAAGAAAAAAAAACAAAACCAAAGTTAAAAAGAAAATCAAATCAAAAGGACAAATTAAAACAAGAAGGAGGATTGAAAAGGAAAAGAAAGGGGTTAACGAAAAATCAGAATGAGCCAATATAGAACTAGATTCAGGTGTGTCATAGAAATAAGAGCTCTTAAAGAATCAAATGAATTTCTTAAAACTAAGCTTTCAAACGTGGAAAAAGCATTTAATGAACTTCAAGAACGAATAATTAAAAATGGGTTATACATGAGAAATATCTAGAAACCATTTAAGTAGCTTAACAATCTTTAAATAAAATGAGATACTTATTGAAGCAAGAGCTAGAAATGTTCACAACTGATCAAAATCAAGGAAATCAAAATCATGAATAAAGAATAAAGTTTTCGTTATTAACATTAAAAAAAAATAAAAACTAAATATAACGTAAAAAAGATAATCAAATCAAAAGGACAATTAATAAAACGTTTTAAAAGGAATAAGAGGGGTTAACGAAAAGTCAGAATGAGCCAATATAGAACTAGATGCAGGTGTGAAATATAAATTAGAGCTCTTAAAGAATCAAATGAATTTCCTAAAACTAAGCTTTCAAACGTGGAAAAAGCATTTAATGAACTTCAAGAACGAATGATTAAAAATGGGTTATACATGAGAAATATCTAGAAAACATTCAAGTAACTCAACAATCTTTAAATGACATGAGATATTTATCGAAGCAAGAGCTAGAAATGTTCACAACTAATCAAAATTAAGGAAATCAAAATTATGAATAAAGAATAAAGTTTTGTTTATTAACATATAAAAAAAAGAAAAAAAAAAAACAAAAACAAAGTTAAAAAGAAAATCAAATCAAAAGGACAAATTAAAACAAAAAGGAGGATTGAAGGAAAAGAAGGGGTTAACGAAAAATCAGAATGAGCCAATATAGAACTAGATTCAGGTGTGTCATAGAAATAAGAGCTCTTAAAGAATCAAATGAATTTCTTAAAACTAAACTTACAAACGTGGAAAAAGCATTTAATGAACTTCAAGAACGAATGATTAAAAATGGGTTATACATGAGAAATATCTAGAAAACATTTAAGTAGCTTAACAATCTTTTAATGACATGAGATATTTATCGAAGCAAGAGCTAGAATTGTTCACAACTAATCAAAATCAAGAAAATCAAAATTATGAATAAAGAATAAAGTTTTGTTTATTAACATATAAAAAAAAGAAAAAAAAAACAAAACCAAAGTTAAAAAGAAAATCAAATCAAAAGGACAAATTAAAACAAAAAGGAGGATTAAAAAGGAAAAGAAAGGGGTTAACGAAAAATCAGAATGAGCCAATATAGAACTAGATTCAGGTGTGTCATAGAAATAAGAGCTCTTAAAGAATCAAATGAATTTCTTAAAACTAAGCTTTCAAACGTGGAAAAAGCATTTAATGAACTTCAAGAACGAATAATTAAAAATGGGTTATACATGAGAAATATCTAGAAACCATTTAAGTAGCTTAACAATCTTTAAATAATATGAGATATTTATTGAAGCAAGAGCTAGAAATGTTCACAACTGATCAAAATCAAGGAAATCAAAATCATGAATAAAGAATAAAGTTTTCGTTATTAACATTAAAAAAAAATAAAAACTAAATATAACGTAAAAAAGAAAATCAAATCAAAAGGACAATTAATAAAAAAAACGTTTTAAAAGGAATAAGAGGGGTTAACGAAATGTCAGAATGAGCCAATATAGAACTAGATTCAGGTGTGTCATAGAAATAAGAGCTCTTAAAGAATCAAATGAATTTCTTAAAACTAAACTTACAAACGTGGAAAAAGCATTTAATGAACTTCAAGAACGAATAATTAAAAATGGGTTATACATGAGAAATATCTAGAAACCATTTAAGTAGCTTAACAATCTTTAAATAATATGAGATATTTATTGAAGCAAGAGCTAGAAATGTTCACAACTCATCAAAATCATGAATAAAAAAAAAAGATTTCGTTATTAACATTAAAAAAAAATAAAAACTAAATATAACGTAAAAAAGAAAATCAAATCAAAAGGACAATTAATAAAAAAAACGTTTTAAAAGGAATAAGAGGGGTTAACGAAATGTCAGAATGAGCCAATATAGAACTAGATGCAGGTGTGAAATATAAATTAGAGCTCTTAAAGAATCAAATGAATTTCCTAAAACTAAGCTTTCAAACGTGGAAAAAGCATTTAATGAACTTCAAGAACGAATGATTAAAAATGGGTTATACATGAGAAATATCTAGAAAACATTCAAGTACCTCAACAATCTTTAAATGACATGAGATATTTATCGAAGCAAGAGCTAGAAATGTTCACAACTAATCAAAATTAAGAAAATCAAAATTATGAATAAAGAATAAAGTTTTGTTTATTAACATTTTAAAAAAAGAAAAAAAAAAACAAAACCAAAGTTAAAAAGAAAATCAAATCTAAAGGACAAATTAAAACAAAAAGGAGGATTAAAGAAAAAGAAGGGGTTAACGAAAAATCAGAATGAGCCAATATAGAACTAGATTCAGGTGTGTCATAGAAATAAGAGCTCTTAAAGAATCAAATGAATTTCTTAAAACTAAGCTTTCAAACGTGGAAAAAGCATTTAATGAACTTCAAGAACGAATAATTAAAAATGGGTTATACATGAGAAATATCTAGAAACCATTTAAGTAGCTTAACAATCTTTAAATAAAATGAGATATTTATTGAAGCAAGAGCTAGAAATGTTCACTACTGATCAAAATCAAGAAAATAAAAATCATGAATAAAAAAAAAGTGTTCTTTGACATATAAAAAAAAGAAGAAAAAAAAACCAAAGTTAAAAAGAAAATCAAATCAAAAGGACAAATTAAAACAAGAAGGAGGATAAAAAAGGAAAAGAAGGGGTTAACGAAAAATCGGAATGAGCCAATATAGAACTAGATGCAGGTGTGAAATATAAATTAGACCTCTTAAAGAATCAAATGAATTTCTTAAAAGTAAGCTTTCAAACGTGGAAAAAGCATTTTATGAACTTCAAGAACGAATGATTAAAAATGGGTTATAAATGAGAAATATCTAGAAAACATTCAAGTAACTCAAAAATCTTTAAATGACATGAGATATTTGCGAAGCAAGAGCTAGAAATGTTCACAACTAATCAAAATTAAGGAAATCAAAATTATGAATAAAGAATAAAGTTTTGTTTATTAACATATAAAAAAAAGAAAAAAAAAAACAAAACCAAAGTTAAAAAGAAAATCAAATCAAAAGGACAAATTAAAACAAAAAGGAGGATTAAAGAAAAAGAAGGAGTTAACGAAAAATCAGAATGAGCCAATATAGAACTAGATTCAGGTGTGTCATAGAAATAAGAGCTCTTAAAGAATCAAATGAATTTCTTAAAAGTAAGCTTTCAAACGTGGAAAAAGCATTTTATGAACTTCAAGAACGAATGATTAAAAATGGGTTATTAATGAGAAATATCTAGAAAACATTCAAGTAACTCAAAAATCTTTAAATGACATGAGAAATTAATCGCAGCAAGAGCTAGAAATGTTCACAACTGATCAAAATCATGAATAAAGAATAAAGTTTTCGTTATTAACATTAAAAAAAAATAAAAACTAAATATAACGTAAAAAAGAAAATCAAATCAAAAGGACAATTAATAAAAAAAACGTTTTAAAAGGAATAAGAGGGGTTAACGAAATGTCAGAATGAGCCAATATAGAACTAGATTCAGGTGTGTCATAGAAATAAGAGCTCTTAAAGAATCAAATGAATTTCTTAAAACTAAGCTTTCAAACGTGGAAAAAGCATTTAATGAACTTCAAGAACGAATAATTAAAAATGGGTTATACATGAGAAATATCTGGAAAACATTTAAGTAGCTTAACAATCTTTAAATAATATGAGATATTTATTGAAGCAAGAGCTAGAAATGTTCACAACTGATCAAAATCAAGGAAATCAAAATCATGAATAAAGAATAAAATTTTCGTTATTAACATTAAAAAAAAATAAAAACTAAATATAACGTAAAAAAGAAAATCAAATCAAAAGGACAATTAATAAAAAAAACGTTTTAAAAGGAATAAGAGGGGTTAACGAAATGTCAGAATGAGCCAATATAGAACTAGATTCAAGTGTGTCATAGAAATAAGAGCTCTTAAAGAATCAAATGAATTTCTTAAAAGTAAGCTTTCAAACGTGGAAAAAGCATTTAATGAACTTCAAGAACGAATGATTAAAAATGGGTTATACATGAGAAATATCTGGAAAACATTTAAGTAGCTTAACAATCTTTTAATGACATGAGATATTTATCGAAGCAAGAGCTAGAATTGTTCACAACTAATCAAAATCAAGAAAATCAAAATTATGAATAAAGAATAAAGTTTTGTTTATTAACATATAAAAAAAAGAAAAAAAAAACAAAACCAAAGTTAAAAAGAAAATCAAATCAAAAGGACAAATTAAAACAAGAAGGAGGATTAAAAAGGAAAAGAAAGGGGTTAACGAAAAATCAGAATGAGCCAATATAGAACTAGATTCAGGTGTGTCATAGAAATAAGAGCTCTTAAAGAATCAAATGAATTTCTTAAAACTAAGCTTTCAAACGTGGAAAAAGCATTTAATGAACTTCAAGAACGAATAATTAAAAATGGGTTATACATGAGAAATATCTAGAAACCATTTAAGTAGCTTAACAATCTTTAAATAATATGAGATATTTATTGAAGCAAGAGCTAGAAATGTTCACAACTGATCAAAATCAAAGAAATCAAAATCATGAATAAAGAATAAAGTTTTCGTTATTAACATTAAAAAAAAATAAAAACTAAATATAACGTAAAAAAGAAAATCAAATCAAAAGGACAATTAATAAAAAAAACGTTTTAAAAGGAATAAGAGGGGTTAACGAAATGTCAGAATGAGCCAATATAGAACTAGATTCAGGTGTGTCATAGAAATAAGAGCTCTTAAAGAATCAAATGAATTTCTTAAAACTAAGCTTTCAAACGTGGAAAAAGCATTTAATGAACTTCAAGAACGAATAATTAAAAATGGGTTATACATGAGAAATATCTAGAAACCATTTAAGTAGCTTAACAATCTTTAAATAATATGAGATATTTATTGAAGCAAGAGCTAGAAATGTTCACAACTCATCAAAATCATGAATAAAAAAAAAAGATTTCGTTATTAACATTAAAAAAAAATAAAAACTAAATATAACGTAAAAAAGAAAATCAAATCAAAAGGACAATTAATAAAAAAAACGTTTTAAAAGGAATAAGAGGGGTTAACGAAATGTCAGAATGAGCCAATATAGAACTAGATGCAGGTGTGAAATATAAATTAGAGCTCTTAAAGAATCAAATGAATTTCCTAAAACTAAGCTTTCAAACGTGGAAAAAGCATTTAATGAACTTCAAGAACGAATGATTAAAAATGGGTTATACATGAGAAATATCTAGAAAACATTCAAGTACCTCAACAATCTTTAAATGACATGAGATATTTATCGAAGCAAGAGCTAGAAATGTTCACAACTAATCAAAATTAAGAAAATCAAAATTATGAATAAAGAATAAAGTTTTGTTTATTAACATTTTAAAAAAAGAAAAAAAAAAAACAAAACCAAAGTTAAAAAGAAAATCAATCAAAAGGACAAATTAAAACAAAAAGGAGGATTAAAGAAAAAGAAGGGGTTAACGAAAAATCAGAATGAGCCAATATAGAACTAGATTCAGGTGTGTCATAGAAATAAGAGCTCTTAAAGAATCAAATGAATTTTTTAAAACTTAACTTTCAAACGTGGAAAAAGCATTTAATGAACATCAAGAACGAATAAATAAAAATGGGTTATACATGAGAAATATCTAGAAAACATTCAAGTACCTCAACAATCTTTAAATGACATGAGATATTTATCGAAGCAAGAGCTAGAAATGTTCACAACTAATCAAAATTAAGAAAATCAAAATTATGAATAAATAAAAGTGTTCTTTGACATATAAAAAAAAAAAAAAACAAAACCAAAGTTAAAAAGAAAATCAAATCAAAAGGACAAATTAAAACAAAAAGGAGGATTAAAGAAAAAGAAGGGGTTAACGAAAAATCAGAATGAGCCAATATAGAACTAGATTCAGGTGTGTCATAGAAATAAGAGCTCTTAAAGAATCAAATGAATTTTTTAAAACTTAACTTTCAAACGTGGAAAAAGCATTTAATGAACATCAAGAACGAATAAATAAAAATGGGTTATACATGAGAAATATCTAGAAAACATTTAAGTAGCTTAACAATCTTTAAATGATATGAGATATTTTTCGAAGCAAGAGCTAGAAATGTTCACTACTGATCAAAATCAAGAAAATAAAAATCATGAATAAATAAAAGTGTTCTTTGACATATAAAAAAAAAAAAAAAACAAAACCAAAGTTAAAAAGAAAATCAAATCAAAAGGACAAATTAAAACAAAAAGGAGGATTAAAAGGGAAAAGAAGGGGTTAACGAAAAATCAGAATGAGCCAATATAGAACTAGATTCAGGTGTGTCATAGAAATAAGAGCTCTTAAAGAATCAAATGAATTTTTTAAAACTTAACTTTCAAACGTGGAAAAAGCATTTAATGAACATCAAGAACGAATAAATAAAAATGGGTTATACATGAGAAATATCTAGAAACCATTTAAGTAGCTTAACAATCTTTAAATAATATGAGATATTTATTGAAGCAAGAGCTAGAAATGTTCACAACTCATCAAAATCATGAATAAAAAAAAAAGATTTCGTTATTAACATTAAAAAAAAATAAAAACTAAATATAACGTAAAAAAGAAAATCAAATCAAAAGGACAATTAATAAAAAAAACGTTTTAAAAGGAATAAGAGGGGTTAACGAAATGTCAGAATGAGCCAATATAGAACTAGATGCAGGTGTGAAATATAAATTAGAGCTCTTAAAGAATCAAATGAATTTCCTAAAACTAAGCTTTCAAACGTGGAAAAAGCATTTAATGAACTTCAAGAACGAATGATTAAAAATGGGTTATACATGAGAAATATCTAGAAAACATTCAAGTACCTCAACAATCTTTAAATGACATGAGATATTTATCGAAGCAAGAGCTAGAAATGTTCACAACTAATCAAAATTAAGAAAATCAAAATTATGAATAAAGAATAAAGTTTTGTTTATTAACATTTTAAAAAAAGAAAAAAAAAAAACAAAACCAAAGTTAAAAAGAAAATCAAATCAAAAGGACAAATTAAAACAAAAAGGAGGATTAAAGAAAAAGAAGGGGTTAACGAAAAATCAGAATGAGCCAATATAGAACTAGATTCAGGTGTGTCATAGAAATAAGAGCTCTTAAAGAATCAAATGAATTTTTTAAAACTTAACTTTCAAACGTGGAAAAAGCATTTAATGAACTTCAAGAACGAATGATTAAAAATGGGTTATACATGAGAAATATCTAGAAAACATTCAAGTACCTCAACAATCTTTAAATGACATGAGATATTTATCGAAGCAAGAGCTAGAAATGTTCACAACTAATCAAAATTAAGAAAATCAAAATTATGAATAAAGAATAAAGTTTTGTTTATTAACATTTTAAAAAAAGAAAAAAAAAAAACAAAACCAAAGTTAAAAAGAAAATCAAATCAAAAGGACAAATTAAAACAAAAAGGAGGATTAAAGAAAAAGAAGGGGTTAACGAAAAATCAGAATGAGCCAATATAGAACTAGATTCAGGTGTGTCATAGAAATAAGAGCTCTTAAAGAATCAAATGAATTTTTTAAAACTTAACTTTCAAACGTGGAAAAAGCATTTAATGAACATCAAGAACGAATAAATAAAAATGGGTTATACATGAGAAATATCTAGAAAACATTTAAGTAGCTTAACAATCTTTAAATGATATGAGATATTTTTCGAAGCAAGAGCTAGAAATGTTCACTACTGATCAAAATCAAGAAAATAAAAATCATGAATAAATAAAAGTGTTCTTTGACATATAAAAAAAAGAAGAAAAAAAAACCAAAGTTAAAAAGAAAATCAAATCAAAAGGACAAATTAAAACAAGAAGGAGGATTAAAACGGAAAAGAAGGGGTTAACGAAAAATCGGAATGAGCCAATATAGAACTAGATGCAGGTGTGAAATATAAATTAGACCTCTTAAAGAATCAAATGAATTTCTTAAAAGTAAGCTTTCAAACGTGGAAAAAGCATTTTATGAACTTCAAGAACGAATGATTAAAAATGGGTTATAAATGAGAAATATCTAGAAAACATTCAAGTAACTCAAAAATCTTTAAATGACATGAGATATTTGCGAAGCAAGAGCTAGAAATGTTCACAACTAATCAAAATTAAGGAAATCAAAATTATGAATAAAGAATAAAGTTTTGTTTATTAACATATAAAAAAAAGAAAAAAAAAAACAAAACCAAAGTTAAAAAGAAAATCAAATCAAAAGGACAAATTAAAACAAAAAGGAGGATTAAAGAAAAAGAAGGAGTTAACGAAAAATCAGAATGAGCCAATATAGAACTAGATTCAGGTGTGTCATAGAAATAAGAGCTCTTAAAGAATCAAATGAATTTCTTAAAAGTAAGCTTTCAAACGTGGAAAAAGCATTTTATGAACTTCAAGAACGAATGATTAAAAATGGGTTATTAATGAGAAATATCTAGAAAACATTCAAGTAACTCAAAAATCTTTAAATGACATGAGAAATTAATCGCAGCAAGAGCTAGAAATGTTCACAACTGATCAAAATCAAGAAAAAAAAAATCATGAATAAAAAAAAAGTGTTCTTTAACATATAAAAAAGAGAAAAAAAAACAAACCAAAGTTAAAAAGAAAATCAAATCAAAAGGACAAAGTAAAAACAAAAAGGAGGATTAAAGAAAAAGAAGGGGTTAACGAAAAATCAGAATGAGCCAATATAGAACTAGATTCAGGTGTGTCAGAGAAATAAGAGCTCTTAAAGAATCAAATGAATTTCTTAAAACTAAGCTTCAAACGTGGAAAAAGCATTTAATGAACATCAAGAACGAATAAATAAAAATGGGTTATACATGAGAAATATCTAGAAAACATTTAAGTAGCTTAACAATCTTTAAATGACATGAGATATTTATTGAAGCAAGAGCTAGAAATGTTCACAACTAATCAAAATCAAGAAAATCAAAATCATGAATAAAAAAAAAAGTGTTCTTTAACATATAAAAAAAAGAAAAAAAAAACAAAACCAAAGTTAAAAAGAAAATCAAATCAAAAGGACAAATTAAAACAAAAAGGAGGATTAAAAGGGAAAAGAAGGGGTTAACGAAAAATCAGAATGAGCCAATATAGAACTAGATGCAGGTGTGTCATAGAAATAAGAGCTCTTAAAGAATCAAATGAATTTCTTAAAACTAAGCTTTCAAACGTGGAAAAAGCATTTTATGAAAATCAAGAACGAATAAATAAAAATGGGTTATAAATGAGAAATATCTAGAAAACATTTAAGTAGCTCAACAATCTTTAAATGGCATGAGATATTTTCGAAGCAAGAGCTAGAAATGTTCACAACTAATCAAAATCAAGAAAATCTAAATCATGAATAAGGAATAAAGTTTTCTTTATTAACATTTAAAAAAAATAAAAACTAAATATAACGTAAAAAAGAAAATCAAATCAAAAGGACAATTAAAAAAAAAACGTTTTATAAGGAATAAGAGGGGTTAACGAAAAGTCAGAATGAGCCTATATAGAACTAGATGCAGGTGTGAAATATAAATTAGACCTCTTAAAGAATCAAATGAATTTCTTAAAACTAAGCTTTCAAACGTGGAAAAAGCATTTTATGAACTTCAAGAACGAATGATTAAAAATGGTGTTATACATGAGAAATATCTAGAAAACATTCAAGTAACTCAAAAATCTTTAAATGACATGAGATATTTGCGAAGCAAGAGCTAGAAATGTTCACAACTAATCAAAATTAAGAAAATCAAAATTATGAATAAAGAATAAAGTTTTGTTTATTAACATATAAAAACAAGAAAAATAAAACAAAACCAAAGTTAAAAAGAAAATCAAATCAAAAGGACAAATTAAAACAAAAAGGAGGATTATAGAAAAAGAAGAGGTTAACGAAATATCAGAATGAGCCAATATAGAACTACATGCAGGTGTGAATTAGAAATTAGATCTCTTAAAGAATCAAATGAATTTCTTAAAACTAAGCTTTCAAATGTGGAAAAAGCATTTTATGAACTTCACGAACGAATGATTAAAAATGGGTTATACATGAGAAATATCTAGTTAACATTTAAGTAACTCAGCAATCTTTAAATGATATGAGATATTTATTGAAGCAAGAGCTAGAAATGTTAACAACTAATCAAAATCAAGAACATCAAAATCAAGGAAATCAAAATCATGAATAAAGAATAAAGTTTTCTTTATTAACATTTAAAAAAAATAAAAACTAAATATAACGTAAAAAAGAAAATCACATCAAAAGGACAATTAAAAAAAAAACGTTTTAAAAGAAATAAGAGGGGTTAACGAAAAGTCAGACTGAGCCAATATAGAACTAGATGCAGGTGTGAAATATAAATTAGACCTCTTAAAGAATCAAATGAATTTCTTAAAACTAAGCTTTCAAACGTGGAAAAAGCATTTTATGAACTTCAAGAACGAATGATTAAAAATGGTGTTATACATGAGAAATATCTAGAAAACATTCAAGTTACTCAACAATCTTTAAATTATATGAGATATTTATTGAAGCAAGAGCTAGAAATGTTAATAACTAATCAAAATCAAGAACATCAAAATCAAGGAAATCAAAATCATGAATAAAGAATAAAGTTTTCTTTATTAACATTTAAAAAAAATAAAAACTAAATATAACGTAAAAAAGAAAATCAAATCAAAAGGACAATTAAAAAAAAAACGTTTTAAAAGGAATAAGAGGGGTTAACGAAAAGTCAGACTGAGCCAATATAGAACTAGATGCAGGTGTGAAATATAAATTAGACCTCTTAAAGAATCAAATGAATTTCTTAAAACTAAGCTTTCAAACGTGGAAAAAGCATTTTATGAACTTAAAGAACGAATGATTAAAAATGGGGTTGTACATGGGAAATATTTAGAAAATATTCAAGTTACTCAACAATCTGTCAATGTCATGAGAGACTTATCGAAGCAAGAGCAAGAAATGTTGACAACTTATCAAAATCACGAAAATCAAAATCATGAATTAAAAATAAAGTTTTCTTTAACATATAAAAAAAAAAAAAACAAACCAAAGTTAAAAAGAAAATCAAAGCAAAAGGACAAAGTAAAACAAAAAGGAGGAATAAAAAGGAAAAAGAGGGTTAACGAAAAATGAGAATGAGCCAATATAGAACTAGATGCAGGTGTAAAAAAGCATTTTATGAACTTCAAGAACGAATGATTAAAAATGGGGTTGTACATGGGAAATATACAGAAAATATTCAAGTTTTTCAACAATCGTTCAATGTCATGAGAGACTTATCGAAGCAAGTCTTGAAATGTTGACAACTTATCAAAATCATGAATAAAAAAATGTTTTCTTTAACATATAAAAAAAGAAAAAGAAAACCAAAGTTAAAAAGAAAATCATATCAAAAGGACAAATTAAAAGAAAAAGGAGAATTTAAAAGAAAAAGGGGGTTAACGAAAAATCAGTATGAGCCAATATAGAACTAGATACAGGTGTGAAATAGAACTTAGAGCTCTTAAAGAATCAAATGAATTTCTTAAAACTAAGCCTTCAAACGTGGAAAAAGCAGTTTATGAACTTCAAGAACAAATGATTAAAAGTGGGGTTGTACATGGGAAATATCTAGAAAATATTCAAGTTACTCAACAATCTGTCAATGTCATGAGAGACTTATCGAAGCAAGAGCAAGAAATGTTGACAACTTATCAAAATCACGAATAAAAAAATGTTTTCTTTAACATATAAAAAAAAAAAAAAACAAACCAAAGTTAAAAAGAAAATCAAATCAAAAGGACAAAGTAAAACAAAAAGGAGGAATAAAAAGGAAAAAGAAGGTTAACGAAAAATGAGAATGAGCCAATATAGAACTAGATGCAGGTGTAAAAAAGCATTTTATGAACTTCAAGAACTAATGATTAAAAATGGGGTTGTACATGGGAAATATCCAGAAAACATTCAAGTTACTCAACAATCTTTCAACGTCATGAGAGATTTATCGAAGCAAGAGCTACAAATGTTAACGACTAATCAAAATCAAGAAAATCAAGATCATGAAGAAAAAAAAAGTTTTCTTTAACATATAACAAAAAAGAAAAAAAAAACCAAAGTTAAAAAGAAAATCAAATCAAAAGGACAAAGTAAAACTAAAAGGAGAATTAAAAAGGAAAAGAGGGTTAACGAAAAATCAGAATTAGCCAATATAGAACTAGATACAGGTGTGAAATAGAACTTAGAGCTCTTAAAGAATCAAATGAATTTCTTAAAACTATGCTCTCAAACGTGGAAAAAGCAGTTTATGAACTTCAAGAACGAATGGTTATAAATGAGGTTGTACATGAGAAATATCCAGAAAACATTCAAGTTACTCAACAATCTTTCAATGTCATGAGAGATTTATCGAAGCAAGAGCTAGAAATGTTAACGACTAATCAAAATCAAGAAAATCAAAATCATGAAGAAAAAAAAAGTTTTCTTTAACATATAACAAAAAAGAAAAAAAAAACCAAAGTTAAAAAGAAAATCAAATCAAAAGGAAAAATTAATACAAAAAGGAGAATTAATAAGGAAAAAGAGAGTTAACGAAAAATCAGAATTAGCCAATATAGAACTAGATACAGGTGTGAAATAGAACTTAGAGCTCTTAAAGAATCAAATGAATTTCTTAAAACTAAGCCTTCAAACGTGGAAAAAGCAGTTTATGAACTTCAAGAACGAATGGTTATAAATGAGGTTGTACATGAGAAATATCCAGAAAACATTCAAGTTACTCAACAATCTTTCAATGTCATGAGAGATTTATCGAAGCAAGAGCTAGAAATGTTAACGACTAATCAAAATCAAGAAAATCAAAATCATGAAGAAAAAAAAAGTTTTCTTTAACATATAACAAAAAAGAAAAAAAAAACCAAAGTTAAAAAGAAAATCAAATCAAAAGGAAAAATTAATACAAAAAGGAGAATTAATAAGGAAAAAGAGAGTTAACGAAAAATCAGAATTAGCCAATATAGAACTAGATACAGGTGTGAAATAGAACTTAGAGCTCTTAAAGAATCAAATGAATTTCTTAAAACTAAGCCTTCAAACGTGGAAAAAGCAGTTTATGAACTTAAAGAACGAATCGTTAAAAATGGGGTTGTACATGAGAAATATCTGGAAAACATTCAAGTTACTCAACAATCTTTCAATGTCATGAGAGATTTAACGAAGCAAGAGCTAGAAATGTTAACGACTAATCAAAATCAAGAAAATCAAAATCATGAAGAAAAAAAAAGTTTTCTTTAACATATAAAAAAAAAAAAAAAAAAACCAAAGTTAAAAAGAAAATCAAATCACAAGGATAAATTAAAAGAAAAAGGAGAATTAAAAAGAAAAAGGGGGTTAACGAAAAATCAGAATGAGCCAATATAGAACTAGATTCAGGTGTAAAAAAGCATTTTATGAACTTCAAGAACGAATGATTAAAAATGGGGTTGTACATGGGAAATATACAGAAAATATTCAAGTTTTTCAACAATCGTTCAATGTCATGAGAGACTTATCGAAGCAAGAGCAAGAAATGTTGACAACTTATCAAAATCACGAATAAAAAAATGTTTTCTTTAACATATAAAAAAAAAAAAAAACAAACCAAAGTTAAAAAGAAAATCAAATCAAAAGGACAAAGTAAAACAAAAAGGAGGAATAAAAAGGAAAAAGAAGGTTAACGAAAAATGAGAATGAGCCAATATAGAACTAGATGCAGGTGTAAAAAAGCATTTTATGAACTTCAAGAACGAATGATTAAAAATGGGGTTGTACATGGGAAATATACAGAAAATATTCAAGTTTTTCAACAATCGTTCAATGTCATGAGAGACTTATCGAAGCAAGAGCTAGAAATGTTGACAACTTATCAAAATCATGAATAAAAAAATGTTTTCTTTAACATATAAAAAAAAAAAAAAACAAACCAAAGTTAAAAAGAAAATCAAATCAAAAGGACAAAGTAAAACAAAAAGGAGGAATAAAAAGGAAAAAGAAGGTTAACGAAAAATGAGAATGAGCCAATATAGAACTAGATGCAGGTGTAAAAAAGCATTTTATGAACTTCAAGAACGAATGATTAAAAATGGGGTTGTACATGGGAAATATCCAGAAAACATTCAAGTTACTCAACAATCTTTCAACGTCATGAGAGATTTATCGAAGCAAGAGCTACAAATGTTAACGACTAATCAAAATCAAGAAAATCAAGATCATGAAGAAAAAAAAAGTTTTCTTTAACATATAACAAAAAAGAACAAAAAAAAAAAATACCAAAGTTAAAAAGGAAATCAAATCAAAAGGACAAAGTAAAACTAAAAGGAGAATTAAAAAGGAAAAGAGGGTTAACGAAAAATCAGAATTAGCCAATATAGAACTAGATACAGGTGTGAAATAGAACTTAGAGCTCTTAAAGAATCAAATGAATTTCTTAAAACTAAGCCTTCAAACGTGGAAAAAGCAGTATATGAACTAAAAGAACGAATCGTTAAAAATGGGGTTGAACATGAGAAATATCTGGAAAACATTCAAGTTACTCAACAATCTTTCAATGTCATGAGAGATTTAACGAAGCAAGAGCTAGAAATGTTAACGACTAATCAAAATCAAGAAAATCAAAATCATGAAGAAAAAAAAAGTTTTCTTTAACATATAACAAAAAAGAAAAAAAAAACCAAAGTTAAAAAGAAAATCAAATCAAAAGGACAAAGTAAAACTAAAAGGAGAATTAAAAAGGAAAAGAGGGTTAACGAAAAATCAGAATTAGCCAATATAGAACTAGATACAGGTGTGAAATAGAACTTAGAGCTCTTAAAGAATCAAATGAATTTCTTAAAACTATGCTCTCAAACGTGGAAAAAGCAGTTTATGAACTTCAAGAACGAATGGTTATAAATGAGGTTGTACATGAGAAATATCCAGAAAACATTCAAGTTACTCAACAATCTTTCAATGTCATGAGAGATTTATCGAAGCAAGAGCTAGAAATGTTAACGACTAATCAAAATCAAGAAAATCAAAATCATGAAGAAAAAAAAAGTTTTCTTTAACATATAACAAAAAAGAAAAAAAAAACCAAAGTTAAAAAGAAAATCAAATCAAAAGGAAAAATTAATACAAAAAGGAGAATTAATAAGGAAAAAGAGAGTTAACGAAAAATCAGAATTAGCCAATATAGAACTAGATACAGGTGTGAAATAGAACTTAGAGCTCTTAAAGAATCAAATGAATTTCTTAAAACTAAGCCTTCAAACGTGGAAAAAGCAGTTTATGAACTTAAAGAACGAATCGTTAAAAATGGGGTTGTACATGAGAAATATCTGGAAAACATTCAAGTTACTCAACAATCTTTCAATGTCATGAGAGATTTAACGAAGCAAGAGCTAGAAATGTTAACGACTAATCAAAATCAAGAAAATCAAAATCATGAAGAAAAAAAAAGTTTTCTTTAACATATAAAAAAAAAAAAAAAAAAACCAAAGTTAAAAAGAAAATCAAATCACAAGGATAAATTAAAAGAAAAAGGAGAATTAAAAAGAAAAAGGGGGTTAACGAAAAATCAGAATGAGCCAATATAGAACTAGATTCAGGTGTGTCATAGAAATAAGAGCTCTTAAAGAATCAAATGAATTTCTTAAAACTAAGCTTTCAAACGTGGAAAAAGCATTTAATGAATATCGAAAACGATAAAATAAAAATGGGTTATACGTGAGAAATATCTAGAAAACATTCAAGTAACTCAAAAATCTTTAAATGACATGAGATATTTGCGAAGCAAGAGCTAGAAATGTTCACAACTAATCAAAATTAAGAAAATCAAAATGATGAATAAAATTAAAAAGTTTTCTTTGACATATAAAAAAAAGAAGAAAAGAAAACCAAAGTTAAAAAGAAAATCAAATCAAACGGACAAATTAAAACAAGTAGAAGGATTAAAAAGGAAAAGAAGGGGTTAACAAAAAATCGGAATGAGCCTATATAGAACTAGATGCAGGTGTGAAATAGAAATTAGAACTCTCAAAGAATCAAATGAATTTCTTAAAACTAAGCTTTCAAACGTGGAATAAGCATTTAATGAACATCAAGAACGAATAAATAAAAATGGGTTATACATGAGAAATATCTAGACAACATTTAAGTAGCTTAACAATCTTTAGATGACATGAGATATTAATTGAAGCAAGAGATAGGAATGTTCACAACTAATCAAAATCAAGAAAATCAAAATCATGAATAAAAAAAAAAGTTTTCTTTGACATATAAAAAAAAGAAGAAAATAAAACCAAAGTTAAAAAGAAAATCAAATCAAAAGGACAAATTAAAACAAGAAGGAGGATAAAAAAGGAAAAGAAGGGGCTAACGAAAAATCGGAATGAGCCAATATAGAACTAGATGCAGGTGTGAAATATAAATTAGAACTCTTAAAGAATCAAATGAATTTCCTAAAACTAAGCTTTCAAACGTGGAAAAAGCATTTTATGAACTTCAAGAACGAATAATTAAAAATGGGTTATACATGAGAAATATCTAGAAACCATTTAAGTAGCTTAACAATCTTTAAATAATATGAGATATTTATTGAAGCAAGAGCTAGAAATGTTCACAACTGATCAAAATCAAGGAAATCAAAATTATGAATAAAGAATAAAGTTTTGTTTATTAACATATAAAAAAAAGAAAAAAAAAAAAACAAAAACAAAGTTAAAAAGAAAATCAAATCAAAAGGACAAATTAAAACAAAAAGGAGGATTGAAGGAAAAGAAGGGGTTAACGAAAAATCAGAATGAGCCAATATAGAACTAGATTCAGGTGTGTCATAGAAATAAGAGCTCTTAAAGAATCAAATGAATTTCTTAAAACTAAACTTACAAACGTGGAAAAAGCATTTAATGAACTTCAAGAACGAATGATTAAAAATGGGTTATACATGAGAAATATCTAGAAAACATTTAAGTAGCTTAACAATCTTTAAATGACATGAGATATTTATCGAAGCAAGAGCTAGAATTGTTCACAACTAATCAAAATCAAGAAAATCAAAATTATGAATAAAGAATAAAGTTTTGTTTATTAACATATAAAAAAAAGAAAAAAAAACAAAACCAAAGTTAAAAAGAAAATCAAATCAAAAGGACAAATTAAAACAAGAAGGAGGATTGAAAAGGAAAAGAAAGGGGTTAACGAAAAATCAGAATGAGCCAATATAGAACTAGATTCAGGTGTGTCATAGAAATAAGAGCTCTTAAAGAATCAAATGAATTTCTTAAAAGTAAGCTTTCAAACGTGGAAAAAGCATTTAATGAACTTCAAGAACGAATGATTAAAAATGGGTTATACATGAGAAATATCTAGAAAACATTTAAGTAGCTTAACAATCTTTTAATGACATGAGATATTTATCGAAGCAAGAGCTAGAATTGTTCACAACTAATCAAAATCAAGAAAATCAAAATTATGAATAAAGAATAAAGTTTTGTTTATTAACATATAAAATAAAGAAAAAAAAACAAAACCAAAGTTAAAAAGAAAATCAAATCAAAAGGACAAATTAAAACAAGAAGGAGGATTGAAAAGGAAAAGAAAGGGGTTAACGAAAAATCAGAATGAGCCAATATAGAACTAGATTCAGGTGTGTCATAGAAATAAGAGCTCTTAAAGAATCAAATGAATTTCTTAAAACTAAGCTTTCAAACGTGGAAAAAGCATTTAATGAACTTCAAGAACGAATAATTAAAAATGGGTTATACATGAGAAATATCTAGAAAACATTTAAGTAGCTTAACAATCTTTTAATGACATGAGATATTTATCGAAGCAAGAGCTAGAATTGTTCACAACTAATCAAAATCAAGAAAATCAAAATTATGAATAAAGAATAAAGTTTTGTTTATTAACATATAAAAAAAAGAAAAAAAAACAAAACCAAAGTTAAAAAGAAAATCAAATCAAAAGGACAAATTAAAACAAGAAGGAGGATTGAAAAGGAAAAGAAAGGGGTTAACGAAAAATCAGAATGAGCCAATATAGAACTAGATTCAGATGTGTCATAGAAATAAGAGCTCTTAAAGAATCAAATGAATTTCTTAAAACTAAGCTTTCAAACGTGGAAAAAGCATTTTATGAACTTCAAGAACGAATGATTAAAAATGGGGTTGTACATGGGAAATATACAGAAAATATTCAAGTTTTTCAACAATCGTTCAATATCATGAGAGACTTATCGAAGCAAGAGCTAGAAATGTTGACAACTTATCAAAATCATGAATAAAAAAATGTTTTCTTTAACATATAAAAAAAGAAAAAGAAAACCAAAGTTAAAAAGAAAATCATATCAAAATGATAAATTAAAAGAAAAAGGAGAATTTAAAAGAAAAAGGGGGTTAACGAAAAATCAGAATGAGCCAATATATAACTAGATACAGGTGTGAAATAGAACTTAGAGCTCTTAAAGAATCAAATGAATTTCTTAAAACTAAGCCTTCAAACGTGGAAAAAGCAGTTTATGAACTTCAAGAACAAATGATTAAAAGTGGGGTTGTACATGGGAAATATCTAGAAAATATTCAAGTTACTCAACAATCTGTCAATGTCATGAGAGACTTATCGAAGCAAGAGCAAGAAATGTTGACAACTTATCAAAATCACGAAAATCAAAATCATGAATTAAAAATAAAGTTTTCTTTAACATATAAAAAAAAAAAAAACAAACCAAAGTTAAAAAGAAAATCAAATCAAAAGGACAAAGTAAAACAAAAAGGAGGAATAAAAAGGAAAAAGAGGGTTAACGAAAAATGAGAATGAGCCAATATAGAACTAGATGCAGGTGTAAAAAAGCATTTTATGAACTTCAAGAATGAATGATTAAAAATGGGGTTGTACATGGGAATTATACAGAAAATATTCAAGTTTTTCAACAATCGTTCAATGTCATGAGAGACTTATCGAAGCAAGAGCTAGAAATGTTGACAACTTATCAAAATCATGAATAAAAAAATGTTTTCTTTAACATATAAAAAAAAAAAAAACAAACCAAAGTTAAAAAGAAAATCAAATCAAAAGGACAAAGTAAAACAAAAAGGAGGAATAAAAAGGAAAAAGAGGGTTAACGAAAAATGAGAATGAGCCAATATAGAACTAGATGCAGGTGTAAAAAAGCATTTTATGAACTTCAAGAACGAATGATTAAAAATGGGGTTGTACATGTGAAATATCTAGAAAACATTCAAGTTACTCAACAATCTTTCAACGTCATGAGAGATTTATCGAAGCAAGAGCTACAAATGTTAACGACTAATCAAAATCAAGAAAATCAAGATCATGAAGAAAAAAAAAGTTTTCTTTAACATATAACAAAAAAGAACAAAAAAAAAAAATACCAAAGTTAAAAAGGAAATCAAATCAAATGGACAAAGTAAAACTAAAAGGAGAATTAAAAAGGAAAAGAGGGTTAACGAAAAATCAGAATTAGCCAATATAGAACTAGATACAGGTGTGAAATAGAACTTAGAGCTCTTAAAGAATCAAATGAATTTCTTAAAACTAAGCCTTCAAACGTGGAAAAAGCAGTATATGAACTTAAAGAACGAATCGTTAAAAATGGGGTTGTACATGAGAAATATCTGGAAAACATTCAAGTTACTCAACAATCTTTCAATGTCATGAGAGATTTAACGAAGCAAGAGCTAGAAATGTTAACGACTAATCAAAATCAAGAAAATCAAAATCATGAAGAAAAAAAAGTTTTCTTTAACATATAAAAAAAAAGAAAAAAAAAACCAAAGTTAAAAAGAAAATCAAATCAAAAGGACAAAGTAAAACTAAAAGGAGAATTAAAAAGGAAAAGAGGGTTAACGAAAAATCAGAATTAGCCAATATAGAACTAGATACAGGTGTGAAATAGAACTTAGAGCTCTTAAAGAATCAAATGAATTTCTTAAAACTATGCTCTCAAACGTGGAAAAAGCAGTTTATGAACTTAAAGAACGAATCGTTAAAAATGGGGTTGTACATGAGAAATATCTGGAAAACATTCAAGTTACTCCACAATCTTTCAATGTCATGAGAGATTTAACGAAGCAAGAGCTAGAAATGTTAACGACTAATCAAAATCAAGAAAATCAAAATCATGAAGAAAAAAAAAGTTTTCTTTAACATATAAAAAAAAAAAAAAAAAAAACCAAAGTTAAAAAGAAAATCAAATCACAAGGATAAATTAAAAGAAAAAGGAGAATTAAAAAGAAAAAGGGGGTTAACGAAAAATCAGAATGAGCCAATATAGAACTAGATTCAGGTGTGTCATAGAAATAAGAGCTCTTAAAGAATCAAATGAATTTCTTAAAACTAAGCTTTCAAACGTGGAAAAAACATTTAATGAACATCGAAAACGAATAAATAAAAATGGGTTATACGTGAGAAATATCTAGAAAACATTCAAGTAACTCAAAAATCTTTAAATGACATGAGATATTTGCGAAGCAAGAGCTAGAAATGTTCACAACTAATCAAAATTAAGAAAATCAAAATGATGAATAAAAAAAAAAAGTTTTCTTTGACATATAAAAAAAGAAGAAAAGAAAACCAAAGTTAAAAAGAAAATCAAATCAAACGGACAAATTAAAACAAGTAGAAGGATTAAAAAGGAAAAGAAGGGGTTAACAAAAAATCGGAATGAGCCTATATAGAACTAGATGCAGGTGTGAAATAGAAATTAGAACTCTCAAAGAATCAAATGAATTTCTTAAAACTAAGCTTTCAAACGTGGAATAAGCATTTAATGAACATCAAGAACGAATAAATAAAAATGGGTTATACATGAGAAATATCTAGAAAACATTTAAGTAGCTTAACAATCTTTAGATGACATGAGATATTAATTGAAGCAAGAGCTAGGAATGTTCACAACTAATCAAAATCAAGAAAATCAAAATCATGAATAAAAAAAAAAGTTTTCTTTGACATATAAAAAAAAGAAGAAAATAAAACCAAAGTTAAAAAGAAAATCAAATCAAAAGGACAAATTAAAACAAGAAGGAGGATAAAAAAGGAAAAGAAGGGGCTAACGAAAAATCGGAATGAGCCAATATAGAACTAGATGCAGGTGTGAAATATAAATTAGAACTCTTAAAGAATCAAATGAATTTCCTAAAACTAAGCTTTCAAACGTGGAAAAAGCATTTTATGAACTTCAAGAACGAATAATTAAAAATGGGTTATACATGAGAAATATCTAGAAACCATTTAAGTAGCTTAACAATCTTTAAATAATATGAGATATTTATTGAAGCAAGAGCTAGAAATGTTCACAACTGATCAAAATCAAGGAAATCAAAATTATGAATAAAGAATAAAGTTTTGTTTATTAACATATAAAAAAAAGAAAAAAAAAAAAACAAAAACAAAGTTAAAAAGAAAATCAAATCAAAAGGACAAATTAAAACAAAAAGGAGGATTGAAGGAAAAGAAGGGGTTAACGAAAAATCAGAATGAGCCAATATAGAACTAGATTCAGGTGTGTCATAGAAATAAGAGCTCTTAAAGAATCAAATGAATTTCTTAAAACTAAACTTACAAACGTGGAAAAAGCATTTAATGAACTTCAAGAACGAATGATTAAAAATGGGTTATACATGAGAAATATCTAGAAAACATTCAAGTAACTCAACAATCTTTAAATGACATGAGATATTTATCGAAGCAAGAGTTAGAATTGTTCACAACTAATCAAAATCAAGAAAATCAAAATAATGAATAAAGAATAAAGTTTTGTTTATTAACATATAAAAAAAAGAAAAAAAAAACAAAACCAAAGTTAAAAAGAAAATCAAATCAAAAGGACAAATTAAAACAAGAAGGAGGACTAAAAAGGAAAAGAAAGGGGTTAACGAAAAATCAGAATGAGCCAATATAGAACTAGATTCAGGTGTGTCATAGAAATAAGAGCTCTTAAAGAATCAAATGAATTTCTTAAAACTAAGCTTTCAAACGTGGAAAAAGCATTTAATGAACTTCAAGAACGAATAATTAAAAATGGTTTATACATGAGAAATATCTAGAAACCATTTAAGTAGCTTAACAATCTTTAAATAATATGAGATATTTATTGAAGCAAGAGCTAGAAATGTTCACAACTGATCAAAATCAAGGAAATCAAAATCATGAATAAAGAATAAAGTTTTCGTTATTAACATTAAAAAAAAATAAAAACTAAATATAACGTAAAAAAGAAAATCAAATCAAAAGGACAATTAATAAAAAAAAACGTTTTAAAAGGAATAAGAGGGGTTAACGAAATGTCAGAATGAGCCAATATAGAACTAGATTCAGGTGTGTCATAGAAATAAGAGCTCTTAAAGAATCAAATGAATTTCTTAAAACTAAGCTTTCAAACGTGGAAAAAGCATTTAATGAACTTCAAGAACAAATGATTAAAAATTGGTTATACATGAGAAATATCTAGAAAACATTCAAGTAACTCAACAATCTTTAAATGACATGAGATATTTATCGAAGCAAGAGCTAGAAATGTTCACAACTAATCAAAATTAAGGAAATCAAAATTATGAATAAAGAATAAAGTTTTGTTTATTAACATATAAAAAAAAGAAAAAAAAAAACAAAAACAAAGTTAAAAAGAAAATCAAATCAAAAGGACAAATTAAAACAAAAAGGAGGATTGAAGGAAAAGAAGGGGTTAACGAAAAATCAGAATGAGCCAATATAGAACTAGATGCAGGTGTGAAATATAAATTAGAGCTCTTAAAGAATCAAATGAATTTCTTAAAACTAAACTTACAAACGTGGAAAAAGCATTTAATGAACTTCAAGAACGAATGAGTAAAAATGGGTTATACATGAGAAATATCTAGAAAACATTTAAGTAGCTTAACAATCTTTAAATGACATGAGATATTTATCGAAGCAAGAGCTAGAATTGTTCACAACTAATCAAAATCAAGAAAATCAAAATTATGAATAAAGAATAAAGTTTTGTTTATTAACATTTAAAAAAAAGAAAAAAAAAACAAAACCAAAGTTAAAAAGAAAATCAAATCAAAAGGAAAAATTAATACAAAAAGGAGAATTAATAAGGAAAAAGAGAGTTAACGAAAAATCAGAATTAGCCAATATAGAACTAGATACAGGTGTGAAATAGAACTTAGAGCTCTTAAAGAATCAAATGAATTTCTTAAAACTAAGCCTTCAAACGTGGAAAAAGCAGTTTATGAACTTAAAGAACGAATCGTTAAAAATGGGGTTGTACATGAGAAATATCTGGAAAACATTCAAGTTACCCAACAATCTTTCAATGTCATGAGAGATTTAACGAAGCAAGAGCTAGAAATGTTAACGACTAATCAAAATCAAGAAAATCAAAATCATGAAGAAAAAAAAAGTTTTCTTTAACATATAAAAAAAAAACAAAAAGAAACCAAAGTTAAAAAGAAAATCAAATCACAAGGATAAATTAAAAGAAAAAGGAGAATTAAAAAGAAAAAGGGGGTTAACGAAAAATCAGAATGAGCCAATATAGAACTAGATTCAGGTGTGTCATAGAAATAAGAGCTCTTAAAGAATCAAATGAATTTCTTAAAACTAAGCTTTCAAACGTGGAAAAAGCATTCAATGAACATCGAAAACGAATAAATAAAAATGGGTTATACGTGAGAAATATCTAGAAAACATTCAAGTAACTCAAAAATCTTTAAATGACATGAGATATTTGCGAAGCAAGAGCTAGAAATGTTCACAACTAATCAAAATTAAGAAAATCAAAATGATGAATAAAAAAAAAAAGTTTTCTTTGACATATAAAAAAAGAAGAAAAGAAAACCAAAGTTAAAAAGAAAATCAAATCAAACGGACAAATTAAAACAAGTAGAAGGATTAAAAAGGAAAAGAAGGGGTTAACAAAAAATCGGAATGAGCCTATATAGAACTAGATGCAGGTGTGAAATAGAAATTAGAACTCTCAAAGAATCAAATGAATTTCTTAAAACTAAGCTTTCAAACGTGGAATAAGCATTTAATGAACATCAAGAACGAATAAATAAAAATGGGTTATACATGAGAAATATCTAGAAAACATTTAAGTAGCTTAACAATCTTTAGATGACATGAGATATTAATTGAAGCAAGAGCTAGGAATGTTCACAACTAATCAAAATCAAGAAAATCAAAATCATGAATAAAAAAAAAAGTTTTCTTTGACATATAAAAAAAAGAAGAAAATAAAACCAAAGTTAAAAAGAAAATCAAATCAAAAGGACAAATTAAAACAAGAAGGAGGATAAAAAAGGAAAAGAAGGGGCTAACGAAAAATCGGAATGAGCCAATATAGAACTAGATGCAGGTGTGAAATATAAATTAGAACTCTTAAAGAATCAAATGAATTTCCTAAAACTAAGCTTTCAAACGTGGAAAAAGCATTTTATGAACTTCAAGAACGAATAATTAAAAATGGGTTATACATGAGAAATATCTAGAAACCATTTAAGTAGCTTAACAATCTTTAAATAATATGAGATATTTATTGAAGCAAGAGCTAGAAATGTTCACAACTGATCAAAATCAAGGAAATCAAAATTATGAATAAAGAATAAAGTTTTGTTTATTAACATATAAAAAAAAGAAAAAAAAAAAAACAAAAACAAAGTTAAAAAGAAAATCAAATCAAAAGGACAAATTAAAACAAAAAGGAGGATTGAAGGAAAAGAAGGGGTTAACGAAAAATCAGAATGAGCCAATATAGAACTAGATTCAGGTGTGTCATAGAAATAAGAGCTCTTAAAGAATCAAATGAATTTCTTAAAACTAAACTTACAAACGTGGAAAAAGCATTTAATGAACTTCAAGAACGAATGATTAAAAATGGGTTATACATGAGAAATATCTAGAAAACATTCAAGTAACTCAACAATCTTTAAATGACATGAGATATTTATCGAAGCAAGAGCTAGAATTGTTCACAACTAATCAAAATCAAGAAAATCAAAATTATGAATAAAGAATAAAGTTTTGTTTATTAACATATAAAAAAAAGAAAAAAAAAACAAAACCAAAGTTAAAAAGAAAATCAAATCAAAAGGACAAATTAAAACAAGAAGGAGGACTAAAAAGGAAAAGAAAGGGGTTAACGAAAAATCAGAATGAGCCAATATAGAACTAGATTCAGGTGTGTCATAGAAATAAGAGCTCTTAAAGAATCAAATGAATTTCTTAAAACTAAGCTTTCAAACGTGGAAAAAGCATTTAATGAACTTCAAGAACGAATAATTAAAAATGGTTTATACATGAGAAATATCTAGAAACCATTTAAGTAGCTTAACAATCTTTAAATAATATGAGATATTTATTGAAGCAAGAGCTAGAAATGTTCACAACTGATCAAAATCAAGGAAATCAAAATCATGAATAAAGAATAAAGTTTTCGTTATTAACATTAAAAAAAAATAAAAACTAAATATAACGTAAAAAAGAAAATCAAATCAAAAGGACAATTAATAAAAAAAAACGTTTTAAAAGGAATAAGAGGGGTTAACGAAATGTCAGAATGAGCCAATATAGAACTAGATTCAGGTGTGTCATAGAAATAAGAGCTCTTAAAGAATCAAATGAATTTCTTAAAACTAAGCTTTCAAACGTGGAAAAAGCATTTAATGAACTTCAAGAACAAATGATTAAAAATTGGTTATACATGAGAAATATCTAGAAAACATTCAAGTAACTCAACAATCTTTAAATGACATGAGATATTTATCGAAGCAAGAGCTAGAAATGTTCACAACTAATCAAAATTAAGGAAATCAAAATTATGAATAAAGAATAAAGTTTTGTTTATTAACATATAAAAAAAAGAAAAAAAAAAACAAAAACAAAGTTAAAAAGAAAATCAAATCAAAAGGACAAATTAAAACAAAAAGGAGGATTGAAGGAAAAGAAGGGGTTAACGAAAAATCAGAATGAGCCAATATAGAACTAGATGCAGGTGTGAAATATAAATTAGAGCTCTTAAAGAATCAAATGAATTTCTTAAAACTAAACTTACAAACGTGGAAAAAGCATTTAATGAACTTCAAGAACGAATGAGTAAAAATGGGTTATACATGAGAAATATCTAGAAAACATTTAAGTAGCTTAACAATCTTTAAATGACATGAGATATTTATCGAAGCAAGAGCTAGAATTGTTCACAACTAATCAAAATCAAGAAAATCAAAATTATGAATAAAGAATAAAGTTTTGTTTATTAACATTTAAAAAAAAGAAAAAAAAAACAAAACCAAAGTTAAAAAGAAAATCAAATCAAAAGGAAAAATTAATACAAAAAGGAGAATTAATAAGGAAAAAGAGAGTTAACGAAAAATCAGAATTAGCCAATATAGAACTAGATACAGGTGTGAAATAGAACTTAGAGCTCTTAAAGAATCAAATGAATTTCTTAAAACTAAACCTTCAAACGTGGAAAAAGCAGTTTATGAACTTAAAGAACGAATCGTTAAAAATGGGGTTGTACATGAGAAATATCTGGAAAACATTCAAGTTACCCAACAATCTTTCAATGTCATGAGAGATTTAACGAAGCAAGAGCTAGAAATGTTAACGACTAATCAAAATCAAGAAAATCAAAATCATGAAGAAAAAAAAAGTTTTCTTTAACATATAAAAAAAAAACAAAAAGAAACCAAAGTTAAAAAGAAAATCAAATCACAAGGATAAATTAAAAAAAAAAGGAGAATTAAAAAGAAAAAGGGGGTTAACGAAAAATCAGAATGAGCCAATATAGAACTAGATTCAGGTGTGTCATAGAAATAAGAGCTCTTAAAGAATCAAATGAATTTCTTAAAACTAAGCTTTCAAACGTGGAAAAAGCATTCAATGAACATCGAAAACGAATAAATAAAAATGGGTTATACGTGAGAAATATCTAGAAAACATTCAAGTAACTCAAAAATCTTTAAATGACATGAGATATTTGCGAAGCAAGAGCTAGAAATGTTCACAACTAATCAAAATTAAGAAAATCAAAATGATGAATAAAAAAAAAAAGTTTTCTTTGACATATAAAAAAAGAAGAAAAGAAAACCAAAGTTAAAAAGAAAATCAAATCAAACGGACAAATTAAAACAAGTAGAAGGATTAAAAAGGAAAAGAAGGGGTTAACAAAAAATCGGAATGAGCCTATATAGAACTAGATGCAGGTGTGAAATAGAAATTAGAACTCTCAAAGAATCAAATGAATTTCTTAAAACTAAGCTTTCAAACGTGGAATAAGCATTTAATGAACATCAAGAACGAATAAATAAAAATGGGTTATACATGAGAAATATCTAGAAAACATTTAAGTAGCTTAACAATCTTTAGATGACATGAGATATTAATTGAAGCAAGAGCTAGGAATGTTCACAACTAATCAAAATCAAGAAAATCAAAATCATGAATAAAAAAAAAAGTTTTCTTTGACATATAAAAAAAAGAAGAAAATAAAACCAAAGTTAAAAAGAAAATCAAATCAAAAGGACAAATTAAAACAAGAAGGAGGATAAAAAAGGAAAAGAAGGGGCTAACGAAAAATCGGAATGAGCCAATATAGAACTAGATGCAGGTGTGAAATATAAATTAGAACTCTTAAAGAATCAAATGAATTTCCTAAAACTAAGCTTTCAAACGTGGAAAAAGCATTTTATGAACTTCAAGAACGAATAATTAAAAATGGGTTATACATGAGAAATATCTAGAAACCATTTAAGTAGCTTAACAATCTTTAAATAATATGAGATATTTATTGAAGCAAGAGCTAGAAATGTTCACAACTGATCAAAATCAAGGAAATCAAAATTATGAATAAAGAATAAAGTTTTGTTTATTAACATATAAAAAAAAGAAAAAAAAAAAACAAAAACAAAGTTAAAAAGAAAATCAAATCAAAAGGACAAATTAAAACAAAAAGGAGGATTGAAGGAAAAGAAGGGGTTAACGAAAAATCAGAATGAGCCAATATAGAACTAGATTCAGGTGTGTCATAGAAATAAGAGCTCTTAAAGAATCAAATGAATTTCTTAAAACTAAACTTACAAACGTGGAAAAAGCATTTAATGAACTTCAAGAACGAATGATTAAAAATGGGTTATACATGAGAAATATCTAGAAAACATTCAAGTAACTCAACAATCTTTAAATGACATGAGATATTTATCGAAGCAAGAGCTAGAATTGTTCACAACTAATCAAAATCAAGAAAATCAAAATTATGAATAAAGAATAAAGTTTTGTTTATTAACATATAAAAAAAAGAAAAAAAAAACAAAACCAAAGTTAAAAAGAAAATCAAATCAAAAGGACAAATTAAAACAAGAAGGAGGACTAAAAAGGAAAAGAAAGGGGTTAACGAAAAATCAGAATGAGCCAATATAGAACTAGATTCAGGTGTGTCATAGAAATAAGAGCTCTTAAAGAATCAAATGAATTTCTTAAAACTAAGCTTTCAAACGTGGAAAAAGCATTTAATGAACTTCAAGAACGAATAATTAAAAATGGTTTATACATGAGAAATATCTAGAAACCATTTAAGTAGCTTAACAATCTTTAAATAATATGAGATATTTATTGAAGCAAGAGCTAGAAATGTTAACGACTAATCAAAATCAAGAAAATCAAAATCATGAAGAAAAAAAAAGTTTTCTTTAACATATAACAAAAAAGAAAAAAAAAACCAAAGTTAAAAAGAAAATCAAATCAAAAGGACAAAGTAAAACTAAAAGGAGGACTAAAAAGGAAAAGAAAGGGGTTAACGAAAAATCAGAATGAGCCAATATAGAACTAGATTCAGGTGTGTCATAGAAATAAGAGCTCTTAAAGAATCAAATGAATTTCTTAAAACTAAGCTTTCAAACGTGGAAAAAGCATTTAATGAACTTCAAGAACGAATAATTAAAAATGGTTTATACATGAGAAATATCTAGAAACCATTTAAGTAGCTTAACAATCTTTAAATGACATGAGATATTTATTGAAGCAAGAGCTAGAAATGTTCACAACTGATCAAAATCAAGGAAATCAAAATCATGAATAAAGAATAAAGTTTTCGTTATTAACATTAAAAAAAAATAAAAACTAAATATAACGTAAAAAAGAAAATCAAATCAAAAGGACAATTAATAAAACGTTTTAAAAGGAATAAGAGGGGTTAACGAAATGTCAGAATGAGCCAATATAGAACTAGATTCAGGTGTGTCATAGAAATAAGAGCTCTTAAAGAATCAAATGAATTTCTTAAAACTAAGCTTTCAAACGTGGAAAAAGCATTTAATGAACTTCAAGAACAAATGATTAAAAATTGGTTATACATGAGAAATATCTAGAAAACATTCAAGTAACTCAACAATCTTTAAATGACATGAGATATTTATCGAAGCAAGAGCTAGAAATGTTCACAACTAATCAAAATTAAGGAAATCAAAATTATGAATAAAGAATAAAGTTTTGTTTATTAACATATAAAAAAAAGAAAAAAAAAACAAAAACAAAGTTAAAAAGAAAATCAAATCAAAAGGACAAATTAAAACAAAAAGGAGGATTGAAGGAAAAGAAGGGGTTAACGAAAAATCAGAATGAGCCAATATAGAACTAGATGCAGGTGTGAAATATAAATTAGAGCTCTTAAAGAATCAAATGAATTTCTTAAAACTAAACTTACAAACGTGGAAAAAGCATTTAATGAACTTCAAGAACGAATGAGTAAAAATGGGTTATACATGAGAAATATCTAGAAAACATTTAAGTAGCTTAACAATCTTTAAATGACATGAGATATTTATCGAAGCAAGAGCTAGAATTGTTCACAACTAATCAAGAAAATCAAGAAAATCAAAATTATGAATAAAGAATAAAGTTTTGTTTATTAACATTTAAAAAAAAGAAAAAAAAAACAAAACCAAAGTTAAAAAGAAAATCAAATCAAAAGGACAAATTAAAACAAGAAGGAGGATTAAAAAGGAAAAGAAAGGGGTTAACGAAAAATCAGAATGAGCCAATATAGAACTAGATTCAGGTGTGTCATAGAAATAAGAGCTCTTAAAGAATCAAATGAATTTCTTAAAAGTAAGCTTTCAAACGTGGAAAAAGCATTTAATGAACTTCAAGAACGAATAATTAAAAATGGGTTATACATGAGAAATATCTAGAAACCATTTAAGTAGCTTAACAATCTTTAAATAATATGAGATATTTATTGAAGCAAGAGCTAGAAATGTTCACAACTGATCAAAATCAAGGAAATCAAAATCATTAATAAAGAATAAAGTTTTCGTTATTAACATTAAAAAAAAATAAAAACTAAATATAACGTAAAAAAGAAAATCAAATCAAAAGGACAATTAATAAAAAAAACGTTTTAAAAGGAATAAGAGGGGTTAACGAAATGTCAGAATGAGCCAATATAGAACTAGATTCAGGTGTGTCATAGAAATAAGAGCTCTTAAAGAATCAAATGAATTTCTTAAAACTAAGCTTTCAAACGTGGAAAAAGCATTTAATGAACTTCAAGAACGAATAATAAAAAATGGGTTATACATGAGAAATATCTAGAAACCATTTAAGTAGCTTAACAATCTTTAAATAATATGAGATATTTATTGAAGCAAGAGCTAGAAATGTTCACAACTCATCAAAATCAAGGAAATCAAAATCATGAATAAAAAAAAAAGATTTCGTTATTAACATTAAAAAAAAATAAAAACTAAATATAACGTAAAAAAGAAAATCAAATCAAAAGGACAATTAATAAAAAAAACGTTTTAAAAGGAATAAGAGGGGTTAACGAAATGTCAGAATGAGCCAATATAGAACTAGATGCAGGTGTGAAATATAAATTAGTGCTCTTAAAGAATCAAATGAATTTCCTAAAACTAAGCTTTCAAACGTGGAAAAAGCATTTAATGAACTTCAAGAACGAATAATAAAAAATGGGTTATACATGAGAAATATCTAGAAACCATTTAAGTAGCTTAACAATCTTTAAATAATATGAGATATTTATTGAAGCAAGAGCTAGAAATGTTCACAACTGATCAAAATCAAGGAAATCAAAATCATTAATAAAGAATAAAGTTTTCGTTATTAACATTTAAAAAAAATAAAAACTAAATATAACGTAAAAAAGAAAATCAAATCAAAAGGACAATTAATAAAAAAAACGTTTTAAAAGGAATAAGAGGGGTTAACGAAATGTCAGAATGAGCCAATATAGAACTAGATTCAGGTGTGTCATAGAAATAAGAGCTCTTAAAGAATCAAATGAATTTCTTAAAACTAAGCTTTCAAACGTGGAAAAAGCATTTAATGAACTTCAAGAACGAATGATTAAAAATGGGTTATACATGAGAAATATCTAGAAAACATTCAAGTAACTCAACAATCTTTAAATGACATGAGATATTTATCGAAGCAAGAGCTAGAAATGTTCACAACTAATCAAAATTAAGGAAATCAAAATTATGAATAAAGAATAAAGTTTTGTTTATTAACATATAAAAAAAAGAAAAAAAAAACAAAACCAAGGTTAAAAAGAAAATCAAATCAAAAGGACAAATTAAAACAAGAAGGAGGATTAAAAAGGAAAAGAAAGGGGTTAACGAAAAATCAGAATGAGCCAATATAGAACTAGATGCAGGTGTGAAATATAAATTAGAGCTCTTAAAGAATCAAATGAATTTCTTAAAACTAAGCTTTCAAACGTGGAAAAAGCATTTAATGAACTTCAAGAACGAATAATTAAAAATGGGTTATACATGAGAAATATCTAGAAACCATTTAAGTAGCTTAACAATCTTTAAATAATATGAGATATTTATTGAAGCAAGAGCTAGAATTGTTCACAACTAATCAAAATCAAGAAAATCAAAATTATGAATAAAGAATAGAGTTTTGTTTATTAACATATAAAAAAAAGAAAAAAAAAAACAAAACCAAAGTTAAAAAGAAAATCAAATCAAAAGGACAAATTAAAACAAGAAGGAGGATTGAAGGAAAAGAAGGGGTTAACGAAAAATCAGAATGAGCCAATATAGAACTAGATTCAGGTGTGTCATAGAAATAAGAGCTCTTAAAGAATCAAATGAATTTCTTAAAACTAAAGTTACAAACGTGGAAAAAGCATTTAATGAACTTCAAGAACGAATGATTAAAAATGGGTTATACATGAGAAATATCTAGAAAACATTTAAGTAGCTTAACAATCTTTTAATGACATGAGATATTTATCGAAGCAAGAGCTAGAATTGTTCACAACTAATCAAAATCAAGAAAATCAAAATTATGAATAAAGAATAGAGTTTTGTTTATTAACATATAAAAAAAAGAAAAAAAAAAACAAAACCAAAGTTAAAAAGAAAATCAAATCAAAAGGACAAATTAAAACAAGAAGGAGGATTAAAAAGGAAAAGAAAGGGGTTAACGAAAAATCAGAATGAGCCAATATAGAACTAGATTCAGGTGTGTCATAGAAATAAGAGCTCTTAAAGAATCAAATGAATTTCTTAAAACTAAGCTTTCAAACGTGGAAAAAGCATTTAATGAACTTCAAGAACGAATAATTAAAAATGGGTTATACATGAGAAATATCTAGAAACCATTTAAGTAGCTTAACAATCTTTAAATAATATGAGATATTTATTGAAGCAAGAGCTAGAAATGTTCACAACTGATCAAAATCAAGGAAATCAAAATCATGAATAAAGAATAAAGTTTTCGTTATTAACATTAAAAAAAAATAAAAACTAAATATAACGTAAAAAAGAAAATCAAATCAAAAGGACAATTAATAAAAAAAACGTTTTAAAAGGAATAAGAGGGGTTAACGAAATGTCAGAATGAGCCAATATAGAACTAGATGCAGTTGTGAAATATAAATTAGAGCTCTTAAAGAATCAAATGAATTTCCTAAAACTAAGCTTTCAAACGTGGAAAAAGCATTTTATGAACTTAAAGAACGAATGATTAAAAATGGGTTATACATGAGAAATATCTAGAAAACATTTAAGTAGCTTAACAATCTTTTAATGACATGAGATATTTATCGAAGCAAGAGCTAGAATTGTTCACAACTAATCAAAATCAAGAAAATCAAAATTATGAATAAAGAATAAAGTTTTGTTTATTAACATATAAAAAAAAGAAAAAAAAACAAAACCAAAGTTAAAAAGAAAATCAAATCAAAAGGACAAATTAAAACAAGAAGGAGGATTGAAAAGGAAAAGAAAGGGGTTAACGAAAAATCAGAATGAGCCAATATAGAACTAGATTCAGGTGTGTCATAGAAATAAGAGCTCTTAAAGAATCAAATGAATTTCTTAAAACTAAGCTTTCAAACGTGGAAAAAGCATTTAATGAACTTCAAGAACGAATAATTAAAAATGGGTTATACATGAGAAATATCTAGAAACCATTTAAGTAGCTTAACAATCTTTAAATAAAATGAGATACTTATTGAAGCAAGAGCTAGAAATGTTCACAACTGATCAAAATCAAGGAAATCAAAATCATGAATAAAGAATAAAGTTTTCGTTATTAACATTAAAAAAAAATAAAAACTAAATATAACGTAAAAAAGATAATCAAATCAAAAGGACAATTAATAAAACGTTTTAAAAGGAATAAGAGGGGTTAAGGAAAAGTCAGAATGAGCCAATATAGAACTAGATGCAGGTGTGAAATATAAATTAGAGCTCTTAAAGAATCAAATGAATTTCCTAAAACTAAGCTTTCAAACGTGGAAAAAGCATTTAATGAACTTCAAGAACGAATGATTAAAAATGGGTTATACATGAGAAATATCTAGAAAACATTCAAGTAACTCAACAATCTTTAAATGACATGAGATATTTATCGAAGCAAGAGCTAGAATTGTTCACAACTAATCAAAATCAAGAAAATCAAAATTATGAATAAAGAATAAAGTTTTGTTTATTAACATATAAAAAAAAGAAAAAAAAAAACAAAAACAAAGTTAAAAAGAAAATCAAATCAAAAGGACAAATTAAAACAAAAAGGAGGATTGAAGGAAAAGAAGGGGTTAACGAAAAATCAGAATGAGCCAATATAGAACTAGATTCAGGTGTGTCATAGAAATAAGAGCTCTTAAAGAATCAAATGAATTTCTTAAAACTAAACTTACAAACGTGGAAAAAGCATTTAATGAACTTCAAGAACGAATGATTAAAAATGGGTTATACATGAGAAATATCTAGAAAACATTTAAATAGCTTAACAATCTTTTAATGACATGAGATATTTATCGAAGCAAGAGCTAGAATTGTTCACAACTAATCAAAATCAAGAAAATCAAAATTATGAATAAAGAATAAAGTTTTGTTTATTAACATATAAAAAAAAGAAAAAAAAAACAAAACCAAAGTTAAAAAGAAAATCAAATCAAAAGGACAAATTAAAACAAGAAGGAGGATTAAAAAGGAAAAGAAAGGGGTTAACGAAAAATCAGAATGAGCCAATATAGAACTAGATTCAGGTGTGTCATAGAAATAAGAGCTCTTAAAGAATCAAATGAATTTCTTAAAACTAAGCTTTCAAACGTGGAAAAAGCATTTAATGAACTTCAAGAACGAATAATTAAAAATGGGTTATACATGAGAAATATCTAGAAACCATTTAAGTAGCTTAACAATCTTTAAATAATATGAGATATTTATTGAAGCAAGAGCTAGAAATGTTAACAACTAATCAAAATCAAGGAAATCAAAATCATGAATAAAAAAAAAAGATTTCGTTATTAACATTAAAAAAAAATAAAAACTAAATATAACGTAAAAAAGAAAATCAAATCAAAAGGACAATTAATAAAAAAAACGTTTTAAAAGGAATAAGAGGGGTTAACGAAATGTCAGAATGAGCCAATATAGAACTAGATGCAGGTGTGAAATATAAATTAGAGCTCTTAAAGAATCAAATGAATTTCCTAAAACTAAGCTTTCAAACGTGGAAAAAGCATTTTATGAACTTCAAGAACGAATGATTAAAAATGGGTTATACATGAGAAATATCTAGAAAACATTTAAGTAGCTTAACAATCTTTTAATGACATGAGATATTTATCGAAGCAAGAGCTAGAATTGTTCACAACTAATCAAAATCAAGAAAATCAAAATTATGAATAAAGAATAAAGTTTTGTTTATTAACATATAAAAAAAAGAAAAAAAAAACAAAACCAAAGTTAAAAAGAAAATCAAATCAAAAGGACAAATTAAAACAAGAAGGAGGATTGAAAAGGAAAAGAAAGGGGTTAACGAAAAATCAGAATGAGCCAATATAGAACTAGATTCAGGTGTGTCATAGAAATAAGAGCTCTTAAAGAATCAAATGAATTTCTTAAAACTAAGCTTTCAAACGTGGAAAAAGCATTTAATGAACTTCAAGAACGAATAATTAAAAATGGGTTATACATGAGAAATATCTAGAAACCATTTAAGTAGCTTAACAATCTTTAAATAATATGAGATATTTATTGAAGCAAGAGCTAGAAATGTTCACAACTAATCAAAATCAAGGAAATCAAAATCATGAATAAAAAAAAAAGATTTCGTTATTAACATTAAAAAAAAATAAAAACTAAATATAACGTAAAAAAGAAAATCAAATCAAAAGGACAATTAATAAAAAAAACGTTTTAAAAGGAATAAGAGGGGTTAACGAAATGTCAGAATGAGCCAATATAGAACTAGATTCAGGTGTGTCATAGAAATAAGAGCTCTTAAAGAATCAAATGAATTTCTTAAAACTAAGCTTTCAAACGTGGAAAAAGCATTTAATGAACTTCAAGAACGAATAATTAAAAATGGGTTATACATGAGAAATATCTGGAAAACATTTAAGTAGCTCAACAATCTTTAAATGGCATGAGATATTTTCGAAGCAAGAGCTAGAAATGTTCACAACTAATCAAAATCAAGGAAATCAAAATCATGAATAAAAAAAAAAGATTTCGTTATTAACATTAAAAAAAAATAAAAACTAAATATAACGTAAAAAAGAAAATCAAATCAAAAGGACAATTAATAAAAAAAACGTTTTAAAAGGAATAAGAGGGGTTAACGAAATGTCAGAATGAGCCAATATAGAACTAGATGCAGGTGTGAAATATAAATTAGAGCTCTTAAAGAATCAAATGAATTTCCTAAAACTAAGCTTTCAAACGTGGAAAAAGCATTTTATGAACTTCAAGAACGAATGATTAAAAATGGGTTATACATGAGAAATATCTAGAAAACATTTAAGTAGCTTAACAATCTTTTAATGACATGAGATATTTATCGAAGCAAGAGCTAGAATTGTTCACAACTAATCAAAATCAAGAAAATCAAAATTATGAATAAAGAATAAAGTTTTGTTTATTAACATATAAAAAAAAGAAAAAAAAACAAAACCAAAGTTAAAAAGAAAATCAAATCAAAAGGACAAATTAAAACAAGAAGGAGGATTGAAAAGGAAAAGAAAGGGGTTAACGAAAAATCAGAATGAGCCAATATAGAACTAGATTCAGGTGTGTCATAGAAATAAGAGCTCTTAAAGAATCAAATGAATTTCTTAAAACTAAGCTTTCAAACGTGGAAAAAGCATTTAATGAACTTCAAGAACGAATAATTAAAAATGGGTTATACATGAGAAATATCTAGAAACCATTTAAGTAGCTTAACAATCTTTAAATAAAATGAGATACTTATTGAAGCAAGAGCTAGAAATGTTCACAACTGATCAAAATCAAGGAAATCAAAATCATGAATAAAGAATAAAGTTTTCGTTATTAACATTAAAAAAAAATAAAAACTAAATATAACGTAAAAAAGATAATCAAATCAAAAGGACAATTAATAAAACGTTTTAAAAGGAATAAGAGGGGTTAACGAAAAGTCAGAATGAGCCAATATAGAACTAGATGCAGGTGTGAAATATAAATTAGAGCTCTTAAAGAATCAAATGAATTTCCTAAAACTAAGCTTTCAAACGTGGAAAAAGCATTTAATGAACTTCAAGAACGAATGATTAAAAATGGGTTATACATGAGAAATATCTAGAAAACATTCAAGTAACTCAACAATCTTTAAATGACATGAGATATTTATCGAAGCAAGAGCTAGAAATGTTCACAACTAATCAAAATTAAGGAAATCAAAATTATGAATAAAGAATAAAGTTTTGTTTATTAACATATAAAAAAAAGAAAAAAAAAAAAACAAAAACAAAGTTAAAAAGAAAATCAAATCAAAAGGACAAATTAAAACAAAAAGGAGGATTGAAGGAAAAGAAGGGGTTAACGAAAAATCAGAATGAGCCAATATAGAACTAGATTCAGGTGTGTCATAGAAATAAGAGCTCTTAAAGAATCAAATGAATTTCTTAAAACTAAACTTACAAACGTGGAAAAAGCATTTAATGAACTTCAAGAACGAATGATTAAAAATGGGTTATACATGAGAAATATCTAGAAAACATTTAAGTAGCTTAACAATCTTTTAATGACATGAGATATTTATCGAAGCAAGAGCTAGAATTGTTCACAACTAATCAAAATCAAGAAAATCAAAATTATGAATAAAGAATAAAGTTTTGTTTATTAACATATAAAAAAAAGAAAAAAAAAAACAAAACCAAAGTTAAAAAGAAAATCAAATCAAAAGGACAAATTAAAACAAGAAGGAGGATTAAAAAGGAAAAGAAAGGGGTTAACGAAAAATCAGAATGAGCCAATATAGAACTAGATTCAGGTGTGTCATAGAAATAAGAGCTCTTAAAGAATCAAATGAATTTCTTAAAACTAAGCTTTCAAACGTGGAAAAAGCATTAAATGAACTTCAAGAACGAATAATTAAAAATGGGTTATACATGAGAAATATCTAGAAACCATTTAAGTAGCTTAACAATCTTTAAATAATATGAGATATTTATTGAAGCAAGAGCTAGAAATGTTCACAACTGATCAAAATCAAGGAAATCAAAATCATGAATAAAGAATAAAGTTTTCGTTATTAACATTAAAAAAAAATAAAAACTAAATATAACGTAAAAAAGAAAATCAAATCAAAAGGACAATTAATAAAAAAAACGTTTTAAAAGGAATAAGAGGGGTTA
This sequence comes from Anthrax anthrax, assembly GCA_963971155.1. Taxonomy (NCBI): domain Eukaryota; kingdom Metazoa; phylum Arthropoda; class Insecta; order Diptera; family Bombyliidae; genus Anthrax; species Anthrax anthrax. The sequence goes on along the minus strand of OZ020125.1, from coordinate 747,198 downwards.
ACGAAATGTCAGAATGAGCCAATATAGAACTAGATTCAGGTGTGTCATAGAAATAAGAGCTCTTAAAGAATCAAATGAATTTCTTAAAACTAAACTTACAAACGTGGAAAAAGCATTTAATGAACTTCAAGAACGAATAATTAAAAATGGGTTATACATGAGAAATATCTAGAAACCATTTAAGTAGCTTAACAATCTTTAAATAATATGAGATATTTATTGAAGCAAGAGCTAGGAATGTTCACAACTCATCAAAATCATGAATAAAAAAAAAAGATTTCGTTATTAACATTAAAAAAAAAATAAAAACTAAATATAACGTAAAAAAGAAAATCAAATCAAAAGGACAATTAATAAAAAAAACGTTTTAAAAGGAATAAGAGGGGTTAACGAAATGTCAGAATGAGCCAATATAGAACTAGATGCAGGTGTGAAATATAAATTAGAGCTCTTAAAGAATCAAATGAATTTCCTAAAACTAAGCTTTCAAACGTGGAAAAAGCATTTAATGAACTTCAAGAACGAATGATTAAAAATGGGTTATACATGAGAAATATCTAGAAAACATTCAAGTACCTCAACAATCTTTAAATGACATGAGATATTTATCGAAGCAAGAGCTAGAAATGTTCACAACTAATCAAAATTAAGAAAATCAAAATTATGAATAAAGAATAAAGTTTTGTTTATTAACATTTTAAAAAAAGAAAAAAAAAACAAAACCAAAGTTAAAAAGAAAATCAAATCAAAAGGACAAATTAAAACAAAAAGGAGGATTAAAGAAAAAGAAGGGGTTAACGAAAAATCAGAATGAGCCAATATAGAACTAGATTCAGGTGTGTCATAGAAATAAGAGCTCTTAAAGAATCAAATGAATTTCTTAAAACTAAAATTTCAAACGTGGAAAAAGCATTTAATGAACATCAAGAACGAATAAATAAAAATGGGTTATACATGAGAAATATCTAGAAAACATTTAAGTAGCTTAACAATCTTTAAATGATATGAGATATTTTTCGAAGCAAGAGCTAGAAATGTTCACTACTGATCAAAATCAAGAAAATAAAAATCATGAATAAAAAAAAAGTGTTCTTTGACATATAAAAAAAAGAAGAAAAAAAAACCAAAGTTAAAAAGAAAATCAAATCAAAAGGACAAATTAAAACAAGAAGGAGGATTAAAACGGAAAAGAAGGGGTTAACGAAAAATCGGAATGAGCCAATATAGAACTAGATGCAGGTGTGAAATATAAATTAGACCTCTTAAAGAATCAAATGAATTTCTTAAAAGTAAGCTTTCAAACGTGGAAAAAGCATTTTATGAACTTCAAGAACGAATGATTAAAAATGGGTTATAAATGAGAAATATCTAGAAAACATTCAAGTAACTCAAAAATCTTTAAATGACATGAGATATTTGCGAAGCAAGAGCTAGAAATGTTCACAACTAATCAAAATTAAGGAAATCAAAATTATGAATAAAGAATAAAGTTTTGTTTATTAACATATAAAAAAAAGAAAAAAAAAACAAAACCAAAGTTAAAAAGAAAATCAAATCAAAAGGACAAATTAAAACAAAAAGGAGATTAAAGAAAAAGAAGGAGTTAACGAAAAATCAGAATGAGCCAATATAGAACTAGATTCAGGTGTGTCATAGAAATAAGAGCTCTTAAAGAATCAAATGAATTTCTTAAAAGTAAGCTTTCAAACGTGGAAAAAGCATTTTATGAACTTCAAGAACGAATGATTAAAAATGGGTTATTAATGAGAAATATCAAGAAAACATTCAAGTAACTCAAAAATCTTTAAATGACATGAGAAATTAATCGCAGCAAGAGCTAGAAATGTTCACAACTGATCAAAATCATGAATAAAGAATAAAGTTTTCGTTATTAACATTAAAAAAAAATAAAAACTAAATATAACGTAAAAAAGAAAATCAAATCAAAAGGACAATTAATAAAAAAAACGTTTTAAAAGGAATAAGAGGGGTTAACGAAATGTCAGAATGAGCCAATATAGAACTAGATTCAGGTGTGTCATAGAAATAAGAGCTCTTAAAGAATCAAATGAATTTCTTAAAACTAAGCTTTCAAACGTGGAAAAAGCATTTAATGAACTTCAAGAACGAATAATTAAAAATGGGTTATACATGAGAAATATCTAGAAACCATTTAAGTAGCTTAACAATCTTTAAATAATATGAGATATTTATTGAAGCAAGAGCTAGAAATGTTCACAACTGATCAAAATCAAGGAAATCAAAATCATGAATAAAGAATAAAGTTTTCGTTATTAACATTAAAAAAAAATAAAAACTAAATATAACGTAAAAAAGAAAATCAAATCAAAAGGACAATTAATAAAAAATACGTTTTAAAAGGAATAAGAGGGGTTAACGAAATGTCAGAATGAGCCAATATAGAACTAGATTCAAGTGTGTCATAGAAATAAGAGCTCTTAAAGAATCAAATGAATTTCTTAAAAGTAAGCTTTCAAACGTGGAAAAAGCATTTAATGAACTTCAAGAACGAATGATTAAAAATGGGTTATACATGAGAAATATCTAGAAAACATTTAAGTAGCTTAACAATCTTTTAATGACATGAGATATTTATCGAAGCAAGAGCTAGAATTGTTCACAACTAATCAAAATCAAGAAAATCAAAATTATGAATAAAGAATAAAGTTTTGTTTATTAACATATAAAAAAAAAAAAAAAAAAACAAAACCAAAGTTAAAAAGAAAATCAAATCAAAAGGACAAATTAAAACAAGAAGGAGGATTAAAAAGGAAAAGAAAGGGGTTAACGAAAAATCAGAATGAGCCAATATAGAACTAGATTCAGGTGTGTCATAGAAATAAGAGCTCTTAAAGAATCAAATGAATTTCTTAAAACTAAGCTTTCAAACGTGGAAAAAGCATTTAATGAACTTCAAGAACGAATAATTAAAAATGGGTTATACATGAGAAATATCTAGAAACCATTTAAGTAGCTTAACAATCTTTAAATAATATGAGATATTTATTGAAGCAAGAGCTAGAAATGTTCACAACTGATCAAAATCAAGGAAATCAAAATCATGAATAAAGAATAAAGTTTTCGTTATTAACATTAAAAAAAAATAAAAACTAAATATAACGTAAAAAAGAAAATCAAATCAAAAGGACAATTAATAAAAAAAACGTTTTAAAAGGAATAAGAGGGGTTAACGAAATGTCAGAATGAGCCAATATAGAACTAGATTCAGGTGTGTCATAGAAATAAGAGCTCTTAAAGAATCAAATAAATTTCTTAAAACTAAGCTTTCAAACGTGGAAAAAGCATTTAATGAACTTCAAGAACGAATAATTAAAAATGGGTTATACATGAGAATTATCTAGAAACCATTTAAGTAGCTTAACAATCTTTAAATAATATGCGATATTTATTGAAGCAAGAGCTAGAAATGTTCACAACTCATCAAAATCATGAATAAAAAAAAAAGATTTCGTTATTAACATTAAAAAAAAATAAAAACTAAATATAACGTAAAAAAGAAAATCAAATCAAAAGGACAATTAATAAAAAAAACGTTTTAAAAGGAATAAGAGGGGTTAACGAAATGTCAGAATGAGCCAATATAGAACTAGATGCAGGTGTGAAATATAAATTAGAGCTCTTAAAGAATCAAATGAATTTCCTAAAACTAAGCTTTCAAACGTGGAAAAAGCATTTAATGAACTTCAAGAACGAATGATTAAAAATGGGTTATACATGAGAAATATCTAGAAAACATTCAAGTACCTCAACAATCTTTAAATGACATGAGATATTTATCGAAGCAAGAGCTAGAAATGTTCACAACTAATCAAAATTAAGAAAATCAAAATTATGAATAAAGAATAAAGTTTTGTTTATTAACATTTTAAAAAAAGAAAAAAAAAAACAAAACCAAAGTTAAAAAGAAAATCAAATCAAAAGGACAAATTAAAACAAAAAGGAGGATTAAAGAAAAAGAAGGGGTTAACGAAAAATCAGAATGAGCCAATATAGAACTAGATTCAGGTGTGTCATAGAAATAAGAGCTCTTAAAGAATCAAATGAATTTCTTAAAACTAAACTTTCAAACGTGGAAAAAGCATTTAATGAACATCAAGAACGAATAAATAAAAATGTGTTATACAAGAGAAATATCTAGAAAACATTTAAGTAGCTTAACAATCTTTAAATGATATGAGATATTTTTCGAAGCAAGAGCTAGAAATGTTCACTACTGATCAAAATCAAGAAAATAAAAATCATGAATAAATAAAAGTGTTCTTTGACATATAAAAAAAAGAAGAAAAAAAAACCAAAGTTAAAAAGAAAATCAAATCAAAAGGACAAATTAAAACAAGAAGGAGGATTAAAACGGAAAAGAAGGGGTTAACGAAAAATCGGAATGAGCCAATATAGAACTAGATGCAGGTGTGAAATATAAAGTAGACCTCTTAAAGAATCAAATGAATTTCTTAAAAGTAAGCTTTCAAACGTGGAAAAAGCATTTTATGAACTTCAAGAACGAATGATTAAAAATGGGTTATAAATGAGAAATATCTAGAAAACATTCAAGTAACTCAAAAATCTTTAAATGACATGAGATATTTGCGAAGCAAGAGCTAGAAATGTTCACAACTAATCAAAATTAAGGAAATCAAAATTATGAATAAAGAATAAAGTTTTGTTTATTAACATATAAAAAAAAGAAAAAAAAAACAAAACCAAAGTTAAAAAGAAAATCAAATCAAAAGGACAAATTAAAACAAAAAGGAGGATTAAAGAAAAAGAAGGAGTTAACGAAAAATCAGAATGAGCCAATATAGAACTAGATTCAGGTGTGTCATAGAAATAAGAGCTCTTAAAGAATCAAATGAATTTCTTAAAAGTAAGCTTTCAAACGTGGAAAAAGCATTTTATGAACTTCAAGAACGAATGATTAAAAATGGGTTATTAATGAGAAATATCTAGAAAACATTCAAGTAACTCAAAAATCTTTAAATGACATGAGAAATTAATCGCAGCAAGAGCTAGAAATGTTCACAACTGATCAAAATCAAGAAAAAAAAAATCATGAATAAAAAAAAAGTGTTCTTTAACATATAAAAAAGAGAAAAAAAAACAAACCAAAGTTAAAAAGAAAATCAAATCAAAAGGACAAAGTAAAAACAAAAAGGAGGATTAAAGAAAAAGAAGGGGTTAACGAAAAATCAGAATGAGCCAATATAGAACTAGATTCAGGTGTGTCAGAGAAATAAGAGCTCTTAAAGAATCAAATGAATTTCTTAAAACTAAGCTTCAAACGTGGAAAAAGCATTTAATGAACATCAAGAACGAATAAATAAAAATGGGTTATACATGAGAAATATCTAGAAAACATTTAAGTAGCTTAACAATCTTTAAATGACATGAGATATTTATTGAAGCAAGAGCTAGAAATGTTCACAACTAATCAAAATCAAGAAAATCAAAATCATGAATAAAAAAAAAAGTGTTCTTTAACATATAAAAAAAAGAAAAAAAAAACAAAACCAAAGTTAAAAAGAAAATCAAATCAAAAGGACAAATTAAAACAAAAAGGAGGATTAAAAGGGAAAAGAAGGGGTTAACGAAAAATCAGAATGAGCCAATATAGAACTAGATGCAGGTGTGTCATAGAAATAAGAGCTCTTAAAGAATCAAATGAATTTCTTAAAACTAAGCTTTCAAACGTGGAAAAAGCATTTTATGAAAATCAAGAACGAATAAATAAAAATGGGTTATAAATGAGAAATATCTAGAAAACATTTAAGTAGCTCAACAATCTTTAAATGGCATGAGATATTTTCGAAGCAAGAGCTAGAAATGTTCACAACTAATCAAAATCAAGAAAATCTAAATCATGAATAAGGAATAAAGTTTTCTTTATTAACATTTAAAAAAAATAAAAACTAAATATAACGTAAAAAAGAAAATCAAATCAAAAGGACAATTAAAAAAAAAACGTTTTATAAGGAATAAGAGGGGTTAACGAAAAGTCAGAATGAGCCTATATAGAACTAGATGCAGGTGTGAAATATAAATTAGACCTCTTAAAGAATCAAATGAATTTCTTAAAACTAAGCTTTCAAACGTGGAAAAAGCATTTTATGAACTTCAAGAACGAATGATTAAAAATGGTGTTATACATGAGAAATATCTAGAAAACATTCAAGTAACTCAAAAATCTTTAAATGACATGAGATATTTGCGAAGCAAGAGCTAGAAATGTTCACAACTAATCAAAATTAAGAAAATCAAAATTATGAATAAAGAATAAAGTTTTGTTTATTAACATATAAAAACAAGAAAAATAAAACAAAACCAAAGTTAAAAAGAAAATCAAATCAAAAGGACAAATTAAAACAAAAAGGAGGATTATAGAAAAAGAAGAGGTTAACGAAATATCAGAATGAGCCAATATAGAACTACATGCAGGTGTGAATTAGAAATTAGATCTCTTAAAGAATCAAATGAATTTCTTAAAACTAAGCTTTCAAATGTGGAAAAAGCATTTTATGAACTTCACGAACGAATGATTAAAAATGGGTTATACATGAGAAATATCTAGTTAACATTTAAGTAACTCAGCAATCTTTAAATGATATGAGATATTTATTGAAGCAAGAGCTAGAAATGTTAACAACTAATCAAAATCAAGAACATCAAAATCAAGGAAATCAAAATCATGAATAAAGAATAAAGTTTTCTTTATTAACATTTAAAAAAAATAAAAACTAAATATAACGTAAAAAAGAAAATCACATCAAAAGGACAATTAAAAAAAAAACGTTTTAAAAGAAATAAGAGGGGTTAACGAAAAGTCAGACTGAGCCAATATAGAACTAGATTCAGGTGTGAAATATAAATTAGACCTCTTAAAGAATCAAATGAATTTCTTAAAACTAAGCTTTCAAACGTGGAAAAAGCATTTTATGAACTTCAAGAACGAATGATTAAAAATGGTGTTATACATGAGAAATATCTAGAAAACATTCAAGTTACTCAACAATCTTTAAATGATATGAGATATTTATTGAAGCAAGAGCTAGAAATGTTAATAACTAATCAAAATCAAGAACATCAAAATCAAGGAAATCAAAATCATGAATAAAGAATAAAGTTTTCTTTATTAACATTTAAAAAAAATAAAAACTAAATATAACGTAAAAAAGAAAATCAAATCAAAAGGACAATTAAAAAAAAAACGTTTTAAAAGGAATAAGAGGGGTTAACGAAAAGTCAGACTGAGCCAATATAGAACTAGATGCAGGTGTGAAATATAAATTAGACCTCTTAAAGAATCAAATGAATTTCTTAAAACTAAGCTTTCAAACGTGGAAAAAGCATTTTATGAACTTAAAGAACGAATGATTAAAAATGGGGTTGTACATGGGAAATATCTAGAAAATATTCAAGTTACTCAACAATCTGTCAATGTCATGAGAGACTTATCGAAGCAAGAGCAAGAAATGTTGACAACTTATCAAAATCACGAAAATCAAAATCATGAATTAAAAATAAAGTTTTCTTTAACATATAAAAAAAAAAAAAACAAACCAAAGTTAAAAAGAAAATCAAAGCAAAAGGACAAAGTAAAACAAAAAGGAGGAATAAAAAGGAAAAAGAGGGTTAACGAAAAATGAGAATGAGCCAATATAGAACTAGATGCAGGTGTAAAAAAGCATTTTATGAACTTCAAGAACGAATGATTAAAAATGGGGTTGTACATGGGAAATATACAGAAAATATTCAAGTTTTTCAACAATCGTTCAATGTCATGAGAGACTTATCGAAGCAAGACTTGAAATGTTGACAACTTATCAAAATCATGAATAAAAAAATGTTTTCTTTAACATATAAAAAAAGAAAAAGAAAACCAAAGTTAAAAAGAAAATCATATCAAAAGGATAAATTAAAAGAAAAAGGAGAATTTAAAAGAAAAAGGGGGTTAACGAAAAATCAGAATGAGCCAATATAGAACTAGATACAGGTGTGAAATAGAACTTAGAGCTCTTAAAGAATCAAATGAATTTCTTAAAACTAAGCCTTCAAACGTGGAAAAAGCAGTTTATGAACTTCAAGAACAAATGATTAAAAGTGGGGTTGTACATGGGAAATATCTAGAAAATATTCAAGTTACTCAACAATCTGTCAATGTCATGAGAGACTTATCGAAGCAAGAGCAAGAAATGTTGACAACTTATCAAAATCACGAAAATCAAAATCATGAATTAAAAATAAAGTTTTCTTTAACATATAAAAAAAAAAAAACAAACCAAAGTTAAAAAGAAAATCAAATCAAAAGGACAAAGTAAAACAAAAAGGAGGAATAAAAAGGAAAAAGAGGGTTAACGAAAAATGAGAATGAGCCAATATAGAACTAGATGCAGGTGTAAAAAAGCATTTTATGAACTTCAAGAACGAATGATTAAAAATGGGGTTGTACATGGGAAATATACAGAAAATATTCAAGTTTTTCAACAATCGTTCAATGTCATGAGAGACTTATCGAAGCAAGAGCTAGAAATGTTGACAACTTATCAAAATCATGAATAAAAAAATGTTTTCTTTAACATATAAAAAAAAAAAAAAAACAAACCAAAGTTAAAAAGAAAATCAAATCAAAAGGACAAAGTAAAACAAAAAGGAGGAATAAAAAGGAAAAAGAAGGTTAACGAAAAATGAGAATGAGCCAATATAGAACTAGATGCAGGTGTAAAAAAGCATTTTATGAACTTCAAGAACGAATGATTAAAAATGGGGTTGTACATGGGAAATATCCAGAAAACATTCAAGTTACTCAACAATCTTTCAACGTCATGAGAGATTTATCGAAGCAAGAGCTACAAATGTTAACGACTAATCAAAATCAAGAAAATCAAGATCATGAAGAAAAAAAAAGTTTTCTTTAACATATAACAAAAAAGAACAAAAAAAAAAATACCAAAGTTAAAAAGGAAATCAAATCAAAAGGACAAAGTAAAACTAAAAGGAGAATTAAAAAGGAAAAGAGGGTTAACGAAAAATCAGAATTAGCCAATATAGAACTAGATACAGGTGTGAAATAGAACTTAGAGCTCTTAAAGAATCAAATGAATTTCTTAAAACTAAGCCTTCAAACGTGGAAAAAGCAGTATATGAACTTAAAGAACGAATCGTTAAAAATGGGGTTGTACATGAGAAATATCTGGAAAACATTCAAGTTACTCAACAATCTTTCAATGTCATGAGAGATTTAACGAAGCAAGAGCTAGAAATGTTAACGACTAATCAAAATCAAGAAAATCAAAATCATGAAGAAAAAAAAAGTTTTCTTTAACATATAACAAAAAAGAAAAAAAAAACCAAAGTTAAAAAGAAAATCAAATCAAAAGGACAAAGTAAAACTAAAAGGAGAATTAAAAAGGAAAAGAGGGTTAACGAAAAATCAGAATTAGCCAATATAGAACTAGATACAGGTGTGAAATAGAACTTAGAGCTCTTAAAGAATCAAATGAATTTCTTAAAACTATGCTCTCAAACGTGGAAAAAGCAGTTTATGAACTTCAAGAACGAATGGTTATAAATGAGGTTGTACATGAGAAATATCCAGAAAACATTCAAGTTACTCAACAATCTTTCAATGTCATGAGAGATTTATCGAAGCAAGAGCTAGAAATGTTAACGACTAATCAAAATCAAGAAAATCAAAATCATGAAGAAAAAAAAAGTTTTCTTTAACATATAACAAAAAAGAAAAAAAAAACCAAAGTTAAAAAGAAAATCAAATCACAAGGATAAATTAAAAGAAAAAGGAGAATTAAAAAGAAAAAGGGGGTTAACGAAAAATCAGAATGAGCCAATATAGAACTAGATTCAGGTGTGTCATAGAAATAAGAGCTCTTAAAGAATCAAATGAATTTCTTAAAACTAAGCTTTCAAACGTGGAAAAAGCATTTAATGAACATCGAAAACGAATAAATAAAAATGGGTTATACGTGAGAAATATCTAGAAAACATTCAAGTAACTCAAAAATCTTTAAATGACATGAGATATTTGCGAAGCAAGAGCTAGAAATGTTCACAACTAATCAAAATTAAGAAAATCAAAATGATGAATAAAATTAAAAAGTTTTCTTTGACATATAAAAAAAAGAAGAAAAGAAAACCAAAGTTAAAAAGAAAATCAAATCAAACGGACAAATTAAAACAAGTAGAAGGATTAAAAAGGAAAAGAAGGGGTTAACAAAAAATCGGAATGAGCCTATATAGAACTAGATGCAGGTGTGAAATAGAAATTAGAACTCTCAAAGAATCAAATGAATTTCTTAAAACTAAGCTTTCAAACGTGGAATAAGCATTTAATGAACATCAAGAACGAATAAATAAAAATGGGTTATACATGAGAAATATCTAGAAAACATTTAAGTAGCTTAACAATCTTTAGATGACATGAGATATTAATTGAAGCAAGAGATAGGAATGTTCACAACTAATCAAAATCAAGAAAATCAAAATCATGAATAAAAAAAAAAGTTTTCTTTGACATATAAAAAAAAGAAGAAAATAAAACCAAAGTTAAAAAGAAAATCAAATCAAAAGGACAAATTAAAACAAGAAGGAGGATAAAAAAGGAAAAGAACGGGCTAACGAAAAATCGGAATGAGCCAATATAGAACTAGATGCAGGTGTGAAATATAAATTAGAACTCTTAAAGAATCAAATGAATTTCCTAAAACTAAGCTTTGAAACGTGGAAAAAGCATTTTATGAACTTCAAGAACGAATAATTAAAAATGGGTTATACATGAGAAATATCTAGAAACCATTTAAGTAGCTTAACAATCTTTAAATAATATGAGATATTTATTGAAGCAAGAGCTAGAAATGTTCACAACTGATCAAAATCAAGGAAATCAAAATTATGAATAAAGAATAAAGTTTTGTTTATTAACATATAAAAAAAAGAAAAAAAAAAAAAACAAAAACAAAGTTAAAAAGAAAATCAAATCAAAAGGACAAATTAAAACAAAAAGGAGGATTGAAGGAAAAGAAGGGGTTAACGAAAAATCAGAATGAGCCAATATAGAACTAGATTCAGGTGTGTCATAGAAATAAGAGCTCTTAAAGAATCAAATGAATTTCTTAAAACTAAACTTACAAACGTGGAAAAAGCATTTAATGAACTTCAAGAACGAATGATTAAAAATGGGTTATACATGAGAAATATCTAGAAAACATTTAAGTAGCTTAACAATCTTTAAATGACATGAGATATTTATCGAAGCAAGAGCTAGAATTGTTCACAACTAATCAAAATCAAGAAAATCAAAATTATGAATAAAGAATAAAGTTTTGTTTATTAACATATAAAAAAAAGAAAAAAAAAAAAAACAAAACCAAAGTTAAAAAGAAAATCAAATCAAAAGGACAAATTAAAACAAAAAGGAGGATTGAAGGAAAAGAAGGGGTTAACGAAAAATCAGAATGAGCCAATATAGAACTAGATTCAGGTGTGTCATAGAAATAAGAGCTCTTAAAGAATCAAATGAATTTCTTAAAACTAAACTTACAAACGTGGAAAAAGCATTTAATGAACTTCAAGAACGAATGATTAAAAATGGGTTATACATGAGAAATATCTAGAAAACATTTAAGTAGCTTAACAATCTTTAAATGACATGAGATATTTATCGAAGCAAGAGCTAGAATTGTTCACAACTAATCAAAATCAAGAAAATCAAAATTATGAATAAAGAAAAAAGTTTTCTTTGACATATAAAAAAAAGAAGAAAATAAAACCAAAGTTAAAAAGAAAATCAAATCAAAAGGACAAATTAAAACAAGAAGGAGGATAAAAAAGGAAAAGAAGGGGCTAACGAAAAATCGGAATGAGCCAATATAGAACTAGATGCAGGTGTGAAATATAAATTAGAACTCTTAAAGAATCAAATGAATTTCCTAAAACTAAGCTTTCAAACGTGGAAAAAGCATTTAATGAACTTCAAGAACGAATAATTAAAAATGGGTTATACATGAGAAATATCTAGAAACCATTTAAGTAGCTTAACAATCTTTAAATAATATGAGATATTTATTGAAGCAAGAGCTAGAAATGTTCACAACTGATCAAAATCAAGGAAATCAAAATCATGAATAAAGAATAAAGTTTTCGTTATTAACATTAAAAAAAAATAAAAACTAAATATAACGTAAAAAAGAAAATCAAATCAAAAGGACAATTAATAAAAAAAAACGTTTTAAAAGGAATAAGAGGGGTTAACGAAATGTCAGAATGAGCCAATATAGAACTAGATTCAGGTGTGTCATAGAAATAAGAGCTCTTAAAGAATCAAATGAATTTCTTAAAACTAAGCTTTCAAACGTGGAAAAAGCATTTAATGAACTTCAAGAACAAATGATTAAAAATTGGTTATACATGAGAAATATCTAGAAAACATTCAAGTAACTCAACAATCTTTAAATGACATGAGATATTTATCGAAGCAAGAGCTAGAAATGTTCACAACTAATCAAAATTAAGGAAATCAAAATTATGAATAAAGAATAAAGTTTTGTTTATTAACATATAAAAAAAAGAAAAAAAAAAAACAAAAACAAAGTTAAAAAGAAAATCAAATCAAAAGGACAAATTAAAACAAAAAGGAGGATTGAAGGAAAAGAAGGGGTTAACGAAAAATCAGAATGAGCCAATATAGAACTAGATGCAGGTGTGAAATATAAATTAGAGCTCTTAAAGAATCAAATGAATTTCTTAAAACTAAACTTACAAACGTGGAAAAAGCATTTAATGAACTTCAAGAACGAATGAGTAAAAATGGGTTATACATGAGAAATATCTAGAAAACATTTAAGTAGCTTAACAATCTTTAAATGACATGAGATATTTATCGAAGCAAGAGCTAGAATTGTTCACAACTAATCAAAATCAAGAAAATCAAAATTATGAATAAAGAATAAAGTTTTGTTTATTAACATTTAAAAAAAAGAAAAAAAAAACAAAACCAAAGTTAAAAAGAAAATCAAATCAAAAGGACAAATTAAAACAAGAAGGAGGATTAAAAAGGAAAAGAAAGGGGTTAACGAAAAATCAGAATGAGCCAATATAGAACTAGATTCAGGTGTGTCATAGAAATAAGAGCTCTTAAAGAATCAAATGAATTTCTTAAAACTAAGCTTTCAAACGTGGAAAAAGCATTTAATGAACTTCAAGAACGAATAATTAAAAATGGGTTATACTTGAGAAATATCTAGAAACCATTTAAGTAGCTTAACAATCTTTAAATAATATGAGATATTTATTGAAGCAAGAGCTAGAAATGTTCACAACTGATCAAAATCAAGGAAATCAAAATCATGAATAAAGAATAAAGTTTTCGTTATTAACATTAAAAAAAAATAAAAACTAAATATAACGTAAAAAAGAAAATCAAATCAAAAGGACAATTAATAAAAAAAACGTTTTAAAAGGAATAAGAGGGGTTAACGAAATGTCAGAATGAGCCAATATAGAACTAGATTCAGGTGTGTCATAGAAATAAGAGCTCTTAAAGAATCAAATGAATTTCTTAAAACTAAGCTTTCAAACGTGGAAAAAGCATTTAATGAACTTCAAGAACGAATAATAAAAAATGGGTTATACATGAGAAATATCTAGAAACCATTTAAGTAGCTTAACAATCTTTAAATAATATGAGATATTTATTGAAGCAAGAGCTAGAAATGTTCACAACTCATCAAAATCAAGGAAATCAAAATCATGAATAAAAAAAAAAGATTTCGTTATTAACATTAAAAAAAAATAAACACTAAATATAACGTAAAAAAGAAAATCAAATCAAAAGGACAATTAATAAAAAAAACGTTTTAAAAGGAATAAGAGGGGTTAACGAAATGTCAGAATGAGCCAATATAGAACTAGATGCAGGTGTGAAATATAAATTAGTGCTCTTAAAGAATCAAATGAATTTCCTAAAACTAAGCTTTCAAACGTGGAAAAAGCATTTAATGAACTTCAAGAACGAATGATTAAAAATGGGTTATACATGAGAAATATCTAGAAAACATTCAAGTAACTCAACAATCTTTAAATGACATGAGATATTTATCGAAGCAAGAGCTAGAAATGTTCACAACTAATCAAAATTAAGGAAATCAAAATTATGAATAAAGAATAAAGTTTTGTTTATTAACATATAAAAAAAAGAAAAAAAAAACAAAACCAAGGTTAAAAAGAAAATCAAATCAAAAGGACAAATTAAAACAAGAAGGAGGATTAAAAAGGAAAAGAAAGGGGTTAACGAAAAATCAGAATGAGCCAATATAGAACTAGATTCAGGTGTGTCATAGAAATAAGAGCTCTTAAAGAATCAAATGAATTTCTTAAAACTAAGCTTTCAAACGTGGAAAAAGCATTTAATGAACTTCAAGAACGAATAATTAAAAATGGGTTATACATGAGAAATATCTAGAAACCATTTAAGTAGCTTAACAATCTTTAAATAATATGAGATATTTATTGAAGCAAGAGCTAGAAATGTTCACAACTGATCAAAATCAAGGAAATCAAAATCATGAATAAAGAATAAAGTTTTCGTTATTAACATTTAAAAAAAATAAAAACTAAATATAACGTAAAAAAGAAAATCAAATCAAAAGGACAAATTAAAACAAAAAGGAGGATTGAAGGAAAAGAAGGGGTTAACGAAAAATCAGAATGAGCCAATATAGAACTAGATTCAGGTGTGTCATAGAAATAAGAGCTCTTAAAGAATCAAATGAATTTCTTAAAACTAAACTTACAAACGTGGAAAAAGCATTTAATGAACTTCAAGAACGAATGATTAAAAATGGGTTATACATGAGAAATATCTAGAAAACATTTAAGTAGCTTAACAATCTTTTAATGACATGAGATATTTATCGAAGCAAGAGCTAGAATTGTTCACAACTAATCAAAATCAAGAAAATCAAAATTATGAATAAAGAATAGAGTTTTGTTTATTAACATATAAAAAAAAGAAAAAAAAAAACAAAACCAAAGTTAAAAAGAAAATCAAATCAAAAGGACAAATTAAAACAAGAAGGAGGATTAAAAAGGAAAAGAAAGGGGTTAACGAAAAATCAGAATGAGCCAATATAGAACTAGATTCAGGTGTGTCATAGAAATAAGAGCTCTTAAAGAATCAAATGAATTTCTTAAAACTAAGCTTTCAAACGTGGAAAAAGCATTTAATGAACTTCAAGAACGAATAATTAAAAATGGGTTATACATGAGAAATATCTAGAAACCATTTAAGTAGCTTAACAATCTTTAAATAATATGAGATATTTATTGAAGCAAGAGCTAGAAATGTTCACAACTAATCAAAATCAAGGAAATCAAAATCATGAATAAAAAAAAAAGATTTCGTTATTAACATTAAAAAAAAATAAAAACTAAATATAACGTAAAAAAGAAAATCAAATCAAAAGGACAATTAATAAAACGTTTTAAAAGGAATAAGAGGGGTTAACGAAAAGTCAGAATGAGCCAATATAGAACTAGATGCAGGTGTGAAATATAAATTAGAGCTCTTAAAGAATCAAATGAATTTCCTAAAACTAAGCTTTCAAACGTGGAAAAAGCATTTAATGAACTTCAAGAACGAATAATTAAAAATGGGTTATACATGAGAAATATCTAGAAAACATTTAAGTAGCTTAACAATCTTTAAATAATATGAGATATTTATTGAAGCAAGAGCTAGAAATGTTCACAACTGATCAAAATCAAGGAAATCAAAATCATGAATAAAGAATAAAGTTTTGTTTATTAACATATAAAAAAAAGAAAAAAAAAAAACAAAACCAAAGTTAAAAAGAAAATCAAATCAAAAGGACAAATTAAAACAAGAAGGAGGATTGAAAAGGAAAAGAAAGGGGTTAACGAAAAATCAGAATGAGCCAATATAGAACTAGATTCAGGTGTGTCATAGAAATAAGAGCTCTTAAAGAATCAAATGAATTTCTTAAAACTAAGCTTTCAAACGTGGAAAAAGCATTTAATGAACTTCAAGAACGAATAATTAAAAATGGGTTATACATGAGAAATATCTAGAAAACATTTAAGTAGCTCAACAATCTTTAAATGGCATGAGATATTTTCGAAGCAAGAGCTAGAAATGTTCACAACTAATCAAAATCAAGGAAATCAAAATCATGAATAAAAAAAAAAGATTTCGTTATTAACATTAAAAAAAAATAAAAACTAAATATAACGTAAAAAAGAAAATCAAATCAAAAGGACAATTAATAAAACGTTTTAAAAGGAATAAGAGGGGTTAACGAAAAGTCAGAATGAGCCAATATAGAACTAGATGCAGGTGTGAAATATAAATTAGAGCTCTTAAAGAATCAAATGAATTTCCTAAAACTAAGCTTTCAAACGTGGAAAAAGCATTTAATGAACTTCAAGAACGAATAATTAAAAATGGGTTATACATGAGAAATATCTAGAAAACATTTAAGTAGCTTAACAATCTTTAAATAATATGAGATATTTATTGAAGCAAGAGCTAGAAATGTTCACAACTGATCAAAATCAAGGAAATCAAAATCATGAATAAAGAATAAAGTTTTGTTTATTAACATATAAAAAAAAGAAAAAAAAAAAACAAAACCAAAGTTAAAAAGAAAATCAAATCAAAAGGACAAATTAAAACAAGAAGGAGGATTGAAAAGGAAAAGAAAGGGGTTAACGAAAAATCAGAATGAGCCAATATAGAACTAGATTCAGGTGTGTCATAGAAATAAGAGCTCTTAAAGAATCAAATGAATTTCTTAAAACTAAGCTTTCAAACGTGGAAAAAGCATTTAATGAACTTCAAGAACGAATAATTAAAAATGGGTTATACATGAGAAATATCTAGAAAACATTTAAGTAGCTCAACAATCTTTAAATGGCATGAGATATTTTCGAAGCAAGAGCTAGAAATGTTCACAACTGATCAAAATCAAGGAAATCAAAATCATGAATAAAGAATAAAGTTTTCGTTATTAACATTAAAAAAAAATAAAAACTAAATATAACGTAAAAAAGAAAATCAAATCAAAAGGACAATTAATAAAAAAAACGTTTTAAAAGGAATAAGAGGGGTTAACGAAATGTCAGAATGAGCCAATATAGAACTAGATTCAGGTGTGTCATAGAAATAAGAGCTCTTAAAGAATCAAATGAATTTCCTAAAACTAAGCTTTCAAACGTGGAAAAAGCATTTAATGAACTTCAAGAACGAATGATTAAAAATGGGTTATAAATGAGAAATATCTAGAAAACATTCAAGTAACTCAACAATCTTTAAATGACATGAGATATTTATCGAAGCAAGAGCTAGAAATGTTCACAACTAATCAAAATTAAGGAAATCAAAATTATGAATAAAGAATAAAGTTTTGTTTATTAACATATAAAAAAAAGAAAAAAAAAAAACAAAACCAAAGTTAAAAAGAAAATCAAATCAAAAGGACAAATTAAAACAAGAAGGAGGATTGAAAAGGAAAAGAAAGGGGTTAACGAAAAATCAGAATGAGCCAATATAGAACTAGATTCAGGTGTGTCATAGAAATAAGAGCTCTTAAAGAATCAAATGAATTTCTTAAAACTAAGCTTTCAAACGTGGAAAAAGCATTTAATGAACTTCAAGAACGAATAATTAAAAATGGGTTATACATGAGAAATATCTAGAAAACATTTAAGTAGCTTAACAATCTTTTAATGACATGAGATATTTATCGAAGCAAGAGCTAGAAATGTTCACAACTAATCAAAATTAAGGAAATCAAAATTATGAATAAAGAATAAAGTTTTGTTTATTAACATATAAAAAAAAGAAAAAAAAAAAACAAAAACAAAGTTAAAAAGAAAATCAAATCAAAAGGACAAATTAAAACAAAAAGGAGGATTGAAGGAAAAGAAGGGGTTAACGAAAAATCAGAATGAGCCAATATAGAACTAGATTCAGGTGTGTCATAGAAATAAGAGCTCTTAAAGAATCAAATGAATTTCTTAAAACTAAACTTACAAACGTGGAAAAAGCATTTAATGAACTTCAAGAACGAATGATTAAAAATGGGTTATACATGAGAAATATCTAGAAACCATTTAAGTAGCTTAACAATCTTTAAATAATATGAGATATTTATTGAAGCAAGAGCTAGAAATGTTCACAACTGATCAAAATCAAGGAAATCAAAATCATGAATAAAGAATAAAGTTTTCGTTATTAACATTAAAAAAAAATAAAAACTAAATATAACGTAAAAAAGAAAATCAAATCAAAAGGACAATTAATAAAACGTTTTAAAAGGAATAAGAGGGGTTAACGAAAAATCAGAATGAGCCAATATAGAACTAGATGCAGGTGTGAAATATAAATTAGAGCTCTTAAAGAATCAAATGAATTTCCTAAAACTAAGCTTTCAAACGTGGAAAAAGCATTTAATGAACTTCAAGAACGAATGATTAAAAATGGGTTATACATGAGAAATATCTAGAAAACATTCAAGTAACTCAACAATCTTTAAATGACATGAGATATTTATCGAAGCAAGAGCTAGAAATGTTCACAACTAATCAAAATTAAGGAAATCAAAATTATGAATAAAGAATAAAGTTTTGTTTATTAACATATAAAAAAAAGAAAAAAAAAAAACAAAAACAAAGTTAAAAAGAAAATCAAATCAAAAGGACAAATTAAAACAAAAAGGAGGATTAAAAAGGAAAAGAAAGGGGTTAACGAAAAATCAGAATGAGCCAATATAGAACTAGATTCAGGTGTGTCATAGAAATAAGAGCTCTTAAAGAATCAAATGAATTTCTTAAAACTAAGCTTTCAAACGTGGAAAAAGCATTTAATGAACTTCAAGAACGAATAATTAAAAATGGGTTATACATGAGAAATATCTAGAAACCATTTAAGTAGCTTAACAATCTTTAAATAATATGAGATATTTATTGAAGCAAGAGCTAGAAATGTTCACAACTCATCAAAATCATGAATAAAAAAAAAAGATTTCGTTATTAACATTTAAAAAAAATAAAAACTAAATATAACGTAAAAAAGAAAATCAAATCAAAAGGACAATTAATAAAAAAAACGTTTTAAAAGGAATAAGAGGGGTTAACGAAATGTCAGAATGAGCCAATATAGAACTAGATGCAGGTGTGAAATATAAATTAGAGCTCTTAAAGAATCAAATGAATTTCCTGAAACTAAGCTTTCAAACGTGGAAAAAGTATTTAATGAACTTCAAGAACGAATGATTAAAAATGGGTTATACATGAGAAATATCTAGAAAACATTCAAGTACCTCAACAATCTTTAAATGACATGAGATATTTATCGAAGCAAGAGCTAGAAATGTTCACAACTAATCAAAATTAAGAAAATCAAAATTATGAATAAAGAATAAAGTTTTGTTTATTAACATTTTAAAAAAAGAAAAAAAAAACAAAACCAAAGTTAAAAAGAAAATCAAATCAAAAGGACAAATTAAAACAAAAAGGAGGATTAAAGAAAAAGAAGGGGTTAACGAAAAGTCAGAATGAGCCAATATAGAACTAGATTCAGTTGTGTCATAGAAATAAGAGCTCTTAAAGAATCAAATGAATTTCTTAAAACTAAACTTTGAAACGTGGAAAAAGCATTTAATGAACATCAAGAACGAATAAATAAAAATGGGTTATACATGAGAAATATCTAGAAAACATTTAAGTAGCTTAACAATCTTTAAATGATATGAGATATTTTTCGAAGCAAGAGCTAGAAATGTTCACTACTGATCAAAATCAAGAAAATAAAAATCATGAATAAAAAAAAAGTGTTCTTTGACATATAAAAAAAAGAAGAAAAAAAAACCAAAGTTAAAAAGAAAATCAAATCAAAAGGACAAATTAAAACAAGAAGGAGGATTAAAACGGAAAAGAAGGGGTTAACGAAAAATCGGAATGAGCCAATATAGAACTAGATGCAGGTGTGAAATATAAATTAGACCTCTTAAAGAATCAAATGAATTTCTTAAAAGTAAGCTTTCAAACGTGGAAAAAGCATTTTATGAACTTCAAGAACGAATGATTAAAAATGGGTTATAAATGAGAAATATCTAGAAAACATTCAAGTAACTCAAAAATCTTTAAATGACATGAGATATTTGCGAAGCAAGAGCTAGAAATGTTCACAACTAATCAAAATTAAGGAAATCAAAATTATGAATAAAGAATAAAGTTTTGTTTATTAACATATAAAAAAAAGAAAAAAAAAACAAAACCAAAGTTAAAAAGAAAATCAAATCAAAAGGACAAATTAAAACAAAAAGGAGGATTAAAGAAAAAGAAGGAGTTAACGAAAAATCAGAATGAGCCAATATAGAACTAGATTCAGGTGTGTCATAGAAATAAGAGCTCTTAAAGAATCAAATGAATTTCTTAAAAGTAAGCTTTCAAACGTGGAAAAAGCATTTTATGAACTTCAAGAACGAATGATTAAAAATGGGTTATTAATGAGAAATATCTAGAAAACATTCAAGTAACTCAAAAATCTTTAAATGACATGAGAAATTAATCGCAGCAAGAGCTAGAAATGTTCACAACTGATCAAAATCAAGAAAAAAAAAATCATGAATAAAAAAAAAGTGTTCTTTAACATATAAAAAAGAGAAAAAAAAACAAACCAAAGTTAAAAAGAAAATCAAATCAAAAGGACAAAGTAAAAACAAAAAGGAGGATTAAAGAAAAAGAAGGGGTTAACGAAAAATCAGAATGAGCCAATATAGAACTAGATTCAGGTGTGTCAGAGAAATAAGTGCTCTTAAAGAATCAAATGAATTTCTTAAAACTAAGCTTCAAACGTGGAAAAAGCATTTAATGAACATCAAGAACAAATAAATAAAAATGGGTTATACATGAGAAATATCTAGAAAACATTTAAGTAGCTTAACAATCTTTAAATGACATGAGATATTTATTGAAGCAAGAGCTAGAAATGTTCACAACTAATCAAAATCAAGAAAATCAAAATCATGAATAAAAAAAAAAGTGTTCTTTAACATATAAAAAAAAGAAAAAAAAAACAAAACCAAAGTTAAAAAGAAAATCAAATCAAAAGGACAAATTAAAACAAAAAGGAGGATTAAAAGGGAAAAGAAGGGGTTAACGAAAAATCAGAATGAGCCAATATAGAACTAGATGCAGGTGTGTCATAGAAATAAGAGCTCTTAAAGAATCAAATGAATTTCTTAAAACTAAGCTTTCAAACGTGGAAAAAGCATTTTATGAAAATCAAGAACGAATAAATAAAAATGGGTTATAAATGAGAAATATCTAGAAAACATTTAAGTAGCTCAACAATCTTTAAATGGCATGAGATATTTTCGAAGCAAGAGCTAGAAATGTTCACAACTAATCAAAATCAAGAAAATCTAAATCATGAATAAGGAATAAAGTTTTCTTTATTAACATTTAAAAAAAATAAAAACTAAATATAACGTAAAAAAGAAAATCAAATCAAAAGGACAATTAAAAAAAAAACGTTTTATAAGGAATAAGAGGGGTTAACGAAAAGTCAGAATGAGCCTATATAGAACTAGATGCAGGTGTGAAATATAAATTAGACCTCTTAAAGAATCAAATGAATTTCTTAAAACTAAGCTTTCAAACGTGGAAAAAGCATTTTATGAACTTCAAGAACGAATGATTAAAAATGGTGTTATACATGAGAAATATCTAGAAAACATTCAAGTAACTCAAAAATCTTTAAATGACATGAGATATTTGCGAAGCAAGAGCTAGAAATGTTCACAACTAATCAAAATTAAGAAAATCAAAATTATGAATAAAGAATAAAGTTTTGTTTATTAACATATAAAAACAAGAAAAATAAAACAAAACCAAAGTTAAAAAGAAAATCAAATCAAAAGGACAAATTAAAACAAAAAGGAGGATTATAGAAAAAGAAGAGGTTAACGAAATATCAGAATGAGCCAATATAGAACTACATGCAGGTGTGAATTAGAAATTAGATCTCTTAAAGAATCGAATGAATTTCTTAAAACTAAGCTTTCAAATGTGGAAAAAGCATTTTATGAACTTCACGAACGAATGATTAAAAATGGGTTATACATGAGAAATATCTAGTTAACATTTAAGTAACTCAGCAATCTTTAAATGATATGAGATATTTATTGAAGCAAGAGCTAGAAATGTTAACAACTAATCAAAATCAAGAACATCAAAATCAAGGAAATCAAAATCATGAATAAAGAATAAAGTTTTCTTTATTAACATTTAAAAAAAATAAAAACTAAATATAACGTAAAAAAGAAAATCAAATCAAAAGGACAATTAAAAAAAAAACGTTTTAAAAGAAATAAGAGGGGTTAACGAAAAGTCAGACTGAGCCAATATAGAACTAGATGCAGGTGTGAAATATAAATTAGACCTCTTAAAGAATCAAATGAATTTCTTAAAACTAAGCTTTCAAACGTGGAAAAAGCATTTTATGAACTTCAAGAACGAATGATTAAAAATGGTGTTATACATGAGAAATATCTAGAAAACATTCAAGTAACTCAACAATCTTTAAATGATATGAGATATTTATTGAAGCAAGAGCTAGAAATGTTAATAACTAATCAAAATCAAGAACATCAAAATCAAGGAAATCAAAATCATGAATAAAGAATAAAGTTTTCTTTATTAACATTTAAAAAAAATAAAAACTAAATATAACGTAAAAAAGAAAATCAAATCAAAAGGACAATTAAAAAAAAAACGTTTTAAAAGGAATAAGAGGGGTTAACGAAAAGTCAGACTGAGCCAATATAGAACTAGATGCAGGTGTGAAATATAAATTAGACCTCTTAAAGAATCAAATGAATTTCTTAAAACTAAGCTTTCAAACGTGGAAAAAGCATTTTATGAACTTCAAGAACGAATGATTAAAAATGGTGTTATACATGAGAAATATCTAGAAAACATTCAATTAACTCAAAAATCTTTAAATGACATGAGATATTTGCGAAGCAAGAGCTAGAAATGTTCACAACTAATCAAAATTAAGAAAATCAAAATTATGAATAAAGAATAAAGTTTTGTTTATTAACATATAAAAAAAGAAAAATAAAACAAAACCAAAGTTAAAAAGAAAATCAAATCAAAAGGACAAATTAAAACAAAAAGGAGGATTATAGAAAAAGAAGAGGTTAACGAAAAATCAGAATGAGCCAATATAGAACTACATGCAGGTGTGAATTAGAAATTAGATCTCTTAAAGAATCAAATGAATTTCTTAAAACTAAGCTTTCAAATGTGGAAAAAGCATTTTATGAACTTCACGAACGAATGATTAAAAATGGGTTATACATGAGAAATATCTAGTTACCATTTAAGTAACTCAGCAATCTTTAAATGATATGAGATATTTATTGAAGCAAGAGCTAGAAATGTTAACAACTAATCAAAATCAAGAAAATCTAAATCATGAATAAAAAAAAAAGTGTTCTTAAACATATAAAAAAAAGAAAAAAAAAACAAAACCAAAGTTAAAAAGAAAATCAAATCAAAAGGACAAATTAAAACAAAAAGGAGGATTAAAAGGGAAAAGAAGGGGTTAACGAAAAATCAGAATGAGCCAATATAGAACTAGATGCAGGTGTGAAATATAAATTAGACCTCTTAAAGAATCAAATGAATTTCTTAAAACTAAGCTTTCAAACGTGGAAAAAGCATTTTATGAACTTCAAGAACGAATGATTAAAAATGGTGTTATACATGAGAAATATCTAGAAAACATTCAAGTAACTCAACAATCTTTAAATGATATGAGATATTTATTGAAGCAAGAGCTAGAAATGTTAACAACAAATCAAAATCAAGAACATCAAAATCAAGGAAATCAAAATCATGAATAAAGAATAAAGTTTTCTTTATTAACATTTAAAAAAAATAAAAACTAAATATAACGTGAAAAAGACAATCAAATCAAAAGGACAATTAAAAAAAAAACGTTTTAAAAGGAATAAGAGGGGTTAACGAAAAGTCAGACTGAGCCAATATAGAACTAGATGCAGGTGTGAAATATAAATTAGACCTCTTAAAGAATCAAATGAATTTCTTAAAACTAAGCTTTCAAACGTGGAAAAAGCATTTTATGAACTTCAAGAACGAATGATTAAAAATGGTGTTATACATGAGAAATATCTAGAAAACATTCAAGTAACTCAAAAATCTTTAAATGACATGAGATATTTGCGAAGCAAGAGCTAGAAATGTTCACAACTAATCAAAATTATGAATAAAGAATAAAGTTTTGTTTATTAACATATAAAAAAAAAGAAAAAAAAAACAAAACCAAAGTTAAAAAGAAAATCAAATCAAAAGGACAAATTAAAACAAGAAGGAGGATTAAAAAGGAAAAGAAGGGGTTAACGAAAAATCAGAATGAGCCAATATAGAACTACATGCAGGTGTGAATTAGAAATTAGATCTCTTAAAGAATCAAATGAATTTCTTAAAACTAAGCTTTCAAATGTGGAAAAAGCATTTTATGAACTTCACGAACGAATGATTAAAAATGGGTTATACATGAGAAATATCTAGAAAACATTCAAGTAACTCAACAATCTTTAAATGACATGACATATTTATCGAAGCAAGAGCTAGAAATGTTCACAACTAATCAAAATTAAGGAAATCAAAATTATGAATAAAGAATAAAGTTTTGTTTATTAACATATAAAAAAAAGAAAAAAAAAAACAAAACCAAAGTTAAAAAGAAAATCAAATCAAAAGGACAAATTAAAACAAAAAGGAGGATTAAAGGAAAAGAAGGGGTTAACGAAAAATCAGAATGAGCCAATATAGAACTAGATTCAGGTGTGTCATAGAAATAAGAGCTCTTAAAGAATCAAATGAATTTCTTAAAACTAAGCTTTCAAACGTGGAAAAAGCATTTAATGAACATCAAGAACGAATAAATAAAAATGGGCTATATATGAGAAATATCTAGAAAACATTTAAGTAGCTTAACAATCTTTAAATGGCATGAGATATTTATTGAAGCAAGAGCTCGAAATGTTCACAACTAATCAAAATCAAGAAAATCAAAATCATGAATTAAAAAAAAGTTTTCTTTGACATATAAAAAAAAAAGAAAAAAAAACCAAAGTTAAAAATAAAATCAAATCAAAAGGACAAATTAAAACAAGAAGAAGGATTAAAAAGGAAAAGAAGGGGTTAATGAAAAATCATTATGAGCCAATATAGAACTAGATTCAGGTGTGTCATAGAAATAAGAGCTCTTAAAGAATCAAATGAAATTCTTAAAACTAAGCTTTCAAACGTGGAAAAAGCATTTAATGAACTTCCAGAACGAATGATTAAAAATGGGTTTTACATGAGAAATATCTAGTTAACATTTAAGTAACTCAACAATCTTTAAATGATATGAGATCTTTTTCGAAGCAAGAGCTAGAATTGTTCACAACTAATCAAAATCAAGAAAATTAAAATCATGAATAAAAAAAAAAAGTTTTCTTTGACATATAAAAAAAAGAAGAAAAAAAAACCAAAGTTAAAAAGAAAATCAAATTAAAAGGACAAATTAAAACAAGAAGAAGTATTAAAAAGGAAAAGAAGGGGCTAACGAAAAATCGGAATGAGCCAATATAGAACTAGATTCAGGTGTGTCATAGAAATAAGAGCTCTTAAAGAATCATATGAATTTCTTAACACTAAGCTTTCAAACGTGGAAAAAGCATTTAATGAACATCAAGAACGAATAAATAAAAATGGGTTATACGAAAACATTTAAGTAGCATAACAATCTTTAAATGACATGAGATATTTATTGAAGCAAGAGCTAGAAATGCTCACAACTAATCAAAATCAAGAAAATCAAAATCATGAATAAAAAAAAAAGTTTTCTTTGACATATAAAAAAAAGAAGAAAAAAAAACCAAAGTTAAAAAGAAAATCAAATCAAAAGGACAAATTAAAACAAGAAGGAGGATTAAAAAGGAAAAGAAGGGGTTAACGAAAAATCAGAATGAGCCAATATAGAACTAGATGCAGGTGTGAAATATAAATTAGAGCTCTTAAAGAATCAAATGAATTTCCTAAAACTAAGCTTTCAAACGTGGAAAAAGCATTTAATGAACTTCAAGAACGAAAGATTAAAAATGGGTTATACATGAGAAATATCTAGTTAACATTTAAGTAACTCAACAATCTTTAAATGATATGAGATATTTTTCGAAGCAAGAGCTAGAAATGTTCACAACTAATCAATATCAAGGAAGTCAAAATCATGAATAAAAAAAAAAAGTTTTCTTTGACATATAAAAAAAAGAAGAAAAAAAAACCAAAGTTAAAAAGAAAATCAAATCAAAAGGACAAATTAAAACAAGAAGGAGGATTAAAAAGGAAAAGAAGGGGTTAACGAAAAATCAGAATGAGCCAATATAGAACTAGATGCAGGTGTGAAATAGAAATTAGAACTCTTAAAGAATCAAATGAATTTCTTAAAACTAAGCTTTCAAACGTGGAAAAAGCATTTAATGAACATCAAGAACGAATGATTAAAAATGGTGTTATACATGAGAAATATCTAGAAAACATTCAAGTAACTCAAAAATCTTTAAATGACATGAGATATTTGCGAAGCAAGAGCTAGAAATGTTCACAACTAATCAAAATTAAGAAAATCAAAATTATGAATAAAGAATAAAGTTTTGTTTATTAACATATAAAAAAAAAGAAAAAAAAAACAAAACCAAAGTTAAAAAGAAAATCAAATCAAAAGGACAAATTAAAACAAGAAGGAGGATTAAAAAGGAAAAGAAGGGGTTAACGAAAAATCAGAATGAGCCAATATAGAACTACATGCAGGTGTGAATTAGAAATTAGATCTCTTAAAGAATCAAATGAATTTCTTAAAACTAAGCTTTCAAATGTGGAAAAAGCATTTTATGAACTTCACGAACGAATGATTAAAAATGGGTTATACATGAGAAATATCTAGAAAACATTCAAGTAACTCAACAATCTTTAAATGACATGACATATTTATCGAAGCAAGAGCTAGAAATGTTCACAACTAATCAAAATTAAGGAAATCAAAATTATGAATAAAGAATAAAGTTTTGTTTATTAACATATAAAAAAAAGAAAAAAAAAAACAAAACCAAAGTTAAAAAGAAAATCAAATCAAAAGGACAAATTAAAACAAAAAGGAGGATTAAAGGAAAAGAAGGGGTTAACGAAAAATCAGAATGAGCCAATATAGAACTAGATTCAGGTGTGTCATAGAAATAAGAGCTCTTAAAGAATCAAATGAATTTCTTAAAACTAAGCTTTCAAACGTGGAAAAAGCATTTAATGAACATCAAGAACGAATAAATAAAAATGGGCTATATATGAGAAATATCTAGAAAACATTTAAGTAGCTTAACAATCTTTAAATGGCATGAGATATTTATTGAAGCAAGAGCTCGAAATGTTCACAACTAATCAAAATCAAGAAAATCAAAATCATGAATTAAAAAAAAGTTTTCTTTGACATATAAAAAAAAAAGAAAAAAAAACCAAAGTTAAAAATAAAATCAAATCAAAAGGACAAATTAAAACAAGAAGAAGGATTAAAAAGGAAAAGAAGGGGTTAATGAAAAATCAGAATGAGCCAATATAGAACTAGATTCAGGTGTGTCATAGAAATAAGAGCTCTTAAAGAATCAAATGAAATTCTTAAAACTAAGCTTTCAAACGTGGAAAAAGCATTTAATGAACTTCCAGAACGAATGATTAAAAATGGGTTTTACATGAGAAATATCTAGTTAACATTTAAGTAACTCAACAATCTTTAAATGATATGAGATCTTTTTCGAAGCAAGAGCTAGAATTGTTCACAACTAATCAAAATCAAGAAAATTAAAATCATGAATAAAAAAAAAAAGTTTTCTTTGACATATAAAAAAAAGAAGAAAAAAAAACCAAAGTTAAAAAGAAAATCAAATTAAAAGGACAAATTAAAACAAGAAGAAGTATTAAAAAGGAAAAGAAGGGGCTAACGAAAAATCGGAATGAGCCAATATAGAACTAGATTCAGGTGTGTCATAGAAATAAGAGCTCTTAAAGAATCATATGAATTTCTTAACACTAAGCTTTCAAACGTGGAAAAAGCATTTAATGAACATCAAGAACGAATAAATAAAAATGGGTTATACGAAAACATTTAAGTAGCATAACAATCTTTAAATGACATGAGATATTTATTGAAGCAAGAGCTAGAAATGCTCACAACTAATCAAAATCAAGAACATCAAAATCAAGGAAATCAAAATCATGAATAAAGAATAAAGTTTTCTTTATTAACATTTAAAAAAAATAAAAACTAAATATAACGTAAAAAAGAAAATCAAATCAAAAGGACAATTAAAAAAAAAACGTTTTAAAAGGAATAAGAGGGGTTAACGAAAAGTCAGACTGCGCCAATATAGAACTAGATGCAGGTGTGAAATATAAATTAGACCTCTTAAAGAATCAAATGAATTTCTTAAAACTAAGCTTTCAAACGTGGAAAAAGCATTTTATGAACTTCAAGAACGAATGATTAAAAATGGTGTTATACATGAGAAATATCTAGAAAACATTCAAGTAACTCAACAATCTTTAAATGATATGAGATATTTATTGAAGCAAGAGCTAGAAATGTTAACAACAAATCAAAATCAAGAACATCAAAATCAAGGAAATCAAAATCATGAATAAAGAATAAAGTTTTCTTTATTAACATTTAAAAAAAATAAAAACTAAATATAACGTGAAAAAGACAATCAAATCAAAAGGACAATTAAAAAAAAAACGTTTTAAAAGGAATAAGAGGGGTTAACGAAAAGTCAGACTGAGCCAATATAGAACTAGATGCAGGTGTGAAATATAAATTAGACCTCTTAAAGAATCAAATGAATTTCTTAAAACTAAGCTTTCAAACGTGGAAAAAGCATTTTATGAACTTCAAGAACGAATGATTAAAAATGGTGTTATACATGAGAAATATCTAGAAAACATTCAAGTAACTCAAAAATCTTTAAATGACATGAGATATTTGCGAAGCAAGAGCTAGAAATGTTCACAACTAATCAAAATTAAGAAAATCAAAATTATGAATAAAGAATAAAGTTTTGTTTATTAACATATAAAAAAAAAGAAAAAAAAAACAAAACCAAAGTTAAAAAGAAAATCAAATCAAAAGGACAAATTAAAACAAGAAGGAGGATTAAAAAGGAAAAGAAGGGGTTAACGAAAAATCAGAATGAGCCAATATAGAACTACATGCAGGTGTGAATTAGAAATTAGATCTCTTAAAGAATCAAATGAATTTCTTAAAACTAAGCTTTCAAATGTGGAAAAAGCATTTTATGAACTTCACGAACGAATGATTAAAAATGGGTTATACATGAGAAATATCTAGAAAACATTCAAGTAACTCAACAATCTTTAAATGACATGACATATTTATCGAAGCAAGAGCTAGAAATGTTCACAACTAATCAAAATTAAGGAAATCAAAATTATGAATAAAGAATAAAGTTTTTGTTTATTAACATATAAAAAAAAGAAAAAAAAAAACAAAACCAAAGTTAAAAAGAAAATCAAATCAAAAGGACAAATTAAAACAAAAAGGAGGATTAAAGGAAAAGAAGGGGTTAACGAAAAATCAGAATGAGCCAATATAGAACTAGATTCAGGTGTGTCATAGAAATAAGAGCTCTTAAAGAATCAAATGAATTTCTTAAAACTAAGCTTTCAAACGTGGAAAAAGCATTTAATGAACATCAAGAACGAATAAATAAAAATGGGCTATATATGAGAAATATCTAGAAAACATTTAAGTAGCTTAACAATCTTTAAATGGCATGAGATATTTATTGAAGCAAGAGCTCGAAATGTTCACAACTAATCAAAATCAAGAAAATCAAAATCATGAATTAAAAAAAAGTTTTCTTTGACATATAAAAAAAAAAGAAAAAAAAACCAAAGTTAAAAATAAAATCAAATCAAAAGGACAAATTAAAACAAGAAGAAGGATTAAAAGGAAAAGAAGGGGTTAATGAAAAATCATTATGAGCCAATATAGAACTAGATTCAGGTGTGTCATAGAAATAAGAGCTCTTAAAGAATCAAATGAAATTCTTAAAACTAAGCTTTCAAACGTGGAAAAAGCATTTAATGAACTTCCAGAACGAATGATTAAAAATGGGTTTTACATGAGAAATATCTAGTTAACATTTAAGTAACTCAACAATCTTTAAATGATATGAGATCTTTTTCGAAGCAAGAGCTAGAATTGTTCACAACTAATCAAAATCAAGAAAATTAAAATCATGAATAAAAAAAAAAAGTTTTCTTTGACATATAAAAAAAAGAAGAAAAAAAAACCAAAGTTAAAAAGAAAATCAAATTAAAAGGACAAATTAAAACAAGAAGAAGTATTAAAAAGGAAAAGAAGGGGCTAACGAAAAATCGGAATGAGCCAATATAGAACTAGATTCAGGTGTGTCATAGAAATAAGAGCTCTTAAAGAATCATATGAATTTCTTAACACTAAGCTTTCAAACGTGGAAAAAGCATTTAATGAACATCAAGAACGAATAAATAAAAATGGGTTATACATGAGAAATATCTAGAAAACATTTAAGTAGCTTAACAATCTTTAAATGATATGAGATATTTTTCGAAGCAAGAGCTAGAAATGTTCACTACTGATCAAAATCAAGAAAATAAAAATCATGAATAAAAAAAAAGTGTTCTTTGACATATAAAAAAAAGAAGAAAAAAAAACCAAAGTTAAAAAGAAAATCAAATCAAAAGGACAAATTAAAACAAGAAGGAGGATTAAAACGGAAAAGAAGGGGTTAACGAAAAATCGGAATGAGCCAATATAGAACTAGATGCAGGTGTGAAATATAAATTAGACCTCTTAAAGAATCAAATGAATTTCTTAAAAGTAAGCTTTCAAACGTGGAAAAAGCATTTTATGAACTTCAAGAACGAATGATTAAAAATGGGTTATAAATGAGAAATATCTAGAAAACATTCAAGTAACTCAAAAATCTTTAAATGACATGAGATATTTGCGAAGCAAGAGCTAGAAATGTTCACAACTAATCAAAATTAAGGAAATCAAAATTATGAATAAAGAATAAAGTTTTGTTTATTAACATATAAAAAAAAGAAAAAAAAAACAAAACCAAAGTTAAAAAGAAAATCAAATCAAAAGGACAAATTAAAACAAAAAGGAGGATTAAAGAAAAAGAAGGGGTTAACGAAAAATCAGAATGAGCCAATATAGAACTAGATGCAGGTGTGAAATATAAATTAGAGCTCTTAAAGAATCAAATGAATTTCCTAAAACTAAGCTTTCAAACGTGGAAAAAGCATTTAATGAACTTCAAGAACGAAAGATTAAAAATGGGTTATACATGAGAAATATCTAGTTAACATTTAAGTAACTCAACAATCTTTAAATGATATGAGATATTTTTCGAAGCAAGAGCTAGAAATGTTCACAACTAATCAATATCAAGGAAGTCAAAATCATGAATAAAAAAAAAAAGTTTTCTTTGACATATAAAAAAAAGAAGAAAAAAAAAACCAAAGTTAAAAAGAAAATCAAATCAAAAGGACAAATTAAAACAAGAAGGAGGATTAAAAAGGAAAAGAAGGGGTTAACGAAAAATCAGAATGAGCCAATATAGAACTAGATGCAGGTGTGAAATAGAAATTAGAACTCTTAAAGAATCAAATGAATTTCTTAAAACTAAGCTTTCAAACGTGGAAAAAGCATTTAATGAACATCAAGAACGAATGATTAAAAATGGTGTTATACATGAGAAATATCTAGAAAACATTCAAGTAACTCAAAAATCTTTAAATGACATGAGATATTTGCGAAGCAAGAGCTAGAAATGTTCACAACTAATCAAAATTAAGAAAATCAAAATTATGAATAAAGAATAAAGTTTTGTTTATTAACATATAAAAAAAAAGAAAAAAAAAACAAAACCAAAGTTAAAAAGAAAATCAAATCAAAAGGACAAATTAAAACAAGAAGGAGGATTAAAAAGGAAAAGAAGGGGTTAACGAAAAATCAGAATGAGCCAATATAGAACTACATGCAGGTGTGAATTAGAAATTAGATCTCTTAAAGAATCAAATGAATTTCTTAAAACTAAGCTTTCAAATGTGGAAAAAGCATTTTATGAACTTCACGAACGAATGATTAAAAATGGGTTATACATGAGAAATATCTAGAAAACATTCAAGTAACTCAACAATCTTTAAATGACATGACATATTTATCGAAGCAAGAGCTAGAAATGTTCACAACTAATCAAAATTAAGGAAATCAAAATTATGAATAAAGAATAAAGTTTTGTTTATTAACATATAAAAAAAAGAAAAAAAAAAACAAAACCAAAGTTAAAAAGAAAATCAAATCAAAAGGACAAATTAAAACAAAAAGGAGGATTAAAGGAAAAGAAGGGGTTAACGAAAAATCAGAATGAGCCAATATAGAACTAGATTCAGGTGTGTCATAGAAATAAGAGCTCTTAAAGAATCAAATGAATTTCTTAAAACTAAGCTTTCAAACGTGGAAAAAGCATTTAATGAACATCAAGAACGAATAAATAAAAATGGGCTATATATGAGAAATATCTAGAAAACATTTAAGTAGCTTAACAATCTTTAAATGGCATGAGATATTTATTGAAGCAAGAGCTCGAAATGTTCACAACTAATCAAAATCAAGAAAATCAAAATCATGAATTAAAAAAAAGTTTTCTTTGACATATAAAAAAAAAAGAAAAAAAAACCAAAGTTAAAAATAAAATCAAATCAAAAGGACAAATTAAAACAAGAAGAAGGATTAAAAAGGAAAAGAAGGGGTTAATGAAAAATCAGAATGAGCCAATATAGAACTAGATTCAGGTGTGTCATAGAAATAAGAGCTCTTAAAGAATCAAATGAAATTCTTAAAACTAAGCTTTCAAACGTGGAAAAAGCATTTAATGAACTTCCAGAACGAATGATTAAAAATGGGTTTTACATGAGAAATATCTAGTTAACATTTAAGTAACTCAACAATCTTTAAATGATATGAGATCTTTTTCGAAGCAAGAGCTAGAATTGTTCACAACTAATCAAAATCAAGAAAATTAAAATCATGAATAAAAAAAAAAAGTTTTCTTTGACATATAAAAAAAAGAAGAAAAAAAAACCAAAGTTAAAAAGAAAATCAAATTAAAAGGACAAATTAAAACAAGAAGAAGTATTAAAAAGGAAAAGAAGGGGCTAACGAAAAATCGGAATGAGCCAATATAGAACTAGATTCAGGTGTGTCATAGAAATAAGAGCTCTTAAAGAATCATATGAATTTCTTAACACTAAGCTTTCAAACGTGGAAAAAGCATTTAATGAACATCAAGAACGAATAAATAAAAATGGGTTATACGAAAACATTTAAGTAGCATAACAATCTTTAAATGACATGAGATATTTATTGAAGCAAGAGCTAGAAATGCTCACAACTAATCAAAATCAAGAAAATCAAAATCATGAATAAAAAAAAAAGTTTTCTTTGACATATAAAAAAAAGAAGAAAAAAAAACCAAAGTTAAAAAGAAAATCAAATCAAAAGGACAAATTAAAACAAGAAGGAGGATTAAAAAGGAAAAGAAGGGGTTAACGAAAAATCAGAATGAGCCAATATAGAACTAGATGCAGGTGTGAAATATAAATTAGAGCTCTTAAAGAATCAAATGAATTTCCTAAAACTAAGCTTTCAAACGTGGAAAAAGCATTTAATGAACTTCAAGAACGAAAGATTAAAAATGGGTTATACATGAGAAATATCTAGTTAACATTTAAGTAACTCAACAATCTTTAAATGATATGAGATATTTTTCGAAGCAAGAGCTAGAAATGTTCACAACTAATCAATATCAAGGAAGTCAAAATCATGAATAAAAAAAAAAAGTTTTCTTTGACATATAAAAAAAAGAAGAAAAAAAAACCAAAGTTAAAAAGAAAATCAAATCAAAAGGACAAATTAAAACAAGAAGGAGGATTAAAAAGGAAAAGAAGGGGTTAACGAAAAATCAGAATGAGCCAATATAGAACTAGATGCAGGTGTGAAATAGAAATTAGAACTCTTAAAGAATCAAATGAATTTCTTAAAACTAAGCTTTCAAACGTGGAAAAAGCATTTAATGAACATCAAGAACGAATGATTAAAAATGGTGTTATACATGAGAAATATCTAGAAAACATTCAAGTAACTCAAAAATCTTTAAATGACATGAGATATTT
Organism: Anthrax anthrax; assembly: GCA_963971155.1. NCBI lineage: Eukaryota > Metazoa > Arthropoda > Insecta > Diptera > Bombyliidae > Anthrax > Anthrax anthrax. Next base: position 712,755 of record OZ020125.1, on the reverse strand, counting down.
GCGAAGCAAGAGCTAGAAATGTTCACAACTAATCAAAATTAAGAAAATCAAAATTATGAATAAAGAATAAAGTTTTGTTTATTAACATATAAAAACAAGAAAAATAAAACAAAACCAAAGTTAAAAAGAAAATCAAATCAAAAGGACAAATTAAAACAAAAAAGAGGATTATAGAAAAAGAAGAGGTTAACGAAATATCAGAATGAGCCAATATAGAATTACATGCAGGTGTGAATTAGAAATTAGATCTCTTAAAGAATCAAATGAATTTCTTAAAACTAAGCTTTCAAATGTGGAAAAAGCATTTTATGAACTTCACGAACGAATGATTAAAAATGGGTTATACATGAGAAATATCTAGTTAACATTTAAGTAACTCAGCAATCTTTAAATGATATGAGATATTTATTGAAGCAAGAGCTAGAAATGTTAACAACTAATCAAAATCAAGAACATCAAAATCAAGGAAATCAAAATCATGAATAAAGAATAAAGTTTTCTTTATTAACATTTAAAAAAAATAAAAACTAAATATAACGTAAAAAAGAAAATCAAATCAAAAGGACAATAAAAAAAAAAACGTTTTAAAAGAAATAAGAGGGGTTAACGAAAAGTCAGACTGAGCCAATATAGAACTAGATGCAGGTGTGAAATATAAATTAGACCTCTTAAAGAATCAAATGAATTTCTTAAAACTAAGCTTTCAAACGTGGAAAAAGCATTTTATGAACATCAAGAACGAATAAATAAAAATGGGTTATACATGAGAAATATCTAGAAAACATTTAAGTAGCTTAACAATCTTTAAATGACATGAGATATTTATTGAAGCAAGAGCTAGAAATGTTAATAACTAATCAAAATCAAGAACATCAAAATCAAGGAAATTAAAATCATGAATAAAGAATAAAGTTTTCTTTATTAACATTTAAAAAAAATAAAAACTAAATATAACGTAAAAAAGAAAATCAAATCAAAAGGACAATTAAAAAAAAAACGTTTTAAAAGGAATAAGAGGGGTTAACGAAAAGTCAGACTGAGCCAATATAGAACTAGATGCAGGTGTGAAATATAAATTAGACCTCTTAAAGAATCAAATGAATTTCTTAAAACTAAGCTTTCAAACGTGGAAAAAGCATTTTATGAACTTCAAGAACGAATGATTAAAAATGGTGTTATACATGAGAAATATCTAGACAACATTCAATTAACTCAAAAATCTTTAAATGACATGAGATATTTGCGAAGCAAGAGCTAGAAATGTTCACAACTAATCAAAATTAAGAAAATCAAAATTATGAATAAAGAATAAAGTTTTGTTTATTAACATATAAAAAAAAGAAAAATAAAACAAAACCAAAGTTAAAAAGAAAATCAAATCAAAAGGACAAATTAAAACAAAAAGGAGGATTATAGAAAAAGAAGAGGTTAACGAAAAATCAGAATGAGCCAATATAGAACTACATGCAGGTGTGAATTAGAAATTAGATCTCTTAAAGAATCAAATGAATTTCTTAAAACTAAGCTTTCAAATGTGGAAAAAGCATTTTATGAACTTCACGAACGAATGATTAAAAATGGGTTATACATGAGAAATATCTAGTTAACATTTAAGTAACTCAGCAATCTTTAAATGATATGAGATATTTATTGAAGCAAGAGCTAGAAATGTTCACAACTAATCAAAATCAAGAAAATCAAAATCATGAATAAAAAAAAAGTGTTCTTTAACATATAAAAAAAAGAAAAAAAAAACAAAACCAAAGTTAAAAAGAAAATCAAATCAAAAGGACAAATTAAAACAAAAAGGAGGATTAAAAGGGAAAAGAAGGGGTTAACGAAAAATCAGAATGAGCCAATATAGAACTAGATTCAGGTGTGTCATAGAAATAAGAGCTCTTAAAGAATCAAATGAATTTCTTAAAACTAAGCTTTCAAACGTGGAAAAAGCATTTTATGAAAATCAAGAACGAATAAATAAAAATGGGTCATAAATGAGAAATATCTAGAAAACATTTAAGTAGCTCAACAATCTTTAAATGGCATGAGATATTTTCGAAGCAAGAGCTAGAAATGTTCACAACTAATCAAAATCAAGAAAATCTAAATCATGAATAAGGAATAAAGTTTTCTTTATTAACATTTAAAAAAAATAAAAACTAAATATAACGTAAAAAAGAAAATCAAATCAAAAGGACAATTAAAAAAAAAACGTTTTATAAGGAATAAGAGGGGTTAACGAAAAGTCAGAATGAGCCTATATAGAACTAGATGCAGGTGTGAAATATAAATTAGACCTCTTAAAGAATCAAATGAATTTCTTAAAACTAAGCTTTCAAACGTGGAAAAAGCATTTTATGAACTTCAAGAACGAATAAATAAAAATGGGTTATACATGAGAAATATCTAGAAAACATTTAAGTAGCTTAACAATCTTTAAATGACATGAGATATTTATTGAAGCAAGAGCTAGAAATGTTAACAACTAATCAAAATCAAGAACATCAAAATCAAGGAAATCAAAATCATGAATAAAGAATAAAGTTTTCTTTATTAACATTTAAAAAAAATAAAAACTAAATATAACGTAAAAAAGAAAATCAAATCAAAAGGACAATTAAAAAAAAACGTTTTAAAAGAAATAAGAGGGGTTAACGAAAAGTCAGACTGAGCCAATATAGAACTAGATGCAGGTGTGAAATATAAATTAGACCTCTTAAAGAATCAAATGAATTTCTTAAAACTAAGCTTTCAAACGTGGAAAAAGCATTTTATGAACATCAAGAACGAATAAATAAAAATGGGTTATACATGAGAAATATCTAGAAAACATTTAAGTAGCTTAACAATCTTTAAATGACATGAGATATTTATTGAAGCAAGAGCTAGAAATGTTAATAACTAATCAAAATCAAGAACATCAAAATCAAGGAAATCAAAATCATGAATAAAGAATAAAGTTTTCTTTATTAACATTTAAAAAAAATAAAAACTAAATATAACGTAAAAAAGAAAATCAAATCAAAAGGACAATTAAAAAAAAAACGTTTTAAAAGGAATAAGAGGGGTTAACGAAAAGTCAGACTGAGCCAATATAGAACTAGATGCAGGTGTGAAATATAAATTAGACCTCTTAAAAAATCAAATGAATTTCTTAAAACTAAGCTTTCAAACGTGGAAAAAGCATTTTATGAACTTCAAGAACGAATGATTAAAAATGGTGTTATACATGAGAAATATCTAGAAAACATTCAATTAACTCAAAAATCTTTAAATGACATGAGATATTTGCGAAGCAAGAGCTAGAAATGTTCACAACTAATCAAAATTAAGAAAATCAAAATTATGAATAAAGAATAAAGTTTTGTTTATTAACATATAAAAAAAAGAAAAATAAAACAAAACCAAAGTTAAAAAGAAAATCAAATCAAAAGGACAAATTAAAACAAAAAGGAGGATTAAAGAAAAAGAAGGGGTTAACGAAAAATCAGAATGAGCCAATATAGAACTAGATTCAGGTGTGTCAGAGAAATAAGAGCTCTTAAAGAATCAAATGAATTTCTTAAAACTAAGCTTTCAAACGTGGAAAAAGCATTTTATGAAAATCAAGAAGGAATAAATAAAAATGGGTTATAAATGAGAAATATCTAGAAAACATTTAAGTAGCTCAACAATCTTTAAATGGCATGAGATATTTTCGAAGCAAGAGCTAGAAATGTTCACAACTAATCAAAATCAAGAAAATCTAAATCATGAATAAAAAAAAAAGTGTTCTTAAACATATAAAAAAAAGAAAAAAAAAACAAAACCAAAGTTAAAAAGAAAATCAAATCAAAAGGACAAATTAAAACAAAAAGGAGGATTAAAAGGGAAAAGAAGGGGTTAACGAAAAATCAGAATGAGCCAATATAGAACTAGATGCAGGTGTGTCATAGAAATAAGAGCTCTTAAAGAATCAAATGAATTTCTTAAAACTAAGCTTTCAAACGTGGAAAAAGCATTTTATGAAAATCAAGAAGGAATAAATAAAAATGGGTTATAAATGAGAAATATCTAGAAAACATTTAAGTAGCTCAACAATCTTTAAATGGCATGAGATATTTTCGAAGCAAGAGCTAGAAATGTTCACAACTAATCAAAATCAAGAAAATCTAAATCATGAATAAGGAATAAAGTTTTCTTTATTAACATTTAAAAAAAATAAAAACTAAATATAACGTAAAAAAGAAAATCAAATCAAAAGGACAATTAAAAAAAAAACGTTTTATAAGGAATAAGAGGGGTTAACGAAAAGTCAGAATGAGCCTATATAGAACTAGATGCAGGTGTGAAATATAAATTAGACCTCTTAAAGAATCAAATGAATTTCTTAAAACTAAGCTTTCAAACGTGGAAAAAGCATTTTATGAACTTCAAGAACGAATGATTAAAAATGGTGTTATACATGAGAAATATCTAGAAAACATTCAAGTAACTCAAAAATCTTTAAATGACATGAGATATTTGCGAAGCAAGAGCTAGAAATGTTCACAACTAATCAAAATTAAGAAAATCAAAATTATGAATAAAGAATAAAGTTTTGTTTATTAACATATAAAAACAAGAAAAATAAAACAAAACCAAAGTTAAAAAGAAAATCAAATCAAAAGGACAAATTAAAACAAAAAGGAGGATTATAGAAAAAGAAGAGGTTAACGAAATATCAGAATGAGCCAATATAGAACTACATGCAGGTGTGAATTAGAAATTAGATCTCTTAAAGAATCAAATGAATTTCTTAAAACTAAGCTTTCAAATGTGAAAAAAGCATTTTATGAACTTCACGAACGAATGATTAAAAATGGGTTATACATGAGAAATATCTAGTTAACATTTAAGTAACTCAGCAATCTTTAAATGATATGAGATATTTATTGAAGCAAGAGCTAGAAATGTTAACAACTAATCAAAATCAAGAACATCAAAATCAAGGAAATCAAAATCATGAATAAAGAATAAAGTTTTCTTTATTAACATTTAAAAAAAATAAAAACTAAATATAACGTAAAAAAGAAAATCAAATCAAAAGGACAATTAAAAAAAAAACGTTTTAAAAGAAATAAGAGGGGTTAACGAAAAGTCAGACTGAGCCAATATAGAACTAGATGCAGGTGTGAAATATAAATTAGACCTCTTAAAGAATCAAATGAATTTCTTAAAACTAAGCTTTCAAACGTGGAAAAAGCATTTTATGAACTTCAAGAACGAATGATTAAAAATGGTGTTATACATGAGAAATATCTAGAAAACATTCAAGTAACTCAACAATCTTTAAATGATATGAGATATTTATTGAAGCAAGAGCTAGAAATGTTAATAACTAATCAAAATCAAGAACATCAAAATCAAGGAAATCAAAATCATGAATAAAGAATAAAGTTTTCTTTATTAACATTTAAAAAAAATAAAAACTAAATATAACGTAAAAAAGAAAATCAAATCAAAAGGACAATTAAAAAAAAAACGTTTTAAAAGGAATAAGAGGGGTTAACGAAAAGTCAGACTGAGCCAATATAGAACTAGATGCAGGTGTGAAATATAAATTAGACCTCTTAAAGAATCAAATGAATTTCTTAAAACTAAGCTTTCAAACGTGGAAAAAGCATTTTATGAACTTCAAGAACGAATGATCAAAAATGGTGTTATACATGAGAAATATCTAGAAAACATTCAATTAACTCAAAAATCTTTAAATGACATGAGATATTTGCGAAGCAAGAGCTAGAAATGTTCACAACTAATCAAAATTAAGAAAATCAAAATTATGAATAAAGAATAAAGTTTTGTTTATTAACATATAAAAAAAAGAAAAATAAAACAAAACCAAAGTTAAAAAGAAAATCAAATCAAAAGGACAAATTAAAACAAAAAGGAGGATTATAGAAAAAGAAGAGGTTAACGAAAAATCAGAATGAGCCAATATAGAACTACATGCAGGTGTGAATTAGAAATTAGATCTCTTAAAGAATCAAATGAATTTCTTAAAACTAAGCTTTCAAATGTGGAAAAAGCATTTTATGAACTTCACGAACGAATGATTAAAAATGGGTTATACATGAGAAATATCTAGTTAACATTTAAGTAACTCAGCAATCTTTAAATGATATGAGATATTTATTGAAGCAAGAGCTAGAAATGTTAACAACTAATCAAAATCAAGAACATCAAAATCAAGGAAATCAAAATCATGAATAAAGAATAAAGTTTTCTTTATTAACATTTAAAAAAAATAAAAACTAAATATAACGTAAAAAAGAAAATCAAATCAAAAGGACAATTAAAAAAAAAACGTTTTAAAAGAAATAAGAGGGGTTAACGAAAAGTCAGACTGAGCCAATATAGAACTAGATGCAGGTGTGAAATATAAATTAGACCTCTTAAAGAATCAAATGAATTTCTTAAAACTAAGCTTTCAAACGTGGAAAAAGCATTTTATGAACTTCAAGAACGAATGATTAAAAATGGTGTTATACATGAGAAATATCTAGAAAACATTCAAGTAACTCAACAATCTTTAAATGATATGAGATATTTATTGAAGCAAGAGCTAGAAATGTTAATAACTAATCAAAATCAAGAACATCAAAATCAAGGAAATCAAAATCATGAATAAAGAATAAAGTTTTCTTTATTAACATTTAAAAAAAATAAAAACTAAATATAACGTAAAAAAGAAAATCAAATCAAAAGGACAATTAAAAAAAAAACGTTTTAAAAGGAATAAGAGGGGTTAACGAAAAGTCAGACTGAGCCAATATAGAACTAGATGCAGGTGTGAAATATAAATTAGACCTCTTAAAGAATCAAATGAATTTCTTAAAACTAAGCTTTCAAACGTGGAAAAAGCATTTTATGAACTTCAAGAACGAATGATTAAAAATGGTGTTATACATGAGAAATATCTAGAAAACATTCAATTAACTCAAAAATCTTTAAATGACATGAGATATTTGCGAAGCAAGAGCTAGAAATGTTCACAACTAATCAAAATTAAGAAAATCAAAATTATGAATAAAGAATAAAGTTTTGTTTATTAACATATAAAAAAAAGAAAAATAAAACAAAACCAAAGTTAAAAAGAAAATCAAATCAAAAGGACAAATTAAAACAAAAAGGAGGATTATAGAAAAAGAAGAGGTTAACGAAAAATCAGAATGAGCCAATATAGAACTACATGCAGGTGTGAATTAGAAATTAGATCTCTTAAAGAATCAAATGAATTTCTTAAAACTAAGCTTTCAAATGTGGAAAAAGCATTTTATGAACTTCACGAACGAATGATTAAAAATGGGTTATACATGAGAAATATCTAGTTAACATTTAAGTAACTCAGCAATCTTTAAATGATATGAGATATTTATTGAAGCAAGAGCTAGAAATGTTAACAACTAATCAAAAGCAAGAACATCAAAATCAAGGAAATCAAAATCATGAATAAAGAATAAAGTTTTCTTTATTAACATTTAAAAAAAATAAAAACTAAATATAACGTAAAAAAGAAAATCAAATCAAAAGGACAATTAAAAAAAAAACGTTTTAAAAGGAATAAGAGGGGTTAACGAAAAGTCAGACTGAGCCAATATAGAACTAGATGCAGGTGTGAAATATAAATTAGACCTCTTAAAGAATCAAATGAATTTCTTAAAACTAAGCTTTCAAACGTGGAAAAAGCATTTTATGAACTTCAAGAACGAATGATTAAAAATGGTGTTATACATGAGAAATATCTAGAAAACATTCAAGTAACTCAACAATCTTTAAATGATATGAGATATTTATTGAAGCAAGAGCTAGAAATGTTAATAACTAATCAAAATCAAGAACATCAAAATCAAGGAAATCAAAATCATGAATAAAGAATAAAGTTTTCTTTATTAACATTTAAAAAAAATAAAAACTAAATATAACGTAAAAAAGAAAATCAAATCAAAAGGACAATTAAAAAAAAAACGTTTTAAAAGGAATAAGAGGGGTTAACGAAAAGTCAGACTGAGCCAATATAGAACTAGATTCAGGTGTGTCAGAGAAATAAGAGCTCTTAAAGAATCAAATGAATTTCTTAAAACTAAGCTTTCAAACGTGGAAAAAGCATTTTATGAACTTCAAGAACGAATGATTAAAAATGGTGTTATACATGAGAAATATCTAGAAAACATTCAAGTAACTCAAAAATCTTTAAATGACATGAGATATTTGCGAAGCAAGAGCTAGAAATGTTCACAACTAATCAAAATTAAGAAAATCAAAATTATGAATAAAGAATAAAGTTTTGTTTATTAACATATAAAAAAAAAGAAAAAAAAAACAAAACCAAAGTTAAAAAGAAAATCAAATCAAAAGGACAAATTAAAACAATAAGGAGGATTAAAAAGGAAAAGAAGGGGTTAACGAAAAATCAGAATGAGCCAATATAGAACTAGATGCAGGTGTGAAATATAAATTAGAGCTCTTAAAGAATCAAATGAATTTCCTAAAACTAAGCTTTCAAACGTGGAAAAAGCATTTAATGAACTTCAAGAACGAAAGATTAAAAATGGGTTATACATGAGAAATATCTAGTTAACATTTAAGTAACTCAACAATCTTTAAATGATATGAGATATTTGCGAAGCAAGAGCTAGAAATGTTCACAACTAATCAAAATTAAGAAAATCAAAATTATGAATAAAGAATAAAGTTTTGTTTATTAACATATAAAAACAAGAAAAATAAAACAAAACCAAAGTTAAAAAGAAAATCAAATCAAAAGGACAAATTAAAACAAAAAGGAGGATTATAGAAAAAGAAGAGGTTAACGAAATATCAGAATGAGCCAATATAGAATTACATGCAGGTGTGAATTAGAAATTAGATCTCTTAAAGAATCAAATGAATTTCTTAAAACTAAGCTTTCAAATGTGGAAAAAGCATTTTATGAACTTCACGAACGAATGATTAAAAATGGGTTATACATGAGAAATATCTAGTTAACATTTAAGTAACTCAGCAATCTTTAAATGATATGAGATATTTATTGAAGCAAGAGCTAGAAATGTTAACAACTAATCAAAATCAAGAACATCAAAATCAAGGAAATCAAAATCATGAATAAAGAATAAAGTTTTCTTTATTAACATTTAAAAAAAATAAAAACTAAATATAACGTAAAAAAGAAAATCAAATCAAAAGGACAATTAAAAAAAAACGTTTTAAAAGAAATAAGAGGGGTTAACGAAAAGTCAGACTGAGCCAATATAGAACTAGATGCAGGTGTGAAATATAAATTAGACCTCTTAAAGAATCAAATGAATTTCTTAAAACTAAGCTTTCAAACGTGGAAAAAGCATTTTATGAACATCAAGAACGAATGATTAAAAATGGGTTATACATGAGAAATATCTAGTTAACATTTAAGTAACTCAGCAATCTTTAAATGATATGAGATATTTGCGAAGCAAGAGCTAGAAATGTTCACAACTAATCAAAATTAAGAAAATCAAAATTATGAATAAAGAATAAAGTTTTGTTTATTAACATATAAAAAAAAGAAAAATAAAACAAAACCAAAGTTAAAAAGAAAATCAAATCAAAAGGACAAATTAAAACAAAAAGGAGGATTATAGAAAAAGAAGAGGTTAACGAAATATCAGAATGAGCCAATATAGAACTACATGCAGGTGTGAATTAGAAATTAGATCTCTTAAAGAATCAAATGAATTTCTTAAAACTAAGCTTTCAAATGTGGAAAAAGCATTTTATGAACTTCACGAACGAATGATTAAAAATGGGTTATACATGAGAAATATCTAGTTAACATTTAAGTAACTCAGCAATCTTTAAATGATATGAGATATTTATTGAAGCAAGAGCTAGAAATGTTAATAACTAATCAAAATCAAGAACATCAAAATCAAGGAAATCAAAATCATGAATAAAGAATAAAGTTTTCTTTATTAACATTTAAAAAAAATAAAAACTAAATATAACGTAAAAAAGAAAATCAAATCAAAAGGACAATTAAAAAAAAAACGTTTTAAAAGGAATAAGAGGGGTTAACGAAAAGTCAGACTGAGCCAATATAGAACTAGATGCAGGTGTGAAATATAAATTAGACCTCTTAAAGAATCAAATGAATTTCTTAAAACTAAGCTTTCAAACGTGGAAAAAGCATTTTATGAACTTCAAGAACGAATGATTAAAAATGGTGTTATACATGAGAAATATCTAGAAAACATTCAATTAACTCAAAAATCTTTAAATGACATGAGATATTTGCGAAGCAAGAGCTAGAAATGTTCACAACTAATCAAAATTAAGAAAATCAAAATTATGAATAAAGAATAAAGTTTTGTTTATTAACATATAAAAAAAAGAAAAATAAAACAAAACCAAAGTTAAAAAGAAAATCAAATCAAAAGGACAAATTAAAACAAAAAGGAGGATTAAAAGGGAAAAGAAGGGGTTAACGAAAAATCAGAATGAGCCAATATAGAACTAGATTCAGGTGTGTCATAGAAATAAGAGCTCTTAAAGAATCAAATGAATTTCTTAAAACTAAGCTTTCAAACGTGGAAAAAGCATTTTATGAAAATCAAGAACGAATAAATAAAAATGGGTCATAAATGAGAAATATCTAGAAAACATTTAAGTAGCTCAACAATCTTTAAATGGCATGAGATATTTTCGAAGCAAGAGCTAGAAATGTTCACAACTAATCAAAATCAAGAAAATCTAAATCATGAATAAGGAATAAAGTTTTCTTTATTAACATTTAAAAAAAATAAAAACTAAATATAACGTAAAAAAGAAAATCAAATCAAAAGGACAATTAAAAAAAAAACGTTTTATAAGGAATAAGAGGGGTTAACGAAAAGTCAGAATGAGCCTATATAGAACTAGATGCAGGTGTGAAATATAAATTAGACCTCTTAAAGAATCAAATGAATTTCTTAAAACTAAGCTTTCAAACGTGGAAAAAGCATTTTATGAACTTCAAGAACGAATAAATAAAAATGGGTTATACATGAGAAATATCTAGAAAACATTTAAGTAGCTTAACAATCTTTAAATGACATGAGATATTTATTGAAGCAAGAGCTAGAAATGTTAACAACTAATCAAAATCAAGAACATCAAAATCAAGGAAATCAAAATCATGAATAAAGAATAAAGTTTTCTTTATTAACATTTAAAAAAAATAAAAACTAAATATAACGTAAAAAAGAAAATCAAATCAAAAGGACAATTAAAAAAAAAACGTTTTAAAAGAAATAAGAGGGGTTAACGAAAAGTCAGACTGAGCCAATATAGAACTAGATGCAGGTGTGAAATATAAATTAGACCTCTTAAAGAATCAAATGAATTTCTTAAAACTAAGCTTTCAAACGTGGAAAAAGCATTTTATGAACATCAAGAACGAATAAATAAAAATGGGTTATACATGAGAAATATCTAGAAAACATTTAAGTAGCTTAACAATCTTTAAATGACATGAGATATTTATTGAAGCAAGAGCTAGAAATGTTAATAACTAATCAAAATCAAGAACATCAAAATCAAGGAAATCAAAATCATGAATAAAGAATAAAGTTTTCTTTATTAACATTTAAAAAAAATAAAAACTAAATATAACGTAAAAAAGAAAATCAAATCAAAAGGACAATTAAAAAAAAAACGTTTTAAAAGGAATAAGAGGGGTTAACGAAAAGTCAGACTGAGCCAATATAGAACTAGATGCAGGTGTGAAATATAAATTAGACCTCTTAAAAAATCAAATGAATTTCTTAAAACTAAGCTTTCAAACGTGGAAAAAGCATTTTATGAACTTCAAGAACGAATGATTAAAAATGGTGTTATACATGAGAAATATCTAGAAAACATTCAATTAACTCAAAAATCTTTAAATGACATGAGATATTTGCGAAGCAAGAGCTAGAAATGTTCACAACTAATCAAAATTAAGAAAATCAAAATTATGAATAAAGAATAAAGTTTTGTTTATTAACATATAAAAAAAAGAAAAATAAAACAAAACCAAAGTTAAAAAGAAAATCAAATCAAAAGGACAAATTAAAACAAAAAGGAGGATTAAAGAAAAAGAAGGGGTTAACGAAAAATCAGAATGAGCCAATATAGAACTAGATTCAGGTGTGTCAGAGAAATAAGAGCTCTTAAAGAATCAAATGAATTTCTTAAAACTAAGCTTTCAAACGTGGAAAAAGCATTTTATGAAAATCAAGAAGGAATAAATAAAAATGGGTTATAAATGAGAAATATCTAGAAAACATTTAAGTAGCTCAACAATCTTTAAATGGCATGAGATATTTTCGAAGCAAGAGCTAGAAATGTTCACAACTAATCAAAATCAAGAAAATCTAAATCATGAATAAAAAAAAAAGTGTTCTTTAACATATAAAAAAAAGAAAAAAAAAACAAAACCAAAGTTAAAAAGAAAATCAAATCAAAAGGACAAATTAAAACAAAAAGGAGGATTAAAAGGGAAAAGAAGGGGTTAACGAAAAATCAGAATGAGCCAATATAGAACTAGATGCAGGTGTGTCATAGAAATAAGAGCTCTTAAAGAATCAAATGAATTTCTTAAAACTAAGCTTTCAAACGTGGAAAAAGCATTTTATGAAAATCAAGAAGGAATAAATAAAAATGGGTTATAAATGAGAAGTATCTAGAAAACATTTAAGTAGCTCAACAATCTTTAAATGGCATGAGATATTTTCGAAGCAAGAGCTAGAAATGTTCACAACTAATCAAAATCAAGAAAATCTAAATCATGAATAAGGAATAAAGTTTTCTTTATTAACATTTAAAAAAAATAAAAACTAAATATAACGTAAAAAAGAAAATCAAATCAAAAGGACAATTAAAAAAAAAACGTTTTATAAGGAATAAGAGGGGTTAACGAAAAGTCAGAATGAGCCTATATAGAACTAGATGCAGGTGTGAAATATAAATTAGACCTCTTAAAGAATCAAATGAATTTCTTAAAACTAAGCTTTCAAACGTGGAAAAAGCATTTTATGAACTTCAAGAACGAATGATTAAAAATGGTGTTATACATGAGAAATATCTAGAAAACATTCAAGTAACTCAAAAATCTTTAAATGACATGAGATATTTGCGAAGCAAGAGCTAGAAATGTTCACAACTAATCAAAATTAAGAAAATCAAAATTATGAATAAAGAATAAAGTTGTGTTTATTAACATATAAAAACAAGAAAAATAAAACAAAACCAAAGTTAAAAAGAAAATCAAATCAAAAGGACAAATTAAAACAAAAAGGAGGATTATAGAAAAAGAAGAGGTTAACGAAATATCAGAATGAGCCAATATAGAACTACATGCAGGTGTAAATTAGAAATTAGATCTCTTAAAGAATCAAATGAATTTCTTAAAACTAAGCTTTCAAATGTGGAAAAAGCATTTTATGAACTTCACGAACGAATGATTAAAAATGGGTTATACATGAGAAATATCTAGTTAACATTTAAGTAACTCAGCAATCTTTAAATGATATGAGATATTTATTGAAGCAAGAGCTAGAAATGTTAACAACTAATCAAAATCAAGAACATCAAAATCAAGGAAATCAAAATCATGAATAAAGAATAAAGTTTTCTTTATTAACATTTAAAAAAAATAAAAACTAAATATAACGTAAAAAAGAAAATCAAATCAAAAGGACAATTAAAAAAAAAACGTTTTAAAAGAAATAAGAGGGGTTAACGAAAAGTCAGACTGAGCCAATATAGAACTAGATGCAGGTGTGAAATATAAATTAGACCTCTTAAAGAATCAAATGAATTTCTTAAAACTAAGCTTTCAAACGTGGAAAAAGCATTTTATGAACTTCAAGAACAAATGATTAAAAATGGGGTTGTACATGAGAAATATCTAGAAAACATTCAAGTTACTCAACAATCTTTCAATGTCATTAGAGATTTATCGAAGCAAGAGCTAGAAATGTTAACGATTAATCAAAATCAAGAAAATCAAAATCATGAAGAAAAAAACAGTTTTCTATAACATATAACTAAAAAGAAAAAAAAAAACCAAAGTTAAAAAGAAAATCAAATCAAAAGGACAAATTAAAAAAAAAAGGAGGATAAAAAAGGAAAAAAAATGGTAAACGAAAAATCAGAATGAGCCAATACAGAACTAGATACAGGTGTGAAATAGAAATCACAGCTCTTAAAGAATCAAGTGAATTTCTTAAAACTAAGCCTTCAAACGTGGAAAAAGCAGTTTATGAACTTCAAGAACAAATGATTAAAAATGGGGTTGTACATGAGAAATATCTAGAAAACATTCAAGTAACTCAACAATCTTTAAATGATATGAGATATTTATTGAAGCAAGAGCTAGAAATGTTAATAACTAATCAAAATCAAGAACATCAAAATCAAGGAAATCAAAATCATGAATAAAGAATAAAGTTTTCTTTATTAACATTTAAAAAAAATAAAAACTAAATATAACGTAAAAAAGAAAATCAAATCAAAAGGACAATTAAAAAAAAAAACGTTTTAAAAGGAATAAGAGGGGTTAACGAAAAGTCAGACTGAGCCAATGTAGAACTATATGCAGGTGTGAAATATAAATTAGACCTCTTAAAGAATCAAATGAATTTCTTAAAACTAAGCTTTCAAACGTGGAAAAAGCATTTTATGAACTTCAAGAACGAATGATTAAAAATGGTGTTATACATGAGAAATATCTAGAAAACATTCAATTAACTCAAAAATCTTTAAATGACATGAGATATTTGCGAAGCAAGAGCTAGAAATGTTCACAACTAATCAAAATTAAGAAAATCAAAATTATGAATAAAGAATAAAGTTTTGTTTATTAACATATAAAAAAAAAAAAAATAAAACAAAACCAAAGTTGAAAAGAAAATCAAATCAAAAGGACAAATTAAAACAAAAAGGAGGATTATAGAAAAAGAAGAGGTTAACGAAAAATCAGAATGAGCCAATATAGAACTACATGCAGGTGTGAATTAGAAATTAGATCTCTTAAAGAATCAAATGAATTTCTTAAAACTAAGCTTTCAAATGTGGAAAAAGCATTTTATGAACTTCACGAACGAATGATTAAAAATGGGTTATACATGAGAAATATCTAGTTAACATTTAAGTAACTCAGCAATCTTTAAATGATATGAGATATTTATTGAAGCAAGAGCTAGAAATGTTAACAACTAATCAAAATCAAGAACATCAAAATCAAGGAAATCAAAATCATGAATAAAGAATAAAGTTTTCTTTATTAACATTTAAAAAAAATAAAAACTAAATATAACGTAAAAAAGAAAATCAAATCAAAAGGACAATTAAAAAAAAAACGTTTTAAAAGGAATAAGAGGGGTTAACGAAAAGTCAGACTGAGCCAATATAGAACTAGATGCAGGTGTGAAATATAAATTAGACCTCTTAAAGAATCAAATGAATTTCTTAAAACTAAGCTTTCAAACGTGGAAAGAGCATTTTATGAACTTCAAGAACGAATGATTAAAAATGGTGTTATACATGAGAAATATCTAGAAAACATTCAAGTAACTCAACAATCTTTAAATGATATGAGATATTTATTGAAGCAAGAGCTAGAAATGTTAACAACAAATCAAAATCAAGAACATCAAAATCAAGGAAATCAAAATCATGAATAAAGAATAAAGTTTTCTTTATTAACATTTTAAAAAAATAAAAACTAAATATAACGTAAAAAAGAAAATCAAATCAAAAGGACAATTAAAAAAAAAACGTTTTAAAAGGAACAAGAGGGGTTAACGAAAAGTCAGACTGAGCCAATATAGAACTTAATGCAGGTGTGAAATATAAATTAGACCTCTTAAAGAATCAAATGAATTTCTTAAAACTAAGCTTTCAAACGTGGAAAAAGCATTTTATGAACTTCAAGAACGAATGATTAAAAATGGTGTTATACATGAGAAATATCTAGAAAACATTCAAGTAACTCAAAAATCTTTAAATGACATGAGATATTTGCGAAGCAAGAGCTAGAAATGTTCACAACTAATCAAAATTAAGAAAATCAAAATTATGAATAAAGAATAAAGTTTTGTTTATTAACATATAAAAAAAAAGAAAAAAAAAACAAAACCAATGTTAAAAAGAAAATCAAATCAAAAGGACAAATTAAAACAAGAAGGAGGATTAAAAAGGAAAAGAAGGGGTTAACGAAAAATTAGAATGAGCCAATATAGAACTAGATGCAGGTGTGAAATATAAATTAGAGCTCTTAAAGAATCAAATGAATTTCTTAAAACTAAGCTTTCAAACGTGGAAAAAGCATTTTAAGAACTTCAAGAACGAATGATTAAAAATGGGTTATACATGATAAATATCTAGAAAACATTCAAGTAACTCAACAATCTTTAAATGACATGACATATTTATCGAAGCAAGAGCTAGAAATGTTCACATTTAATCAAAATTAAGGAAATCAAAATTATGAATAAAGAATAAAGTTTTGTTTATTAACATATAAAAAAAAGAAAAAAAAAAACAAAACCAAAGTTAAAAAGAAAATCAAATCAAAAGGACAAATTAAAACAAAAAGGAGGATTAAAGGAAAAGAAGGGGTTAACGAAAAATCAGAATGAGCCAATATAGAACTAGATTCAGGTGTGTCATAGAAATAAGAGCTCTTAAAGAATCAAATGAATTTCTTAAAACTAAGCTTTCAAACGTGGAAAAAGCATTTAATGAACATCAAGAACGAATAAATAAAAATGGGTTATATATGAGAAATATCTAGAAAACATTTAAGTAGCTTAACAATCTTTAAATGGCATGAGATATTTATTGAAGCAAGAGCTCGAAATGTTCACAACTAATCAAAATCAAGAAAATCAAAATCATGAATTAAAAAAAAGTTTTCTTTGACATATAAGAAAAAAAGAAAAAAAAACCAAAGTTAAAAATAAAATCAAATCAAAAGGACTAATTAAAACAAGAAGAAGGATTAAAAAGGAAAAGAAGGGGTTAATGAAAAATCAGAATGAGCCAATATAGAACTAGATGCAGATGTGTCATAGAAATAAGAGCTCTTAAAGAATAAAATGAAATTCTTAAAACTAAGCTTTCAAACGTGGAAAAAGCATTTAATGAACTTCCAGAACGAATGATTAAAAATGGGTTTTACATGAGAAATATCTAGTTAACATTTAAGTAACTCAACAATCTTTAAATGATATGAGATTTTTTTCGAAGCAAGAGCTAGAATTGTTCACAACTAATCAAAATCAAGAAAATTAAAATCATGAATAAAAAAAAAAAGTTTTCTTTGACATATAAAAAAAAGAAGAAAAAAAAACCAAAGTTAAAAAGAAAATCAAATTAAAAGGACAAATTAAAACAAGAAGAAGTATTAAAAAGGAAAAGAAGGGGCTAACGAAAAATCGGAATGAGCCAATATAGAACTAGATTCAGGTGTGTCATAGAAATAAGAGCTCTTAAAGAATCATATGAATTTCTTAACACTAAGCTTTCAAACGTGGAAAAAGCATTTAATGAACATCAAGAACGAATAAATAAAAATGGGTTATACGAAAACATTTAAGTAGCATAACAATCTTTAAATGACATGAGATATTTATTGAAGCAAGAGCTAGAAATGTTCACAACTAATCAAAATCAAGAAAATCAAAATCATGAATAAAAAAAAAAGTTTTCTTTGACATATAAAAAAAAGAAGAAAAAAAAACCAAAGTTAAAAAGCAAATCAAATCAAAAGGACAAATTAAAACAAGAAGGAGGATTAAAAAGGAAAAGAAGGGGTTAACGAAAAATCAGAATGAGCCAATATAGAACTAGATGCAGGTGTGAAATAGAAATTAGAACTCTTAAAGAATCAAATGAATTTCTTAAAACTAAGCTTTCAAACGTGGAAAAAGCATTTAATGAACTTCAAGAACGAAAGATTAAAAATGGGTTATACATGAGAAATATCTAGTTAACATTTAAGTAACTCAACAATCTTTAAATGATATGAGATATTTTTCGAAGCAAGAGCTAGAAATGTTCACAACTAATCAATATCAAGGAAGTCAAAATCATGAATAAAAAAAAAAAGTTTTCTTTGACATATAAAAAAAAGAAGAAAATAAAACCAAAGTTAAAAAGAAAATCAAATTAAAACAAGAAGGAGGATTAAAAAGGAAAAGAAGGGGTTAACGAAAAATCAGAATGAGCCAATATAGAACTAGATGCAGGTGTGAAATAGAAATTAGAACTCTTAAAGAATCAAATGAATTTCTTAAAACTAAGCTTTCAAACGTGGAAAGAGCATTTTATGAACTTCAAGAACGAATGATTAAAAATGGTGTTATACATGAGAAATATCTAGAAAACATTCAAGTAACTCAACAATCTTTAAATGATATGAGATATTTATTGAAGCAAGAGCTAGAAATGTTAACAACAAATCAAAATCAAGAACATCAAAATCAAGGAAATCAAAATCATGAATAAAGAATAAAGTTTTCTTTATTAACATTTTAAAAAAATAAAAACTAAATATAACGTAAAAAAGAAAATCAAATCAAAAGGACAATTAAAAAAAAAACGTTTTAAAAGGAACAAGAGGGGTTAACGAAAAGTCAGACTGAGCCAATATAGAACTTAATGCAGGTGTGAAATATAAATTAGACCTCTTAAAGAATCAAATGAATTTCTTAAAACTAAGCTTTCAAACGTGGAAAAAGCATTTTATGAACTTCAAGAACGAATGATTAAAAATGGGTTATACATGAGAAATATCTAGTTAACATTTAAGTAACTCAGCAATCTTTAAATGATATGAGATATTTATTGAAGCAAGAGCTAGAAATGTTAACAACTAATCAAAATCAAGAACATCAAAATCAAGGAAATCAAAATCATGAATAAAGAATAAAGTTTTCTTTATTAACATTTAAAAAAAATAAAAACTAAATATAACGTAAAAAAGAAAATCAAATCAAAAGGACAATTAAAAAAAAAACGTTTTAAAAGGAATAAGAGGGGTTAACGAAAAGTCAGACTGAGCCAATATAGAACTAGATGCAGGTGTGAAATATAAATTAGACCTCTTAAAGAATCAAATGAATTTCTTAAAACTAAGCTTTCAAACGTGGAAAGAGCATTTTATGAACTTCAAGAACGAATGATTAAAAATGGTGTTATACATGAGAAATATCTAGAAAACATTCAAGTAACTCAACAATCTTTAAATGATATGAGATATTTATTGAAGCAAGAGCTAGAAATGTTAACAACAAATCAAAATCAAGAACATCAAAATCAAGGAAATCAAAATCATGAATAAAGAATAAAGTTTTCTTTATTAACATTTTAAAAAAATAAAAACTAAATATAACGTAAAAAAGAAAATCAAATCAAAAGGACAATTAAAAAAAAAACGTTTTAAAAGGAACAAGAGGGGTTAACGAAAAGTCAGACTGAGCCAATATAGAACTTAATGCAGGTGTGAAATATAAATTAGACCTCTTAAAGAATCAAATGAATTTCTTAAAACTAAGCTTTCAAACGTGGAAAAAGCATTTTATGAACTTCAAGAACGAATGATTAAAAATGGTGTTATACATGAGAAATATCTAGTTAACATTTAAGTAACTCAGCAATCTTTAAATGATATGAGATATTTATTGAAGCAAGAGCTAGAAATGTTAACAACTAATCAAAATCAAGAACATCAAAATCAAGGAAATCAAAATCATGAATAAAGAATAAAGTTTTCTTTATTAACATTTAAAAAAAATAAAAACTAAATATAACGTAAAAAAGAAAATCAAATCAAAAGGACAATTAAAAAAAAAACGTTTTAAAAGGAATAAGAGGGGTTAACGAAAAGTCAGACTGAGCCAATATAGAACTAGATGCAGGTGTGAAATATAAATTAGACCTCTTAAAGAATCAAATGAATTTCTTAAAACTAAGCTTTCAAACGTGGAAAGAGCATTTTATGAACTTCAAGAACGAATGATTAAAAATGGTGTTATACATGAGAAATATCTAGAAAACATTCAAGTAACTCAACAATCTTTAAATGATATGAGATATTTATTGAAGCAAGAGCTAGAAATGTTAACAACAAATCAAAATCAAGAACATCAAAATCAAGGAAATCAAAATCATGAATAAAGAATAAAGTTTTCTTTATTAACATTTTAAAAAAATAAAAACTAAATATAACGTAAAAAAGAAAATCAAATCAAAAGGACAATTAAAAAAAAAACGTTTTAAAAGGAACAAGAGGGGTTAACGAAAAGTCAGACTGAGCCAATATAGAACTTAATGCAGGTGTGAAATATAAATTAGACCTCTTAAAGAATCAAATGAATTTCTTAAAACTAAGCTTTCAAACGTGGAAAAAGCATTTTATGAACTTCAAGAACGAATGATTAAAAATGGTGTTATACATGAGAAATATCTAGAAAACATTCAAGTAACTCAACAATCTTTAAATGATATGAGATATTTATTGAAGCAAGAGCTAGAAATGTTAACAACAAATCAAAATCAAGAACATCAAAATCAAGGAAATCAAAATCATGAATAAAGAATAAAGTTTTCTTTATTAACATTTTAAAAAAATAAAAACTAAATATAACGTAAAAAAGAAAATCAAATCAAAAGGACAATTAAAAAAAAAACGTTTTAAAAGGAACAAGAGGGGTTAACGAAAAGTCAGACTGAGCCAATATAGAACTTAATGCAGGTGTGAAATATAAATTAGACCTCTTAAAGAATCAAATGAATTTCTTAAAACTAAGCTTTCAAACGTGGAAAAAGCATTTTATGAACTTCAAGAACGAATGATTAAAAATGGTGTTATACATGAGAAATATCTAGAAAACATTCAAGTAACTCAAAAATCTTTAAATGACATGAGATATTTGCGAAGCAAGAGCTAGAAATGTTCACAACTAATCAAAATTAAGAAAATCAAAATTATGAATAAAGAATAAAGTTTTGTTTATTAACATATAAAAAAAAAAAAAATAAAACAAAACCAAAGTTGAAAAGAAAATCAAATCAAAAGGACAAATTAAAACAAAAAGGAGGATTATAGAAAAAGAAGAGGTTAACGAAAAATCAGAATGAGCCAATATAGAACTACATGCAGGTGTGAATTAGAAATTAGATCTCTTAAAGAATCAAATGAATTTCTTAAAACTAAGCTTTCAAATGTGGAAAAAGCATTTTATGAACTTCACGAACGAATGATTAAAAATGGGTTATACATGAGAAATATCTAGTTAACATTTAAGTAACTCAGCAATCTTTAAATGATATGAGATATTTATTGAAGCAAGAGCTAGAAATGTTAACAACTAATCAAAATCAAGAACATCAAAATCAAGGAAATCAAAATCATGAATAAAGAATAAAGTTTTCTTTATTAACATTTAAAAAAAATAAAAACTAAATATAACGTAAAAAAGAAAATCAAATCAAAAGGACAATTAAAAAAAAAACGTTTTAAAAGGAATAAGAGGGGTTAACGAAAAGTCAGACTGAGCCAATATAGAACTAGATGCAGGTGTGAAATATAAATTAGACCTCTTAAAGAATCAAATGAATTTCTTAAAACTAAGCTTTCAAACGTGGAAAGAGCATTTTATGAACTTCAAGAACGAATGATTAAAAATGGTGTTATACATGAGAAATATCTAGAAAACATTCAAGTAACTCAACAATCTTTAAATGATATGAGATATTTATTGAAGCAAGAGCTAGAAATGTTAACAACAAATCAAAATCAAGAACATCAAAATCAAGGAAATCAAAATCATGAATAAAGAATAAAGTTTTCTTTATTAACATTTTAAAAAAATAAAAACTAAATATAACGTAAAAAAGAAAATCAAATCAAAAGGACAATTAAAAAAAAAACGTTTTAAAAGGAACAAGAGGGGTTAACGAAAAGTCAGACTGAGCCAATATAGAACTTAATGCAGGTGTGAAATATAAATTAGACCTCTTAAAGAATCAAATGAATTTCTTAAAACTAAGCTTTCAAACGTGGAAAAAGCATTTTATGAACTTCAAGAACGAATGATTAAAAATGGTGTTATACATGAGAAATATCTAGAAAACATTCAAGTAACTCAAAAATCTTTAAATGACATGAGATATTTGCGAAGCAAGAGCTAGAAATGTTCACAACTAATCAAAATTAAGAAAATCAAAATTATGAATAAAGAATAAAGTTTTGTTTATTAACATATAAAAAAAAAGAAAAAAAAAACAAAACCAATGTTAAAAAGAAAATCAAATCAAAAGGACAAATTAAAACAAGAAGGAGGATTAAAAAGGAAAAGAAGGGGTTAACGAAAAATTAGAATGAGCCAATATAGAACTAGATGCAGGTGTGAAATATAAATTAGAGCTCTTAAAGAATCAAATGAATTTCTTAAAACTAAGCTTTCAAACGTGGAAAAAGCATTTTAAGAACTTCAAGAACGAATGATTAAAAATGGGTTATACATGATAAATATCTAGAAAACATTCAAGTAACTCAACAATCTTTAAATGACATGACATATTTATCGAAGCAAGAGCTAGAAATGTTCACATTTAATCAAAATTAAGGAAATCAAAATTATGAATAAAGAATAAAGTTTTGTTTATTAACATATAAAAAAAAGAAAAAAAAAAACAAAACCAAAGTTAAAAAGAAAATCAAATCAAAAGGACAAATTAAAACAAAAAGGAGGATTAAAGGAAAAGAAGGGGTTAACGAAAAATCAGAATGAGCCAATATAGAACTAGATTCAGGTGTGTCATAGAAATAAGAGCTCTTAAAGAATCAAATGAATTTCTTAAAACTAAGCTTTCAAACGTGGAAAAAGCATTTAATGAACATCAAGAACGAATAAATAAAAATGGGTTATATATGAGAAATATCTAGAAAACATTTAAGTAGCTTAACAATCTTTAAATGGCATGAGATATTTATTGAAGCAAGAGCTCGAAATGTTCACAACTAATCAAAATCAAGAAAATCAAAATCATGAATTAAAAAAAAGTTTTCTTTGACATATAAGAAAAAAAGAAAAAAAAACCATAGTTAAAAATAAAATCAAATCAAAAGGACTAATTAAAACAAGAAGAAGGATTAAAAAGGAAAAGAAGGGGTTAATGAAAAATCAGAATGAGCCAATATAGAACTAGATGCAGATGTGTCATAGAAATAAGAGCTCTTAAAGAATAAAATGAAATTCTTAAAACTAAGCTTTCAAACGTGGAAAAAGCATTTAATGAACTTCCAGAACGAATGATTAAAAATGGGTTTTACATGAGAAATATCTAGTTAACATTTAAGTAACTCAACAATCTTTAAATGATATGAGATTTTTTTCGAAGCAAGAGCTAGAATTGTTCACAACTAATCAAAATCAAGAAAATTAAAATCATGAATAAAAAAAAAAAGTTTTCTTTGACATATAAAAAAAAGAAGAAAAAAAAACCAAAGTTAAAAAGAAAATCAAATTAAAAGGACAAATTAAAACAAGAAGAAGTATTAAAAAGGAAAAGAAGGGGCTAACGAAAAATCGGAATGAGCCAATATAGAACTAGATTCAGGTGTGTCATAGAAATAAGAGCTCTTAAAGAATCATATGAATTTCTTAACACTAAGCTTTCAAACGTGGAAAAAGCATTTAATGAACATCAAGAACGAATAAATAAAAATGGGTTATACGAAAACATTTAAGTAGCATAACAATCTTTAAATGACATGAGATATTTATTGAAGCAAGAGCTAGAAATGTTCACAACTAATCAAAATCAAGAAAATCAAAATCATGAATAAAAAAAAAAGTTTTCTTTGACATATAAAAAAAAGAAGAAAAAAAAACCAAAGTTAAAAAGCAAATCAAATCAAAAGGACAAATTAAAACAAGAAGGAGGATTAAAAAGGAAAAGAAGGGGTTAACGAAAAATCAGAATGAGCCAATATAGAACTAGATGCAGGTGTGAAATAGAAATTAGAACTCTTAAAGAATCAAATGAATTTCTTAAAACTAAGCTTTCAAACGTGGAAAAAGCATTTAATGAACTTCAAGAACGAAAGATTAAAAATGGGTTATACATGAGAAATATCTAGTTAACATTTAAGTAACTCAACAATCTTTAAATGATATGAGATATTTTTCGAAGCAAGAGCTAGAAATGTTCACAACTAATCAATATCAAGGAAGTCAAAATCATGAATAAAAAAAAAAAGTTTTCTTTGACATATAAAAAAAAGAAGAAAATAAAACCAAAGTTAAAAAGAAAATCAAATTAAAACAAGAAGGAGGATTAAAAAGGAAAAGAAGGGGTTAACGAAAAATCAGAATGAGCCAATATAGAACTAGATGCAGGTGTGAAATAGAAATTAGAACTCTTAAAGAATCAAATGAATTTCTTAAAACTAAGCTTTCAAACGTGGAAAAAGCATTTAATGAACATCAAGAACGAATAAATAAAAATGGGTTATACATGAGAAATATCTAGTTAACATTTAAGTAACTCAACAATCTTTAAATGACATGAGATATTTATTGAAGCAAGAGCTAGAATTGTTCGCAACTAATCAAAATCAAGAAAATTAAAATCATGAATAAAAAAAAAAAGTTTTCTTTGACATATAAAAAAAAGAAGAAAAAAAAACCAAAGTTAAAAAGAAAATCAAATTAAAAGGACAAATTAAAACAAGAAGAAGTATTAAAAAGGAAAAGAAGGGGCTAACGAAAAATCGGAATGAGCCAATATAGAACTAGATTCAGGTGTGTCATAGAAATAAGAGCTCTTAAAGAATCATATGAATTTCTTAACACTAAGCTTTCAAACGTGGAAAAAGCATTTAATGAACTTCCAGAACGAATGATTAAAAATGGGTTTTACATGAGAAATATCTAGTTAACATTTAAGTAACTCAACAATCTTTAAATGATATGAGATCTTTTTCGAAGCAAGAGCTAGAATTGTTCACAACTAATCAAAATCAAGAAAATTAAAATCATGAATAAAAAAAAAAAGTTTTCTTTGACATATAAAAAAAAGAAGAAAAAAAAACCAAAGTTAAAAAGAAAATCAAATTAAAAGGACAAATTAAAACAAGAAGAAGTATTAAAAAGGAAAAGAAGGGGCTAACGAAAAATCGGAATGAGCCAATATAGAACTAGATTCAGGTGTGTCATAGAAATTAGAACTCTTAAAGAATCAAATGAATTTCTTAAAACTAAGCTTTCAAACGTGGAAAAAGGATTTTATGAACTTCAAGAACGAATAAATAAAAATGGGTTATAAATGGGAAATATCTTGAAAACATTTAAGTAGCATAACAATCTTTAAATGACATGAGATATTTATTGAAGCAAGAGCTAGAAATGTTCACAACTAATCAAAATCAAGAAAATCAAAATCATGAATAAAAAAAAAAGTTTTCTTTGACATATAAAAAAAAGAAGAAAATAAAACCAAAGTTAAAAAGAAAATCAAATCAAAAGGACAAATTAAAACAAGAAGGAGGATAAAAAAGGAAAAGAAGGGGTTAACGAAAAATCAGAATGAGCCAATATAGAACTAGATGCAGGTGTGAAATAGAAATTAGAACTCTTAAAGAATCAAATGAATTTCTTAAAACTAAGCTTTCAAACGTGGAAAAAGCATTTAATGAACTTCCAGAACGATAGATTAAAAATGGGTTTTACATGAGAAATATCTAGTTAACATTTAAGTAACTCAACAATATTTAAATGATATGAGATCTTTTTCGAAGCAAGAGCTAGAAATGTTCACAACTAATCAATATCAAGGAAGTCAAAATCATGAATAAAAAAAAAAAGTTTTCTTTGACATATAAAAAAAAGAAGAAAAAAAAACCAAAGTTAAAAAGAAAATCAAATTAAAAGGACAAATTAAAACAAGAAGAAGTATTAAAAAGGAAAAGAAGGGGCTAACGAAAAATCGGAATGAGCCAATATAGAACTAGATTCAGGTGTGTCATAG
Organism: Anthrax anthrax; assembly: GCA_963971155.1. NCBI lineage: Eukaryota > Metazoa > Arthropoda > Insecta > Diptera > Bombyliidae > Anthrax > Anthrax anthrax. Next base: position 686,694 of record OZ020125.1, on the reverse strand, counting down.
AAATAAGAGCTCTTAAAGAATCATATGAATTTCTTAACACTAAGCTTTCAAACGTGGAAAAAGCATTTAATGAACATCAAGAACGAATAAATAAAAATGGGTTATACGAAAACATTTAAGTAGCATAACAATCTTTAAATGACATGAGATATTTATTGAAGCAAGAGCTAGAAATGTTCACAACTAATCAAAATCAAGAAAATCAAAATCATGAATAAAAAAAAAAGTTTTCTTTGACATATAAAAAAAAGAAGAAAAAAAAACCAAAGTTAAAAAGAAAATCAAATCAAAAGGACAAATTAAAACAAGAAGGAGGATTAAAAAGGAAAAGAAGGGGTTAACGAAAAATCAGAATGAGCCAATATAGAACTAGATGCAGGTGTGTCATAGAAATAAGAGCTCTTAAAGAATCAAATGAATTTCTTAAAACTAAGCTTTCAAACGTGGAAAAAGCATTTAATGAACTTCAAGAACGAAAGATTAAAAATGGGTTATACATGAGAAATATCTAGTTAACATTTAAGTAACTCAACAATCTTTAAATGACATGAGATATTTATTGAAGCAAGAGCTAGAAATGTTCACAACTAATCAAAATCAAGAAAATCAAAATCATGAATAAAAAAAAAAGTTTTCTTTGACATATAAAAAAAAGAAGAAAAAAAAACCAAAGTTAAAAAGAAAATCAAATCAAAAGGACAAATTAAAACAAGAAGGAGGATTAAAAAGGAAAAGAAGGGGTTAACGAAAAATCAGAATGAGCCAATATAGAACTAGATTCAGGTGTGTCATAGAAATAAGAGCTCTTAAAGGATCAAATGAATTTCTTACAACTAAGCTTTCAAACGTGGAAAAAGCATTTAATGAACTTCAAGAACGAATGATTAAAAATGGGTTATACATGAGAAATATCTAGAAAACATTTAAGTAGCTTAACAATCTTTAAATGACATGAGATATTTATTGAAGCAAGAGCTAGAATTGTTCGCAACTAATTAAAATCAAGAAAATCAAAATTATGAATAAAGAATAAAGTTTTGTTTATTAACATATAAAAAAAAGAAAAAAAAAACAAAACCAAAGTTAAAAAGAAAATCAAATCAAAAGGACAAATTAAAACAAAAAGGAGGAATAAAAAGGAAAAAGAGGGTTGACGAAAAATGAGAATGAGCCAATATAGAACTAGATGCAGGTGTAAAAAAGCATTTTATGAACTTCAAGAACGAATGATTAAAAATGGGGTTGTACATGGGAAATATACAGAAAATATTCAAGTTTTTCAACAATCGTTCAATGTCATGAGAGACTTATCGAAGAAAGAGCTAGAAATGTTGACAACTTATCAAAATCACGAAAATCAAAATCATGAATTAAAAAAAAAGTTTTCTTTAACATATAAAAAAAAAAAAAAAAAACCAAAGTTAAAAAGAAAATCAAATCAAAAGGATAAATTAAAAGAAAAAGGAGAATTAAAAAGAAAAAGGGGGTTAACGAAAAATCAGAATGAGCCAATATAGAACTAGATACAGGTGTGAAATAGAACTTAGAGCTCTTAAAGAATCAAATGAATTTCTTAAAACTAAGCCTTCAAACGTGGAAAAAGCAGTTTATGAACTTCAAGAACAAATGATTAAAAATGGGGTTGTACATGGGAAATATCTAGAAAATATTCAAGTTACTCAACAATCTGTCAATGTCATGAGAGACTTATCGAAGCAAGAGTTAGAAATGTTGACAACTTATCAAAATCACGAAAATCAAAATCATGAATTAAAAAAAAAGTTTTCTTTAACATATAAAAAAAAAAAAAAAAAACCAAAGTTAAAAAGAAAATCAAATCAAAAGGATAAATTAAAAGAAAAAGGAGAATTAAAAAGAAAAAGGGGGTTAACGAAAAATCAGAATGAGCCAATATAGAACTAGATACAGGTGTGAAATAGAACTTAGAGCTCTTAAAGAATCAAATGAATTTCTTAAAACTAAGCCTTCAAACGTGGAAAAAGCAGTTTATGAACTTCAAGAACAAATGATTAAAAATGGGGTTGTACATGGGAAATATCTAGAAAATATTCAAGTTACTCAACAATCTGTCAATGTCATGAGAGACTTATCGAAGCAAGAGCTAGAAATGTTGACAACTTATCAAAATCAGGAAAATCAAAATCATGAATTAAAAAAAAAGTTTTCTTTAACATATAAAAAAAAAAAAAAAAAACCAAAGTTAAAAAGAAAATCAAATCAAAAGGATAAATTAAAAGAAAAAGGAGAATTAAAAAGAAAAAGGGGGTTAACGAAAAATCAGAATGAGCCAATATAGAACAAGATACAGGTGTGAAATAGAACTTAGAGCTCTTAAAGAATCAAATGAATTTCTTAAAACTAACCTTTCAAACGTAGAAAAAGCAGTTTATGAACTTAAAGAACGAATGATTAAAAATGGGGTTGTACATGGGAAATATCTAGAAAACATTCAAGTTACTCAACAATCTGTCAATGTCATGAGAGACTTATCGAAGCAAGAGCTAGAAATGTTGATAACTTATCAAAATCACGAAAATCAAAATCATGAATTAAAAAAAAAGTTTTCTTTAACATATAAAAAAAAAAAAAAAAAACCAAAGTTAAAAAGAAAATCAAATCAAAAGGATAAATTAAAAGAAAAAGGAGAATTAAAAAGAAAAAGGGGGTTAACGAAAAATCAGAATGAGCCAATATAGAACTAGATACAGGTGTGAAATAGAACTTAGAGCTCTTAAAGAATCAAATGAATTTCTTAAAACTAAGCCTTCAAACGTGGAAAAAGCAGTTTATGAACTTCAAGAACAAATGATTAAAAATGGGGTTGTACATGGGAAATATCTAGAAAATATTCAAGTTACTCAACAATCTGTCAATGTCATGAGAGACTTATCGAAGCAAGAGCTAGAAATGTTGACAACTTATCAAAATCACGAAAATCAAAATCATGAATTAAAAAAAAAGTTTTCTTTAACATATAAAAAAAAAAAAAACCAAAGTTAAAAAGAAAATCAAATCAAAAGGATAAATTAAAAGAAAAAGGAGAATTAAAAAGAAAAAGGGGGTTAACGAAAAATCAGAATGAGCCAATATAGAACTAGATACAGGTGTGAAATAGAACTTAGAGCTCTTAAAGAATCAAATGAATTTCTTAAAACTAAGTCTTCAAACGTGGAAAAAGCAGTTTATGAACTTCAAGAACAAATGATTAAAAATGGGGTTGTACATGGGAAATATCTAGAAAATATTCAAGTTACTCAACAATCTGTCAATGTCATGAGAGACTTATCGAAGCAAGAGCTAGAAATGTTGACAACTTATCAAAATCACGAAAATCAAAATCATGAATTAAAAAAAAAGTTTTCTTTAACATATAAAAAAAAAAAAAAACCAAAGTTAAAAAGAAAATCAAATCAAAAGGATAAATTAAAAGAAAAAGGAGAATTAAAAAGAAAAAGGGGGTTAACGAAAAATCAGAATGAGCCAATATAGAACTAGATACAGGTGTGAAATAGAACTTAGAGCTCTTAAAGAATCAAATGAATTTCTTAAAACTAACCTTTCAAACGTAGAAAAAGCAGTTTATGAACTTAAAGAACGAATGGTTAAAAATGGGGTTGTACTTGAGAAATATCTAGAAAACATTCAAGTTACTCAACAATCTGTCAATGTCATGAGAGACTTATCGAAGCAAGAGCTAGAAATGTTGACAACTTATCAAAATCAGGAAAATCAAAATCATGAATTTAAAAAAAAGTTTTCTTTAACATATAAAAAAAAAAAAAAACCAAAGTTAAAAAGAAAATCAAATCAAAAGGATAAATTAAAAGAAAAAGGAGAATTAAAAAGAAAAAGGGGGTTAACGAAAAATCAGAATGAGCCAATATAGAACTAGATACAGGTGTGAAATAGAACTTAGAGCTCTTAAAGAATCAAATGAATTTCTTAAAACTAAGTCTTCAAACGTGGAAAAAGCAGTTTATGAACTTCAAGAACAAATGATTAAAAATGGGGTTGTACATGGGAAATATCTAGAAAATATTCAAGTTACTCAACAATCTGTCAATGTCATGAGAGACTTATCGAAGCAAGAGCTAGAAATGTTGACAACTTATCAAAATCACGAAAATCAAGATAATGAAGAAAAAAAAAGTTTTCTTTAACATATAAAAAAAAAAAAAAACCAAAGTTAAAAAGAAAATCAAATCAAAAGGATAAATTAAAAGAAAAAGGAGAATTAAAAAGAAAAAGGGGGTTAACGAAAAATCAGAATGAGCCAATATAGAACTAGATACAGGTGTGAAATAGAACTTAGAGCTCTTAAAGAATCAAATGAATTTCTTAAAACTAAGTCTTCAAACGTGGAAAAAGCAGTTTATGAACTTCAAGAACAAATGATTAAAAATGGGGTTGTACATGGGAAATATCTAGAAAATATTCAAGTTACTCAACAATCTGTCAATGTCATGAGAGACTTATCGAAGCAAGAGCTAGAAATGTTGACAACTTATCAAAATCACGAAAATCAAAATCATGAATTAAAAAAAAAGTTTTCTTTAACATATAAAAAAAAAAAAAAACCAAAGTTAAAAAGAAAATCAAATCAAAAGGATAAATTAAAAGAAAAAGGAGAATTAAAAAGAAAAAGGGGGTTAACGAAAAATCAGAATGAGCCAATATAGAACTAGATACAGGTGTGAAATAGAACTTAGAGCTCTTAAAGAATCAAATGAATTTCTTAAAACTAACCTTTCAAACGTAGAAAAAGCAGTTTATGAACTTAAAGAACGAATGGTTAAAAATGGGGTTGTACTTGAGAAATATCTAGAAAACATTCAAGTTACTCAACAATCTGTCAATGTCATGAGAGACTTATCGAAGCAAGAGCTAGAAATGTTGACAACTTATCAAAATCACGAAAATCAAAATCATGAATTAAAAAAAAAGTTTTCTTTAACATATAAAAAAAAAAAAAAAAACCAAAGTTAAAAAGAAAATCAAATCAAAAGGATAAATTAAAAGAAAAAGGAGAATTAAAAAGAAAAAGGGGGTTAACGAAAAATCAGAATGAGCCAATATAGAACAAGATACAGGTGTGAAATAGAACTTAGAGCTCTTAAAGAATCAAATGAATTTCTTAAAACTAACCTTTCAAACGTAGAAAAAGCAGTTTATGAACTTAAAGAACGAATGGTTAAAAATGGGGTTGTACTTGAGAAATATCTAGAAAACATTCAAGTTACTCAACAATCTGTCAATGTCATGAGAGACTTATCGAAGCAAGAGCTAGAAATGTTGATAACTTATCAAAATCACGAAAATCAAAATCATGAATTAAAAAAAAAGTTTTCTTTAACATATAAAAAAAAAGAAAAAACCAAAGTTAAAAAGAAAATCAAATCAAAAGGATAAATTAAAAGAAAAAGGAGAATTAAAAAGAAAAAGGGGGTTAACGAAAAATCAGAATGAGCCAATATAGAACTAGATACAGGTGTGAAATAGAACTTAGAGCTCTTAAAGAATCAAATGAATTTCTTAAAACTAAGCCTTCAAACGTGGAAAAAGCAGTTTATGAACTTCAAGAACAAATGATTAAAAATGGGGTTGTACATGGGAAATATCTAGAAAATATTCAAGTTACTCAACAATCTGTCAATGTCATGAGAGACTTATCGAAGCAAGAGCTAGAAATGTTGACAACTTATCAAAATCACGAAAATCAAGATAATGAAGAAAAAAAAAGTTTTCTTTAACATATAAAAAAAAACCAAAGTTAAAAAGAAAATCAAATCAAAAGGATAAATTAAAAGAAAAAGGAGAATTAAAAAGAAAAAGGGGGTTAACGAAAAATCAGAATGAGCCAATATAGAACTAGATACAGGTGTGAAATAGAACTTAGAGCTTTTAAAGAATCAAATGAATTTCTTAAAACTAAGTCTTCAAACGTGGAAAAAGCAGTTTATGAACTTCAAGAACAAATGATTAAAAATGGGGTTGTACATGGGAAATATCTAGAAAATATTCAAGTTACTCAACAATCTGTCAATGTCATGAGAGACTTATCGAAGCAAGAGCTAGAAATGTTGACAACTTATCAAAATCACGAAAATCAAAATCATGAATTAAAAAAAAAGTTTTCTTTAACATATAAAAAAAAAAAAAAACCAAAGTTAAAAAGAAAATCAAATCAAAAGGATAAATTAAAAGAAAAAGGAGAATTAAAAAGAAAAAGGGGGTTAACGAAAAATCAGAATGAGCCAATATAGAACTAGATACAGGTGTGAAATAGAACTTAGAGCTCTTAAAGAATCAAATGAATTTCTTAAAACTAAGCCTTCAAACGTGGAAAAAGCAGTTTATGAACTTCAAGAACAAATGATTAAAAATGGGGTTGTACATGGGAAATATCTAGAAAATATTCAAGTTACTCAACAATCTGTCAATGTCATGAGAGACTTATCGAAGCAAGAGCTAGAAATGTTGACAACTTATCAAAATCACGAAAATCAAAATCATGAATTAAAAAAAAAGTTTTCTTTAACATATAAAAAAAAAAAAAAAACCAAAGTTAAAAAGAAAATCAAATCAAAAGGATAAATTAAAAGAAAAAGGAGAATTAAAAAGAAAAAGGGGGTTAACGAAAAATCAGAATGAGCCAATATAGAACAAGATACAGGTGTGAAATAGAACTTAGAGCTCTTAAAGAATCAAATGAATTTCTTAAAACTAACCTTTCAAACGTAGAAAAAGCAGTTTATGAACTTAAAGAACGAATGGTTAAAAATGGGGTTGTACTTGAGAAATATCTAGAAAACATTCAAGTTACTCAACAATCTGTCAATGTCATGAGAGACTTATCGAAGCAAGAGCTAGAAATGTTGACAACTTATCAAAATCACGAAAATCAAAATCATGAATTAAAAAAAAAGTTTTCTTTAACATATAAAAAAAAAAAAAAAACCAAAGTTAAAAAGAAAATCAAATCAAAAGGATAAATTAAAAGAAAAAGGAGAATTAAAAAGAAAAAGGGGGTTAACGAAAAATCAGAATGAGCCAATATAGAACTAGATACAGGTGTGAAATAGAACTTAGAGCTCTTAAAGAATCAAATGAATTTCTTAAAACTAACCTTTCAAACGTAGAAAAAGCAGTTTATGAATTTAAAGAACGAATGGTTAAAAATGGGGTTGTACTTGAGAAATATCTAGAAAATATTCAAGTTACTCAACAATCTGTCAATGTCATGAGAGACTTATCGAAGCAAGAGCTAGAAATGTTGACAACTTATCAAAATCACGAAAATCAAAATCATGAATTAAAAAAAAAGTTTTCTTTAACATATAAAAAAAAAAAAAACCAAAGTTAAAAAGAAAATCAAATCAAAAGGATAAATTAAAAGAAAAAGGAGAATTAAAAAGAAAAAGGGGGTTAACGAAAAATCAGAATGAGCCAATATAGAACTAGATACAGGTGTGAAATAGAACTTAGAGCTCTTAAAGAATCAAATGAATTTCTTAAAACTAACCTTTCAAACGTAGAAAAAGCAGTTTATGAACTTAAAGAACGAATGATTAAAAATGGGGTTGTACATGGGAAATATCTAGAAAATATTCAAGTTACTCAACAATCTGTCAATGTCATGAGAGACTTATCGAAGCAAGAGCTAGAAATGTTGACAACTTATCAAAATCACGAAAATCAAAATCATGAATTAAAAAAAAAGTTTTCTTTAACATATAAAAAAAAAAAAAAAAAACCAAAGTTAAAAAGAAAATCAAATCAAAAGGATAAATTAAAAGAAAAAGGAGAATTAAAAAGAAAAAGGGGGTTAACGAAAAATCAGAATGAGCCAATATAGAACAAGATACAGGTGTGAAATAGAACTTAGAGCTCTTAAAGAATCAAATGAATTTCTTAAAACTAACCTTTCAAACGTAGAAAAAGCAGTTTATGAACTTAAAGAACGAATGGTTAAAAATGGGGTTGTACTTGAGAAATATCTAGAAAACATTCAAGTTACTCAACAATCTGTCAATGTCATGAGAGACTTATCGAAGCAAGAGCTAGAAATGTTGACAACTTATCAAAATCACGAAAATCAAAATCATGAATTAAAAAAAAAGTTTTCTTTAACATATAAAAAAAAAAAAAAAAACCAAAGTTAAAAAGAAAATCAAATCAAAAGGATAAATTAAAAGAAAAAGGAGAATTAAAAAGAAAAAGGGGGTTAACGAAAAATCAGAATGAGCCAATATAGAACAAGATACAGGTGTGAAATAGAACTTAGAGCTCTTAAAGAATCAAATGAATTTCTTAAAACTAACCTTTCAAACGTAGAAAAAGCAGTTTATGAACTTAAAGAACGAATGGTTAAAAATGGGGTTGTACTTGAGAAATATCTAGAAAACATTCAAGTTACTCAACAATCTGTCAATGTCATGAGAGACTTATCGAAGCAAGAGCTAGAAATGTTGATAACTTATCAAAATCACGAAAATCAAAATCATGAATTAAAAAAAAAGTTTTCTTTAACATATAAAAAAAAAAAAAAAAACCAAAGTTAAAAAGAAAATCAAATCAAAAGGATAAATTAAAAGAAAAAGGAGAATTAAAAAGAAAAAGGGGGTTAACGAAAAATCAGAATGAGCCAATATAGAACTAGATACAGGTGTGAAATAGAACTTAGAGCTCTTAAAGAATCAAATGAATTTCTTAAAACTAAGCCTTCAAACGTGGAAAAAGCAGTTTATGAACTTCAAGAACAAATGATTAAAAATGGGGTTGTACATGGGAAATATCTAGAAAATATTCAAGTTACTCAACAATCTGTCAATGTCATGAGAGACTTATCGAAGCAAGAGCTAGAAATGTTGACAACTTATCAAAATCACGAAAATCAAGATAATGAAGAAAAAAAAAGTTTTCTTTAACATATAAAAAAAAAAAAAAAAACAAAGTTAAAAAGAAAATCAAATCAAAAGGATAAATTAAAAGAAAAAGGAGAATTAAAAAGAAAAAGGGGGTTAACGAAAAATCAGAATGAGCCAATATAGAACTAGATACAGGTGTGAAATAGAACTTAGAGCTCTTAAAGAATCAAATGAATTTCTTAAAACTAACCTTTCAAACGTAGAAAAAGCAGTTTATGAACTTAAAGAACGAATGGTTAAAAATGGGGTTGTACTTGAGAAATATCTAGAAAACATTCAAGTTACTCAACAATCTGTCAATGTCATGAGAGACTTATCGAAGCAAGAGCTAGAAATGTTGACAACTTATCAAAATCACGAAAATCAAAATCATGAATTAAAAAAAAAGTTTTCTTTAACATATAAAAAAAAAAAAAAAACCAAAGTTAAAAAGAAAATCAAATCAAAAGGATAAATTAAAAGAAAAAGGAGAATTAAAAAGAAAAAGGGGGTTAACGAAAAATCAGAATGAGCCAATATAGAACTAGATACAGGTGTGAAATAGAACTTAGAGCTCTTAAAGAATCAAATGAATTTCTTAAAACTAAGCCTTCAAACGTGGAAAAAGCAGTTTATGAACTTCAAGAACAAATGATTAAAAATGGGGTTGTACATGGGAAATATCTAGAAAATATTCAAGTTACTCAACAATCTGTCAATGTCATGAGAGACTTATCGAAGCAAGAGCTAGAAATGTTGACAACTTATCAAAATCACGAAAATCAAAATCATGAATTAAAAAAAAAGTTTTCTTTAACATATAAAAAAAAAAAAAAAAAACCAAAGTTAAAAAGAAAATCAAATCAAAACGATAAATTAAAAGAAAAAGGAGAATTAAAAAGAAAAAGGGGGTTAACGAAAAATCAGAATGAGCCAATATAGAACAAGATACAGGTGTGAAATAGAACTTAGAGCTCTTAAAGAATCAAATGAATTTCTTAAAACTAACCTTTCAAACGTAGAAAAAGCAGTTTATGAACTTAAAGAACGAATGGTTAAAAATGGGGTTGTACTTGAGAAATATCTAGAAAACATTCAAGTTACTCAACAATCTGTCAATGTCATGAGAGACTTATCGAAGCAAGAGCTAGAAATGTTGACAACTTATCAAAATCACGAAAATCAAAATCATGAATTAAAAAAAAAGTTTTCTTTAACATATAAAAAAAACAAAAAACCAAAGTTAAAAAGAAAATCAAATCAAAAGGATAAATTAAAAGAAAAAGGAGAATTAAAAAGAAAAAGGGGGTTAACGAAAAATCAGAATGAGCCAATATAGAACTAGATACAGGTGTGAAATAGAACTTAGAGCTCTTAAAGAATCAAATGAATTTCTTAAAACTAACCTTTCAAACGTAGAAAAAGCAGTTTATGAACTTAAAGAACGAATGGTTAAAAATGGGGTTGTACTTGAGAAATATCTAGAAAATATTCAAGTTACTCAACAATCTGTCAATGTCATGAGAGACTTATCGAAGCAAGAGCTAGAAATGTTGACAACTTATCAAAATCACGAAAATCAAAATCATGAATTAAAAAAAAAGTTTTCTTTAACATATAAAAAAAAAAAAAAACCAAAGTTAAAAAGAAAATCAAATCAAAAGGATAAATTAAAAGAAAAAGGAGAATTAAAAAGAAAAAGGGGGTTAACGAAAAATCAGAATGAGCCAATATAGAACTAGATACAGGTGTGAAATAGAACTTAGAGCTCTTAAAGAATCAAATGAATTTCTTAAAACTAAGTCTTCAAACGTGGAAAAAGCAGTTTATGAACTTCAAGAACAAATGATTAAAAATGGGGTTGTACATGGGAAATATCTAGAAAATATTCAAGTTACTCAACAATCTGTCAATGTCATGAGAGACTTATCGAAGCAAGAGCTAGAAATGTTGACAACTTATCAAAATCACGAAAATCAAAATCATGAATTAAAAAAAAAGTTTTCTTTAACATATAAAAAAAAAAAAAAAAACCAAAGTTAAAAAGAAAATCAAATCAAAAGGATAAATTAAAAGAAAAAGGAGAATTAAAAAGAAAAAGGGGGTTAACGAAAAATCAGAATGAGCCAATATAGAACAAGATACAGGTGTGAAATAGAACTTAGAGCTCTTAAAGAATCAAATGAATTTCTTAAAACTAACCTTTCAAACGTAGAAAAAGCAGTTTATGAACTTAAAGAACGAATGGTTAAAAATGGGGTTGTACTTGAGAAATATCTAGAAAACATTCAAGTTACTCAACAATCTGTCAATGTCATGAGAGACTTATCGAAGCAAGAGCTAGAAATGTTGACAACTTATCAAAATCACGAAAATCAAAATCATGAATTAAAAAAAAAGTTTTCTTTAACATATAAAAAAAAAAAAAAAACCAAAGTTAAAAAGAAAATCAAATCAAAAGGATAAATTAAAAGAAAAAGGAGAATTAAAAAGAAAAAGGGGGTTAACGAAAAATCAGAATGAGCCAATATAGAACTAGATACAGGTGTGAAATAGAACTTAGAGCTCTTAAAGAATCAAATGAATTTCTTAAAACTAAGCCTTCAAACGTGGAAAAAGCAGTTTATGAACTTCAAGAACAAATGATTAAAAATGGGGTTGTACATGGGAAATATCTAGAAAATATTCAAGTTACTCAACAATCTGTCAATGTCATGAGAGACTTATCGAAGCAAGAGCTAGAAATGTTGACAACTTATCAAAATCACGAAAATCAAGATAATGAAGAAAAAAAAAGTTTTCTTTAACATATAAAAAAAAAAAAAAAACCAAAGTTAAAAAGAAAATCAAATCAAAAGGATTAATTAAAAGAAAAAGGAGAATTAAAAAGAAAAAGGGGGTTAACGAAAAATCAGAATGAGCCAATATAGAACTAGATACAGGTGTGAAATAGAACTTAGAGCTCTTAAAGAATCAAATGAATTTCTTAAAACTAAGTCTTCAAACGTGGAAAAAGCAGTTTATGAACTTAAAGAACGAATGGTTAAAAATGGGGTTGTACATGGGAAATATCTAGAAAATATTCAAGTTACTCAACAATCTGTCAATGTCATGAGAGACTTATCGAAGCAAGAGCTAGAAATGTTGACAACTTATCAAAATCACGAAAATCAAAATCATGAATTAAAAAAAAAGTTTTCTTTAACATATAAAAAAAAAAAAAAACCAAAGTTAAAAAGAAAATCAAATCAAAAGGATAAATTAAAAGAAAAAGGAGAATTAAAAAGAAAAAGGGGGTTAACGAAAAATCAGAATGAGCCAATATAGAACTAGATACAGGTGTGAAATAGAACTTAGAGCTCTTAAAGAATCAAATGAATTTCTTAAAACTAACCTTTCAAACGTAGAAAAAGCAGTTTATGAACTTAAAGAACGAATGGTTAAAAATGGGGTTGTACTTGAGAAATATCTAGAAAACATTCAAGTTACTCAACAATCTGTCAATGTCATGAGAGACTTATCGAAGCAAGAGCTAGAAATGTTGACAACTTATCAAAATCACGAAAATCAAAATCATGAATTAAAAAAAAAGTTTTCTTAACATATAAAAAAAAAAAAAAACCAAAGTTAAAAAGAAAATCAAATCAAAAGGATAAATTAAAAGAAAAAGGAGAATTAAAAAGAAAAAGGGGGTTAACGAAAAATCAGAATGAGCCAATATAGAACAAGATACAGGTGTGAAATAGAACTTAGAGCTCTTAAAGAATCAAATGAATTTCTTAAAACTAACCTTTCAAACGTAGAAAAAGCAGTTTATGAACTTAAAGAACGAATGGTTAAAAATGGGGTTGTACTTGAGAAATATCTAGAAAACATTCAAGTTACTCAACAATCTGTCAATGTCATGAGAGACTTATCGAAGCAAGAGCTAGAAATGTTAATAACTTATCAAAATCACGAAAATCAAAATCATGAATTAAAAAAAAAGTTTTCTTTAACATATAAAAAAAAAAAAAAAACCAAAGTTAAAAAGAAAATCAAATCAAAAGGATAAATTAAAAGAAAAAGGAGAATTAAAAAGAAAAAGGGGGTTAACGAAAAATCAGAATGAGCCAATATAGAACTAGATACAGGTGTGAAATAGAACTTAGAGCTCTTAAAGAATCAAATGAATTTCTTAAAACTAAGCCTTCAAACGTGGAAAAAGCAGTTTATGAACTTCAAGAACAAATGATTAAAAATGGGGTTGTACATGGGAAATATCTAGAAAATATTCAAGTTACTCAACAATCTGTCAATGTCATGAGAGACTTATCGAAGCAAGAGCTAGAAATGTTGACAACTTATCAAAATCACGAAAATCAAGATAATGAAGAAAAAAAAAGTTTTCTTTAACATATAAAAAAAAAAAAAAAACCAAAGTTAAAAAGAAAATCAAATCAAAAGGATAAATTAAAAGAAAAAGGAGAATTAAAAAGAAAAAGGGGGTTAACGAAAAATCAGAATGAGCCAATATAGAACTAGATACAGGTGTGAAATAGAACTTAGAGCTCTTAAAGAATCAAATGAATTTCTTAAAACTAAGTCTTCAAACGTGGAAAAAGCAGTTTATGAACTTCAAGAACAAATGATTAAAAATGGGGTTGTACATGGGAAATATCTAGAAAATATTCAAGTTACTCAACAATCTGTCAATGTCATGAGAGACTTATCGAAGCAAGAGCTAGAAATGTTGACAACTTATCAAAATCACGAAAATCAAAATCATGAATTAAAAAAAAAGTTTTCTTTAACATATAAAAAAAAAAAAAAACCAAAGTTAAAAAGAAAATCAAATCAAAAGGATAAATTAAAAGAAAAAGGAGAATTAAAAAGAAAAAGGGGGTTAACGAAAAATCAGAATGAGCCAATATAGAACTAGATACAGGTGTGAAATAGAACTTAGAGCTCTTAAAGAATCAAATGAATTTCTTAAAACTAACCTTTCAAACGTAGAAAAAGCAGTTTATGAACTTAAAGAACGAATGGTTAAAAATGGGGTTGTACTTGAGAAATATCTAGAAAACATTCAAGTTACTCAACAATCTGTCAATGTCATGAGAGACTTATCGAAGCAAGAGCTAGAAATGTTGACAACTTATCAAAATCACGAAAATCAAAATCATGAATTAAAAAAAAAGTTTTCTTTAACATATAAAAAAAAAAAAAAACCAAAGTTAAAAAGAAAATCAAATCAAAAGGATAAATTAAAAGAAAAAGGAGAATTAAAAAGAAAAAGGGGGTTAACGAAAAATCAGAATGAGCCAATATAGAACTAGATACAGGTGTGAAATAGAACTTAGAGCTCTTAAAGAATCAAATGAATTTCTTAAAACTAAGCCTTCAAACGTGGAAAAAGCAGTTTATGAACTTCAAGAACAAATGATTAAAAATGGGGTTGTACATGGGAAATATCTAGAAAATATTCAAGTTACTCAACAATCTGTCAATGTCATGAGAGACTTATCGAAGCAAGAGCTAGAAATGTTGACAACTTATCAAAATCACGAAAATCAAAATCATGAATTAAAAAAAAAGTTTTCTTTAACATATAAAAAAAAAAAAAAAACCAAAGTTAAAAAGAAAATCAAATCAAAACGATAAATTAAAAGAAAAAGGAGAATTAAAAAGAAAAAGGGGGTTAACGAAAAATCAGAATGAGCCAATATAGAACTAGATACAGGTGTGAAATAGAACTTAGAGCTCTTAAAGAATCAAATGAATTTCTTAAAACTAAGCCTTCAAACGTGGAAAAAGCAGTTTATGAACTTCAAGAACAAATGATTAAAAATGGGGTTGTACATGGGAAATATCTAGAAAATATTCAAGTTACTCAACAATCTGTCAATGTCATGAGAGACTTATCGAAGCAAGAGCTAGAAATGTTGACAACTTATCAAAATCACGAAAATCAAGATAATGAAGAAAAAAAAAGTTTTCTTTAACATATAAAAAAAAAAAAAAACCAAAGTTAAAAAGAAAATCAAATCAAAAGGATAAATTAAAAGAAAAAGGAGAATTAAAAAGAAAAAGGGGGTTAACGAAAAATCAGAATGAGCCAATATAGAACTAGATACAGGTGTGAAATAGAACTTAGAGCTCTTAAAGAATCAAATGAATTTCTTAAAACTAAGTCTTCAAACGTGGAAAAAGCAGTTTATGAACTTCAAGAACAAATGATTAAAAATGGGGTTGTACATGGGAAATATCTAGAAAATATTCAAGTTACTCAACAATCTGTCAATGTCATGAGAGACTTATCGAAGCAAGAGCTAGAAATGTTGACAACTTATCAAAATCACGAAAATCAAAATCATGAATTAAAAAAAAAGTTTTCTTTAACATATAAAAAAAAAAAAAAACCAAAGTTAAAAAGAAAATCAAATCAAAAGGATAAATTAAAAGAAAAAGGAGAATTAAAAAGAAAAAGGGGGTTAACGAAAAATCAGAATGAGCCAATATAGAACTAGATACAGGTGTGAAATAGAACTTAGAGCTCTTAAAGAATCAAATGAATTTCTTAAAACTAAGTCTTCAAACGTGGAAAAAGCAGTTTATGAACTTCAAGAACAAATGATTAAAAATGGGGTTGTACATGGGAAATATCTAGAAAATATTCAAGTTACTCAACAATCTGTCAATGTCATGAGAGACTTATCGAAGCAAGAGCTAGAAATGTTGACAACTTATCAAAATCACGAAAATCAAGATAATGAAGAAAAAAAAAGTTTTCTTTAACATATAAAAAAAAAAAAAAAAAACCAAAGTTAAAAAGAAAATCAAATCAAAAGGATAAATTAAAAGAAAAAGGAGAATTAAAAAGAAAAAGGGGGTTAACGAAAAATCAGAATGAGCCAATATAGAACAAGATACAGGTGTGAAATAGAACTTAGAGCTCTTAAAGAATCAAATGAATTTCTTAAAACTAAGCCTTCAAACGTGGAAAAAGCAGTTTATGAACTTAAACAACGAATGGTTAAAAATGGGGTTGTACATGGGAAATATATAGAAAATATTCAAGTTACTCAACAATCTGTCAATGTCATGAGAGACTTATCGAAGCAAGAGCTAGAAATGTTGACAACTTATCAAAATCACGAAAATCAAGATAATGAAGAAAAAAAAAGTTTTCTTTAACATATAAAAAAAAAAAAAAAACCAAAGTTAAAAAGAAAATCATATCAAAAGGATAAATTAAAAGAAAAAGGAGAATTAAAAAGAAAAAGGGGGTTAACGAAAAATCAGAATGAGCCAATATAGAACTAGATACAGGTGTGAAATAGAACTTAGAGCTCTTAAAGAATCAAATGAATTTCTTAAAACTAACCTTTCAAACGTAGAAAAAGCAGTTTATGAACTTAAAGAACGAATGGTTAAAAATGGGGTTGTACTTGAGAAATATCTAGAAAACATTCAAGTTACTCAACAATCTGTCAATGTCATGAGAGACTTATCGAAGCAAGAGCTAGAAATGTTGACAACTTATCAAAATCACGAAAATCAAAATCATGAATTAAAAAAAAAGTTTTCTTTAACATATAAAAAAAAAAAAAAACCAAAGTTAAAAAGAAAATCAAATCAAAAGGATAAATTAAAAGAAAAAGGAGAATTAAAAAGAAAAAGGGGGTTAACGAAAAATCAGAATGAGCCAATATAGAACTAGATACAGGTGTGAAATAGAACTTAGAGCTCTTAAAGAATCAAATGAATTTCTTAAAACTAAGCCTTCAAACGTGGAAAAAGCAGTTTATGAACTTCAAGAACAAATGATTAAAAATGGGGTTGTACATGGGAAATATCTAGAAAATATTCAAGTTACTCAACAATCTGTCAATGTCATGAGAGACTTATCGAAGCAAGAGCTAGAAATGTTGACAACTTATCAAAATCACGAAAATCAAAATCATGAATTAAAAAAAAAGTTTTCTTTAACATATAAAAAAAAAAAAAAAAAACCAAAGTTAAAAAGAAAATCAAATCAAAAGGATAAATTAAAAGAAAAAGGAGAATTAAAAAGAAAAAGGGGGTTAACGAAAAATCAGAATGAGACAATATAGAACAAGATACAGGTGTGAAATAGAACTTAGAGCTCTTAAAGAATCAAATGAATTTCTTAAAACTAACCTTTCAAACGTAGAAAAAGCAGTTTATGAACTTAAAGAACGAATGGTTAAAAATGGGGTTGTACTTGAGAAATATCTAGAAAACATTCAAGTTACTCAACAATCTGTCAATGTCATGAGAGACTTATCGAAGCAAGAGCTAGAAATGTTGACAACTTATCAAAATCAGGAAAATCAAAATCATGAATTTAAAAAAAAGTTTTCTTTAACATATAAAAAAAAAAAAAAAAACCAAAGTTAAAAAGAAAATCAAATCAAAAGGATAAATTAAAAGAAAAAGGAGAATTAAAAAGAAAAAGGGGGTTAACGAAAAATCAGAATGAGCCAATATAGAACTAGATACAGGTGTGAAATAGAACTTAGAGCTCTTAAAGAATCAAATGAATTTCTTAAAACTAAGCCTTCAAACGTGGAAAAAGCAGTTTATGAACTTCAAGAACAAATGATTAAAAATGGGGTTGTACATGGGAAATATCTAGAAAATATTCAAGTTACTCAACAATCTGTCAATGTCATGAGAGACTTATCGAAGCAAGAGCTAGAAATGTTGACAACTTATCAAAATCACGAAAATCAAAATCATGAATTAAAAAAAAAGTTTTCTTTAACATATAAAAAAAAAAACAAAAAAACCAAAGTTAAAAAGAAAATCAAATCAAAACGATAAATTAAAAGAAAAAGGAGAATTAAAAAGAAAAAGGGGGTTAACGAAAAATCAGAATGAGCCAATATAGAACAAGATACAGGTGTGAAATAGAACTTAGAGCTCTTAAAGAATCAAATGAATTTCTTAAAACTAACCTTTCAAACGTAGAAAAAGCAGTTTATGAACTTAAAGAACGAATGGTTAAAAAAGGGGTTGTACTTGAGAAATATCTAGAAAACATTCAAGTTACTCAACAATCTGTCAATGTCATGAGAGACTTATCGAAGCAAGAGCTAGAAATGTTGATAACTTATCAAAATCACGAAAATCAAAATCATGAATTAAAAAAAAAGTTTTCTTTAACATATAAAAAAAAAAAAAAACCAAAGTTAAAAAGAAAATCAAATCAAAAGGATAAATTAAAAGAAAAAGGAGAATTAAAAAGAAAAAGGGGGTTAACGAAAAATCAGAATGAGCCAATATAGAACTAGATACAGGTGTGAAATAGAACTTAGAGCTCTTAAAGAATCAAATGAATTTCTTAAAACTAAGCCTTCAAACGTGGAAAAAGCAGTTTATGAACTTCAAGAACAAATGATTAAAAATGGGGTTGTACTTGAGAAATATCTAGAAAACATTCAAGTTACTCAACAATCTGTCAATGTCATGAGAGACTTATCGAAGCAAGAGCTAGAAATGTTGACAACTTATCAAAATCACGAAAATCAAAATCATGAATTAAAAAAAAAGTTTTCTTTAACATATAAAAAAAAAAAAAAACCAAAGTTAAAAAGAAAATCAAATCAAAAGGATAAATTAAAAGAAAAAGGAGAATTAAAAAGAAAAAGGGGGTTAACGAAAAATCAGAATGAGCCAATATAGAACTAGATACAGGTGTGAAATAGAACTTAGAGCTCTTAAAGAATCAAATGAATTTCTTAAAACTAAGCCTTCAAACGTGGAAAAAGCAGTTTATGAACTTCAAGAACAAATGATTAAAAATGGGGTTGTACATGGGAAATATCTAGAAAATATTCAAGTTACTCAACAATCTGTCAATGTCATGAGAGACTTATCGAAGCAAGAGCTAGAAATGTTGACAACTTATCAAAATCACGAAAATCAAGATAATGAAGAAAAAAAAAGTTTTCTTTAACATATAAAAAAAAAAAAAAACCAAAGTTAAAAAGAAAATCAAATCAAAAGGATAAATTAAAAGAAAAAGGAGAATTAAAAAGAAAAAGGGGGTTAACGAAAAATCAGAATGAGCCAATATAGAACTAGATACAGGTGTGAAATAGAACTTAGAGCTCTTAAAGAATCAAATGAATTTCTTAAAACTAAGCCTTCAAACGTGGAAAAAGCAGTTTATGAACTTCAAGAACAAATGATTAAAAATGGGGTTGTACATGGGAAATATCTAGAAAATATTCAAGTTACTCAACAATCTGTCAATGTCATGAGACACTTATCGAAGCAAGAGCTAGAAATGTTGACAACTTATCAAAATCACGAAAATCAAAATCATGAATTAAAAAAAAAGTTTTCTTTAACATATAAAAAAAAAAAAAAAACCAAAGTTAAAAAGAAAATCAAATCAAAAGGATAAATTAAAAGAAAAAGGAGAATTAAAAAGAAAAAGGGGGTTAACGAAAAATCAGAATGAGCCAATATAGAACTAGATACAGGTGTGAAATAGAACTTAGAGCTCTTAAAGAATCAAATGAATTTCTTAAAACTAAGCCTTCAAACGTGGAAAAAGCAGTTTATGAACTTCAAGAACAAATGATTAAAAATGGGGTTGTACTTGAGAAATATCTAGAAAACATTCAAGTTACTCAACAATCTGTCAATGTCATGAGAGACTTATCGAAGCAAGAGCTAGAAATGTTGACAACTTATCAAAATCACGAAAATCAAAATCATGAATTAAAAAAAAAGTTTTCTTTAACATATAAAAAAAAAAAAAAACCAAAGTTAAAAAGAAAATCAAATCAAAAGGATAAATTAAAAGAAAAAGGAGAATTAAAAAGAAAAAGGGGGTTAACGAAAAATCAGAATGAGCCAATATAGAACTAGATACAGGTGTGAAATAGAACTTAGAGCTCTTAAAGAATCAAATGAATTTCTTAAAACTAAGCCTTCAAACGTGGAAAAAGCAGTTTATGAACTTCAAGAACAAATGATTAAAAATGGGGTTGTACATGGGAAATATCTAGAAAATATTCAAGTTACTCAACAATCTGTCAATGTCATGAGAGACTTATCGAAGCAAGAGCTAGAAATGTTGACAACTTATCAAAATCACGAAAATCAAGATAATGAAGAAAAAAAAAGTTTTCTTTAACATATAAAAAAAAAAAAAAACCAAAGTTAAAAAGAAAATCAAATCAAAAGGATAAATTAAAAGAAAAAGGAGAATTAAAAAGAAAAAGGGGGTTAACGAAAAATCAGAATGAGCCAATATAGAACTAGATACAGGTGTGAAATAGAACTTAGAGCTCTTAAAGAATCAAATGAATTTCTTAAAACTAAGCCTTCAAACGTGGAAAAAGCAGTTTATGAACTTCAAGAACAAATGATTAAAAATGGGGTTGTACATGGGAAATATCTAGAAAATATTCAAGTTACTCAACAATCTGTCAATGTCATGAGAGACTTATCGAAGCAAGAGCTAGAAATGTTGACAACTTATCAAAATCACGAAAATCAAAATCATGAATTAAAAAAAAAGTTTTCTTTAACATATAAAAAAAAAAAAAAAACCAAAGTTAAAAAGAAAATCAAATCAAAAGGATAAATTAAAAGAAAAAGGAGAATTAAAAAGAAAAAGGGGGTTAACGAAAAATCAGAATGAGCCAATATAGAACTAGATACAGGTGTGAAATAGAACCTAGAGCTCTTAAAGAATCAAATGAATTTCTTAAAACTAAGCCTTCAAACGTGGAAAAAGCAGTTTATGAACTTCAAGAACAAATGATTAAAAATGGGGTTGTACATGGGAAATATCTAGAAAATATTCAAGTTACTCAACAATCTGTCAATGTCATGAGAGACTTATCGAAGCAAGAGCTAGAAATGTTGACAACTTATCAAAATCACGAAAATCAAAATCATGAATTAAAAAAAAAGTTTTCTTTAACATATAAAAAAAAAAAAAAAAAACCAAAGTTAAAAAGAAAATCAAATCAAAAGGATAAATTAAAAGAAAAAGGAGAATTAAAAAGAAAAAGGGGGTTAACGAAAAATCAGAATGAGCCAATATAGAACAAGATACAGGTGTGAAATAGAACTTAGAGCTCTTAAAGAATCAAATGAATTTCTTAAAACTAACCTTTCAAACGTAGAAAAAGCAGTTTATGAACTTAAAGAACGAATGGTTAAAAATGGGGTTGTACTTGAGAAATATCTAGAAAACATTCAAGTTACTCAACAATCTGTCAATGTCATGAGAGACTTATCGAAGCAAGAGCTAGAAATGTTGACAACTTATCAAAATCACGAAAATCAAAATCATGAATTAAAAAAAAAGTTTTCTTTAACATATAAAAAAAAAAAAAAACCAAAGTTAAAAAGAAAATCAAATCAAAAGGATAAATTAAAAGAAAAAGGAGAATTAAAAAGAAAAAGGGGGTTAACGAAAAATCAGAATGAGCCAATATAGAACTAGATACAGGTGTGAAATAGAACTTAGAGCTCTTAAAGAATCAAATGAATTTCTTAAAACTAAGTCTTCAAACGTAGAAAAAGCAGTTTATGAACTTAAAGAACGAATGGTTAAAAATGGGGTTGTACTTGAGAAATATCTAGAAAACATTCAAGTTACTCAACAATCTGTCAATGTCATGAGAGACTTATCGAAGCAAGAGCTAGAAATGTTGACAACTTATCAAAATCAGGAAAATCAAAATCATGAATTTAAAAAAAAGTTTTCTTTAACATATAAAAAAAAAAAAAAACCAAAGTTAAAAAGAAAATCAAATCAAAAGGATAAATTAAAAGAAAAAGGAGAATTAAAAAGAAAAAGGGGGTTAACGAAAAATCAGAATGAGCCAATATAGAACTAGATACAGGTGTGAAATAGAACTTAGAGCTCTTAAAGAATCAAATGAATTTCTTAAAACTAAGCCTTCAAACGTGGAAAAAGCAGTTTATGAACTTCAAGAACAAATGATTAAAAATGGGGTTGTACATGGGAAATATCTAGAAAATATTCAAGTTACTCAACAATCTGTCAATGTCATGAGAGACTTATCGAAGCAAGAGCTAGAAATGTTGACAACTTATCAAAATCACGAAAATCAAAATCATGAATTAAAAAAAAAGTTTTCTTTAACATATAAAAAAAAAAAAAAAAAACCAAAGTTAAAAAGAAAATCAAATCAAAACGATAAATTAAAAGAAAAAGGAGAATTAAAAAGAAAAAGGGGGTTAACGAAAAATCAGAATGAGCCAATATAGAACAAGATACAGGTGTGAAATAGAACTTAGAGCTCTTAAAGAATCAAATGAATTTCTTAAAACTAACCTTTCAAACGTAGAAAAAGCAGTTTATGAACTTAAAGAACGAATGGTTAAAAATGGGGTTGTACTTGAGAAATATCTAGAAAACATTCAAGTTACTCAACAATCTGTCAATGTCATGAGAGACTTATCGAAGCAAGAGCTAGAAATGTTGATAACTTATCAAAATCATGAATTAAAAAAAAAGTTTTCTTTAACATATAAAAAAAAAAAAAAAACCAAAGTTAAAAAGAAAATCAAATCAAAAGGATAAATTAAAAGAAAAAGGAGAATTAAAAAGAAAAAGGGGGTTAACGAAAAATCAGAATGAGCCAATATAGAACTAGATACAGGTGTGAAATAGAACTTAGAGCTCTTAAAGAATCAAATGAATTTCTTAAAACTAAGCCTTCAAACGTGGAAAAAGCAGTTTATGAACTTCAAGAACAAATGATTAAAAATGGGGTTGTACATGGGAAATATCTAGAAAATATTCAAGTTACTCAACAATCTGTCAATGTCATGAGAGACTTATCGAAGCAAGAGCTAGAAATGTTGACAACTTATCAAAATCACGAAAATCAAAATCATGAATTAAAAAAAAAGTTTTCTTTAACATATAAAAAAAAAAAAAAACCAAAGTTAAAAAGAAAATCAAATCAAAAGGATAAATTAAAAGAAAAAGGAGAATTAAAAAGAAAAAGGGGGTTAACGAAAAATCAGAATGAGCCAATATAGAACTAGATACAGGTGTGAAATAGAACTTAGAGCTCTTAAAGAATCAAATGAATTTCTTAAAACTAAGCCTTCAAACGTGGAAAAAGCAGTTTATGAACTTCAAGAACAAATGATTAAAAATGGGGTTGTACATGGGAAATATCTAGAAAATATTCAAGTTACTCAACAATCTGTCAATGTCATGAGAGACTTATCGAAGCAAGAGCTAGAAATGTTGACAACTTATCAAAATCACGAAAATCAAAATCATGAATTAAAAAAAAAGTTTTCTTTAACATATAAAAAAAAAAAAAAAACCAAAGTTAAAAAGAAAATCAAATCAAAAGGATAAATTAAAAGAAAAAGGAGAATTAAAAAGAAAAAGGGGGTTAACGAAAAATCAGAATGAGCCAATATAGAACTAGATACAGGTGTGAAATAGAACTTAGAGCTCTTAAAGAATCAAATGAATTTCTTAAAACTAACCTTTCAAACGTAGAAAAAGCAGTTTATGAACTTAAAGAACGAATGGTTAAAAATGGGGTTGTACTTGAGAAATATCTAGAAAATATTCAAGTTACTCAACAATCTGTCAATGTCATGAGAGACTTATCGAAGCAAGAGCTAGAAATGTTGACAACTTATCAAAATCACGAAAATCAAAATCATGAATTAAAAAAAAAGTTTTCTTTAACATATAAAAAAAAAAAAAAACCAAAGTTAAAAAGAAAATCAAATCAAAAGGATAAATTAAAAGAAAAAGGAGAATTAAAAAGAAAAAGGGGGTTAACGAAAAATCAGAATGAGCCAATATAGAACTAGATACAGGTGTGAAATAGAACTTAGAGCTCTTAAAGAATCAAATGAATTTCTTAAAACTAACCTTTCAAACGTAGAAAAAGCAGTTTATGAACTTCAAGAACAAATGATTAAAAATGGGGTTGTACATGGGAAATATCTAGAAAATATTCAAGTTACTCAACAATCTGTCAATGTCATGAGAGACTTATCGAAGCAAGAGCTAGAAATGTTGACAACTTATCAAAATCACGAAAATCAAAATCATGAATTAAAAAAAAAGTTTTCTTTAACATATAAAAAAAAAAAAAAAAAACCAAAGTTAAAAAGAAAATCAAATCAAAAGGATAAATTAAAAGAAAAAGGAGAATTAAAAAGAAAAAGGGGGTTAACGAAAAATCAGAATGAGCCAATATAGAACTAGATACAGGTGTGAAATAGAACTTAGAGCTCTTAAAGAATCAAATGAATTTCTTAAAACTAACCTTTCAAACGTAGAAAAAGCAGTTTATGAACTTAAAGAACGAATGGTTAAAAATGGGGTTGTACTTGAGAAATATCTAGAAAACATTCAAGTTACTCAACAATCTGTCAATGTCATGAGAGACTTATCGAAGCAAGAGCTAGAAATGTTGACAACTTATCAAAATCAGGAAAATCAAAATCATGAATTTAAAAAAAAGTTTTCTTTAACATATAAAAAAAAAAAAAAACCAAAGTTAAAAAGAAAATCAAATCAAAAGGATAAATTAAAAGAAAAAGGAGAATTAAAAAGAAAAAGGGGGTTAACGAAAAATCAGAATGAGCCAATATAGAACTAGATACAGGTGTGAAATAGAACTTAGAGCTCTTAAAGAATCAAATGAATTTCTTAAAACTAAGTCTTCAAACGTGGAAAAAGCAGTTTATGAACTTCAAGAACAAATGATTAAAAATGGGGTTGTACATGGGAAATATCTAGAAAATATTCAAGTTACTCAACAATCTGTCAATGTCATGAGAGACTTATCGAAGCAAGAGCTAGAAATGTTGACAACTTATCAAAATCACGAAAATCAAGATAATGAAGAAAAAAAAAGTTTTCTTTAACATATAAAAAAAAAAAAAAACCAAAGTTAAAAAGAAAATCAAATCAAAAGGATAAATTAAAAGAAAAAGGAGAATTAAAAAGAAAAAGGGGGTTAACGAAAAATCAGAATGAGCCAATATAGAACTAGATACAGGTGTGAAATAGAACTTAGAGCTCTTAAAGAATCAAATGAATTTCTTAAAACTAAGTCTTCAAACGTGGAAAAAGCAGTTTATGAACTTCAAGAACAAATGATTAAAAATGGGGTTGTACATGGGAAATATCTAGAAAATATTCAAGTTACTCAACAATCTGTCAATGTCATGAGAGACTTATCGAAGCAAGAGCTAGAAATGTTGACAACTTATCAAAATCACGAAAATCAAAATCATGAATTAAAAAAAAAGTTTTCTTTAACATATAAAAAAAAAAAAAAACCAAAGTTAAAAAGAAAATCAAATCAAAAGGATAAATTAAAAGAAAAAGGAGAATTAAAAAGAAAAAGGGGGTTAACGAAAAATCAGAATGAGCCAATATAGAACTAGATACAGGTGTGAAATAGAACTTAGAGCTCTTAAAGAATCAAATGAATTTCTTAAAACTAACCTTTCAAACGTAGAAAAAGCAGTTTATGAACTTAAAGAACGAATGGTTAAAAATGGGGTTGTACTTGAGAAATATCTAGAAAACATTCAAGTTACTCAACAATCTGTCAATGTCATGAGAGACTTATCGAAGCAAGAGCTAGAAATGTTGACAACTTATCAAAATCACGAAAATCAAAATCATGAATTAAAAAAAAAGTTTTCTTTAACATATAAAAAAAAAAAAAAAAAACCAAAGTTAAAAAGAAAATCAAATCAAAAGGATAAATTAAAAGAAAAAGGAGAATTAAAAAGAAAAAGGGGGTTAACGAAAAATCAGAATGAGCCAATATAGAACAAGATACAGGTGTGAAATAGAACTTAGAGCTCTTAAAGAATCAAATGAATTTCTTAAAACTAACCTTTCAAACGTAGAAAAAGCAGTTTATGAACTTAAAGAACGAATGGTTAAAAATGGGGTTGTACTTGAGAAATATCTAGAAAACATTCAAGTTACTCAACAATCTGTCAATGTCATGAGAGACTTATCGAAGCAAGAGCTAGAAATGTTGATAACTTATCAAAATCACGAAAATCAAAATCATGAATTAAAAAAAAAGTTTTCTTTAACATATAAAAAAAAAAAAAAACCAAAGTTAAAAAGAAAATCAAATCAAAAGGATAAATTAAAAGAAAAAGGAGAATTAAAAAGAAAAAGGGGGTTAACGAAAAATCAGAATGAGCCAATATAGAACTAGATACAGGTGTGAAATAGAACTTAGAGCTCTTAAAGAATCAAATGAATTTCTTAAAACTAAGCCTTCAAACGTGGAAAAAGCAGTTTATGAACTTCAAGAACAAATGATTAAAAATGGGGTTGTACATGGGAAATATCTAGAAAATATTCAAGTTACTCAACAATCTGTCAATGTCATGAGAGACTTATCGAAGCAAGAGCTAGAAATGTTGACAACTTATCAAAATCACGAAAATCAAGATAATGAAGAAAAAAAAAGTTTTCTTTAACATATAAAAAAAAAAAAAAAAACAAAGTTAAAAAGAAAATCAAATCAAAAGGATAAATTAAAAGAAAAAGGAGAATTAAAAAGAAAAAGGGGGTTAACGAAAAATCAGAATGAGCCAATATAGAACTAGATACAGGTGTGAAATAGAACTTAGAGCTCTTAAAGAATCAAATGAATTTCTTAAAACTAAGTCTTCAAACGTGGAAAAAGCAGTTTATGAACTTCAAGAACAAATGATTAAAAATGGGGTTGTACATGGGAAATATCTAGAAAATATTCAAGTTACTCAACAATCTGTCAATGTCATGAGAGACTTATCGAAGCAAGAGCTAGAAATGTTGACAACTTATCAAAATCACGAAAATCAAAAGCATGAATTAAAAAAAAAGTTTTCTTTAACATATAAAAAAAAAAAAAAACCAAAGTTAAAAAGAAAATCAAATCAAAAGGATAAATTAAAAGAAAAAGGAGAATTAAAAAGAAAAAGGGGGTTAACGAAAAATCAGAATGAGCCAATATAGAACTAGATACAGGTGTGAAATAGAACTTAGAGCTCTTAAAGAATCAAATGAATTTCTTAAAACTAAGTCTTCAAACGTGGAAAAAGCAGTTTATGAACTTCAAGAACAAATGATTAAAAATGGGGTTGTACATGGGAAATATCTAGAAAATATTCAAGTTACTCAACAATCTGTCAATGTCATGAGAGACTTATCGAAGCAAGAGCTAGAAATGTTGACAACTTATCAAAATCACGAAAATCAAAATCATGAATTAAAAAAAAAGTTTTCTTTAACATATAAAAAAAAAAAAAAAGCCAAAGTTAAAAAGAAAATCAAATCAAAAGGATAAATTAAAAGAAAAAGGAGAATTAAAAAGAAAAAGGGGGTTAACGAAAAATCAGAATGAGCCAATATAGAACTAGATACAGGTGTGAAATAGAACTTAGAGCTCTTAAAGAATCAAATGAATTTCTTAAAACTAACCTTTCAAACGTAGAAAAAGCAGTTTATGAACTTAAAGAACGAATGGTTAAAAATGGGGTTGTACTTGAGAAATATCTAGAAAATATTCAAGTTACTCAACAATCTGTCAATGTCATGAGAGACTTATCGAAGCAAGAGCTAGAAATGTTGACAACTTATCAAAATCACGAAAATCAAAATCATGAATTAAAAAAAAAGTTTTCTTTAACATATAAAAAAAAAAAAAAACCAAAGTTAAAAAGAAAATCAAATCAAAAGGATAAATTAAAAGAAAAAGGAGAATTAAAAAGAAAAAGGGGGTTAACGAAAAATCAGAATGAGCCAATATAGAACTAGATACAGGTGTGAAATAGAACTTAGAGCTCTTAAAGAATCAAATGAATTTCTTAAAACTAACCTTTCAAACGTAGAAAAAGCAGTTTATGAACTTCAAGAACAAATGATTAAAAATGGGGTTGTACATGGGAAATATCTAGAAAATATTCAAGTTACTCAACAATCTGTCAATGTCATGAGAGACTTATCGAAGCAAGAGCTAGAAATGTTGACAACTTATCAAAATCACGAAAATCAAAATCATGAATTAAAAAAAAAGTTTTCTTTAACATATAAAAAAAAAAAAAAAAAACCAAAGTTAAAAAGAAAATCAAATCAAAAGGATAAATTAAAAGAAAAAGGAGAATTAAAAAGAAAAAGGGGGTTAACGAAAAATCAGAATGAGCCAATATAGAACTAGATACAGGTGTGAAATAGAACTTAGAGCTCTTAAAGAATCAAATGAATTTCTTAAAACTAACCTTTCAAACGTAGAAAAAGCAGTTTATGAACTTAAAGAACGAATGGTTAAAAATGGGGTTGTACTTGAGAAATATCTAGAAAATATTCAAGTTACTCAACAATCTGTCAATGTCATGAGAGACTTATCGAAGCAAGAGCTAGAAATGTTGACAACTTATCAAAATCACGAAAATCAAAATCATGAATTAAAAAAAAGTTTTCTTTAACATATAAAACAAAAAAAAAACCAAAGTTAAAAAGAAAATCAAATCAAAAGGATAAATTAAAAGAAAAAGGAGAATTAAAAAGAAAAAGGGGGTTAACGAAAAATCAGAATGAGCCAATATAGAACTAGATACAGGTGTGAAATAGAACTTAGAGCTCTTAAAGAATCAAATGAATTTCTTAAAACTAACCTTTCAAACGTAGAAAAAGCAGTTTATGAACTTAAAGAACGAATGGTTAAAAATGGGGTTGTACTTGAGAAATATCTAGAAAACATTCAAGTTACTCAACAATCTGTCAATGTCATGAGAGACTTATCGAAGCAAGAGCTAGAAATGTTGACAACTTATCAAAATCACGAAAATCAAAATCATGAATTAAAAAAAAAGTTTTCTTTAACATATAAAAAAAAAAAAAAAAAACCAAAGTTAAAAAGAAAATCAAATCAAAAGGATAAATTAAAAGAAAAAGGAGAATTAAAAAGAAAAAGGGGGTTAACGAAAAATCAGAATGAGCCAATATAGAACAAGATACAGGTGTGAAATAGAACTTAGAGCTCTTAAAGAATCAAATGAATTTCTTAAAACTAAGTCTTCAAACGTGGAAAAAGCAGTTTATGAACTTCAAGAACAAATGATTAAAAATGGGGTTGTACATGGGAAATATCTAGAAAATATTCAAGTTACTCAACAATCTGTCAATGTCATGAGAGACTTATCGAAGCAAGAGCTAGAAATGTTGACAACTTATCAAAATCACGAAAATCAAAATCATGAATTAAAAAAAAAGTTTTCTTTAACATATAAAAAAAAAAAAAAACCAAAGTTAAAAAGAAAATCAAATCAAAAGGATAAATTAAAAGAAAAAGGAGAATTAAAAAGAAAAAGGGGGTTAACGAAAAATCAGAATGAGCCAATATAGAACTAGATACAGGTGTGAAATAGAACTTAGAGCTCTTAAAGAATCAAATGAATTTCTTAAAACTAACCTTTCAAACGTAGAAAAAGCAGTTTATGAACTTAAAGAACGAATGGTTAAAAATGGGGTTGTACTTGAGAAATATCTAGAAAACATTCAAGTTACTCAACAATCTGTCAATGTCATGAGAGACTTATCGAAGCAAGAGCTAGAAATGTTGACAACTTATCAAAATCACGAAAATCAAAATCATGAATTAAAAAAAAAGTTTTCTTTAACATATAAAAAAAAAAAAAAAAAACCAAAGTTAAAAAGAAAATCAAATCAAAAGGATAAATTAAAAGAAAAAGGAGAATTAAAAAGAAAAAGGGGGTTAACGAAAAATCAGAATGAGCCAATATAGAACAAGATACAGGTGTGAAATAGAACTTAGAGCTCTTAAAGAATCAAATGAATTTCTTAAAACTAACCTTTCAAACGTAGAAAAAGCAGTTTATGAACTTAAAGAACGAATGGTTAAAAATGGGGTTGTACTTGAGAAATATCTAGAAAACATTCAAGTTACTCAACAATCTGTCAATGTCATGAGAGACTTATCGAAGCAAGAGCTAGAAATGTTGATAACTTATCAAAATCACGAAAATCAAAATCATGAATTAAAAAAAAAGTTTTCTTTAACATATAAAAAAAAAAAAAAAAAACCAAAGTTAAAAAGAAAATCAAATCAAAAGGATAAATTAAAAGAAAAAGGAGAATTAAAAAGAAAAAGGGGGTTAACGAAAAATCAGAATGAGCCAATATAGAACTAGATACAGGTGTGAAATAGAACTTAGAGCTCTTAAAGAATCAAATGAATTTCTTAAAACTAAGCCTTCAAACGTGGAAAAAGCAGTTTATGAACTTCAAGAACAAATGATTAAAAATGGGGTTGTACATGGGAAATATCTAGAAAATATTCAAGTTACTCAACAATCTGTCAATGTCATGAGAGACTTATCGAAGCAAGAGCTAGAAATGTTGACAACTTATCAAAATCACGAAAATCAAGATAATGAAGAAAAAAAAAGTTTTCTTTAACATATAAAAAAAAAAAAAAAACCAAAGTTAAAAAGAAAATCAAATCAAAAGGATAAATTAAAAGAAAAAGGAGAATTAAAAAGAAAAAGGGGGTTAACGAAAAATCAGAATGAGCCAATATAGAACTAGATACAGGTGTGAAATAGAACTTAGAGCTCTTAAAGAATCAAATGAATTTCTTAAAACTAAGTCTTCAAACGTGGAAAAAGCAGTTTATGAACTTCAAGAACAAATGATTAAAAATGGGGTTGTACATGGGAAATATCTAGAAAATATTCAAGTTACTCAACAATCTGTCAATGTCATGAGAGACTTATCGAAGCAAGAGCTAGAAATGTTGACAACTTATCAAAATCACGAAAATCAAAATCATGAATTAAAAAAAAAGTTTTCTTTAACATATAAAAAAAAAAAAAACCAAAGTTAAAAAGAAAATCAAATCAAAAGGATAAATTAAAAGAAAAAGGAGAATTAAAAAGAAAAAGGGGGTTAACGAAAAATCAGAATGAGCCAATATAGAACTAGATACAGGTGTGAAATAGAACTTAGAGCTCTTAAAGAATCAAATGAATTTCTTAAAACTAAGCCTTCAAACGTGGAAAAAGCAGTTTATGAACTTCAAGAACAAATGATTAAAAATGGGGTTGTACATGGGAAATATCTAGAAAATATTCAAGTTACTCAACAATCTGTCAATGTCATGAGAGACTTATCGAAGCAAGAGCTAGAAATGTTGACAACTTATCAAAATCACGAAAATCAAAATCATGAATTAAAAAAAAAGTTTTCTTTAACATATAAAAAAAAAAAAAAAAACCAAAGTTAAAAAGAAAATCAAATCAAAACGATAAATTAAAAGAAAAAGGAGAATTAAAAAGAAAAAGGGGGTTAACGAAAAATCAGAATGAGCCAATATAGAACAAGATACAGGTGTGAAATAGAACTTAGAGCTCTTAAAGAATCAAATGAATTTCTTAAAACTAACCTTTCAAACGTAGAAAAAGCAGTTTATGAACTTAAAGAACGAATGGTTAAAAATGGGGTTGTACTTGAGAAATATCTAGAAAACATTCAAGTTACTCAACAATCTGTCAATGTCATGAGAGACTTATCGAAGCAAGAGCTAGAAATGTTGACAACTTATCAAAATCACGAAAATCAAAATCATGAATTAAAAAAAAAGTTTTCTTTAACATATAAAAAAAAAAAAAAACCAAAGTTAAAAAGAAAATCAAATCAAAAGGATAAATTAAAAGAAAAAGGAGAATTAAAAAGAAAAAGGGGGTTAACGAAAAATCAGAATGAGCCAATATAGAACAAGATACAGGTGTGAAATAGAACTTAGAGCTCTTAAAGAATCAAATGAATTTCTTAAAACTAACCTTTCAAACGTAGAAAAAGCAGTTTATGAACTTAAAGAACGAATGGTTAAAAATGGGGTTGTACTTGAGAAATATCTAGAAAACATTCAAGTTACTCAACAATCTGTCAATGTCATGAGAGACTTATCGAAGCAAGAGCTAGAAATGTTGATAACTTATCAAAATCACGAAAATCAAAATCATGAATTAAAAAAAAAGTTTTCTTTAACATATAAAAAAAAAAAAAAAACCAAAGTTAAAAAGAAAATCAAATCAAAAGGATAAATTAAAAGAAAAAGGAGAATTAAAAAGAAAAAGGGGGTTAACGAAAAATCAGAATGAGCCAATATAGAACTAGATACAGGTGTGAAATAGAACTTAGAGCTCTTAAAGAATCAAATGAATTTCTTAAAACTAAGCCTTCAAACGTGGAAAAAGCAGTTTATGAACTTCAAGAACAAATGATTAAAAATGGGGTTGTACATGGGAAATATCTAGAAAATATTCAAGTTACTCAACAATCTGTCAATGTCATGAGAGACTTATCGAAGCAAGAGCTAGAAATGTTGACAACTTATCAAAATCACGAAAATCAAGATAATGAAGAAAAAAAAAGTTTTCTTTAACATATAAAAAAAAAAAAAAAACCAAAGTTAAAAAGAAAATCAAATCAAAAGGATAAATTAAAAGAAAAAGGAGAATTAAAAAGAAAAAGGGGGTTAACGAAAAATCAGAATGAGCCAATATAGAACTAGATACAGGTGTGAAATAGAACTTAGAGCTCTTAAAGAATCAAATGAATTTCTTAAAACTAACCTTTCAAACGTAGAAAAAGCAGTTTATGAACTTAAAGAACGAATGGTTAAAAATGGGGTTGTACTTGAGAAATATCTAGAAAACATTCAAGTTACTCAACAATCTGTCAATGTCATGAGAGACTTATCGAAGCAAGAGCTAGAAATGTTGATAACTTATCAAAATCACGAAAATCAAAATCATGAATTAAAAAAAAAGTTTTCTTTAATATATAAAAAAAAAAAAAAAACCAAAGTTAAAAAGAAAATCAAATCAAAAGGATAAATTAAAAGAAAAAGGAGAATTAAAAAGAAAAAGGGGGTTAACGAAAAATCAGAATGAGCCAATATAGAACTAGATACAGGTGTGAAATAGAACTTAGAGCTCTTAAAGAATCAAATGAATTTCTTAAAACTAAGCCTTCAAACGTGGAAAAAGCAGTTTATGAACTTCAAGAACAAATGATTAAAAATGGGGTTGTACATGGGAAATATCTAGAAAATATTCAAGTTACTCAACAATCTGTCAATGTCATGAGAGACTTATCGAAGCAAGAGCTAGAAATGTTGACAACTTATCAAAATCACGAAAATCAAGATAATGAAGAAAAAAAAAGTTTTCTTTAACATATAAAAAAAAAAAAAAACCAAAGTTAAAAAGAAAATCAAATCAAAAGGATAAATTAAAAGAAAAAGGAGAATTAAAAAGAAAAAGGGGGTTAACGAAAAATCAGAATGAGCCAATATAGAACTAGATACAGGTGTGAAATAGAACTTAGAGCTCTTAAAGAATCAAATGAATTTCTTAAAACTAAGTCTTCAAACGTGGAAAAAGCAGTTTATGAACTTCAAGAACAAATGATTAAAAATGGGGTTGTACATGGGAAATATCTAGAAAATATTCAAGTTACTCAACAATCTGTCAATGTCATGAGAGACTTATCGAAGCAAGAGCTAGAAATGTTGACAACTTATCAAAATCACGAAAATCAAAATCATGAATTAAAAAAAAAGTTTTCTTTAACATATAAAAAAAAAAAAAAACCAAAGTTAAAAAGAAAATCAAATCAAAAGGATAAATTAAAAGAAAAAGGAGAATTAAAAAGAAAAAGGGGGTTAACGAAAAATCAGAATGAGCCAATATAGAACTAGATACAGGTGTGAAATAGAACTTAGAGCTCTTAAAGAATCAAATGAATTTCTTAAAACTAAGCCTTCAAACGTGGAAAAAGCAGTTTATGAACTTCAAGAACAAATGATTAAAAATGGGGTTGTACATGGGAAATATCTAGAAAATATTCAAGTTACTCAACAATCTGTCAATGTCATGAGAGACTTATCGAAGCAAGAGCTAGAAATGTTGACAACTTATCAAAATCACGAAAATCAAAATCATGAATTAAAAAAAAAGTTTTCTTTAACATATAAAAAAAAAAAAAACCAAAGTTAAAAAGAAAATCAAATCAAAAGGATAAATTAAAAGAAAAAGGAGAATTAAAAAGAAAAAGGGGGTTAACGAAAAATCAGAATGAGCCAATATAGAACAAGATACAGGTGTGAAATAGAACTTAGAGCTCTTAAAGAATCAAATGAATTTCTTAAAACTAACCTTTCAAACGTAGAAAAAGCAGTTTATGAACTTAAAGAACGAATGGTTAAAAATGGGGTTGTACTTGAGAAATATCTAGAAAACATTCAAGTTACTCAACAATCTGTCAATGTCATGAGAGACTTATCGAAGCAAGAGCTAGAAATGTTGACAACTTATCAAAATCACGAAAATCAAAATCATGAATTAAAAAAAAAGTTTTCTTTAACATATAAAAAAAAAAAAAACCAAAGTTAAAAAGAAAATCAAATCAAAAGGATAAATTAAAAGAAAAAGGAGAATTAAAAAGAAAAAGGGGGTTAACGAAAAATCAGAATGAGCCAATATAGAACTAGATACAGGTGTGAAATAGAACTTAGAGCTCTTAAAGAATCAAATGAATTTCTTAAAACTAACCTTTCAAACGTAGAAAAAGCAGTTTATGAACTTAAAGAACGAATGGTTAAAAATGGGGTTGTACTTGAGAAATATCTAGAAAATATTCAAGTTACTCAACAATCTGTCAATGTCATGAGAGACTTATCGAAGCAAGAGCTAGAAATGTTGACAACTTATCAAAATCACGAAAATCAAAATCATGAATTTAAAAAAAAGTTTTCTTTAACATATAAAAAAAAAAAAAAAAACCAAAGTTAAAAAGAAAATCAAATCAAAAGGATAAATTAAAAGAAAAAGGAGAATTAAAAAGAAAAAGGGGGTTAACGAAAAATCAGAATGAGCCAATATAGAACTAGATACAGGTGTGAAATAGAACTTAGAGCTCTTAAAGAATCAAATGAATTTCTTAAAACTAAGCCTTCAAACGTGGAAAAAGCAGTTTATGAACTTCAAGAACAAATGATTAAAAATGGGGTTGTACATGGGAAATATCTAGAAAATATTCAAGTTACTCAACAATCTGTCAATGTCATGAGAGACTTATCGAAGCAAGAGCTAGAAATGTTGACAACTTATCAAAATCACGAAAATCAAAATCATGAATTAAAAAAAAAGTTTTCTTTAACATATAAAAAAAAAAAAAAAAAACCAAAGTTAAAAAGAAAATC
Organism: Anthrax anthrax; assembly: GCA_963971155.1. Classification (NCBI taxonomy): domain Eukaryota; kingdom Metazoa; phylum Arthropoda; class Insecta; order Diptera; family Bombyliidae; genus Anthrax; species Anthrax anthrax. Next base: position 651,470 of record OZ020125.1, on the reverse strand, counting down.
AAATCAAAAGGATAAATTAAAAGAAAAAGGAGAATTAAAAAGAAAAAGGGGGTTAACGAAAAATCAGAATGAGCCAATATAGAACAAGATACAGGTGTGAAATAGAACTTAGAGCTCTTAAAGAATCAAATGAATTTCTTAAAACTAACCTTTCAAACGTAGAAAAAGCAGTTTATGAACTTAAAGAACGAATGGTTAAAAATGGGGTTGTACTTGAGAAATATCTAGAAAACATTCAAGTTACTCAACAATCTGTCAATGTCATGAGAGACTTATCGAAGCAAGAGCTAGAAATGTTGACAACTTATCAAAATCACGAAAATCAAAATCATGAATTAAAAAAAAAGTTTTCTTTAACATATAAAAAAAAAAAAAAAAACCAAAGTTAAAAAGAAAATCAAATCAAAAGGATAAATTAAAAGAAAAAGGAGAATTAAAAAGAAAAAGGGGGTTAACGAAAAATCAGAATGAGCCAATATAGAACAAGATACAGGTGTGAAATAGAACTTAGAGCTCTTAAAGAATCAAATGAATTTCTTAAAACTAACCTTTCAAACGTAGAAAAAGCAGTTTATGAACTTAAAGAACGAATGGTTAAAAATGGGGTTGTACATGGGAAATATCTAGAAAATATTCAAGTTACTCAACAATCTGTCAATGTCATGAGAGACTTATCGAAGCAAGAGCTAGAAATGTTGACAACTTATCAAAATCACGAAAATCAAAATCATGAATTAAAAAAAAAGTTTTCTTTAACATATAAAAAAAAAAAAAAACCAAAGTTAAAAAGAAAATCAAATCAAAAGGATAAATTAAAAGAAAAAGGAGAATTAAAAAGAAAAAGGGGGTTAACGAAAAATCAGAATGAGCCAATATAGAACTAGATACAGGTGTGAAATAGAACTTAGAGCTCTTAAAGAATCAAATGAATTTCTTAAAACTAAGCCTTCAAACGTGGAAAAAGCAGTTTATGAACTTCAAGAACAAATGATTAAAAATGGGGTTGTACATGGGAAATATCTAGAAAATATTCAAGTTACTCAACAATCTGTCAATGTCATGAGAGACTTATCGAAGCAAGAGCTAGAAATGTTGACAACTTATCAAAATCACGAAAATCAAAATCATGAATTAAAAAAAAAGTTTTCTTTAACATATAAAAAAAAAAAAAAAAACCAAAGTTAAAAAGAAAATCAAATCAAAACGATAAATTAAAAGAAAAAGGAGAATTAAAAAGAAAAAGGGGGTTAACGAAAAATCAGAATGAGCCAATATAGAACAAGATACAGGTGTGAAATAGAACTTAGAGCTCTTAAAGAATCAAATGAATTTCTTAAAACTAACCTTTCAAACGTAGAAAAAGCAGTTTATGAACTTAAAGAACGAATGGTTAAAAATGGGGTTGTACTTGAGAAATATCTAGAAAACATTCAAGTTACTCAACAATCTGTCAATGTCATGAGAGACTTATCGAAGCAAGAGCTAGAAATGTTGACAACTTATCAAAATCACGAAAATCAAAATCATGAATTAAAAAAAAAGTTTTCTTTAACATATAAAAAAAAAAAAAAACCAAAGTTAAAAAGAAAATCAAATCAAAAGGATAAATTAAAAGAAAAAGGAGAATTAAAAAGAAAAAGGGGGTTAACGAAAAATCAGAATGAGCCAATATAGAACAAGATACAGGTGTGAAATAGAACTTAGAGCTCTTAAAGAATCAAATGAATTTCTTAAAACTAACCTTTCAAACGTAGAAAAAGCAGTTTATGAACTTAAAGAACGAATGGTTAAAAATGGGGTTGTACTTGAGAAATATCTAGAAAACATTCAAGTTACTCAACAATCTGTCAATGTCATGAGAGACTTATCGAAGCAAGAGCTAGAAATGTTGATAACTTATCAAAATCACGAAAATCAAAATCATGAATTAAAAAAAAAGTTTTCTTTAACATATAAAAAAAAAAAAAAAACCAAAGTTAAAAAGAAAATCAAATCAAAAGGATAAATTAAAAGAAAAAGGAGAATTAAAAAGAAAAAGGGGGTTAACGAAAAATCAGAATGAGCCAATATAGAACTAGATACAGGTGTGAAATAGAACTTAGAGCTCTTAAAGAATCAAATGAATTTCTTAAAACTAAGCCTTCAAACGTGGAAAAAGCAGTTTATGAACTTCAAGAACAAATGATTAAAAATGGGGTTGTACATGGGAAATATCTAGAAAATATTCAAGTTACTCAACAATCTGTCAATGTCATGAGAGACTTATCGAAGCAAGAGCTAGAAATGTTGACAACTTATCAAAATCACGAAAATCAAGATAATGAAGAAAAAAAAAGTTTTCTTTAACATATAAAAAAAAAAAAAAAACCAAAGTTAAAAAGAAAATCAAATCAAAAGGATAAATTAAAAGAAAAAGGAGAATTAAAAAGAAAAAGGGGGTTAACGAAAAATCAGAATGAGCCAATATAGAACTAGATACAGGTGTGAAATAGAACTTAGAGCTCTTAAAGAATCAAATGAATTTCTTAAAACTAACCTTTCAAACGTAGAAAAAGCAGTTTATGAACTTAAAGAACGAATGGTTAAAAATGGGGTTGTACTTGAGAAATATCTAGAAAACATTCAAGTTACTCAACAATCTGTCAATGTCATGAGAGACTTATCGAAGCAAGAGCTAGAAATGTTGATAACTTATCAAAATCACGAAAATCAAAATCATGAATTAAAAAAAAAGTTTTCTTTAATATATAAAAAAAAAAAAAAAACCAAAGTTAAAAAGAAAATCAAATCAAAAGGATAAATTAAAAGAAAAAGGAGAATTAAAAAGAAAAAGGGGGTTAACGAAAAATCAGAATGAGCCAATATAGAACTAGATACAGGTGTGAAATAGAACTTAGAGCTCTTAAAGAATCAAATGAATTTCTTAAAACTAAGCCTTCAAACGTGGAAAAAGCAGTTTATGAACTTCAAGAACAAATGATTAAAAATGGGGTTGTACATGGGAAATATCTAGAAAATATTCAAGTTACTCAACAATCTGTCAATGTCATGAGAGACTTATCGAAGCAAGAGCTAGAAATGTTGACAACTTATCAAAATCACGAAAATCAAGATAATGAAGAAAAAAAAAGTTTTCTTTAACATATAAAAAAAAAAAAAAACCAAAGTTAAAAAGAAAATCAAATCAAAAGGATAAATTAAAAGAAAAAGGAGAATTAAAAAGAAAAAGGGGGTTAACGAAAAATCAGAATGAGCCAATATAGAACTAGATACAGGTGTGAAATAGAACTTAGAGCTCTTAAAGAATCAAATGAATTTCTTAAAACTAAGTCTTCAAACGTGGAAAAAGCAGTTTATGAACTTCAAGAACAAATGATTAAAAATGGGGTTGTACATGGGAAATATCTAGAAAATATTCAAGTTACTCAACAATCTGTCAATGTCATGAGAGACTTATCGAAGCAAGAGCTAGAAATGTTGACAACTTATCAAAATCACGAAAATCAAAATCATGAATTAAAAAAAAAGTTTTCTTTAACATATAAAAAAAAAAAAAAACCAAAGTTAAAAAGAAAATCAAATCAAAAGGATAAATTAAAAGAAAAAGGAGAATTAAAAAGAAAAAGGGGGTTAACGAAAAATCAGAATGAGCCAATATAGAACTAGATACAGGTGTGAAATAGAACTTAGAGCTCTTAAAGAATCAAATGAATTTCTTAAAACTAAGCCTTCAAACGTGGAAAAAGCAGTTTATGAACTTCAAGAACAAATGATTAAAAATGGGGTTGTACATGGGAAATATCTAGAAAATATTCAAGTTACTCAACAATCTGTCAATGTCATGAGAGACTTATCGAAGCAAGAGCTAGAAATGTTGACAACTTATCAAAATCACGAAAATCAAAATCATGAATTAAAAAAAAAGTTTTCTTTAACATATAAAAAAAAAAAAAAAAAACCAAAGTTAAAAAGAAAATCAAATCAAAAGGATAAATTAAAAGAAAAAGGAGAATTAAAAAGAAAAAGGGGGTTAACGAAAAATCAGAATGAGCCAATATAGAACAAGATACAGGTGTGAAATAGAACTTAGAGCTCTTAAAGAATCAAATGAATTTCTTAAAACTAACCTTTCAAACGTAGAAAAAGCAGTTTATGAACTTAAAGAACGAATGGTTAAAAATGGGGTTGTACTTGAGAAATATCTAGAAAACATTCAAGTTACTCAACAATCTGTCAATGTCATGAGAGACTTATCGAAGCAAGAGCTAGAAATGTTGACAACTTATCAAAATCACGAAAATCAAAATCATGAATTAAAAAAAAAGTTTTCTTTAACATATAAAAAAAAAAAAACCAAAGTTAAAAAGAAAATCAAATCAAAAGGATAAATTAAAAGAAAAAGGAGAATTAAAAAGAAAAAGGGGGTTAACGAAAAATCAGAATGAGCCAATATAGAACTAGATACAGGTGTGAAATAGAACTTAGAGCTCTTAAAGAATCAAATGAATTTCTTAAAACTAACCTTTCAAACGTAGAAAAAGCAGTTTATGAACTTAAAGAACGAATGGTTAAAAATGGGGTTGTACTTGAGAAATATCTAGAAAATATTCAAGTTACTCAACAATCTGTCAATGTCATGAGAGACTTATCGAAGCAAGAGCTAGAAATGTTGACAACTTATCAAAATCAGGAAAATCAAAATCATGAATTTAAAAAAAAGTTTTCTTTAACATATAAAAAAAAAAAAAAAAACCAAAGTTAAAAAGAAAATCAAATCAAAAGGATAAATTAAAAGAAAAAGGAGAATTAAAAAGAAAAAGGGGGTTAACGAAAAATCAGAATGAGCCAATATAGAACTAGATACAGGTGTGAAATAGAACTTAGAGCTCTTAAAGAATCAAATGAATTTCTTAAAACTAAGCCTTCAAACGTGGAAAAAGCAGTTTATGAACTTCAAGAACAAATGATTAAAAATGGGGTTGTACATGGGAAATATCTAGAAAATATTCAAGTTACTCAACAATCTGTCAATGTCATGAGAGACTTATCGAAGCAAGAGCTAGAAATGTTGACAACTTATCAAAATCACGAAAATCAAAATCATGAATTAAAAAAAAAGTTTTCTTTAACATATAAAAAAAAAAAAAAAAAACCAAAGTTAAAAAGAAAATCAAATCAAAAGGATAAATTAAAAGAAAAAGGAGAATTAAAAAGAAAAAGGGGGTTAACGAAAAATCAGAATGAGCCAATATAGAACAAGATACAGGTGTGAAATAGAACTTAGAGCTCTTAAAGAATCAAATGAATTTCTTAAAACTAACCTTTCAAACGTAGAAAAAGCAGTTTATGAACTTAAAGAACGAATGGTTAAAAATGGGGTTGTACTTGAGAAATATCTAGAAAACATTCAAGTTACTCAACAATCTGTCAATGTCATGAGAGACTTATCGAAGCAAGAGCTAGAAATGTTGACAACTTATCAAAATCACGAAAATCAAAATCATGAATTAAAAAAAAAGTTTTCTTTAACATATAAAAAAAAAAAAAAAACCAAAGTTAAAAAGAAAATCAAATCAAAAGGATAAATTAAAAGAAAAAGGAGAATTAAAAAGAAAAAGGGGGTTAACGAAAAATCAGAATGAGCCAATATAGAACAAGATACAGGTGTGAAATAGAACTTAGAGCTCTTAAAGAATCAAATGAATTTCTTAAAACTAACCTTTCAAACGTAGAAAAAGCAGTTTATGAACTTAAAGAACGAATGGTTAAAAATGGGGTTGTACTTGAGAAATATCTAGAAAACATTCAAGTTACTCAACAATCTGTCAATGTCATGAGAGACTTATCGAAGCAAGAGCTAGAAATGTTGACAACTTATCAAAATCACGAAAATCAAAATCATGAATTAAAAAAAAAGTTTTCTTTAACATATAAAAAAAAAAAAAAACCAAAGTTAAAAAGAAAATCAAATCAAAAGGATAAATTAAAAGAAAAAGGAGAATTAAAAAGAAAAAGGGGGTTAACGAAAAATCAGAATGAGCCAATATAGAACTAGATACAGGTGTGAAATAGAACTTAGAGCTCTTAAAGAATCAAATGAATTTCTTAAAACTAACCTTTCAAACGTAGAAAAAGCAGTTTATGAACTTAAAGAACGAATGGTTAAAAATGGGGTTGTACTTGAGAAATATCTAGAAAACATTCAAGTTACTCAACAATCTGTCAATGTCATGAGAGACTTATCGAAGCAAGAGCTAGAAATGTTGACAACTTATCAAAATCAGGAAAATCAAAATCATGAATTTAAAAAAAAGTTTTCTTTAACATATAAAAAAAAAAAAAAAAACCAAAGTTAAAAAGAAAATCAAATCAAAAGGATAAATTAAAAGAAAAAGGAGAATTAAAAAGAAAAAGGGGGTTAACGAAAAATCAGAATGAGCCAATATAGAACTAGATACAGGTGTGAAATAGAACTTAGAGCTCTTAAAGAATCAAATGAATTTCTTAAAACTAAGCCTTCAAACGTGGAAAAAGCAGTTTATGAACTTCAAGAACAAATGATTAAAAATGGGGTTGTACATGGGAAATATCTAGAAAATATTCAAGTTACTCAACAATCTGTCAATGTCATGAGAGACTTATCGAAGCAAGAGCTAGAAATGTTGACAACTTATCAAAATCACGAAAATCAAAATCATGAATTAAAAAAAAAGTTTTCTTTAACATATAAAAAAAAAAAAAAAAAACCAAAGTTAAAAAGAAAATCAAATCAAAAGGATAAATTAAAAGAAAAAGGAGAATTAAAAAGAAAAAGGGGGTTAACGAAAAATCAGAATGAGCCAATATAGAACAAGATACAGGTGTGAAATAGAACTTAGAGCTCTTAAAGAATCAAATGAATTTCTTAAAACTAACCTTTCAAACGTAGAAAAAGCAGTTTATGAACTTAAAGAACGAATGGTTAAAAATGGGGTTGTACTTGAGAAATATCTAGAAAATATTCAAGTTACTCAACAATCTGTCAATGTCATGAGAGACTTATCGAAGCAAGAGCTAGAAATGTTGACAACTTATCAAAATCACGAAAATCAAAATCATGAATTAAAAAAAAAGTTTTCTTTAACATATAAAAAAAAAAAAAAAAAACCAAAGTTAAAAAGAAAATCAAATCAAAAGGATAAATTAAAAGAAAAAGGAGAATTAAAAAGAAAAAGGGGGTTAACGAAAAATCAGAATGAGCCAATATAGAACAAGATACAGGTGTGAAATAGAACTTAGAGCTCTTAAAGAATCAAATGAATTTCTTAAAACTAACCTTTCAAACGTAGAAAAAGCAGTTTATGAACTTAAAGAACGAATGGTTAAAAATGGGGTTGTACTTGAGAAATATCTAGAAAACATTCAAGTTACTCAACAATCTGTCAATGTCATGAGAGACTTATCGAAGCAAGAGCTAGAAATGTTGACAACTTATCAAAATCAGGAAAATCAAAATCATGAATTTAAAAAAAAGTTTTCTTTAACATATAAAAAAAAAAAAAAACCAAAGTTAAAAAGAAAATCAAATCAAAAGGATAAATTAAAAGAAAAAGGAGAATTAAAAAGAAAAAGGGGGTTAACGAAAAATCAGAATGAGCCAATATAGAACTAGATACAGGTGTGAAATAGAACTTAGAGCTCTTAAAGAATCAAATGAATTTCTTAAAACTAACCTTTCAAACGTAGAAAAAGCAGTTTATGAACTTAAAGAACGAATGGTTAAAAATGGGGTTGTACTTGAGAAATATCTAGAAAACATTCAAGTTACTCAACAATCTGTCAATGTCATGAGAGACTTATCGAAGCAAGAGCTAGAAATGTTGACAACTTATCAAAATCAGGAAAATCAAAATCATGAATTTAAAAAAAAGTTTTCTTTAACATATAAAAAAAAAAAAAAAAACCAAAGTTAAAAAGAAAATCAAATCAAAAGGATAAATTAAAAGAAAAAGGAGAATTAAAAAGAAAAAGGGGGTTAACGAAAAATCAGAATGAGCCAATATAGAACTAGATACAGGTGTGAAATAGAACTTAGAGCTCTTAAAGAATCAAATGAATTTCTTAAAACTAACCTTTCAAACGTAGAAAAAGCAGTTTATGAACTTAAAGAACGAATGATTACAAATGAGGTTGTACATGGGAAATATCTAGAAAATATTCAAGTTACTCAACAATCTGTCAATGTCATGAGAGACTTATCGAAGCAAGAGCTAGAAATGTTGACAACTTATCAAAATCACGAAAATCAAGATAATGAAGAAAAAAAAAGTTTTCTTTAACATATAAAAAAAAAAAAAAAACCAAAGTTAAAAAGAAAATCAAATCAAAAGGATAAATTAAAAGAAAAAGGAGAATTAAAAAGAAAAAGGGGGTTAACGAAAAATCAGAATGAGCCAATATAGAACTAGATACAGGTGTGAAATAGAACTTAGAGCTCTTAAAGAATCAAATGAATTTCTTAAAACTAAGTCTTCAAACGTGGAAAAAGCAGTTTATGAACTTCAAGAACAAATGATTAAAAATGGGGTTGTACATGGGAAATATCTAGAAAATATTCAAGTTACTCAACAATCTGTCAATGTCATGAGAGACTTATCGAAGCAAGAGCTAGAAATGTTGACAACTTATCAAAATCACGAAAATCAAAATCATGAATTAAAAAAAAAGTTTTCTTTAACATATAAAAAAAAAAAAAAAAAACCAAAGTTAAAAAGAAAATCAAATCAAAAGGATAAATTAAAAGAAAACGGAGAATTAAAAAGAAAAAGGGGGTTAACGAAAAATCAGAATGAGCCAATATAGAACAAGATACAGGTGTGAAATAGAACTTAGAGCTCTTAAAGAATCAAATGAATTTCTTAAAACTAACCTTTCAAACGTAGAAAAAGCAGTTTATGAACTTAAAGAACGAATGGTTAAAAATGGGGTTGTACTTGAGAAATATCTAGAAAACATTCAAGTTACTCAACAATCTGTCAATGTCATGAGAGACTTATCGAAGCAAGAGCTAGAAATGTTGACAACTTATCAAAATCACGAAAATCAAAATCATGAATTAAAAAAAAAGTTTTCTTTAACATATAAAAAAAAAAAAAAACCAAAGTTAAAAAGAAAATCAAATCAAAAGGATAAATTAAAAGAAAAAGGAGAATTAAAAAGAAAAAGGGGGTTAACGAAAAATCAGAATGAGCCAATATAGAACTAGATACAGGTGTGAAATAGAACTTAGAGCTCTTAAAGAATCAAATGAATTTCTTAAAACTAAGCCTTCAAACGTGGAAAAAGCAGTTTATGAACTTCAAGAACAAATGATTAAAAATGGGGTTGTACATGGGAAATATCTAGAAAATATTCAAGTTACTCAACAATCTGTCAATGTCATGAGAGACTTATCGAAGCAAGAGCTAGAAATGTTGACAACTTATCAAAATCACGAAAATCAAAATCATGAATTAAAAAAAAAGTTTTCTTTAACATATAAAAAAAAAAAAAAAAACCAAAGTTAAAAAGAAAATCAAATCAAAAGGATAAATTAAAAGAAAAAGGAGAATTAAAAAGAAAAAGGGGGTTAACGAAAAATCAGAATGAGCCAATATAGAACAAGATACAGGTGTGAAATAGAACTTAGAGCTCTTAAAGAATCAAATGAATTTCTTAAAACTAACCTTTCAAACGTAGAAAAAGCAGTTTATGAACTTAAAGAACGAATGGTTAAAAATGGGGTTGTACTTGAGAAATATCTAGAAAACATTCAAGTTACTCAACAATCTGTCAATGTCATGAGAGACTTATCGAAGCAAGAGCTAGAAATGTTGACAACTTATCAAAATCACGAAAATCAAAATCATGAATTAAAAAAAAAGTTTTCTTTAACATCTAAAAAAAAAAAAAACCAAAGTTAAAAAGAAAATCAAATCAAAAGGATAAATTAAAAGAAAAAGGAGAATTAAAAAGAAAAAGGGGGTTAACGAAAAATCAGAATGAGCCAATATAGAACTAGATACAGGTGTGAAATAGAACTTAGAGCTCTTAAAGAATCAAATGAATTTCTTAAAACTAACCTTTCAAACGTAGAAAAAGCAGTTTATGAACTTAAAGAACGAATGGTTAAAAATGGGGTTGTACTTGAGAAATAACTAGAAAACATTCAAGTTACTCAACAATCTGTCAATGTCATGAGAGACTTATCGAAGCAAGAGCTAGAAATGTTGACAACTTATCAAAATCAGGAAAATCAAAATCATGAATTTAAAAAAAAGTTTTCTTTAACATATAAAAAAAAAAAAAAAACCAAAGTTAAAAAGAAAATCAAATCAAAAGGATAAATTAAAAGAAAAAGGAGAATTAAAAAGAAAAAGGGGGTTAACGAAAAATCAGAATGAGCCAATATAGAACTAGATACAGGTGTGAAATAGAACTTAGAGCTCTTAAAGAATCAAATGAATTTCTTAAAACTAAGCCTTCAAACGTGGAAAAAGCAGTTTATGAACTTCAAGAACAAATGATTAAAAATGGGGTTGTACATGGGAAATATCTAGAAAATATTCAAGTTACTCAACAATCTGTCAATGTCATGAGAGACTTATCGAAGCAAGAGCTAGAAATGTTGACAACTTATCAAAATCACGAAAATCAAAATCATGAATTAAAAAAAAAGTTTTCTTTAACATATAAAAAAAAAAAAAAAAAACCAAAGTTAAAAAGAAAATCAAATCAAAAGGATAAATTAAAAGAAAAAGGAGAATTAAAAAGAAAAAGGGGGTTAACGAAAAATCAGAATGAGCCAATATAGAACAAGATACAGGTGTGAAATAGAACTTAGAGCTCTTAAAGAATCAAATGAATTTCTTAAAACTAACCTTTCAAACGTAGAAAAAGCAGTTTATGAACTTAAAGAACGAATGGTTAAAAATGGGGTTGTACTTGAGAAATATCTAGAAAACATTCAAGTTACTCAACAATCTGTCAATGTCATGAGAGACTTATCGAAGCAAGAGCTAGAAATGTTGACAACTTATCAAAATCACGAAAATCAAAATCATGAATTAAAAAAAAAGTTTTCTTTAACATATAAAAAAAAAAAAAAACCAAAGTTAAAAAGAAAATCAAATCAAAAGGATAAATTAAAAGAAAAAGGAGAATTAAAAAGAAAAAGGGGGTTAACGAAAAATCAGAATGAGCCAATATAGAACTAGATACAGGTGTGAAATAGAACTTAGAGCTCTTAAAGAATCAAATGAATTTCTTAAAACTAACCTTTCAAACGTAGAAAAAGCAGTTTATGAACTAAAAGAACGAATGGTTAAAAATGGGGTTGTACTTGAGAAATATCTAGAAAACATTCAAGTTACTCAACAATCTGTCAATGTCATGAGAGACTTATCGAAGCAAGAGCTAGAAATGTTGACAACATATCAAAATCAGGAAAATCAAAATCATGAATTTAAAAAAAAGTTTTCTTTAACATATAAAAAAAAAAAAAAAAACCAAAGTTAAAAAGAAAATCAAATCAAAAGGATAAATTAAAAGAAAAAGGAGAATTAAAAAGAAAAAGGGGGTTAACGAAAAATCAGAATGAGCCAATATAGAACTAGATACAGGTGTGAAATAGAACTTAGAGCTCTTAAAGAATCAAATGAATTTCTTAAAACTAACCTTTCAAACGTAGAAAAAGCAGTTTATGAACTTAAAGAACGAATGATTACAAATGAGGTTGTACATGGGAAATATCTAGAAAATATTCAAGTTACTCAACAATCTGTCAATGTCATGAGAGACTTATCGAAGCAAGAGCTAGAAATGTTGACAACTTATCAAAATCACGAAAATCAAGATAATGAAGAAAAAAAAAGTTTTCTTTAACATATAAAAAAAAAAAAAAACCAAAGTTAAAAAGAAAATCAAATCAAAAGGATAAATTAAAAGAAAAAGGAGAATTAAAAAGAAAAAGGGGGTTAACGAAAAATCAGAATGAGCCAATATAGAACTAGATACAGGTGTGAAATAGAACTTAGAGCTCTTAAAGAATCAAATGAATTTCTTAAAACTAAGTCTTCAAACGTGGAAAAAGCAGTTTATGAACTTCAAGAACAAATGATTAAAAATGGGGTTGTACATGGGAAATATCTAGAAAATATTCAAGTTACTCAACAATCTGTCAATGTCATGAGAGACTTATCGAAGCAAGAGCTAGAAATGTTGACAACTTATCAAAATCACGAAAATCAAAATCATGAATTAAAAAAAAAGTTTTCTTTAACATATAAAAAAAAAAAAAAAAAACCAAAGTTAAAAAGAAAATCAAATCACAAGGATAAATTAAAAGAAAAAGGAGAATTAAAAAGAAAAAGGGGGTTAACGAAAAATCAGAATGAGCCAATATAGAACTAGATACAGGTGTGAAATAGAACTTAGAGCTCTTAAAGAATCAAATGAATTTCTTAAAACTAAGCCTTCAAACGTGGAAAAAGCAGTTTATGAACTTCAAGAACAAATGATTAAAAATGGGGTTGTACATGGGAAATATCTAGAAAATATTCAAGTTACTCAACAATCTGTCAATGTCATGAGAGACTTATCGAAGCAAGAGCTAGAAATGTTGACAACTTATCAAAATCACGAAAATCAAAATCATGAATTAAAAAAAAAGTTTTCTTTAACATATAAAAAAAAAAAAAAAAACCAAAGTTAAAAAGAAAATCAAATCAAAACGATAAATTAAAAGAAAAAGGAGAATTAAAAAGAAAAAGGGGGTTAACGAAAAATCAGAATGAGCCAATATAGAACAAGATACAGGTGTGAAATAGAACTTAGAGCTCTTAAAGAATCAAATGAATTTCTTAAAACTAACCTTTCAAACGTAGAAAAAGCAGTTTATGAACTTAAAGAACGAATGGTTAAAAATGGGGTTGTACTTGAGAAATATCTAGAAAACATTCAAGTTACTCAACAATCTGTCAATGTCATGAGAGACTTATCGAAGCAAGAGCTAGAAATGTTGATAACTTATCAAAATCACGAAAATCAAAATCATGAATTAAAAAAAAAGTTTTCTTTAACATATAAAAAAAAAAAAAAAAACCAAAGTTAAAAAGAAAATCAAATCAAAAGGATAAATTAAAAGAAAAAGGAGAATTAAAAAGAAAAAGGGGGTTAACGAAAAATCAGAATGAGCCAATATAGAACTAGATACAGGTGTGAAATAGAACTTAGAGCTCTTAAAGAATCAAATGAATTTCTTAAAACTAAGCCTTCAAACGTGGAAAAAGCAGTTTATGAACTTCAAGAACAAATGATTAAAAATGGGGTTGTACATGGGAAATATCTAGAAAATATTCAAGTTACTCAACAATCTGTCAATGTCATGAGAGACTTATCGAAGCAAGAGCTAGAAATGTTGACAACTTATCAAAATCACGAAAATCAAGATAATGAAGAAAAAAAAAGTTTTCTTTAACATATAAAAAAAAAAAAAAACCAAAGTTAAAAAGAAAATCAAATCAAAAGGATAAATTAAAAGAAAAAGGAGAATTAAAAAGAAAAAGGGGGTTAACGAAAAATCAGAATGAGCCAATATAGAACTAGATACAGGTGTGAAATAGAACTTAGAGCTCTTAAAGAATCAAATGAATTTCTTAAAACTAAGTCTTCAAACGTGGAAAAAGCAGTTTATGAACTTCAAGAACAAATGATTAAAAATGGGGTTGTACATGGGAAATATCTAGAAAATATTCAAGTTACTCAACAATCTGTCAATGTCATGAGAGACTTATCGAAGCAAGAGCTAGAAATGTTGACAACTTATCAAAATCACGAAAATCAAGATAATGAAGAAAAAAAAAGTTTTCTTTAACATATAAAAAAAAAAAAAAAACCAAAGTTAAAAAGAAAATCAAATCAAAAGGATAAATTAAAAGAAAAAGGAGAATTAAAAAGAAAAAGGGGGTTAACGAAAAATCAGAATGAGCCAATATAGAACAAGATACAGGTGTGAAATAGAACTTAGAGCTCTTAAAGAATCAAATGAATTTCTTAAAACTAAGCCTTCAAACGTGGAAAAAGCAGTTTATGAACTTAAACAACGAATGGTTAAAAATGGGGTTGTACATGGGAAATATATAGAAAATATTCAAGTTACTCAACAATCTGTGAATGTCATGAGAGACTTATCGAAGCAAGAGCTAGAAATGTTGACAACTTATCAAAATCACGAAAATCAAGATAATGAAGAAAAAAAAAGTTTTCTTTAACATATAAAAAAAAAAAAAAAACCAAAGTTAAAAAGAAAATCATATCAAAAGGATAAATTAAAAGAAAAAGGAGAATTAAAAAGAAAAAGGGGGTTAACGAAAAATCAGAATGAGCCAATATAGAACTAGATACAGGTGTGAAATAGAACTTAGAGCTCTTAAAGAATCAAATGAATTTCTTAAAACTAACCTTTCAAACGTAGAAAAAGCAGTTTATGAACTTAAAGAACGAATGGTTAAAAATGGGGTTGTACTTGAGAAATATCTAGAAAACATTCAAGTTACTCAACAATCTGTCAATGTCATGAGAGACTTATCGAAGCAAGAGCTAGAAATGTTGACAACTTATCAAAATCACGAAAATCAAAATCATGAATTAAAAAAAAAGTTTTCTTTAACATATAAAAAAAAAAAAAAAAACCAAAGTTAAAAAGAAAATCAAATCAAAAGGATAAATTAAAAGAAAAAGGAGAATTAAAAAGAAAAAGGGGGTTAACGAAAAATCAGAATGAGCCAATATAGAACTAGATACAGGTGTGAAATAGAACTTAGAGCTCTTAAAGAATCAAATGAATTTCTTAAAACTAAGCCTTCAAACGTGGAAAAAGCAGTTTATGAACTTCAAGAACAAATGATTAAAAATGGGGTTGTACATGGGAAATATCTAGAAAATATTCAAGTTACTCAACAATCTGTCAATGTCATGAGAGACTTATCGAAGCAAGAGCTAGAAATGTTGACAACTTATCAAAATCACGAAAATCAAAATCATGAATTAAAAAAAAAGTTTTCTTTAACATATAAAAAAAAAAAAAAAAAACCAAAGTTAAAAAGAAAATCAAATCAAAAGGATAAATTAAAAGAAAAAGGAGAATTAAAAAGAAAAAGGGGGTTAACGAAAAATCAGAATGAGCCAATATAGAACAAGATACAGGTGTGAAATAGAACTTAGAGCTCTTAAAGAATCAAATGAATTTCTTAAAACTAACCTTTCAAACGTAGAAAAAGCAGTTTATGAACTTAAAGAACGAATGGTTAAAAATGGGGTTGTACTTGAGAAATATCTAGAAAACATTCAAGTTACTCAACAATCTGTCAATGTCATGAGAGACTTATCGAAGCAAGAGCTAGAAATGTTGACAACTTATCAAAATCAGGAAAATCAAAATCATGAATTAAAAAAAAAGTTTTCTTTAACATATAAAAAAAAAAAAAAAACCAAAGTTAAAAAGAAAATCAAATCAAAAGGATAAATTAAAAGAAAAAGGAGAATTAAAAAGAAAAAGGGGATTAACGAAAAATCAGAATGAGCCAATATAGAACTAGATACAGGTGTGAAATAGAACTTAGAGCTCTTAAAGAATCAAATGAATTTCTTAAAACTAAGCCTTCAAACGTGGAAAAAGCAGTTTATGAACTTCAAGAACAAATGATTAAAAATGGGGTTGTACATGGGAAATATCTAGAAAATATTCAAGTTACTCAACAATCTGTCAATGTCATGAGAGACTTATCGAAGCAAGAGCTAGAAATGTTGACAACTTATCAAAATCACGAAAATCAAAATCATGAATTAAAAAAAAAGTTTTCTTTAACATATAAAAAAAAAAAAAAAAACCAAAGTTAAAAAGAAAATCAAATCAAAAGGATAAATTAAAAGAAAAAGGAGAATTAAAAAGAAAAAGGGGGTTAACGAAAAATCAGAATGAGCCAATATAGAACTAGATACAGGTGTGAAATAGAACTTAGAGCTCTTAAAGAATCAAATGAATTTCTTAAAACTAAGCCTTCAAACGTGGAAAAAGCAGTTTATGAACTTCAAGAACAAATGATTAAAAATGGGGTTGTACATGGGAAATATATAGAAAATATTCAAGTTACTCAACAATCTGTCAATGTCATGAGAGACTTATCGAAGCAAGAGCTAGAAATGTTGACAACTTATCAAAATCACGAAAATCAAAATCATGAATTAAAAAAAAAGTTTTCTTTAACATATAAAAAAAAAAAAAAAAACCAAAGTTAAAAAGAAAATCAAATCAAAAGGATAAATTAAAAGAAAAAGGAGAATTAAAAAGAAAAAGGGGGTTAACGAAAAATCAGAATGAGCCAATATAGAACAAGATACAGGTGTGAAATAGAACTTAGAGCTCTTAAAGAATCAAATGAATTTCTTAAAACTAACCTTTCAAACGTGGAAAAAGCAGTTTATGAACTTCAAGAACGAATGGTTAAAAATGGGGTTGTACTTGAGAAATATCTAGAAAACATTCAAGTTACTCAACAATCTGTCAATGTCATGAGAGACTTATCGAAGCAAGAGCTAGAAATGTTGACAACTTATCAAAATCACGAAAATCAAAATCATGAATTAAAAAAAAAGTTTTCTTTAACATATAAAAAAAAAAAAAAACCAAAGTTAAAAAGAAAATCAAATCAAAAGGATAAATTAAAAGAAAAAGGAGAATTAAAAAGAAAAAGGGGGTTAACGAAAAATCAGAATGAGCCAATATAGAACTAGATACAGGTGTGAAATAGAACTTAAAGCTCTTAAAGAATCAAATGAATTTCTTAAAACTAAGCCTTCAAACGTGGAAAAAGCAGTTTATGAACTTCAAGAACAAATGATTAAAAATGGGGTTGTACATGGGAAATATCTAGAAAATATTCAAGTTACTCAACAATCTGTCAATGTCATGAGAGACTTATCGAAGCAAGAGCTAGAAATGTTGACAACTTATCAAAATCACGAAAATCAAGATAATGAAGAAAAAAAAAGTTTCCTTTAACATATAAAAAAAAAAAAAACCAAAGTTAAAAAGAAAATCAAATCAAAAGGATAAATTAAAAGAAAAAGGAGAATTAAAAAGAAAAAGGGGGTTAACGAAAAATCAGAATGAGCCAATATAGAACAAGATACAGGTGTGAAATAGAACTTAGAGCTCTTAAAGAATCAAATGAATTTCTTAAAACTAAGCCTTCAAACGTGGAAAAAGCAGTTTATGAACTTAAACAACGAATGGTTAAAAATGGGGTTGTACTTGAGAAATATCTAGAAAACATTCAAGTTACTCAACAATCTGTCAATGTCATGAGAGACTTATCGAAGCAAGAGCTAGAAATGTTGACAACTTATCAAAATCACGAAAATCAAAATCATGAATTAAAAAAAAAGTTTTCTTTAACATATAAAAAAAAAAAAAAAACCAAAGTTAAAAAGAAAATCAAATCAAAAGGATAAATTAAAAGAAAAAGGAGAATTAAAAAGAAAAAGGGGGTTAACGAAAAATCAGAATGAGCCAATATAGAACTAGATACAGGTGTGAAATAGAACTTAGAGCTCTTAAAGAATCAAATGAATTTCTTAAAACTAACCTTTCAAACGTAGAAAAAGCAGTTTATGAACTTAAAGAACGAATGGTTAAAAATGGGGTTGTACTTGAGAAATATCTAGAAAACATTCAAGTTACTCAACAATCTGTCAATGTCATGAGAGACTTATCGAAGCAAGAGCTAGAAATGTTGACAACTTATCAAAATCACGAAAATCAAAATCATGAATTAAAAAAAAACTTTTTTTTTTACCTTTATAAAAAAAAAAAAAAAAACCAAAGTTAAAAAGAAAATCAAATCAAAAGGATAAATTAAAAGAAAAAGGAGAATTAAAAAGAAAAAGGGGGTTAACGAAAAATCAGAATGAGCCAATATAGAACTAGATACAGGTGTGAAATAGAACTTAGAGCTCTTAAAGAATCAAATGAATTTCTTAAAACTAAGCCTTCAAACGTGGAAAAAGCAGTTTATGAACTTAAACAACGAATGGTTAAAAATGGGGTTGTACTTGAGAAATATCTAGAAAATATTCAAGTTACTCAACAATCTGTCAATGTCATGAGAGACTTATCGAAGCAAGAGCTAGAAATGTTGACAACTTATCAAAATCACGAAAATCAAAATCATGAATTAAAAAAAAAGTTTTCTTTAACATATAAAAAAAAAAAAAAAAAAACCAAAGTTAAAAAGAAAATCAAATCAAAAGGATAAATTAAAAGAAAAAGGAGAATTAAAAAGAAAAAGGGGGTTAACGAAAAATCAGAATGAGCCAATATAGAACTAGATACAGGTGTGAAATAGAACTTAGAGCTCTTAAAGAATCAAATGAATTTCTTAAAACTAACCTTTCAAACGTAGAAAAAGCAGTTTATGAACTTAAAGAACGAATGGTTAAAAATGGGGTTGTACTTGAGAAATATCTAGAAAACATTCAAGTTACTCAACAATCTGTCAATGTCATGAGAGACTTATCGAAGCAAGAGCTAGAAATGTTGACAACTTATCAAAATCACGAAAATCAAAATCATGAATTAAAAAAAAAGTTTTCTTTAACATATAAAAAAAAAAAAAAAAACCAAAGTTAAAAAGAAAATCAAATCAAAAGGATAAATTAAAAGAAAAAGGAGAATTAAAAAGAAAAAGGGGGTTAACGAAAAATCAGAATGAGCCAATATAGAACTAGATACAGGTGTGAAATAGAACTTAGAGCTCTTAAAGAATCAAATGAATTTCTTAAAACTAAGCCTTCAAACGTGGAAAAAGCAGTTTATGAACTTCAAGAACAAATGATTAAAAATGGGGTTGTACTTGAGAAATATCTAGAAAACATTCAAGTTACTCAACAATCTGTCAATGTCATGAGAGACTTATCGAAGCAAGAGCTAGAAATGTTGACAACTTATCAAAATCACGAAAATCAAAATCATGAATTAAAAAAAAAGTTTTCTTTAACATATAAAAAAAAAAAAAAAAACCAAAGTTAAAAAGAAAATCAAATCAGAAGGATAAATTAAAAGAAAAAGGAGAATTAAAAAGAAAAAGGGGGTTAACGAAAAATCAGAATGAGCCAATATAGAACTAGATACAGGTGTGAAATAGAACTTAGAGCTCTTAAAGAATCAAATGAATTTCTTAAAACTAAGCCTTCAAACGTGGAAAAAGCAGTTTATGAACTTCAAGAACAAATGATTAAAAATGGGGTTGTACATGGGAAATATCTAGAAAATATTCAAGTTACTCAACAATCTGTCAATGTCATGAGAGACTTATCGAAGCAAGAGCTAGAAATGTTGACAACTTATCAAAATCAGGAAAATCAAAATCATGAATTAAAAAACAAGTTTTCTTTAACATATAAAAAAAAAAAAAAAAACCAAAGTTAAAAAGAAAATCAAATCAAAAGGATAAATTAAAAGAAAAAGGAGAATTAAAAAGAAAAAGGGGGTTAACGAAAAATCAGAATGAGCCAATATAGAACTAGATACAGGTGTGAAATAGAACTTAGAGCTCTTAAAGAATCAAATAAATTTCTTAAAACTTAGCCTTCAAACGTGGAAAAAGCAGTTTATGAACTTCAAGAACAAATGATTAAAAATGGGGTTGTACATGGGAAATATCTAGAAAATATTCAAGTTACTCAACAATCTGTCAATGTCATGAGAGACTTATCGAAGCAAGAGCTAGAAATGTTGACAACTTATCAAAATCACGAAAATCAAAATCATGAATTAAAAAAAAAGTTTTCTTTAACATATAAAAAAAAAAAAAAAAAACCAAAGTTAAAAAGAAAATCAAATCAAAAGGATAAATTAAAAGAAAAAGGAGAATTAAAAAGAAAAAGGGGGTTAACGAAAAATCAGAATGAGCCAATATAGAACAAGATACAGGTGTGAAATAGAACTTAGAGCTCTTAAAGAATCAAATGAATTTCTTAAAACTAACCTTTCAAACGTAGAAAAAGCAGTTTATGAACTTCAAGAACAAATGATTAAAAATGGGGTTGTACTTGAGAAATATCTAGAAAACATTCAAGTTACTCAACAATCTGTCAATGTCATGAGAGACTTATCGAAGCAAGAGCCAGAAATGTTGACAACTTATCAAAATCACGAAAATCAAAATCATGAATTAAAAAAAAAGTTTTCTTTAACATATAAAAAAAAAAAAAAAACCAAAGTTAAAAAGAAAATCAAATCAAAAGGATAAATTAAAAGAAAAAGGAGAATTAAAAAGAAAAAGGGGGTTAACGAAAAATCAGAATGAGCCAATATAGAACAAGATACAGGTGTGAAATAGAACTTAGAGCTCTTAAAGAATCAAATGAATTTCTTAAAACTAAGCCTTCAAACGTGGAAAAAGCAGTTTATGAACTTAAACAACGAATGGTTAAAAATGGGGTTGTACATGGGAAATATATAGGAAATATTCAAGTTACTCAACAATCTGTCAATGTCATGAGAGACTTATCGAAGCAAGAGCTAGAAATGTTGACAACTTATCAAAATCACGAAAATCAAAATCATGAATTAAAAAAAAAGTTTTCTTTAACATATAAAAAAAAAAAAAAAAAACCAAAGTTAAAAAGAAAATCAAATCAAAAGGATAAATTAAAAGAAAAAGGAGAATTAAAAAGAAAAAGGGGGTTAACGAAAAATCAGAATGAGCCAATATAGAACTAGACACAGGTGTGAAATAGAACTTAGAGCTCTTAAAGAATCAAATGAATTTCTTAAAACTAACCTTTCAAACGTAGAAAAAGCAGTTTATGAACTTAAAGAACGAATGGTTAAAAATGGGGTTGTACATGAGAAATATCTAGAAAACATTCAAGTTACTCAACAATCTGTCAATGTCATGAGAGACTTATCGAAGCAAGAGCTAGAAATGTTGACAACTTATCAAAATCACGAAAATCAAGATAATGAAGAAAAAAAAAGTTTTCTTTAACATATAAAAAAAAAAAAAAAACCAAAGTTAAAAAGAAAATCAAATCAAAAGGATAAATTAAAAGAAAAAGGAGAATTAAAAAGAAAAAGGGGGTTAACGAAAAATCAGAATGAGCCAATATAGAACTAGATACAGGTGTGAAATAGAAATCACAGCTCTTAAAGAATCAAGTGAATTTCTTAAAACTAAGCCTTCAAACGTGGAAAAAGCAGTTTATGAACTTCAAGAACAAATGATTAAAAATGGGGTTGTACATGAGAAATATCTAGAAAACATTCAAGTTACTCAACAATCTTTCAATGTCATGAGAGATTTAACGAAGCAAGAGCTAGAAATGTTAACAACTAATCAAAATCATGAATAAAGAACAAAGTTTTCTTTATTGACATAAAAAAAATAAAAATGAAAATTAAAAAAAAAAAACAAAAAGAAACCAAAGTTAAAAAGAAAATTAAATCAAAAAGACAAATTTAAACAAAAAGGAGGAATAAAAAGTAAAAAGAGGTTAACGTAAAATCAGAATGAGCCAATATAGAACTAGATACAGGTGTGAAAAAGCATTTTATGAACTTCAAGAACGAATGATTAAAAATGGGGTTGTACATGAGAAATATCTAGAAAACATTCAAGTTACTCAACAATCTTAAAATGTCATGAGAGAATTCTCGAAGCAAGAGCTAGAAATGTTAACGACTAATCAAAATCAAGAAAATCAAAATCATGAAGAAAAAAACAGTTTTCTATAACATATAACAAAAAAGAAAAAAAAAACCAAAGTTAAAAAGAAAATCAAATCAAAAGGATAAATTAAAAGAAAAAGGAGAATTAAAAAGAAAAAGGGGGTTAACGAAAAATCAGAATGAGCCAATATAGAACTAGATACAGGTGTGAAATAGAAATCACAGCTCTTAAAGAATCAAGTGAATTTCTTAAAACTAAGCCTTCAAACGTGGAAAAAGCAGTTTATGAACTTCAAGAACGAATGATTAAAAATGGGGTTGTACATGAGAAATATCTAGAAAACATTCAAGTTACTCAACAATCTTTAAATGTTATGAGAGATTTATCGAAGCAAGAGCTAGAAATTTTAACGACTAATCAAAATCAAGAAAATCAAAATCATGAGAAAAAAACAGTTTTCTATAACATATAACAAAAAAGAAAAAAACAACCAAAGTTAAAAAGAAAATCAAATCAAAAGGATAAATTAAAAGAAAAAGGAGAATTAAAAAGAAAAAGGGGGTTAACGAAAAATCAGAATGAGCCAATATAGAACTAGATACAGGTGTGAAATAGAAATCACAGCTCTTAAAGAATCAAGTGAATTTCTTAAAACTAAGCCTTCAAACGTGGAAAAAGCAGTTTATGAACTTCAAGAACAAATGATTAAAAATGGGGTTGTACATGAGAAATATCTAGAAAACATTCAAGTTACTCAACAATCTTTCAATGTCATGAGAGATTTAACGAAGCAAGAGCTAGAAATGTTAACAACTAATCAAAATCATGAATAAAGAACAAAGTTTTCTTTATTGACATAAAAAAAATAAAAATGAAAATTAAAAAAAAAAAACAAAAAGAAACCAAAGTTAAAAAGAAAATTAAATCAAAAAGACAAATTTAAACAAAAAGGAGGAATAAAAAGTAAAAAGAGGTTAACGTAAAATCAGAATGAGCCAATATAGAACTAGATACAGGTGTGAAAAAGCATTTTATGAACTTCAAGAACGAATGATTAAAAATGGGGTTGTACATGAGAAATATCTAGAAAACATTCAAGTTACTCAACAATCTTAAAATGTCATGAGAGAATTCTCGAAGCAAGAGCTAGAAATGTTAACGACTAATCAAAATCAAGAAAATCAAAATCATGAAGAAAAAAACAGTTTTCTATAACATATAACAAAAAAGAAAAAAAAAACCAAAGTTAAAAAGAAAATCAAAACAAAAGGATAAATTAAAAGAAAAAGGAGAATTAAAAAGAAAAAGGGGGTTAACGAAAAATCAGAATGAGCCAATATAGAACTAGATACAGGTGTGAAATAGAAATCACAGCTCTTAAAGAATCAAGTGAATTTCTTAAAACTAAGCCTTCAAACGTGGAAAAAGCAGTTTATGAACTTCAAGAACGAATGATTAAAAATGGGGTTGTACATGAGAAATATCTAGAAAACATTCAAGTTACTCAACAATCTTTAAATGTTATGAGAGATTTATCGAAGCAAGAGCTAGAAATTTTAACGACTAATCAAAATCAAGAAAATCAAAATCATGAGAAAAAAACAGTTTTCTATAACATATAACAAAAAAGAAAAAAACAACCAAAGTTAAAAAGAAAATCAAATCAAAAGGATAAATTAAAAGAAAAAGGAGAATTAAAAAGAAAAAGGGGGTTAACGAAAAATCAGAATGAGCCAATATAGAACTAGATACAGGTGTGAAATAGAAATCACAGCTCTTAAAGAATCAAGTGAATTTCTTAAAACTAAGCCTTCAAACGTGGAAAAAGCAGTTTATGAACTTCAAGAACAAATGATTAAAAATGGGGTTGTACATGAGAAATATCTAGAAAACATTCAAGTTACTCAACAATCTTTCAATGTCATGAGAGATTTAACGAAGCAAGAGCTAGAAATGTTAACAACTAATCAAAATCATGAATAAAGAACAAAGTTTTCTTTATTGACATAAAAAAAATAAAAATGAAAATTAAAAAAAAAAAACAAAAAGAAACCAAAGTTAAAAAGAAAATTAAATCAAAAAGACAAATTTAAACAAAAAGGAGGAATAAAAAGTAAAAAGAGGTTAACGTAAAATCAGAATGAGCCAATATAGAACTAGATACAGGTGTGAAAAAGCATTTTATGAACTTCAAGAACGAATGATTAAAAATGGGGTTGTACATGAGAAATATCTAGAAAACATTCAAGTTACTCAACAATCTTAAAATGTCATGAGAGAATTCTCGAAGCAAGAGCTAGAAATGTTAACGACTAATCAAAATCAAGAAAATCAAAATCATGAAGAAAAAAACAGTTTTCTATAACATATAACAAAAACGAAAAAAAAAACCAAAGTTAAAAAGAAAATCAAATCAAAAGGATAAATTAAAAGAAAAAGGAGAATTAAAAAGAAAAAGGGGGTTAACGAAAAATCAGAATGAGCCAATATAGAACTAGATACAGGTGTGAAATAGAAATCACAGCTCTTAAAGAATCAAGTGAATTTCTTAAAACTAAGCCTTCAAACGTGGAAAAAGCAGTTTATGAACTTCAAGAACGAATGATTAAAAATGGGGTTGTACATGAGAAATATCTAGAAAACATTCAAGTTACTCAACAATCTTTAAATGTTATGAGAGATTTATCGAAGCAAGAGCTAGAAATTTTAACGAGTAATCAAAATCAAGAAAATCAAAATCATGAAGAAAAAAACAGTTTTCTATAACATATAACAAAAAAGAAAAAAACAACCAAAGTTAAAAAGAAAATCAAATCAAAAGGATAAATTAAAAGAAAAAGGAGAATTAAAAAGAAAAAGGGGGTTAACGAAAAATCAGAATGAGCCAATATAGAACTAGATACAGGTGTGAAATAGAAATCACAGCTCTTAAAGAATCAAGTGAATTTCTTAAAACTAAGCCTTCAAACGTGGAAAAAGCAGTTAATGAACTTCAAGAACAAATGATTAAAAATGGGGTTGTACATGAGAAATATCTAGAAAACATTCAAGTTACTCAACAATCTTTCAATGTCATGAGAGATTTAACGAAGCAAGAGCTAGAAATGTTAACAACTAATCAAAATCATGAATAAAGAACAAAGTTTTCTTTATTGACATAAAAAAAATAAAAATTAAAATTAAAAAAAAAAACAAAAAGAAACCAAAGTTAAAAGAAAATTAAGTAAAAAAGACAAATTTAAACAAAAAGGAGGAATAAAAAGTAAAAAGGAGTTAACGTAAAATCAGAATGAGCCAATATAGAACTAGATACAGGTGTGAAAAAGCGTTTTATGAACTTCAAGAACGAATGATTAAAAATGGGGTTGTACATGAGAAATATCTAGAAAACATTCAAGTTACTCAACAATCTTTCAATGTCATGAGAGATTTAACGAACCAAGAGCTAGAAATGTTGACGACTAATCAAAATCAAGAAAATCAAAATCATGAAGAAAAAAACAGTTTTCTATGACATATAACAAAAAAAAAAAAAAAAACCAAAGTTAAAAAGAAAATCAAATCAAAAGGATAAATTAAAAGAAAAAGGAGAATTAAAAAGAAAAAGGGGGTTAACGAAAAATCAGAATGAGCCAATATAGAACTAGATACAAGTGTGAAATAGAACTTAGAGCTCTTAAAGAATCAAATGAATTTCTTAAAACTAAGCCTTCAAACGTGGAAAAAGCAGTTTATGAACTTCAAGAACAAATGATTAAAAATGGGGTTGTACATGAGAAATATCTAGAAAACATTCAAGTTAATCAACAATCTTTAAATGTTATGAGAGATTTATCGAAGCAAGAGCTAGAAATGTTAACGACTAAACAAAATCAAGAAAATAAAAATCATGAATTAAAAAACAAGTTTTCTTTAACATATAAAAAAAAGAAAAAAAAACCACAGTTAAAAAGAAACTCAAATCAGAAGGACAAATTAAAACAAAAAGGAGAATTAAAAAGGAAAAAGAGGGTTAACGAAAAATCAGAATTAGCCATTATAGAACTAGATACAGGTGTGATATAAAAATTACAGCTCTTAAAGAAATCAAGTGAATTTCTTAAAACTATGCTCTCAAACATGGAAAAAGCAGATTATGAACTTCAAGAACGAATGATTTCAAATGAGGTTGTACATAAGAAATATCCAGAAAACATTCAAGTTACTCAACAATCTTTCAATGTCATGAGAGATTTATCAAAGCAAGAGCTAGAAATGTTAACGACTAATCAA
Source organism: Anthrax anthrax (assembly GCA_963971155.1). Classification (NCBI taxonomy): domain Eukaryota; kingdom Metazoa; phylum Arthropoda; class Insecta; order Diptera; family Bombyliidae; genus Anthrax; species Anthrax anthrax. The sequence goes on along the minus strand of OZ020125.1, from coordinate 625,449 downwards.
AATCAAGAAAATCAAAATCATGAAGAAAAAAACAGTTTTCTATAACATATAACAAAAAAGAAAAAAAAAACCAAAGTTAAAAAGAAAATCAAATCAAAAGGACAAATTAAAAGAAAAAGGAGGATAAAAAAGGAAAAAAAAATGGTAAACGAAAAATCAAAATTAGCCAATATAGAACTAGATACAAGTGTGAAATAGAAATCACAGCTCTTAAAGAATCAAGTGAATTTCTTAAAACTAAGCCATCAAACGTGGAAAAAGCAGTTTATGAACTTCAAGAACACATGATTAAAAATGGGGTTGTACATGAGAAATATCTAGAAAACATTCAAGTTACTCAACAATCTTTCAATGTCATGAGAGATTTAACGAAGCAAGAGCTAGAAATGTTAACGACTAATCAAAATCAAGAAAATCAAAATCATGAAGAAAAAAACAGTTTTCTATAACATATAACAAAAAAGAAAAAAAAAACCAAAGTTAAAAAGAAAATCAAATCAAAAGGACAAACTAAAAGAAAAAGGAGGATAAAAAAGGAAAAAAAAATGGTAAACGAAAAATCAAAATTAGCCAATATAGAACTAGATACAAGTGTGAAATAGAAATCACAGCTCTTAAAGAATCAAGTGAATTTCTTAAAACTAAGCCATCAAACGTGGAAAAAGCAGTTTATGAACTTCAAGAACACATGATTAAAAATGGGGTTGTACATGAGAAATATCTAGAAAACATTCAAGTTACTCAACAATCTTTCAATGTCGTGAGAGATTTAACGAAGCAAGAGCTAGAAATGTTAACAATTAATCAAAATCATGAATAAATAATAAAGTTTTCTTTATTAACATAAAAATAAAAAATAAAAATTTAAAAAAAAACAAAAAGAAACCAAAGTTAAAAGAAAATTAAGTAAAAAAGACAAATTTAAACAAAAAGGAGGAATAAAAAGTAAAAAGGAGTTAACGTAAAATCAGAATGAGCCAATATAGAACTAGATACAGGTGTGAAAAAGCATTGTATGAACTTCAAGAACGAATGATTAAAAATGGGGTTGTACATGAGAAATATCTAGAAAACATTCAAGTTACTCAACAATCTTTCAATGTCATGAGAGATTTAACGAAGCAAGAGCTAGAAATGTTAACAACTAATCAAAATCATGCATAAAGAACAAAGTTTTCTTTATTGACATAAAAAAAATAAAAATTAAAATTAAAAAAAAAACAAAAAGAAACCAAAGTTAAAAAGAAAATTAAATCAAAAAGACAAATTTAAACAAAAAGGAGGAATAAAAAGTAAAAAGAGGTTAACGTAAAATCAGAATGAGCCAATATAGAACTAGATACAGGTGTGAAAAAGCAGTTTATGAACTTCAAGAACAAATGATTAAAAATGGGGTTGTACATGAGAAATATCTAGAAAACATTCAAGTTAATCAACAATCTTTAAATGTTATGAGAGATTTATCGAAGCAAGAGCTAGAAATGTTAACGACTAAACAAAATCAAGAAAATAAAAATCATGAATTAAAAAACAAGTTTTCTTTAACATATAACTAAAAAGAAAAAAAACAAACCAAAGTTAAAAAGAAAATCAAATCAAAAGGACAAATTAAAAAAAAAAGGAGGATAAAAAAGGAAAAAAAATGGTAAACGAAAAATCAAAATTAGTCAATATAGAACTAGATACAGGTGTGAAATAGAAATTACAGCTCTTAAAGAATCAAGTGAATTTCTTAAAACTAAGCCTTCAAACGTGGAAAAAGCAGTTTATGAACTTCAAGAACAAATGATTAAAAATGGGGTTGTACATGAGAAATATCTAGAAAACATTCAAGTTAATCAACAATCTTTAAATGTTATGAGAGATTTATCGAAGCAAGAGCTAGAAATGTTAACGACTAAACAAAATCAAGAAAATAAAAATCATGAATTAAAAAACAAGTTTTCTTTAACATATAAAAAAAAGAAAAAAAAACCACAGTTAAAAAGAAAATCAAATCAAAAGGACAAATTAAAACAAAAAGGAGGATAAAAAAGGAAAAAAATGGTAAACGAAAAATCAGAATGAGCCAATACAGAACTAGATACAGGTGTGAAATAGAAATCACAGCTCTTAAAGAATCAAGTGAATTTCTTAAAACTAAGCCTTCAAACGTGGAAAAAGCAGTTTATGAACTTCAAGAACAAATGATTAAAAATGGGGTTGTACATGAGAAATATCTAGAAAACATTCAAGTTACTCAACAATCTTTCAATGTCGTGAGAGATTTAACGAAGCAAGAGCTAGAAATGTTAACAATTAATCAAAATCATGAATAAAGAATAAAGTTTTCTTTATTAACATAAAAATAAAAAATAAAAATTTAAAAAAAAAACAAAAAGAAACCAAAGTTAAAAAGAAAATTAAATCAAAAAGACAAATTTGAACAAAAAGGAGGAATAAAAAGTAAAAAGAGGTTAACGTAAAATCAGAATGAGCCAATATAGAACTAGATACAGGTGTGAAAAAGCATTTTATGAACTTAAAGAACGAATGATTAAAAATGGGGCTGTACATGGGAAATATCTAGAAAACAATTCAAGTTACTCAACAATCTTTCAATGTCATGAGAGATTTATCGAAGCAAGAGCTAGAAATGTTAACGACTAATCAAAATCAAGAAAATCAAAATCATGAAGAAAAAAACAGTTTTCTATAACATATAACTAAAAAGAAAAAAAAAAAAACCAATGTTAAAAAGAAAATCAAATCAAAAGGACAAATTAAAAAAAAAAGGAGGATAAAAAAGGAAAAAAAATGGTAAACGAAAAATCAAAATTAGTCAATATAGAACTAGATACAGGTGTGAAATAGAAATTACAGCTCTTAAAGAATCAAGTGAATTTCTTAAAACTAAGCCTTCAAACGTGGAAAAAGCAGTTTATGAACTTCAAGAACAAATGATTAAAAATGGGGTTGTACATGAGAAATATCTAGAAAACATTCAAGTTAATCAACAATCTTTAAATGTTATGAGAGATTTATCGAAGCAAGAGCTAGAAATGTTAACGACTAAACAAAATCAAGAAAATAAAAATCATGAATTAAAAAACAAGTTTTCTTTAACATATAAAAAAAAGAAAAAAAAACCACAGTTAAAAAGAAACTCAAATCAGAAGGACAAATTAAAACAAAAAGGAGAATTAAAAAGGAAAAAAAATGGTAAACGAAAAATCAAAATTAGCCAATATAGAACTAGATACAGGTGTGAAATAGAAATTACAGCTCTTAAAGAATCAAGTGAATATCTTAAAACTAAGCCTTCAAACGTGGAAAAAGCAGTTTATGAACATCAAGAACGAATGATTAAAAATGGGGTTGTACATGAGAAATATCTAGAAAACATTCAAGTTACTCAACAATCTTTCAATGTCATGAGAGATTTAACGAAGCAAGAGCTAGAAATGTTGACGACTAATCAAAATCAAGAAAATCAAAATCATGAAGAAAAAAACAGTTTTCTATGACATATAACAAAAAAAAAAAAAAAAACCAAAGTTAAAAAGAAAATCAAATCAAAAGGATAAATTAAAAGAAAAAGGAGAATTAAAAAGAAAAAGGGGGTTAACGAAAAATCAGAATGAGCCAATATAGAACTAGATACAAGTGTGAAATAGAACTTAGAGCTCTTAAAGAATCAAATGAATTTCTTAAAACTAAGCCTTCAAACGTGGAAAAAGCAGTTTATGAACTTCAAGAACAAATGATTAAAAATGGGGTTGTACATGAGAAATATCTAGAAAACATTCAAGTTAATCAACAATCTTTAAATGTTATGAGAGATTTATCGAAGCAAGAGCTAGAAATGTTAACGACTAAACAAAATCAAGAAAATAAAAATCATGAATTAAAAAACAAGTTTTCTTTAACATATAAAAAAAAGAAAAAAAAACCACAGTTAAAAAGAAACTCAAATCAGAAGGACAAATTAAAACAAAAAGGAGAATTAAAAAGGAAAAAGAGGGTTAACGAAAAATCAGAATTAGCCATTATAGAACTAGATACAGGTGTGAAATAAAAATTACAGCTCTTAATGAAATCAAGTGAATTTCTTAAAACTATGCTCTCAAACATGGAAAAAGCAGATTATGAACTTCAAGAACGAATGATTTCAAATGAGGTTGTACATAAGAAATATCCAGAAAACATTCAAGTTACTCAACAATCTTTCAATGTCATGAGAGATTTATCAAAGCAAGAGCTAGAAATGTTAACGACTAATCAAAATCAAGAAAATCAAAATCATGAAGAAAAAAACAGTTTTCTATAACATATAACAAAAAAGAAAAAAAAAACCAAAGTTAAAAAGAAAATCAAATCAAAAGGACAAATTAAAAGAAAAAGGAGGATAAAAAAGGAAAAAAAAATGGTAAACGAAAAATCAAAATTAGCCAATATAGAACTAGATACAAGTGTGAAATAGAAATCACAGCTCTTAAAGAATCAAGTGAATTTCTTAAAACTAAGCCATCAAACGTGGAAAAAGCAGTTTAAGAACTTCAAGAACACATGATTAAAAATGGGGTTGTACATGAGAAATATCTAGAAAACATTCAAGTTACTCAACAATCTTTCAATGTCGTGAGAGATTTAACGAAGCAAGAGCTAGAAATGTTAACAATTAATCAAAATCATGAATAAATAATAAAGTTTTCTTTATTAACATAAAAATAAAAATTAAAAATTTAAAAAAAAACAAAAAGAAACCAAAGTTAAAAAGAAAATTAAATCAAAAAGACAAATTTAAACAAAAAGGAGGAATAAAAAGTAAAAAGGAGTTAACGTAAAATCAGAATGAGCCAATATAGAACTAGATACAGGTGTGAAAAAGCATTGTATGAACTTCAAGAACGAATGATTAAAAATGGGGTTGTACATGAGAAATATCTAGAAAACATTCAAGTTAATCAACAATCTTTAAATGTTATGAGAGATTTATCGAAGCAAGAGCTAGAAATGTTAACGACTAAACAAAATCAAGAAAATAAAAATCATGAATTAAAAAACAAGTTTTCTTTAACATATAAAAAAAAGAAAAAAAAACCACAGTTAAAAAGAAACTCAAATCAGAAGGACATATTAAAACAAAAAGGAGAATTAAAAAGGAAAAAGAGGGTTAACGAAAAATCAGAATTAGCCATTATAGAACTAGATACAGGTGTGAAATAAAAATCACAGCTCTTAAAGAATCAAGTGAATTTCTTAAAACTAAGCCTTCAAACGTGTAAAAAGCAGTTTATGAACTTCAAGAACAAATGATTAAAAATGGGGTTGTACATGAGAAATATCTAGAAAACATTCAAGTTACTCAACAATCTTTCAATGTCATGAGAGATTTATCAAAGCAAGAGCTAGAAATGTTAACGACTAATCAAAATCAAGAAAATCAAAATCATGAAGAAAAAAACAGTTTTCTATAACATATAACAAAAAAGAAAAAAAAACCAAAGTTAAAAAGAAAATCAAATCAAAAGGATAAATTAAAAGAAAAAGGAGAATTAAAAAGAAAAAGGGGGTTAACGAAAAATCAGAATGTGCCAATATAGAACAAGATTCAGGTGTGAAATAGAACTTAGAGCTTCTAAAGAATCAAATGAATATCTTTAAACTAGGCCTTCAAACGTGGAAAAAGCAGTTTATGAACTTCAAGAACGAATGATTTCAAATGAGGTTGTACATAAGAAATATCCAGAAAACATTCAAGTTACTCAACAATCTTTCAATGTCATGAGAGATTTATCAAAGCAAGAGCTAGAAATGTTAACGACTAATCAAAATCAAGAAAATCAAAATTATGAAGAAAAAAACTGTTTTCTATAACATATAACAAAAAAGAAAAAAAAAACCCAAGTTAAAAAGAAAATCAAATCAAAAGGATAAATTAAAAGAAAAAGGAGAATTAAAAAGAAAAAGGGGGTTAACGAAAAATCAGAATGAGCCAATATAGAACACGATACAGGTGTGAAATAGAACTTAGAGCTTCTAAAGAATCAAATGAATATCTTTAAACTAGGCCTTCAAACGTGGAAAAAGCAGTTTATGAACTTCAAGAACAAATGATTAAAAATGGGGTTGTACATGAGAAATATCTAGAAAACATTCAAGTTACTCAACAATCTTTCAATGTCATGAGAGATTTAACGAAGCAAGAGCTAGAAATGTTAACAACTAATCAAAATCATGAATAAAGAACAAAGTTTTCTTTATTGACATAAAAAAAATAAAAATGAAAATTAAAAAAAAAAACAAAAAGAAACCAAAGTTAAAAAGAAAATTAAATCAAAAAGACAAATTTAAACAAAAAGGAGGAATAAAAAGTAAAAAGAGGTTAACGTAAAATCAGAATGAGCCAATATAGAACTAGATACAGGTGTGAAAAAGCATTTTATGAACTTCAAGAACGAATGATTAAAAATGGGGTTGTACATGAGAAATATTTAGAAAACATTCAAGTTACTCAACAATCTTTCAATGTCATGAGAGATTTATCAAAGCAAGAGCTAGAAATGTTAACGACTAATCAAAATCAAGAAAATCAAAATCATGAAGAAAAAAACAGTTTTCTATAACATATAACAAAAAAGAAAAAAAAAACCAAAGTTAAAAAGAAAATCAAATCAAAAGGACAAATTAAAAGAAAAAGGAGGATAAAAAAGGAAAAAAAAATGGTAAACGAAAAATCAAAATTAGCCAATATAGAACTAGATACAAGTGTGAAATAGAAATCACAGCTCTTAAAGAATCAAGTGAATTTCTTAAAACTAAGCCATCAAACGTGGAAAAAGCAGTTTATGAACTTCAAGAACACATGATTAAAAATGGGGTTGTACATGAGAAATATCTAGAAAACATTCAAGTTACTCAACAATATTTCAATGTCGTGAGAGATTTAACGAAGCAAGAGCTAGAAATGTTAACAAATAATCAAAATCATGAATAAATAATAAAGTTTTCTTTATTAACATAAAAATAAAAAATAAAAATTTAAAAAAAAACAAAAAGAAACCAAAGTTAAAAGAAAATTAAGTCAAAAAGACAAATTTAAACAAAAAGGAGGAATAAAAAGTAAAGAGGAGTTAACGTAAAATCAGAATGAGCCAATATAGAACTAGATACAGGTGTGAAAAAGCATTGTATGAACTTCAAGAACGAATGATTAAAAATGGGGTTGTACATGAGAAATATCTAGAAAACATTCAAGTTACTCAACAATCTTTAAATGTTATGAGAGATTTATCGAAGCAAGAGCTAGAAATGTTAACGACTAAACAAAATCAAGAAAATAAAAATCATGAATTAAAAAACAAGTTTTCTTTAACATATAAAAAAAAGAAAAAAAAACCACAGTTAAAAAGAAACTCAAATCAGAAGGACAAATTAAAACAAAAAGGAGAATTAAAAAGGCAAAAGAGGGTTAACGAAAAATCAGAATTAGCCATTATAGAACTAGATACAGGTGTGAAATAAAAATTACAGCTCTTAAAGAAATCAAGTGAATTTCTTAAAACTATGCTCTCAAACATGGAAAAAGCAGATTATGAACTTCAAGAACGAATGATTTCAAATGAGGTTGTACATAAGAAATATCCAGAAAACATTCAAGTTACTCAACAATCTTTCAATGTCATGAGAGATTTATCAAAGCAAGAGCTAGAAATGTTAACGACTAATCAAAATCAAGAAAATCAAAATCATGAAGAAAAAAACAGTTTTCTATAACATATAACAAAAAAGAAAAAAAAAACCAAAGTTAAAAAGAAAATCAAATCAAAAGGACAAATTAAAAGAAAAAGGAGGATAAAAAAGGAAAAAAAAATGGTAAACGAAAAATCAAAATTAGCCAATATAGAACTAGATACAAGTGTGAAATAGAAATCACAGCTCTTAAAGAATCAAGTGAATTTCTTAAAACTAAGCCATCAAACGTGGAAAAAGCAGTTTAAGAACTTCAAGAACACATGATTAAAAATGGGGTTGTACATGAGAAATATCTAGAAAACATTCAAGTTACTCAACAATCTTTCAATGTCGTGAGAGATTTAACGAAGCAAGAGCTAGAAATGTTAACAATTAATCAAAATCATGAATAAATAATAAAGTTTTCTTTATTAACATAAAAATAAAAAATAAAAATTTAAAAAAAAACAAAAAGAAACCAAAGTTAAAAAGAAAATTAAATCAAAAAGACAAATTTAAACAAAAAGGAGGAATAAAAAGTAAAAAGGAGTTAACGTAAAATCAGAATGAGCCAATATAGAACTAGATACAGGTGTGAAAAAGCATTGTATGAACTTCAAGAACGAATGATTAAAAATGGGGTTGTACATTAGAAATATCTGGAAAACATTCAAGTTAATCAACAATCTTTAAATGTTATGAGAGATTTATCGAAGCAAGAGCTAGAAATGTTAACGACTAAACAAAATCAAGAAAATAAAAATCATGAATTAAAAAACAAGTTTTCTTTAACATATAAAAAAAAGAAAAAAAAACCACAGTTAAAAAGAAACTCAAATCAGAAGGACATATTAAAACAAAAAGGAGAATTAAAAAGGAAAAAGAGGGTTAACGAAAAATCAGAATTAGCCATTATAGAACTAGATACAGGTGTGAAATAAAAATCACAGCTCTTAAAGAATCAAGTGAATTTCTTAAAACTAAGCCTTCAAACGTGTAAAAAGCAGTTTATGAACTTCAAGAACAAATGATTAAAAATGGGGTTGTACATGAGAAATATCTAGAAAACATTCAAGTTACTCAACAATCTTTCAATGTCATGAGAGATTTATCAAAGCAAGAGCTAGAAATGTTAACGACTAATCAAAATCAAGAAAATCAAAATCATGAAGAAAAAAACAGTTTTCTATAACATATAACAAAAAAGAAAAAAAAAACCAAAGTTAAAAAGAAAATCAAATCAAAAGGATAAATTAAAAGAAAAAGGAGAATTAAAAAGAAAAAGGGGGTTAACGAAAAATCAGAATGTGCCAATATAGAACAAGATTCAGGTGTGAAATAGAACTTAGAGCTTCTAAAGAATCAAATGAATATCTTTAAACTAGGCCTTCAAACGTGGAAAAAGCAGTTTATGAACTTCAAGAACGAATGATTTCAAATGAGGTTGTACATAAGAAATATCCAGAAAACATTCAAGTTACTCAACAATCTTTCAATGTCATGAGAGATTTATCAAAGCAAGAGCTAGAAATGTTAACGACTAATCAAAATCAAGAAAATCAAAATCATGAAGAAAAAAACTGTTTTCTATAACATATAACAAAAAAGAAAAAAAAAACCCAAGTTAAAAAGAAAATCAAATCAAAAGGATAAATTAAAAGAAAAAGGAGAATTAAAAAGAAAAAGGGGGTTAACGAAAAATCAGAATGAGCCAATATAGAACACGATACAGGTGTGAAATAGAACTTAGAGCTTCTAAAGAATCAAATGAATATCTTTAAACTAGGCCTTCAAACGTGGAAAAAGCAGTTTATGAACTTCAAGAACAAATGATTAAAAATGGGGTTGTACATGAGAAATATCTAGAAAACATTCAAGTTACTCAACAATCTTTCAATGTCATGAGAGATTTAACGAAGCAAGAGCTAGAAATGTTAACAACTAATCAAAATCATGAATAAAGAACAAAGTTTTCTTTATTGACATAAAAAAAATAAAAATGAAAATTAAAAAAAAAAACAAAAAGAAACCAAAGTTAAAAAGAAAATTAAATCAAAAAGACAAATTTAAACAAAAAGGAGGAATAAAAAGTAAAAAGAGGTTAACGTAAAATCAGAATGAGCCAATATAGAACTAGATACAGGTGTGAAAAAGCATTTTATGAACTTCAAGAACGAATGATTAAAAATGGGGTTGTACATGAGAAATATTTAGAAAACATTCAAGTTACTCAACAATATTTCAATGTCATGAGAGATTTATCAAAGCAAGAGCTAGAAATGTTAACGACTAATCAAAATCAAGAAAATCAAAATCATGAAGAAAAAAACAGTTTTCTATAACATATAACAAAAAAGAAAAAAAAAACCAAAGTTAAAAAGAAAATCAAATCAAAAGGACAAATTAAAAGAAAAAGGAGGATAAAAAAGGAAAAAAAATGGTAAACGAAAAATCAAAATTAGCCAATATAGAACTAGATACAAGTGTGAAATAGAAATCACAGCTCTTAAAGAATCAAGTGAATTTCTTAAAACTAAGCCATCAAACGTGGAAAAAGCAGTTTATGAACTTCAAGAACACATGATTAAAAATGGGGTTGTACATGAGAAATATCTAGAAAACATTCAAGTTACTCAACAATATTTCAATGTCGTGAGAGATTTAACGAAGCAAGAGCTAGAAATGTTAACAATTAATCAAAATCATGAATAAATAATAAAGTTTTCTTTATTAACATAAAAATAAAAAATAAAAATTTAAAAAAAAACAAAAAGAAACCAAAGTTAAAAGAAAATTAAGTCAAAAAGACAAATTTAAACAAAAAGGAGGAATAAAAAGTAAAAAGGAGTTAACGTAAAATCAGAATGAGCCAATATAGAACTAGATACAGGTGTGAAAAAGCATTGTATGAACTTCAAGAACGAATGATTAAAAATGGGGTTGTACATGAGAAATATCTAGAAAACATTCAAGTTACTCAACAATCTTTCAATGTCATGAGAGATTTAACGAAGCAAGAGCTAGAAATGTTAACAACTAATCAAAATCATGAATAAAGAACAAAGTTTTCTTTATTGACATAAAAAAAATAAAAATTAAAATTAAAAAAAAAACAAAAAGAAACCAAAGTTAAAAAGAAAATTAAATCAAAAAGACAAATTTAAACAAAAAGGAGGAATAAAAAGTAAAAAGAGGTTAACGTAAAATCAGAATGAGCCAATATAGAACTAGATACAGGTGTGAAAAAGCATTTTATGAACTTCAAGAACGAATGATTAAAAATGGGGTTGTACATGAGAAATATCTAGAAAACATTCAAGTTACTCAACAATCTTTAAATGTTATGAGAGATTTATCGAAGCAAGAGCTAGAAATGTTAACGACTAATCAAAATCAAGAAAATCAAAATCATGAAGAAAAAAACAGTTTTCTATAACATATAACAAAAAAGAAAAAAAAAACCAAAGTTAAAAAGAAAATCAAATCAAAAGGATAAATTAAAAGAAAAAGGAGAATTAAAAAGAAAAAGGTGGTTAACGAAAAATCAGAATGAGCCAATATAGAACACGATACAGGTGTGAAATAGAACTTAGAGCTTCTAAAGAATCAAATGAATATCTTTAAACTAAGCCTTCAAACGTGGAAAAAGCAGTTTATGAACTTCAAGAACAAATGATTAAAAATGGGGTTGTACATGAGAAATATCTAGAAAACATTCAAGTTAATCAACAATCTTTAAATGTTATGAGAGATTTATCGAAGCAAGAGCTAGAAATGTTAACGACTAAACAAAATCAAGAAAATAAAAATCATGAATTAAAAAACAAGTTTTCTTTAACATATAAAAAAAAGAAAAAAAAACCACAGTTAAAAAGAAACTCAAATCAGAAGGACAAATTAAAACAAAAAGGAGAATTAAAAAGGAAAAAGAGGGTTAACGAAAAATCAGAATTAGCCATTATAGAACTAGATACAGGTGTGAAATAAAAATTACAGCTCTTAAAGAAATCATGTGAATTTCTTAAAACTATGCTCTCAAACATGGAAAAAGCAGTTTATGAACTTCAAGAACGAATGATTTCAAATGAGGTTGAACATAAGAAATATCCAGAAAACATTCAAGTTACTCAACAATCTTTCAATGTCATGAGAGATTTATCAAAGCAAGAGCTAGAAATGTTAACGACTAATCAAAATCAAGAAAATCAAAATCATGAAGAAAAAAACAGTTTTCTATAACATATAACAAAAAAGAAAAGAAAAAAAACCAAAGTTAAAAAGAAAATCAAATCAAAAGGATAAATTAAAAGAAAAAGAAGAATTAAAAAGAAAAAGGGGGTTAACGAAAAATCAGAATGTGCCAATATACAACAAGATTCAGGTCTGAAATAGAACTTAGAGCTTCTAAAGAATCAAATGAATATCTTTAAACTAAGCCTTCAAACGTGGAAAAAGCAGTTTATGAACTTCAAGAACAAATGATTAAAAATGGGGTTGTACATGAGAAATATCTAGAAAACATTCAAGTTACTCAACAATCTTTCAATGTCATGAGAGATTTAACGAAGCAAGAGCTAGAAATGTTAACAACTAATCAAAATCATGAATAAAGAACAAAGTTTTCTTTATTGACATAAAAAAAATAAAAATTAAAATTAAAAAAAAAACAAAAAGAAACCAAAGTTAAAAAGAAAATTAAATCAAAAAGACAAATTTAAACAAAAAGGAGGAATAAAAAGTAAAAAGAGGTTAACGTAAAATCAGAATGAGCCAATATAGAACTAGATACAGGTGTGAAAAAGCATTTTATGAACTTCAAGAACGAATGATTAAAAATGGGGTTGTACATGAGAAATATCTAGAAAACATTCAAGTTACTCAACAATCTTTAAATGTTATGAGAGAATTCTCGAAGCAAGAGCTAGAAATGTTAACGACTAAACAAAATCAAGAAAATAAAAATCATGAATTAAAAAACAAGTTTTCTTTAACATATAAAGAAAAAGAAAAAAAAAACACAGTTAAAAAGAAAATCAAATCAAAAGGACAAATTAAAAGAAAAAGGAGGATAAAAAAGGAAAAAAATGGTAAACGAAAAATCAGAATGAGCCAATACAGAACTAGATACAGGTGTGAAATAGAAATCACAGCTCTTAAAGAATCAAGTGAATTTCTTAAAACTAAGCCTTCAAACGTGGAAAAAGCAGTTTATGAACTTCAAGAACAAATGATTAAAAATGGGGTTGTACATGAGAAATATCTAGAAAACATTCAAGTTACTCAACAATCTTTCAATGTCGTGAGAGATTTAACGAAGCAAGAGCTAGAAATGTTAACAATTAATCAAAATCATGAATAAAGAATAAAGTTTTCTTTATTAACATAAAAATAAAAAATAAAAATTTAAAAAAAAACAAAAAGAAACCAAAGTTAAAAAGAAAATTAAATCAAAAAGACAAATTTGAACAAAAAGGAGGAATAAAAAGTAAAAAGAGGTTAACGTAAAATCAGAATGAGCCAATATAGAACTAGATACAGGTGTGAAAAAGCATTTTATGAACTTAAAGAACGAATGATTAAAAATGGGGCTGTACATGGGAAATATCTAGAAAACATTCAAGTTACTCAACAATCTTTCAATGTCATGAGAGATTTATCGAAGCACGAGCTAGAAATGTTAACGACTAATCAAAATCAAGAAAATCAAAATCATGAAGAAAAAAACAGTTTTCTATAACATATAACTAAAAAGAAAAAAAAAAAACCAAAGTTAAAAAGAAAATCAAATCAAAAGGACAAATTAAAAAAAAAAGGAGGATAAAAAAGGAAAAAAAATGGTAAACGAAAAATCAAAATTAGCCAATATAGAACTAGATACAGGTGTGAAATAGAAATTACAGCTCTTAAAGAATCAAGTGAATTTCTTAAAACTAAGCCTTCAAACGTGGAAAAAGCAGTTTATGAACTTCAAGAACAAATGATTAAAAATGGGGTTGTACATGAGAAATATCTAGAAAACATTCAAGTTAATCAACAATCTTTAAATGTTATGAGAGATTTATCGAAGCAAGAGCTAGAAATGTTAACGACTAAACAAAATCAAGAAAATAAAAATCATGAATTAAAAAACAAGTTTTCTTTAACATATAAAAAAAAGAAAAAAAAACCACAGTTAAAAAGAAAATCAAATCAAAAGGACAAATTAAAACAAAAAGGAGGATAAAAAAGGAAAAAAATGGTAAACGAAAAATCAGAATGAGCCAATACAGAACTAGATACAGGTGTGAAATAGAAATCACAGCTCTTAAAGAATCAAGTGAATTTCTTAAAACTAAGCCTTCAAACGTGGAAAAAGCAGTTTATGAACTTCAAGAACAAATGATTAAAAATGGGGTTGTACATGAGAAATATCTAGAAAACATTCAAGTTACTCAACAATCTTTCAATGTCGTGAGAGATTTAACGAAGCAAGAGCTAGAAATGTTAACAATTAATCAAAATCATGAATAAAGAATAAAGTTTTCTTTATTAACATAAAAATAAAAAATAAAAATTTAAAAAAAAACAAAAAGAAACCAAAGTTAAAAAGAAAATTAAATCAAAAAGACAAATTTGAACAAAAAGGAGGAATAAAAAGTAAAAAGAGGTTAACGTAAAATCAGAATGAGCCAATATAGAACTAGATACAGGTGTGAAAAAGCATTTTATGAACTTAAAGAACGAATGATTAAAAATGGGGCTGTACATGGGAAATATCTAGAAAACAATTCAAGTTACTCAACAATCTTTCAATGTCATGAGAGATTTATCGAAGCAAGAGCTAGAAATGTTAACGACTAATCAAAATCAAGAAAATCAAAATCATGAAGAAAAAAACAGTTTTCTATAACATATAACTAAAAAGAAAAAAAAAAAACCAAAGTTAAAAAGAAAATCAAATCAAAAGGACAAATTAAAAAAAAAAGGAGGATAAAAAAGGAAAAAAAATGGTAAACGAAAAATCAAAATTAGTCAATATAGAACTAGATACAGGTGTGAAATAGAAATCACAGCTCTTAAAGAATCAAGTGAATTTCTTAAAACTAAGCCTTCAAACGTGGAAAAAGCAGTTTATGAACTTCAAGAACAAATGATTAAAAATGGGGTTGTACATGAGAAATATCTAGAAAACATTCAAGTTACTCAACAATCTTTCAATGTCGTGAGAGATTTAACGAAGCAAGAGCTAGAAATGTTAACAATTAATCAAAATCATGAATACAGAATAAAGTTTTCTTTATTAACATAAAAATAAAAAATAAAAATTTAAAAAAAAACAAAAAGAAACCAAAGTTAAAAAGAAAATTAAATCAAAAAGACAAATTTAAACAAAAAGGAGGAATAAAAAGTAAAAAGAGGTTAACGTAAAATCAGAATGAGCCAATATAGAACTAGATACAGGTGTGAAAAAGCATTTTATGAACTTCAAGAACGAATGATTAAAAATGGGGTTGTACATGAGAAATATCTAGAAAACATTCAAGTTACTCAACAATCTTTAAATGTAATGAGAGAATTCTCGAAGGAAGAGCTAGAAATGTTAACGACTAAAAAAAATCAAGAAAATAAAAATCATGAATTAAAAAACAAGTTTTCTTTAACATATAAAAAAAAGAAAAAAAAAACACAGTTAAAAAGAAAATCAAATCAAAAGGATAAATTAAAAGAAAAAGGAGAATTAAAAAGAAAAAGGGGGTTAACGAAAAATCAGAATGTGCCAATATACAACAAGATTCAGGTGTGAAATAGAACTTAGAGCTTCTAAAGAATCAAATGAATATCTTTAAACTAAGCCTTCAAACGTGGAAAAAGCAGTTTATGAACTTCAAGAACAAATGATTAAAAATGGGGTTGTACATGAGAAATATCTAGAAAACATTCAAGTTACTCAACAAGTTACTCAACAATCTTTCAATGTCGTGAGAGATTTAACGAAGCAAGAGCTAGAAATGTTAACAATTAATCAAAATCATGAATAAAGAATAAAGTTTTCTTTATTAACATAAAAATAAAAAATAAAAATTAAAAAAAAAACAAAAAGAAACCAAAGTTAAAAAGAAAATTAAATCAAAAAGACAAATTTGAACAAAAAGGAGGAATAAAAAGTAAAAAGAGGTTAACGTAAAATCAGAATGAGCCAATATAGAACTAGATACAGGTGTGAAAAAGCATTTTATGAACTTCAAGAACGAATGATTAAAAATGAGGTTGTACATGAGAAATATCCAGAAAACATTCAAGTTACTCAACAATCTTTCAATGTCATGAGAGATTTATCGAAGCAAGAGCTAGAAATGTTAACGACTAATCAAAATCAAGAAAATCAAAGTCATGAAGAAAAAAACAGTTTTCTATAACATAAAACTAAAAAGAAAAAAAAAAAACCAAAGTTAAAAAGAAAATCAAATCAAAAGGACAAATTAAAAAAAAAAGGAGGATAAAAAAGGAAAAAAAATGGTAAACGAAAAATCAAAATTAGCCAATATAGAACTAGATACAGGTGTGAAATAGAAATTACAGCTCTTAAAGAATCAAGTGAATTTCTTAAAACTAAGCCTTCAAACGTGGAAAAAGCAGTTTATGAACTTCAAGAACAAATGATTAAAAATGGGGTTGTACATGAGAAATATCTAGAAAACATTCAAGTTAATCAACAATCTTTAAATGTTATGAGAGATTTAACGAAGCAAGAGCTAGAAATGTTAACAATTAATCAAAATCATGAATACAGAATAAAGTTTTCTTTATTAACATAAAAATAAAAAATAAAAATTTAAAAAAAAACAAAAAGAAACCAAAGTTAAAAAGAAAATTAAATCAAAAAGACAAATTTAAACAAAAAGGAGGAATAAAAAGTAAAAAGAGGTTAACGTAAAATCAGAATGAGCCAATATAGAACTAGATACAGGTGTGAAAAAGCATTTTATGAACTTCAAGAACGAATGATTAAAAATGGGGTTGTACATGAGAAATATCTAGAAAACATTCAAGTTACTCAACAATCTTTAAATGTAATGAGAGAATTCTCGAAGGAAGAGCTAGAAATGTTAACGACTAAAAAAAATCAAGAAAATAAAAATCATGAATTAAAAAACAAGTTTTCTTTAACATATAAAAAAAAGAAAAAAAAAACACAGTTAAAAAGAAAATCAAATCAAAAGGATAAATTAAAAGAAAAAGGAGAATTAAAAAGAAAAAGGGGGTTAACGAAAAATCAGAATGTGCCAATATACAACAAGATTCAGGTGTGAAATAGAACTTAGAGCTTCTAAAGAATCAAATGAATATCTTTAAACTAAGCCTTCAAACGTGGAAAAAGCAGTTTATGAACTTCAAGAACAAATGATTAAAAATGGGGTTGTACATGAGAAATATCTAGAAAACATTCAAGTTACTCAACAAGTTACTCAACAATCTTTCAATGTCGTGAGAGATTTAACGAAGCAAGAGCTAGAAATGTTAACAATTAATCAAAATCATGAATAAAGAATAAAGTTTTCTTTATTAACATAAAAATAAAAAATAAAAATTAAAAAAAAAACAAAAAGAAACCAAAGTTAAAAAGAAAATTAAATCAAAAAGACAAATTTGAACAAAAAGGAGGAATAAAAAGTAAAAAGAGGTTAACGTAAAATCAGAATGAGCCAATATAGAACTAGATACAGGTGTGAAAAAGCATTTTATGAACTTCAAGAACGAATGATTAAAAATGAGGTTGTACATGAGAAATATCCAGAAAACATTCAAGTTACTCAACAATCTTTCAATGTCATGAGAGATTTATCGAAGCAAGAGCTAGAAATGTTAACGACTAATCAAAATCAAGAAAATCAAAGTCATGAAGAAAAAAACAGTTTTCTATAACATAAAACTAAAAAGAAAAAAAAAAAACCAAAGTTAAAAAGAAAATCAAATCAAAAGGACAAATTAAAAAAAAAAGGAGGATAAAAAAGGAAAAAAAATGGTAAACGAAAAATCAAAATTAGCCAATATAGAACTAGATACAGGTGTGAAATAGAAATTACAGCTCTTAAAGAATCAAGTGAATTTCTTAAAACTAAGCCTTCAAACGTGGAAAAAGCATTTTATGAACTTCAAGAACGAATGATTAAAAATGAGGTTGTACATGAGAAATATCTAGAAAACATTCAAGTTACTCAACAATCTTTAAATGTTATGAGAGAATTCTCGAAGCAAGAGCTAGAAATGTTAACGACTAAACAAAATCAAGAAAATAAAAATCATGAATTAAAAAACAAGTTTTCTTTAACATATAAAAAAAAAGAAAAAAAAAACCACAGTTAAAAAGAAAATCAAATCAAAAGGACAAATTAAAAGAAAAAGGAGGATAAAAAAGGGAAAAAAAATGGTAAACGAAAAATCAGAATGAGCCAATACAGAACTAGATACAGGTGTGAAATAGAAATCACAGCTCTTAAAGAATCAAGTGAATATCTTAAAACTAAGCCTTCAAACGTGGAAAAAGCATTTTATGAACTTCAAGAACAAATGATTAAAAATGGGGTTGTACATGAGAAATATCTAGAAAACATTCAAGTTACTCAACAATCTTTCAATGTCGTGAGAGATTTAACGAAGCAAGAGCTAGAAATGTTAACAATTAATAAAAATCATGAATAAATAATAAAGTTTTCTTTATTAACATAAAAAAAATAAAAATTAAAATTAAAAAAAAAAAACAAAAAGAAACCAAAGTTAAAAAGAAAATTAAATCAAAAAGACAAATTTAAACCAAAAAGGAGGAATAAAAAGTAAAAAGGAGTTAACGTAAAATCAGAATGAGCCAATATAGAACTAGATACAGGTGTGAAAAAGCATTTTATGAACTTCAAGAACGAATGATTAAAAATGGGGTTGTACATGAGAAATATCTAGAAAACATTCAAGTTACTCAACAATCTTTAAATGTTATGAGAGAATTCTCGAAGCAAGAGCTAGAAATGTTAACGACTAAACAAAATCAAGAAAATAAAAATCATGAATTAAAAAACAAGTTTTCTTTAACATATAAAAAAAAAAGAAAAAAAAACCACAGTTAAAAAGAAAATCAAATCAAAAGGATAAATTAAAAGAAAAAGGAGAATTAAAAAGAAAAAGGTGGTTAACGAAAAATCAGAATGAGCCAATATAGAACACGATACAGGTGTGAAATAGAACTTAGAGCTCTTAAAGAATCAAGTGAATTTCTTAAAACTAAGCCTTCAAACGTGGAAAAAGCAGTTTATGAACTTCAAGAACAAATGATTAAAAATGGGGTTGTACATGAGAAATATCTAGAAAACATTCAAGTTACTCAACAATCTTTCAATGTCATGAGAGATTTAACGAAGCAAGAGCTAGAAATGTTAACAACTAATCAAAATCATGAATAAAGAACAAAGTTTTCTTTATTGACATAAAAAAAATAAAAATGAAAATTAAAAAAAAAACAAAAAGAAACCAAAGTTAAAAAGAAAATTAAATCAAAAAGACAAATTTAAACAAAAAGGAGGAATAAAAAGTAAAAAGAGGTTAACGTAAAATCAGAATGAGCCAATATAGAACTAGATACAGGTGTGAAAAAGCATTTTATGAACTTCAAGAACGAATGATTAAAAATGGGGTTGTACATGAGAAATATCTAGAAAACATTCAAGTTACTCAACAATCTTTCAATGTCATGAGAGATTTAACGAAGCAAGAGCTAGAAATGTTAACAACTAATCAAAATCATGAATAAAGAACAAAGTTTTCTTTATTGACATAAAAAAAATAAAAATTAAAATTAAAAAAAAAACAAAAAGAAACCAAAGTTAAAAAGAAAATTAAATCAAAAAGACAAATTTAAACAAAAAGGAGGAATAAAAAGTAAAAAGAGGTTAACGTAAAATCAGAATGAGCCAATATAGAACTAGATACAGGTGTGAAAAAGCATTTTATGAACTTCAAGAACGAATGATTAAAAATGGGGTTGTACATGAGAAATATCTAGAAAACATTCAAGTTACTCAACAATCTTTAAATGTTATGAGAGATTTATCGAAGCAAGAGCTAGAAATGTTAACGACTAATCAAAATCAAGAAAATCAAAATCATGAAGAAAAAAACAGTTTTCTATAACATATAACAAAAAAGAAAAAAAAAACCAAAGTTAAAAAGAAAATCAAATCAAAAGGATAAATTAAAAGAAAAAGGAGAATTAAAAAGAAAAAGGTGGTTAACGAAAAATCAGAATGAGCCAATATAGAACACGATACAGGTGTGAAATAGAACTTAGAGCTTCTAAAGAATCAAATGAATATCTTTAAACTAAGCCTTCAAACGTGGAAAAAGCAGTTTATGAACTTCAAGAACAAATGATTAAAAATGGGGTTGTACATGAGAAATATCTAGAAAACATTCAAGTTAATCAACAATCTTTAAATGTTATGAGAGATTTATCGAAGCAAGAGCTAGAAATGTTAACGACTAAACAAAATCAAGAAAATAAAAATCATGAATTAAAAAACAAGTTTTCTTTAACATATAAAAAAAAGAAAAAAAAACCACAGTTAAAAAGAAACTCAAATCAGAAGGACAAATTAAAACAAAAAGGAGAATTAAAAAGGAAAAAGAGGGTTAACGAAAAATCAGAATTAGCCATTATAGAACTAGATACAGGTGTGAAATAAAAATTACAGCTCTTAAAGAAATCATGTGAATTTCTTAAAACTATGCTCTCAAACATGGAAAAAGCAGTTTATGAACTTCAAGAACGAATGATTTCAAATGAGGTTGAACATAAGAAATATCCAGAAAACATTCAAGTTACTCAACAATCTTTCAATGTCATGAGAGATTTATCAAAGCAAGAGCTAGAAATGTTAACGACTAATCAAAATCAAGAAAATCAAAATCATGAAGAAAAAAACAGTTTTCTATAACATATAACAAAAAAGAAAAGAAAAAAAACCAAAGTTAGAAAGAAAATCAAATCAAAAGGATAAATTAAAAGAAAAAGAAGAATTAAAAAGAAAAAGGGGGTTAACGAAAAATCAGAATGTGCCAATATACAACAAGATTCAGGTCTGAAATAGAACTTAGAGCTTCTAAAGAATCAAATGAATATCTTTAAACTAAGCTTTCAAACGTGGAAAAAGCAGTTTATGAACTTCAAGAACAAATGATTAAAAATGGGGTTGTACATGAGAAATATCTAGAAAACATTCAAGTTACTCAACAATCTTTCAATGTCATGAGAGATTTAACGAAGCAAGAGCTAGAAATGTTAACAACTAATCAAAATCATGAATAAAGAACAAAGTTTTCTTTATTGACATAAAAAAAATAAAAATTAAAATTAAAAAAAAAACAAAAAGAAACCAAAGTTAAAAAGAAAATTAAATCAAAAAGACAAATTTAAACAAAAAGGAGGAATAAAAAGTAAAAAGAGGTTAACGTAAAATCAGAATGAGCCAATATAGAACTAGATACAGGTGTGAAAAAGCATTTTATGAACTTCAAGAACGAATGATTAAAAATGGGGTTGTACATGAGAAATATCTAGAAAACATTCAAGTTACTCAACAATCTTTAAATGTTATGAGAGAATTCTCGAAGCAAGAGCTAGAAATGTTAACGACTAAACAAAATCAAGAAAATAAAAATCATGAATTAAAAAACAAGTTTTCTTTATCATATAAAGAAAAAGAAAAAAAAAACACAGTTAAAAAGAAAATCAAATCAAAAGGACAAATTAAAAGAAAAAGGAGGATAAAAAAGGAAAAAAATGGTAAACGAAAAATCAGAATGAGCCAATACAGAACTAGATACAGGTGTGAAATAGAAATCACAGCTCTTAAAGAATCAAGTGAATTTCTTAAAACTAAGCCTTCAAACGTGGAAAAAGCAGTTTATGAACTTCAAGAACAAATGATTAAAAATGGGGTTGTACATGAGAAATATCTAGAAAACATTCAAGTTACTCAACAATCTTTCAATGTCGTGAGAGATTTAACGAAGCAAGAGCTAGAAATGTTAACAATTAATCAAAATCATGAATAAAGAATAAAGTTTTCTTTATTAACATAAAAATAAAAAATAAAAATTTAAAAAAAAACAAAAAGAAACCAAAGTTAAAAAGAAAATTAAATCAAAAAGACAAATTTGAACAAAAAGGAGGAATAAAAAGTAAAAAGAGGTTAACGTAAAATCAGAATGAGCCAATATAGAACTAGATACAGGTGTGAAAAAGCATTTTATGAACTTAAAGAACGAATGATTAAAAATGGGGCTGTACATAGGAAATATCTAGAAAACATTCAAGTTACTCAACAATCTTTCAATGTCATGAGAGATTTATCGAAGCAAGAGCTAGAAATGTTAACGACTAATCAAAATCAAGAAAATCAAAATCATGAAGAAAAAAACAGTTTTCTATAACATATAACTAAAAAGAAAAAAAAAAAAACCAAAGTTAAAAAGAAAATCAAATCAAAAGGACAAATTAAAAAAAAAAGGAGGATAAAAAAGGAAAAAAAATGGTAAACGAAAAATCAAAATTAGCCAATATAGAACTAGATACAGGTGTGAAATAGAAATTACAGCTCTTAAAGAATCAAGTGAATTTCTTAAAACTAAGCCTTCAAACGTGGAAAAAGCAGTTTATGAACTTCAAGAACAAATGATTAAAAATGGGGTTGTACATGAGAAATATCTAGAAAACATTCAAGTTACTCAACAATCTTTCAATGTCATTAGAGATTTATCGAAGCAAGAGCTAGAAATGTTAACGATTAATCAAAATCAAGAAAATCAAAATCATGAAGAAAAAAACAGTTTTCTATAACATATAACTAAAAAGAAAAAAAAAAACCAAAGTTAAAAAGAAAATCAAATCAAAAGGACAAATTAAAAAAAAAAGGAGGATAAAAAAGGAAAAAAAATGATAAACGAAAAATCAGAATGAGCCAATACAGAACTAGATACAGGTGTGAAATAGAAATCACAGCTCTTAAAGAATCAAGTGAATTTCTTAAAACTAAGCCTTCAAACGTGGAAAAAGCAGTTTATGAACTTCAAGAACAAATGATTAAAAATGGGGTTGTACATGAGAAATATCTAGAAAACATTCAAGTTACTCAACAATCTTTCAATGTCGTGAGAGATTTAACGAAGCAAGAGCTAGAAATGTTAACAATTAATCAAAATCATGAATAAAGAATAAAGTTTTCTTTATTAACATAAAAATAAAAAATAAAAATTTAAAAAAAAACAAAAAGAAACCAAAGTTAAAAAGAAAATTAAATCAAAAAGACAAATTTGAACAAAAAGAAGGAATAAAAAGTAAAAAGAGGTTAACGTAAAATCAGAATGAGCCAATATAGAACTAGATACAGGTGTGAAATAGCATTTTATGAACTTCAAGAACGAATGATTAAAAATGGGGTTGTACATGAGAAATATCTAGAAAACATTCAAGTTACTCAACAATCTTTAAATGTTATGAGAGAATTCTCGAAGCAAGAGCTAGAAATGTTAACGACTAAACAAAATCAAGAAAATAAAAATCATGAATTAAAAAACAAGTTTTCTTTAACATTTAAAAAAAAAGAAAAAGAAAACACAGTTAAAAAGAAAATCAAATCAAAAGGATAAATTAAAAGAAAAATGAGAATTAAAAAGAAAAAGGGGGTTAACGAAAAATCAGAATGTGCCAATATACAACAAGATTCAGGTGTGAAATAGAACTTAGAGCTTCTAAAGAATCAAATGAATATCTTTAAACTAAGCCTTCAAACGTGGAAAAAGCAGTTTATGAACTTCAAGAACAAATGATTAAAAATGGGGTTGTACATGAGAAATATCTAGAAAACATTCAAGTTACTCAACAATCTTTCAATGTCATGAGAGATTTAACGAAGCAAGAGCTAGAAATGTTAACAATTAATCAAAATCATGAATAAAGAACAAAGTTTTCTTTATTGACATAAAAAAAATAAAAATTAAAATTAAAAAAAAAACAAAAAGAAACCAAAGTTAAAAAGAAAATTAAATCAAAAAGACAAATTTAAACAAAAAGGAGGAATAAAAAGTAAAAAGAGGTTAACGTAAAATCAGAATGAGCCAATATAGAACTAGATACAGGTGTGAAATAGCATTTTATGAACTTCAAGAACGAATGATTAAAAATGGGGTTGTACATGAGAAATATCTAGAAAACATTCAAGTTACTCAACAATCTTTAAATGTTATGAGAGAATTCTCGAAGCAAGAGCTAGAAATGTTAACGACTAAACAAAATCAAGAAAATAAAAATCATGAATTAAAAAACAAGTTTTCTTTAACATTTAAAAAAAAAGAAAAAGAAAACACAGTTAAAAAGAAAATCAAATCAAAAGGACAAATTAAAAGAAAAAGGAGGATAAAAAAGGAAAAAAAATGGTAAACGAAAAATCAGAATGAGCCAATACAGAACTAGATACAGGTGTGAAATAGAAATCACAGCTCTTAAAGAATCAAGTGAATTTCTTAAAACTAAGCCTTCAAACGTGGATAAAGCAGTTTATGAACTTCAAGAACAAATGATTAAAAATGGGGTTGTACATGAGAAATATCTAGAAAAAATTCAAGTTACTCAACAATCTTTCAATGTCGTGAGAGATTTAACGAAGCAAGAGCTAGAAATGTTAACAATTAATCAAAATCATGAATAAAGAATAAAGTTTTCTTTATTAACATAAAAATAAAAAATAAAAATTAAAAAAAAAACAAAAAGAAACCAAAGTTAAAAAGCAAATTAAATCAAAAAGACAAATTTGAACAAAAAGGAGGAATAAAAAGTAAAAAGAGGTTAACGTAAAATCAGAATGAGCCAATATAGAACTAGATACAGGTGTGAAAAAGCATTTTATGAACTTCAAGAACGAATGATTAAAAATGAGGTTGTACATGAGAAATATCCAGAAAACATTCAAGTTACTCAACAATCTTTCAATGTCATGAGAGATTTATCGAAGCAAGAGCTAGAAATGTTAACGACTAATCAAAATCAAGAAAATCAAAGTCATGAAGAAAAAAACAGTTTTCTATAACATAAAACTAAAAAGAAAAAAAAAAAAAACCAAAGTTAAAAAGAAAATCAAATCAAAAGGACAAATTAAAAAAAAAAGGAGGATAAAAAAGGAAAAAAAATGGTAAACGAAAAATCAAAATTAGCCAATATAGAACTAGATACAGGTGTGAAATAGAAATTACAGCTCTTAAAGAATCAAGGGAATTTCTTAAAACTAAGCCTTCAAACGTGGAAAAAGCATTTTATGAACTTCAAGAACGAATGATTAAAAATGAGGTTGTACATGAGAAATATCTAGAAAACATTCAAGTTACTCAACAATCTTTAAATGTTATGAGAGAATTCTCGAAGCAAGAGCTAGAAATGTTAACGACTAAACAAAATCAAGAAAATAAAAATCATGAATTAAAAAACAAGTTTTCTTTAACATATAAAAAAAAAGAAAAAAAAAACCACAGTTAAAAAGAAAATCAAATCAAAAGGACAAATTAAAAGAAAAAGGAGGATAAAAAAGGGAAAAAAAATGGTAAACGAAAAATCAGAATGAGCCAATACAGAACTAGATACAGGTGTGAAATAGAAATCACAGCTCTTAAAGAATCAAGTGAATATCTTAAAACTAAGCCTTCAAACGTGGAAAAAGCAGTTTATGAACTTCAAGAACAAATGATTAAAAATGGGGTTGTACATGAGAAATATCTAGAAAACATTCAAGTTACTCAACAATCTTTCAATGTCGTGAGAGATTTAACGAAGCAAGAGCTAGAAATGTTAACAATTAATCAAAATCATGAATAAATAATAAAGTTTTCTTTATTAACATAAAAAAAATAAAAATTAAAATTAAAAAAAAAAAACAAAAAGAAACCAAAGTTAAAAAGAAAATTAAATCAAAAAGACAAATTTAAACCAAAAAGAAGGAATAAAAAGTAAAAAGGAGTTAACGTAAAATCAGAATGAGCCAATATAGAACTAGATACAGGTGTGAAAAAGCATTGTATGAACTTCAAGAACGAATGATTAAAAATGGGGTTGTACATGAGAAATATCTAGAAAACATTCAAGTTACTCAACAATCTTTAAATGTTATGAGAGATTTATCGAAGCAAGAGCTAGAAATGTTAACGACTAAACAAAATCAAGAAAATAAAAATCATGAATTAAAAAACAAGTTTTCTTTAACATATAAAAAAAAAGAAAAAAAAACCACAGTTAAAAAGAAAAACAAATCAAAAGGACAAATTAAAAGAAAAAGGAGGATAAAAAAGGAAAAAAAATGGTAAACGAAAAATCAGAATGAGCCAATATAGAACTAGATACAGGTGTGAAATAGAAATCACAGCTCTTAAAGAATCAAGTGAATTTCTTAAAACTAAGCCTTCAAACGTGGAAAAAGCAGTTTATGAACTTCAAGAACAAATGATTAAAAATGGGGTTGTACATGAGAAATATCTAGAAAACATTCAAGTTACTCAACAATCTTTCAATGTCGTGAGAGATTTAACGAAGCAAGAGCTAGAAATGTTAACAATTAATCAAAATCATGAATAAAGAATAAAGTTTTCTTTATTAACATAAAAATAAAAAATAAAAATTTAAAAAAAAACAAAAAGAAACCAAAGTTAAAAAGAAAATTAAATCAAAAAGACAAATTTGAACAAAAAGGAGGAATAAAAAGTAAAAAGAGGTTAACGTAAAATCAGAATGAGCCAATATAGAACTAGATACAGGTGTGAAAAAGCATTTTATGAACTTAAAGAACGAATGATTAAAAATGGGGCTGTACATGGGAAATATCTAGAAAACATTCAAGTTACTCAACAATCTTTCAATGTCATGAGAGATTTATCGAAGCAAGAGCTAGAAATGTTAACGACTAATCAAAATCAAGAAAATCAAAATCATGAAGAAAAAAACAGTTTTCTATAACATATAACTAAAAAGAAAAAAAAAAAACCAAAGTTAAAAAGAAAATCAAATCAAAAGGACAAATTAAAAAAAAAAGGAGGATAAAAAAGGAAAAAAAATGGTAAACGAAAAATCAAAATTAGCCAATATAGAACTAGATACAGGTGTGAAATAGAAATTACAGCTCTTAAAGAATCAAGTGAATTTCTTAAAACTAAGCCTTCAAACGTGGAAAAAGCAGTTTATGAACTTCAAGAACAAATGATTAAAAATGGGGTTGTACATGAGAAATATCTAGAAAACATTCAAGTTACTCAACAATCTTTCAATGTCATGAGAGATTTATCGAAGCAAGAGCTAGAAATGTTAACGATTAATCAAAATCAAGAAAATCAAAATCATGAAGAAAAAAACAGTTTTCTATAACATATAACTAAAAAGAAAAAAAAAAACCAAAGTTAAAAAGAAAATCAAATCAAAAGGACAAATTAAAAAAAAAAGGAGGATAAAAAAGGAAAAAAAATGGTAAACGAAAAATCAAAATTAGCCAATATAGAACTAGATACAGGTGTGAAATAGAAATCACAGCTCTTAAAGAATCAAGTGAATTTCTTAAAACTAAGCCTTCAAACGTGGAAAAAGCAGTTTATGAACTTCAAGAACAAATGATTAAAAATGGGGTTGTACATGAGAAATATCTAGAAAACATTCAAGTTACTCAACAATCTTTCAATGTCATGAGAGATTTAACGAAGCAAGAGCTAGAAATGTTAACAACTAATCAAAATCATGAATAAAGAACAAAGTTTTCTTTATTGACATAAAAAAAAAAAAATGAAAATTAAAAAAAAAACAAAAAGAAACCAAAGTTAAAAAGAAAATTAAATCAAAAAGACAAATTTAAACAAAAAGGAGGAATAAAAAGTAAAAAGAGGTTAACGTAAAATCAGAATGAGCCAATATAGAACTAGATACAGGTGTGAAAAAGCATTTTATGAACTTCAAGAACGAATGATTAAAAATGGGGTTGTACATGAGAAATATCTAGAAAACATTCAAGTTACTCAACAATCTTTAAATGTTATGAGAGAATTCTCGAAGCAAGAGCTAGAAATGTTAACGACTAAACAAAATCAAGAAAATAAAAATCATGAATTAAAAAACAAGTTTTCTTTAACATATAAAAAAAAAGAAAAAAAAAACACAGTTAAAAAGAAAATCAAATCAAAAGGACAAATTAATAGAAAAAGGAGGATAAAAAAGGAAAAAAAATGGTAAACGAAAAATCAGAATGAGCCAATACAGAACTAGATACAGGTGTGAAATAGAAATCACAGCTCTTAAAGAATCAAGTGAATTTCTTAAAACTAAGCCTTCAAACGTGGAAAAAGCAGTTTATGAACTTCAAGAACAAATGATTAAAAATGGGGTTGTACATGAGAAATATCTAGAAAACATTCAAGTTACTCAACAATCTTTCAATGTCGTGAGAGATTTAACGAAGCAAGAGCTAGAAATGTTAACAATTAATCAAAATCATGAATAAAGAATAAAGTTTTCTTTATTAACATAAAAATAAAAAATAAAAATTTAAAAAAAAACAAAAAGAAACCAAAGTTAAAAAGAAAATTAAATCAAAAAGACAAATTTGAACAAAAAGGAGGAATAAAAAGTAAAAAGAGGTTAACGTAAAATCAGAATGAGCCAATATAGAACTAGATACAGGTGTGAAAAAGCATTTTATGAACTTCAAGAACGAATGATTAAAAATGGGGTTGTACATGAGAAATATCTAGAAAACATTCAAGTTACTCAACAATCTTTAAATGTTATGAGAGAATTCTCGAAGCAAGAGCTAGAAATGTTAACGACTAAACAAAATCAAGAAAATAAAAATCATGAATTAAAAAACAAGTTTTCTTTAACATATAAAAAAAAAGAAAAAAAAAACACAGTTAAAAAGAAAATCAAATCAAAAGGATAAATTAAAAGAAAAAGGAGAATTAAAAAGAAAAAGGGGGTTAACGAAAAATCAGAATGTGCCAATATACAACAAGATTCAGGTGTGAAATAGAACTTAGAGCTTCTAAAGAATCAAATGAATATCTTTAAACTAAGCCTTCAAACGTGGAAAAAGCAGTTTATGAACTTCAAGAACAAATGATTAAAAATGGGGTTGTACATGAGAAATATCTAGAAAACATTCAAGTTACTCAACAATCTTTCAATGTCGTGAGAGATTTAACGAAGCAAGAGCTAGAAATGTTAACAATTAATCAAAATCATGAATAAAGAATAAAGTTTTCTTTATTAACATAAAAATAAAAAATAAAAATTTAAAAAAAAACAAAAAGAAACCAAAGTTAAAAAGAAAATTAAATCAAAAAGACAAATTTGAACAAAAAGGAGGAATAAAAAGTAAAAAGAGGTTAACGTAAAATCAGAATGAGCCAATATAGAACTAGATACAGGTGTGAAAAAGCATTTTATGAACTTCAAGAACGAATGATTAAAAACGGGGTTGTACATGAGAAATATCTAGAAAACATTCAAGTTACTCAACAATCTTTAAATGTTATGAGAGAATTCTCGAAGCAAGAGCTAGAAATGTTAACGACTAAACAAAATCAAGAAAATAAAAATCATGAATTAAAAAACAAGTTTTCTTTAACATATAAAAAAAAAGAAAAAAAAAACACAGTTAAAAAGAAAATCAAATCAAAAGGATAAATTAAAAGAAAAAGGAGAATTAAAAAGAAAAAGGGGGTTAACGAAAAATCAGAATGTGCCAATATACAACAAGATTCAGGTGTGAAATAGAACTTAGAGCTTCTAAAGAATCAAATGAATATCTTTAAACTAAGCCTTCAAACGTGGAAAAAGCAGTTTATGAACTTCAAGAACAAATGATTAAAAATGGGGTTGTACATGAGAAATATCTAGAAAACATTCAAGTTACTCAACAATCTTTCAATGTCGTGAGAGATTTAACGAAGCAAGAGCTAGAAATGTTAACAATTAATCAAAATCATGAATAAAGAATAAAGTTTTCTTTATTAACATAAAAATAAAAAATAAAAATTTAAAAAAAAACAAAAAGAAACCAAAGTTAAAAAGAAAATTAAATCAAAAAGACAAATTTGAACAAAAAGGAGGAATAAAAAGTAAAAAGAGGTTAACGTAAAATCAGAATGAGCCAATATAGAACTAGATACAGGTGTGAAAAAGCATTTTATGAACTTAAAGAACGAATGATTATAAATGGGGCTGTACATGAGAAATATCTAGAAAACATTCAAGTTACTCAACAATCTTTCAATGTCATGAGAGATTTATCGAAGCAAGAGCTAGAAATGTTAACGACTAATCAAAATCAAGAAAATCAAAATCATGAAGAAAAAAACAGTTTTCTATAACATATAACTAAAAAGAAAAAAAAAAACCAAAGTTAAAAAGAAAATCAAATCAAAAGGACAAATTAAAAAAAAAAGGAGGATAAAAAAGGAAAAAAAATGGTAAACGAAAAATCAAAATTAGCCAATATAGAACTAGATACAGGTGTGAAATAGAAATTACAGCTCTTAAAGAATCAAGTGAATTTCTTAAAACTAAGCCTTCAAACGTGGAAAAAGCAGTTTATGAACTTCAAGAACAAATGATTAAAAATGGGGTTGTACATGAGAAATATCTAGAAAACATTCAAGTTACTCAACAATCTTTCAATGTCATGAGAGATTTATCGAAGCAAGAGCTAGAAATGTTAACGATTAATCAAAATCAAGAAAATCAAAATCATGAAGAAAAAAACAGTTTTCTATAACATATAACTAAAAAGAAAAAAAAAAACCAAAGTTAAAAAGAAAATCAAATCAAAAGGACAAATTAAAAAAAAAAGGAGGATAAAAAAGGAAAAAAAATGGTAAACGAAAAATCAAAATTAGCCAATATAGAACTAGATACAGGTGTGAAATAGAAATCACAGCTCTTAAAGAATCAAGTGAATTTCTTAAAACTAAGCCTTCAAACGTGGATAAAGCAGTTTATGAACTTCAAGAACAAATGATTAAAAATGGGGTTGTGCATGAGAAATATCTAGAAAACATTCAAGTTACTCAACAATCTTTCAATGTCGTGAGAGATTTAACGAAGCAAGAGCTAGAAATGTTAACAATTAATCAAAATCATGAATAAAGAATAAAGTTTTCTTTATTAACATAAAAATAAAAAATAAAAATTAAAAAAAAAACAAAAAGAAACCAAAGTTAAAAAGAAAATTAAATCAAAAAGACAAATTTGAACAAAAAGGAGGAATAAAAAGTAAAAAGAGGTTAACGTAAAATCAGAATGAGCCAATATAGAACTAGATACAGGTGTGAAAAAGCATTTTATGAAATTCAAGAACGAATGATTAAAAATGAGGTTGTACATGAGAAATATCCAGAAAACATTCAAGTTACTCAACAATCTTTCAATGTCATGAGAGATTTATCGAAGCAAGAGCTAGAAATGTTAACGACTAATCAAAATCAAGAAAATCAAAGTCATGAAGAAAAAAACAGTTTTCTATAACATAAAACTAAAAAGAAAAAAAAAAAACCAAAGTTAAAAAGAAAATCAAATCAAAAGGACAAATTAAAAAAAAAGGAGGATAAAAAAGGAAAAAAAATGGTAAACGAAAAATCAGAATGAGCCAATACAGAACTAGATACAGGTGTGAAATAGAAATCACAGCTCTTAAAGAATCAAGTGAATTTCTTAAAACTAAGCCTTCAAACGTGGAAAAAGCAGTTTATGAACTTCAAGAACAAATGATTAAAAATGGGGTTGTACATGAGAAATATCTAGAAAACATTCAAGTTACTCAACAATCTTTCAATGTCGTGAGAGATTTAACGAAGCAAGAGCTAGAAATGTTAACAATTAATCAAAATCATGAATAAAGAATAAAGTTTTCTTTATTAACATAAAAATAAAAAATAAAAATTTAAAAAAAAACAAAAAGAAACCAAAGTTAAAAAGAAAATTAAATCAAAAAGACAAATTTGAACAAAAAGGAGGAATAAAAAGTAAAAAGAGGTTAACGTAAAATCAGAATGAGCCAATATAGAACTAGATACAGGTGTGAAAAAGCATTTTATGAACTTCAAGAACGAATGATTAAAAATGGGGTTGTACATGAGAAATATCTAGAAAACATTCAAGTTACTCAACAATCTTTAAATGTTATGAGAGAATTCTCGAAGCAAGAGCTAGAAATGTTAACGACTAAACAAAATCAAGAAAATAAAAATCATGAATTAAAAAACAAGTTTTCTTTAACATATAAAAAAAAAGAAAACAAAAACACAGTTAAAAAGAAAATCAAATCAAAAGGATAAATTAAAAGAAAAAGGAGGATAAAAAAGGAAAAAAAATGGTAAACGAAAAATCAGAATGAGCCAATATAGAACTAGATACAGGTGTGAAATAGAAATCACAGCTCTTAAAGAATCAAGTGACTTTCTTAAAACTAAGCCTTCAAACGTGGAAAAAGCAGTTTATGAACTTCAAGAACAAATGATTAAAAATGGGGTTGTACATGAGAAATATCTAGAAAACATTCAAGTTACTCAACAATCTTTCAATGTCGTGAGAGATTTAACGAAGCAAGAGCTAGAAATGTTAACAATTAATCAAAATCATGAATAAAGAACAAAGTTTTCTTTATTGACATAAAAAAAATAAAAATTAAAATTAAAAAAAAAACAAAAAGAAACCAAAGTTAAAAAGAAAATTAAATCAAAAAGACAAATTTGAACAAAAAGGAGGAATAAAAAGTAAAAAGAGGTTAACGTAAAATCAGAATGAGCCAATATAGAACTAGATACAGGTGTGAAAAAGCATTTTATGAACTTCAAGAACGAATGATTAAAAATGGGGTTGTACATGAGAAATATCTAGAAAACATTCAAGTTACTCAACAATCTTTAAATGTTATGAGAGAATTCTCGAAGCAAGAGCTAGAAATGTTAACGACTAAACAAAATCAAGAAAATAAAAATCATGAATTAAAAAACAAGTTTTCTTTAACATATAAAAAAAAAGAAAAAAAAACCACAGGTAAAAAGAAAATCAAATCAAAAGGACAAATTAAAAGAAAAAGGAGGATAAAAAAGGAAAAAAAATGGTAAACGAAAAATCAGAATGAGCCAATATAGAACTAGATACAGGTGTGAAATAGAAATCACAGCTCTTAAAGAATCAAGTGACTTTCTTAAAACTAAGCCTTCAAACGTGGAAAAAGCAGTTTATGAACTTCAAGAACAAATGATTAAAAATGGGGTTGTACATGAGAAATATCTAGAAAACATTCAAGTTACTCAACAATCTTTCAATGTCGTGAGAGATTTAACGAAGCAAGAGCTAGAAATGTTAACAATTAATCAAAATCATGAATAAAGAATAAAGTTTTCTTTATTAACATAAAAATAAAAAATAAAAATTTAAAAAAAAACAAAAAGAAACCAAAGTTAAAAAGAAAATTAAATCAAAAAGACAAATTTGAACAAAAAGGAGGAATAAAAAGTAAAAAGAGGTTAACGTAAAATCAGAATGAGCCAATATAGAACTAGATACAGGTGTGAAAAAGCATTTTATGAACTTCAAGAACGAATGATTAAAAACGGGGTTGTACATGAGAAATATCTAGAAAACATTCAAGTTACTCAACAATCTTTAAATGTTATGAGAGAATTCTCGAAGCAAGAGCTAGAAATGTTAACGACTAAACAAAATCAAGAAAATAAAAATCATGAATTAAAAAACAAGTTTTCTTTAACATATAAAAAAAAAGAAAAAAAAAACACAGTTAAAAAGAAAATCAAATCAAAAGGATAAATTAAAAGAAAAAGGAGAATTAAAAAGAAAAAGGGGGTTAACGAAAAATCAGAATGTGCCAATATACAACAAGATTCAGGTGTGAAATAGAACTTAGAGCTTCTAAAGAATCAAATGAATATCTTTAAACTAAGCCTTCAAACGTGGAAAAAGCAGTTTATGAACTTCAAGAACAAATGATTAAAAATGGGGTTGTACATGAGAAATATCTAGAAAACATTCAAGTTACTCAACAATCTTTCAATGTCGTGAGAGATTTAACGAAGCAAGAGCTAGAAATGTTAACAATTAATCAAAATCATGAATAAAGAATAAAGTTTTCTTTATTAACATAAAAATAAAAAATAAAAATTTAAAAAAAAACAAAAAGAAACCAAAGTTAAAAAGAAAATTAAATCAAAAAGACAAATTTGAACAAAAAGGAGGAATAAAAAGTAAAAAGAGGTTACCGTAAAATCAGAATGAGCCAATATAGAACTAGATACAGGTGTGAAAAAGCATTTTATGAACTTAAAGAACGAATGATTATAAATGGGGCTGTACATGAGAAATATCTAGAAAACATTCAAGTTACTCAACAATCTTTCAATGTCATGAGAGATTTATCGAAGCAAGAGCTAGAAATGTTAACGACTAATCAAAATCAAGAAAATCAAAATCATGAAGAAAAAAACAGTTTTCTATAACATATAACTAAAAAGAAAAAAAAAAACCAAAGTTAAAAAGAAAATCAAATCAAAAGGACAAATTAAAAAAAAAAGGAGGATAAAAAAGGAAAAAAAATGGTAAACGAAAAATCAAAATTAGCCAATATAGAACTAGATACAGGTGTGAAATAGAAATTACAGCTCTTAAAGAATCAAGTGAATTTCTTAAAACTAAGCCTTCAAACGTGGAAAAAGCAGTTTATGAACTTCAAGAACAAATGATTAAAAATGGGGTTGTACATGAGAAATATCTAGAAAACATTCAAGTTACTCAACAATCTTTCAATGTCATGAGAGATTTATCGAAGCAAGAGCTAGAAATGTTAACGATTAATCAAAATCAAGAAAATCAAAATCATGAAGAAAAAAACAGTTTTCTATAACATATAACTAAAAAGAAAAAAAAAAACCAAAGTTAAAAAGAAAATCAAATCAAAAGGACAAATTAAAAAAAAAAGGAGGATAAAAAAGGAAAAAAAATG
Source organism: Anthrax anthrax (assembly GCA_963971155.1). NCBI lineage: Eukaryota > Metazoa > Arthropoda > Insecta > Diptera > Bombyliidae > Anthrax > Anthrax anthrax. The sequence goes on along the minus strand of OZ020125.1, from coordinate 590,668 downwards.
GTAAACGAAAAATCAAAATTAGCCAATATAGAACTAGATACAGGTGTGAAATAGAAATCACAGCTCTTAAAGAATCAAGTGAATTTCTTAAAACTAAGCCTTCAAACGTGGATAAAGCAGTTTATGAACTTCAAGAACAAATGATTAAAAATGGGGTTGTACATGAGAAATATCTAGAAAACATTCAAGTTACTCAACAATCTTTCAATGTCGTGAGAGATTTAACGAAGCAAGAGCTAGAAATGTTAACAATTAATCAAAATCATGAATAAAGAATAAAGTTTTCTTTATTAACATAAAAATAAAAAATAAAAATTAAAAAAAAAACAAAAAGAAACCAAAGTTAAAAAGAAAATTAAATCAAAAAGACAAATTTGAACAAAAAGGAGGAATAAAAAGTAAAAAGAGGTTAACGTAAAATCAGAATGAGCCAATATAGAACTAGATACAGGTGTGAAAAAGCATTTTATGAAATTCAAGAACGAATGATTAAAAATGAGGTTGTACATGAGAAATATCCAGAAAACATTCAAGTTACTCAACAATCTTTCAATGTCATGAGAGATTTATCGAAGCAAGAGCTAGAAATGTTAACGACTAATCAAAATCAAGAAAATCAAAGTCATGAAGAAAAAAACAGTTTTCTATAACATAAAACTAAAAAGAAAAAAAAAAAACCAAAGTTAAAAAGAAAATCAAATCAAAAGGACAAATTAAAAAAAAAGGAGGATAAAAAAGGAAAAAAAATGGTAAACGAAAAATCAGAATGAGCCAATACAGAACTAGATACAGGTGTGAAATAGAAATCACAGCTCTTAAAGAATCAAGTGAATTTCTTAAAACTAAGCCTTCAAACGTGGAAAAAGCAGTTTATGAACTTCAAGAACAAATGATTAAAAATGGGGTTGTACATGAGAAATATCTAGAAAACATTCAAGTTACTCAACAATCTTTCAATGTCGTGAGAGATTTAACGAAGCAAGAGCTAGAAATGTTAACAATTAATCAAAATCATGAATAAAGAATAAAGTTTTCTTTATTAACATAAAAATAAAAAATAAAAATTTAAAAAAAAACAAAAAGAAACCAAAGTTAAAAAGAAAATTAAATCAAAAAGACAAATTTGAACAAAAAGGAGGAATAAAAAGTAAAAAGAGGTTAACGTAAAATCAGAATGAGCCAATATAGAACTAGATACAGGTGTGAAAAAGCATTTTATGAACTTCAAGAACGAATGATTAAAAATGGGGTTGTACATGAGAAATATCTAGAAAACATTCAAGTTACTCAACAATCTTTAAATGTTATGAGAGAATTCTCGAAGCAAGAGCTAGAAATGTTAACGACTAAACAAAATCAAGAAAATAAAAATCATGAATTAAAAAACAAGTTTTCTTTAACATATAAAAAAAAAGAAAACAAAAACACAGTTAAAAAGAAAATCAAATCAAAAGGATAAATTAAAAGAAAAAGGAGGATAAAAAAGGAAAAAAAATGGTAAACGAAAAATCAGAATGAGCCAATATAGAACTAGATACAGGTGTGAAATAGAAATCACAGCTCTTAAAGAATCAAGTGACTTTCTTAAAACTAAGCCTTCAAACGTGGAAAAAGCAGTTTATGAACTTCAAGAACAAATGATTAAAAATGGGGTTGTACATGAGAAATATCTAGAAAACATTCAAGTTACTCAACAATCTTTCAATGTCGTGAGAGATTTAACGAAGCAAGAGCTAGAAATGTTAACAATTAATCAAAATCATGAATAAAGAACAAAGTTTTCTTTATTGACATAAAAAAAATAAAAATTAAAATTAAAAAAAAAACAAAAAGAAACCAAAGTTAAAAAGAAAATTAAATCAAAAAGACAAATTTGAACAAAAAGGAGGAATAAAAAGTAAAAAGAGGTTAACGTAAAATCAGAATGAGCCAATATAGAACTAGATACAGGTGTGAAAAAGCATTTTATGAACTTCAAGAACGAATGATTAAAAATGGGGTTGTACATGAGAAATATCTAGAAAACATTCAAGTTACTCAACAATCTTTAAATGTTATGAGAGAATTCTCGAAGCAAGAGCTAGAAATGTTAACGACTAAACAAAATCAAGAAAATAAAAATCATGAATTAAAAAACAAGTTTTCTTTAACATATAAAAAAAAAGAAAAAAAAACCACAGGTAAAAAGAAAATCAAATCAAAAGGACAAATTAAAAGAAAAAGGAGGATAAAAAAGGAAAAAAAATGGTAAACGAAAAATCAGAATGAGCCAATATAGAACTAGATACAGGTGTGAAATAGAAATCACAGCTCTTAAAGAATCAAGTGACTTTCTTAAAACTAAGCCTTCAAACGTGGAAAAAGCAGTTTATGAACTTCAAGAACAAATGATTAAAAATGGGGTTGTACATGAGAAATATCTAGAAAACATTCAAGTTACTCAACAATCTTTCAATGTCGTGAGAGATTTAACGAAGCAAGAGCTAGAAATGTTAACAATTATTCAAAATCATGAATAAAGAATAAAGTTTTCTTTATTGACATAAAAAAAATAAAAATTAAAATTAAAAAAAAAACAAAAAGAAACCAAAGTTAAAAAGAAAATTAAATCAAAAAGACAAATTTGAACAAAAAGGAGGAATAATAAGTAAAAAGAGGTTAACGTAAAATCAGAATGAGCCAATATAGAACTAGACACAGGTGTGAAAAAGCATTTTATGAACTTCAAGAACGAATGATTAAAAATGAGGTTGTACATGAGAAATATCTAGAAAACATTCAAGTTACTCAACAATCTTTAAATGTTATGAGAGAATTCTCGAAGCAAGAGCTAGAAATGTTAACGACTAAACAAAATCAAGATAATAAAAATCATGAATTAAAAAACAAGTTTTCTTTAACATATAAAAAAAAAGAAAAAAAAAACCACAGTTAAAAAGAAAATCAAATCAAAAGGACAAATTAAAAGAAAAAGGAGGATAAAAAAGGAAAAAAAATGGTAAACGAAAAATCAGAATGAGCCAATATAGAACTAGATACAGGTGTGAAATAGAAATCACAGCTCTTAAAGAATCAAGTGACTTTCTTAAAACTAAGCCTTCAAACGTGGAAAAAGCAGTTTATGAACTTCAAGAACAAATGATTAAAAATGGGGTTGTACATGAGAAATATCTAGAAAACATTCAAGTTACTCAACAATCTTTAAATGTTATAAGAGAATTCTCGAAGCAAGAGCTAGAAATGTTAACGACTAAACAAAATCAAGAAAATAAAAATCATGAATTAAAAAACAAGTTTTCTTTAACATATAAAAAAAAAGAAAAAAAAACCACAGTTAAAAAGAAAATCAAATCAAAAGGACAAATTAAAAGAAAAAGGAGGATAAAAAAGGAAAAAAAATGGTAAACGAAAAATCAGAATGAGCCAATATAGAACTAGATACAGGTGTGAAATAGAAATCACAGCTCTTAAAGAATCAAGTGACTTTCTTAAAACTAAGCCTTCAAACGTGGAAAAAGCAGTTTATGAACTTCAAGAACGAATGATTAAAAATGAGGTTGTACATGAGAAATATCTAGAAAACATTCAAGTTACTCAACAATCTTTAAATGTTATGAGAGAATTCTCGAAGCAAGAGCTAGAAATGTTAACGACTAAACAAAATCAAGAAAATAAAAATCATGAATTAAAAAACAAGTTTTCTTTAACATATAAAAAAAAAGAAAAAAAAAACCACAGTTAAAAAGAAAATCAAATCAAAAGGACAAATTAAAAGAAAAAGGAGGATAAAAAAGGAAAAAAAATGGTAAACGAAAAATCAGAATGAGCCAATACAGAACTAGATACAGGTGTGAAATAGAAATCACAGCTCTTAAAGAATCAAGTGAATATCTTAAAACTAAGCCTTCAAACATGGAAAAAGCAGTTTATGAACTTCAAGAACAAATGATTAAAAATGAGGTTGTACATGAGAAATATCTAGAAAACATTCAAGTTACTCAACAATCTTTCAATGTCGTGAGAGAATTCTCGAAGTGTGTTGCCGTCTCTGTTTTTCTAATATCTAGAAATGGCAGAGAATGACAATACAATGTTAATAAGTTTGAAGTGCCGCTGTTTCGTAAACCAGAATTAGGGTGTTGGGCAGCAAAAATGGAAAAAAAAATCGTGTTTTAAATTCGTTATAAAACTTATGTTTTATTTAACTTAAAAATTAGGAAAAAACAATTTACAAAATACAAAATTCAAGCAAATAAAAAATATAAAATCTAAGGCAAAATAATAATAAATAAAAAATTCAAGCAAATAATAAAAAGTAAAATGCAATTAAATAAAAAATTCAAGCAAATAAGTTAGAAGAAAACAAAATTAATAGTAAATTAAGAATTAATAATTAAATAAGAATTCAAAAATAAAATAAAATAAAAAGTAAAATGCAATTAAATAAATATAAAAAATAAAAAAAAAATGAATGACTAAAGCAAGTTAGTGTTTAGATTTATCCCACCTTTCTATGTCCAAGGCGGTCTATGAAAGAAGAAAAAGAAAAATAATAAAAGAATTAAAAAAGTTATAAATTATATATGCAATTAGTGTTAGTCAGACTTATTGAAATTGTTTGGGTTCAAAATTATTGTACCGGATCTTCAGCGGAAGATCGGTTTAAATGTAGATGATATCCAAGTTAAGATTCGCTTGAGATATCACTACGAAGGTACTTTGGATTCTAGTTAAGATTCGCTAGAATCCGGATTAGTATAAAAATATTTTTTGATTTAACGATCCAGTTAAGATTCGCTGTCTCGTTAAATCTGGGGTACCTTTTAGTTAAGATTCGCTAAAAGGCTCTAGAGGTTCGAAGGATTAAGATTCGTCCTTCTTGATTCTCAGTTAAGATTCGCTGAGACTGAATAAGCAGACAAGGAATTAGTGAAGTATTCACTTGGAAAGTTTGATCAAAAATGATGATTTCTGTTGGATTTCATCTCGTTTATATACGATCTGGGTAAACTGTATTTTTATTGTTTCCCAGTGTAAACAATAGAACAATGTAAACAATGATTTCTATGTTTATTGCACTTGTCAAATAATGAAAATAAATAGTTTGACAAGTGCAGTAATGTATAGTAATGTGTGTGTGAATAGATCGTGAAAATTAATAACATGTGAAAGTAAAAATTGAAAAGTGTTAAAAATAATAAATGTGAAAAATAAATATGAAAAAAGATGTGAAAAATAAAAATGTGAAAAATAATAATCATGAAAAAATAATATGTGAAAATAAATGTGAAAAGGTGGTGATAAAATAATAATGTGTTAGTGTAAATAATAAAAAAAGGTTATGTTTTGCTTTTTGGGCAAAACATTTTCCGGCCTCCGAAGAGACTGTACTTACCACTTCTTTGGATTGTAAGCGAATTTTTATTCGCCCATTACCCTTCGTGAACCGCAACCACCCTTTGTTGAATACTGGCATTCTAAATTCTTTTGCAGCTGCGGTGACTGCCAACCAAGGTATATTTATTTGTGCCAGTTCCTCTCGGCTAATGTTAGTTAATTCTACATTAGCCGGAATTTTTGAAGAAGGAACTGGCACTGGCAGTTCCGGTATGGGCGATATTGCCCTTATATTTCTGTAGTGCCGGAGTATATTGTTCACAAACCTTGATGGTGTTGGTTTGTCTTCCTCTGGCACGTCGATTTGGATTAAATGCCACGGCATAAATGTGATTACCTTTGGTGGTTGCGGCTCGTATTCGGCGTGAAGTTGTAGTGGCTGTTGTTGTTGTTGCTGTTGTTGTTGTTGCTGTTGTTGTTGTTGTTGCTGTTGTTGTTGTCGCTGCTGAAGTTGTTGTTGCAGTTTTTGATGTTCTGGCAGCTTAGGTACTCTTTTTGTGGCTGCTAGCGGCCTCTTAAACGTAGTTCGTAGGCTACGTTTTTTGGTGGCTATTAGCTGCTGCCTTATCCTCTCCTTCAATTTTTGTTTTAATATGCCTGCGGGTGTCTTATCCATTGTTGGTAACTATACTTTGGTAAAAGGGTTTTGTTTGTAAATATTTTATGTTTTTAATTTTAAGGTTTTTAATTTCTTAAAATTTTTTTTCTTTTTTAGAATATGTACTTACTATTTGCTGATCGAATTTTAATGATGAAAAAATTAAAATTTGGCTTGTATTTATATGAAAAAATATAAAGAAATTTTTATGGACAAAGGAAAGAAAAAAACTGTTTTTATTAACTGAAAATTTTTGAAAGAAAAGAAATTTGAAATTTTGACATAACGTCTAGACTACATTTGCATTATGGCAGTTTACAAATCTTTGTGATTGGTCGCTGTAATATGTTATTTGAAGTTTTGATTGTTACAACTCTACATAAATTGTCATTGCCTGGATGTAATTGTATAACCTTACCTAAGGGCCATTGTGTGGGAGGATATCGTTCATCCTTTATCATTACGATATCATTTTCTTGGATGTGAGTATTATTTTTATTCCATTTGCTACGTTGTTGTAATGTATGCAGATATTCATTTGACCATTTTTTCCAGAAATCATTTGTCAGCTGTTGTATATATTTCCATCTATTGATGTGTAAGGCTTGATCTGGATGGGATGGTTCTGGAGTAGTCAGTAGATGTCGCCCTGTTAAAAAATGGCCTGGAGTTATTAATGAATGGTCGTCAGGATTATTAGTCAGTGGTATTAAGGGTCTGGAATTAACGCAGGCTTCTATTTGGTTTGATAATTTTGGGCTGTATTGGCCATAATGTAAGGGATGGTAGTAATTCCGGAGGAATTCCTCGCGACGCACAATCAGCTGGATTGTCTGCTGATGTTATCGTATGGAACGTTTTTGTCTTGCTGTCTGATATGGCAGATCCAAATAAAATCCATCCTAACAAGGTTAATTGGGCTGTAGGTGTTGTTTTATTCCCTCTTATTACATTATTTTGTAATATTTTTGCATATATATCAGCACCTAATAAGAGGTCTATTGGACCCGGTTCAAAAAATCTTTCATCTGCTAGTTTTAATTTCAACAAATGCTTGCAGTTTTCGATGTTGATTTTGGTATTAGGTGTTTTACCAGTAATCTGATTGATTACGAAAACTTCAACATTTGTTTTGAAATTGGTATGAATTGATTTCATACATACTTTTGTTTTATATTGTGCATGTGCTGTTTGTGTTTTTCCTAAACCTGATATTTGTGTATCAGTTGGAACACAATTTAATTTTAATTTTTTAAAAGCAGACTTTGAGATGAAAGATGTTTGTGAACCCGTGTCCAATAACGCTCTTAATTGAGTCGTTCTGCCATTGTTATCCTTTACGTTTACTAGCGCTGTGGCTAGTAAAGCAAGTTTTGTGCTCTGTCTATGGCTTTGTGCTGTTAAGTTTGTGGGAGTGCTTGTTGTGGATTCATTTGGTGTTTTTTGTACATGTAATAATGTATTGTGTTTTTTGTTGCATATTGCACAAGTGTTTTTGCTTGGACATTTTTCTATATTATGTGAATCATTCAAGCAATTTTTACATAGGTTATGTTGTGTGGCAAATTCTATTTTTTGTTTGGTAGTTAATTTTCTGAATATAGGACACCTGAACAGAATGTGATTTTGATTGCATTTTTTACATTTGAGTGTGTTCAAAAGGTTGTTTGTATTTTTTGACGTCGATTGTGTTTGGAAAGAAGTTCTTGGTTTGTTAATTTCTTGAATGGCTTCAAGAGTACGGAAGCGCACTTCTAGAAATTCTTTGAATTGAGAGTACGTAGGTATCTCTGTGTTATTTCCTTGTTGCTGTTCCCATAATGCATGAGTCTCAGGCGGAAGTTTTTGTACAAGTGTATGTACTATTATGGCGTCCCAATGGTTTGTTGGGAGCTCTAATGCTGTGAGTTCGTGTAGAACTTCTTCGGTTTGATCTAACAAGTGTTTGATCGAATTTGAGGTTTCGATTTTAATGGCTGGTTGGCCAAACAAGGTTTTGAGATGGGTATTTACTAGCACACGTTTGTTATTGTATCGTTTTTGTAGTAATTCCCATGCTTTGGTGTAATTTGAGGCAGTGACGTCAAACTGTCTAAGCAATTTTTCAGCTTCACCGGTTACTGAAGCTTTGAGGTAATGTAATTTTTGAACACTTGCAAGATTTGCTTTTTTATGTATTAAGCAAGAAAATAGATCGAAAAATGATCTCCAATTTTTATAATTACCATCAAATTTTGGTATTGGAATAGGGGTTAATTGAATATTGTCTTTTTCTGTATGTTCAGGGTCTATTTGAGATGTATTTATATTTTCAGTTTTTGTGTCTAATTCAAATGATTTTAATGCGTCTTTGCATTTTACTATGTATTCGAGATATAAATTCTCGAATTGTTCGTATAAATCGCTGCTGATATATGTATCAGCTTCATCGTTTTCTTCTTCATTGTCATATATAAGTATATGATTTGCTTGGAATTTCTTCCATAAAACCTCAAAGCATTCTAATCTTGCTTTGAAGTATGACTCTGTAAATTGCTTTCCTGAATTTTTATCAAAATTGTTTGCCGATCGTGTAAGTTGCTCAAGCAAAGATGTTTGAGTCTTAACGATGGCAGCGACTTCCACTTTTTTACTGCCACGTCCCATTCTGGTTGCACTATTGCTCGAAGGACCAAAAAATGTGTTGCCGTCTCTGTTTTTCTAATATCTAGAAATGGCAGAGAATGACAATACAATGTTAATAAGTTTGAAGTGCCGCTGTTTCGTAAACCAGAATTAGGGTGTTGGGCAGCAAAAATGGAAAAAAAAATCGTGTTTTAAATTCGTTATAAAACTTATGTTTTATTTAACTTAAAAATTAGGAAAAAACAATTTACAAAATACAAAATTCAAGCAAATAAAAAATATAAAATCTAAGGCAAAATAATAATAAATAAAAAATTCAAGCAAATAATAAAAAGTAAAATGCAATTAAATAAAAAATTCAAGCAAATAAGTTAGAAGAAAACAAAATTAATAGTAAATTAAGAATTAATAATTAAATAAGAATTCAAAAATAAAATAAAATAAAAAGTAAAATGCAATTAAATAAATATAAAAAATAAAAAAAAAATGAATGACTAAAGCAAGTTAGTGTTTAGATTTATCCCACCTTTCTATGTCCAAGGCGGTCTATGAAAGAAGAAAAAGAAAAATAATAAAAGAATTAAAAAAGTTATAAATTATATATGCAATTAGTGTTAGTCAGACTTATTGAAATTGTTTGGGTTCAAAATTATTGTACCGGATCTTCAGCGGAAGATCGGTTTAAATGTAGATGATATCCAAGTTAAGATTCGCTTGAGATATCACTACGAAGGTACTTTGGATTCTAGTTAAGATTCGCTAGAATCCGGATTAGTATAAAAATATTTTTTGATTTAACGATCCAGTTAAGATTCGCTGTCTCGTTAAATCTGGGGTACCTTTTAGTTAAGATTCGCTAAAAGGCTCTAGAGGTTCGAAGGATTAAGATTCGTCCTTCTTGATTCTCAGTTAAGATTCGCTGAGACTGAATAAGCAGACAAGGAATTAGTGAAGTATTCACTTGGAAAGTTTGATCAAAAATGATGATTTCTGTTGGATTTCATCTCGTTTATATACGATCTGGGTAAACTGTATTTTTATTGTTTCCCAGTGTAAACAATAGAACAATGTAAACAATGATTTCTATGTTTATTGCACTTGTCAAATAATGAAAATAAATAGTTTGACAAGTGCAGTAATGTATAGTAATGTGTGTGTGAATAGATCGTGAAAATTAATAACATGTGAAAGTAAAAATTGAAAAGTGTTAAAAATAATAAATGTGAAAAATAAATATGAAAAAAGATGTGAAAAATAAAAATGTGAAAAATAATAATCATGAAAAAATAATATGTGAAAATAAATGTGAAAAGGTGGTGATAAAATAATAATGTGTTAGTGTAAATAATAAAAAAAGGTTATGTTTTGCTTTTTGGGCAAAACACGAAGCAAGAGCTAGAAATGTTAACGACTAAACAAAATCAAGAAAATCAAAATTATGAATAAAGAATAAAGTTTTGTTTATTTACATATAAAAAAAAAAAAACCCAAGTTAAAAAGAAAATCAAATCAAAAGGATAAATTAAAAGAAAACGGAGAATTAAAAAGAAAAAGGGGGTTAACGAAAAATCAGAATGAGCCAATATAGAACTAGATACAGGTGTGAAATAGAAATCACAGCTCTTAAAGAATCAAGTGACTTTCTTAAAACTAAGCCTTCAAACGTGGAAAAAGCAGTTTATGAACTTCAAGAACGAATGATTAAAAATGAGGTTGTACATGAGAAATATCTAGAAAACATTCAAGTTACTCAACAATCTTTAAATGTTATGAGAGAATTCTCGAAGCAAGAGCTAGAAATGTTAACGACTAAACAAAATCAAGAAAATCAAAATTATGAATAAAGAATAAAGTTTTGTTTATTTACATATAAAAAAAAAAAAACCCAAGTTAAAAAGAAAATCAAATCAAAAGGATAAATTAAAAGAAAACGGAGAATTAAAAAGAAAAAGGGGGTTAACGAAAAATCAGAATGAGCCAATATAGAACTAGATACAGGTGTGAAATAGAAATTACAGCTCTTAAAGAATCAAGTGAATTTCTTAAAACTAAGCCTTCAAACATGGAAAAAGCAGTTTATGAACTTCAAGAACAAATGATTAAAAATGAGGTTGTACATGAGAAATATCTAGAAAACATTCAAGTTACTCAACAATCTTTCAATGTCGTGAGAGATTTAACGAAGCAAGAGCTAGAAATGTTAACAATTATTCAAAATCATGAATAAAGAATAAAGTTTTCTTTATTGACATAAAAAAAATAAAAATTAAAATTAAAAAAAAAACAAAAAGAAACCAAAGTTAAAAAGAAAATTAAATCAAAAAGACAAATTTGAACAAAAAGGAGGAATAAAAAGTAAAAAGAGGTTAACGTAAAATCAGAATGAGCCAATATAGAACAAGATACAGGTGTGAAAAAGCATTTTATGAACTTCAAGAACGAATGATTAAAAATGAGGTTGTACATGAGAAATATCTAGAAAACATTCAAGTTACTCAACAATCTTTAAATGTTATGAGAGAATTCTCGAAGCAAGAGCTAGAAATGTTAACGACTAAACAAAATCAAGAAAATAAAAATCATGAATTAAAAAACAAGTTTTCTTTAACATATAAAAAAAAAGAAAAAAAAAACCACAGTTAAAAAGAAAATCAAATCAAAAGGACAAATTAAAAGAAAAAGGAGGATAAAAAAGGAAAAAAAATGGTAAACGAAAAATCAGAATGAGCCAATATAGAACTAGATACAGGTGTGAAATAGAAATCACAGCTCTTAAAGAATCAAGTGACTTTCTTAAAACTAAGCCTTCAAACGTGGAAAAAGCATTTTATGAACTTCAAGAACGAATGATTAAAAATGAGGTTGTACATGAGAAATATCTAGAAAACATTCAAGTTACTCAACAATCTTTAAATGTTATGAGAGAATTCTCGAAGCAAGAGCTAGAAATGTTAACGACTAAACAAAATCAAGAAAATAAAAATCATGAATTAAAAAACAAGTTTTCTTTAACATATAAAAAAAAAGAAAAAAAAACCACAGTTAAAAAGAAAATCAAATCAAAAGGACAAATTAAAAGAAAAAGGAGGATAAAAAAGGAAAAAAAATGGTAAACGAAAAATCAGAATGAGCCAATATAGAACTAGATACAGGTGTGAAATAGAAATCACAGCTCTTAAAGAATCAAGTGACTTTCTTAAAACTAAGCCTTCAAACGTGGAAAAAGCAGTTTATGAACTTCAAGAACAAATGATTAAAAATGGGGTTGTACATGGGAAATATCTTGAAAACATTCAAGTTACTCAACAATCTTTAAATGTTATAAGAGAATTCTCGAAGCAAGAGCTAGAAATGTTAACGACTAAACAAAATCAAGAAAATAAAAATCATGAATTAAACAACAAGTTTTCTTTAACATATAAAAAAAAAGAAAAAAAAACCACAGTTAAAAAGAAAATCAAATCAAAAGGACAAATTAAAAGAAAAAGGAGGATAAAAAAGGAAAAAAAAATGGTAAACGAAAAATCAGAATGAGCCAATACAGAACTAGATACAAATGTGAAATAGAAATCACAGCTCTTAAAGAATCAAGTGAATTTCTTAAAACTAAGCCTTCAAACGTGGAAAAAGCAGTTTATGAACTTCAAGAACAAATGATTAAAAATGGGGTTGTACATGAGAAATATCTAGAAAACATTCAAGTTACTCAACAATCTTTCAATGTCGTGAGAGATTTAACGAAGCAAGAGCTAGAAATGTTAACAATTAATCAAAATCATGAATAAAGAACAAAGTTTTCTTTATTGACATAAAAAAAATAAAAATTAAAATTAAAAAAAAAACAAAAAGAAACCAAAGTTAAAAAGAAAATTAAATCAAAAAGACAAATTTGAACAAAAAGGAGGAATAAAAAGTAAAAAGAGGTTAACGTAAAATCAGAATGAGCCAATATAGAACTAGATACAGGTGTGAAAAAGCATTTTATGAACTTCAAGAACGAATGATTAAAAATGAGGTTGTACATGAGAAATATCTAGAAAACATTCAAGTTACTCAACAATCTTTAAATGTTATGAGAGAATTCTCGAAGCAAGAGCTAGAAATGTTAACGACTAAACAAAATCAAGAAAATAAAAATCATGAATTAAAAAACAAGTTTTCTTTAACATATAAAAAAAAAGAAAAAAAAAACCACAGTTAAAAAGAAAATCAAATCAAAAGGACAAATTAAAAGAAAAAGGAGGATAAAAAAGGAAAAAAAATGGTAAACGAAAAATCAGAATGAGCCAATACAGAACTAGATACAGGTGTGAAATAGAAATCACAGCTCTTAAAGAATCAAGTGAATATCTTAAAACTAAGCCTTCAAACGTGGAAAAAGCAGTTTATGAACTTCAAGAACAAATGATTAAAAATGGGTTATTAATGGGAAATATCTTGAAAACATTTAAGTAACTCAACAATCTTTGAATGACATGAGAGATTTATCGAAGCAAGAGCTAGAAATGTTCACAACTAATCAAAATCAAGAAAATCAAAATTATGAATAAATAATAAAGTTTTGTTTATTTACATATAAAAAAAAAAAAACCCAAGTTAAAAAGAAAATCAAATCAAAAGGATAAATTAAAAGAAAACGGAGAATTAAAAAGAAAAAGGGGGTTAACGAAAAATCAGAATGAGCCAATATAGAACTAGATACAGGTGTGAAATAGAAATTACAGCTCTTAAAGAATCAAGTGAATTTCTTAAAACTAAGCCTTCAAACATGGAAAAAGCAGTTTATGAACTTCAAGAACAAATGATTAAAAATGGGGTGTACATGAGAAATATCTAGAAAACATTCAAGTTACTCAACAATCTTTCAATGTCGTGAGAGATTTAACGAAGCAAGAGCTAGAAATGTTAACAATTATTCAAAATCATGAATAAAGAATAAAGTTTTCTTTATTGACATAAAAAAAATAAAAATTAAAATTAAAAAAAAAACAAAAAGAAACCAAAGTTAAAAAGAAAATTAAATCAAAAAGACAAATTTGAACAAAAAGGAGGAATAAAAAGTAAAAAGAGGTTAACGTAAAATCAGAATGAGCCAATATAGAACTAGATACAGGTGTGAAAAAGCATTTTATGAACTTCAAGAACGAATGATTAAAAATGAGGTTGTACATGAGAAATATCTAGAAAACATTCAAGTTACTCAACAATCTTTAAATGTTATGAGAGAATTCTCGAAGCAAGAGCTAGAAATGTTAACGACTAAACAAAATCAAGAAAATAAAAATCATGAATTAAAAAACAAGTTTTCTTTAACATATAAAAAAAAAGAAAAAAAAAACCACAGTTAAAAAGAAAATCAAATCAAAAGGACAAATTAAAAGAAAAAGGAGGATAAAAAAGGAAAAAAAATGGTAAACGAAAAATCAGAATGAGCCAATATAGAACTAGATACAGGTGTGAAATAGAAATCACAGCTCTTAAAGAATCAAGTGACTTTCTTAAAACTAAGCCTTCAAACGTGGAAAAAGCAGTTTATGAACTTCAAGAACAAATGATTAAAAATGGGGTTGTACATGAGAAATATCTAGAAAACATTCAAGTTACTCAACAATCTTTCAATGTCGTGAGAGATTTAACGAAGCAAGAGCTAGAAATGTTAACAATTAATAAAAATCATGAATAAATAATAAAGTTTTCTTTATTAACATAAAAAAAATAAAAATTAAAATTAAAAAAAAAAAACAAAAAGAAACCAAAGTTAAAAAGAAAATTAAATCAAAAAGACAAATTTAAACAAAAAGGAGGAATAAAAAGTAAAAAGGAGTTAACGTAAAATCAGAATTAGCCAATATAGAACTAGATACAGGTGTGAAAAAGCATTGTATGAACTTCAAGAACGAATGATTAAAAATGAGGTTGTACATGAGAAATATCTAGAAAACATTCAAGTTACTCAACAATCTTTAAATGTTATGAGAGAATTCTCGAAGCAAGAGCTAGAAATGTTAACGACTAAACAAAATCAAGAAAATAAAAATCATGAATTAAAAAACAAGTTTTCTTTAACATATAAAAAAAAAGAAAAAAAAAACCACAGTTAAAAAGAAAATCAAATCAAAAGGACAAATTAAAAGAAAAAGGAGGATAAAAAAGGAAAAAAAATGGTAAACGAAAAATCAGAATGAGCCAATACAGAACTAGATACAGGTGTGAAATAGAAATTACAGCTCTTAAAGAATCAAGTGAATTTCTTAAAACTAAGCCTTCAAACGTGGAAAAAGCAGTTTATGAACTTCAAGAACAAATGATTAAAAATGGGTTATAAATGGGAAATATCTAGAAAACATTCAAGTTACTCAACAATCTTTCAATGTCGTGAGAGATTTAACGAAGCAAGAGCTAGAAATGTTAACAATTAATAAAAATCATGAATAAATAATAAAGTTTTCTTTATTAACATAAAAAAAATAAAAATTAAAATTAAAAAAAAAAAACAAAAAGAAACCAAAGTTAAAAAGAAAATTAAATCAAAAAGACAAATTTAAACAAAAAGGAGGAATAAAAAGTAAAAAGGAGTTAACGTAAAATCAGAATTAGCCAATATAGAACTAGATACAGGTGTGAAAAAGCATTGTATGAACTTCAAGAACGAATGATTAAAAATGGGGTTGTACATGAGAAATATCTAGAAAACATTCAAGTTACTCAACAATCTTTAAATGTTATGAGAGATTTATCGAAGCAAGAGCTAGAAATGTTAACGACTAAACAAAATCAAGAAAATAAAAATCATGAATTAAAAAACAAGTTTTCTTTAACATATAAAAAAAAAAGAAAAAAAAACCACAGTTAAAAAGAAAATCAAATCAAAAGGACAAATTAAAAGAAAAAGGAGGATAAAAAAGGAAAAAAAATGGTAAACGAAAAATCAGAATGAGCCAATATAGAACTAGATACAGGTGTGAAATAGAAATCACAGCTCTTAAAGAATCAAGTGACTTTCTTAAAACTAAGCCTTCAAACGTGGAAAAAGCAGTTTATGAACTTCAAGAACAAATGATTAAAAATGGGGTTGTACATGAGAAATATCTAGAAAACATTCAAGTTACTCAACAATCTTTCAATGTC
The DNA here is from genome assembly GCA_963971155.1 of Anthrax anthrax. Taxonomy (NCBI): domain Eukaryota; kingdom Metazoa; phylum Arthropoda; class Insecta; order Diptera; family Bombyliidae; genus Anthrax; species Anthrax anthrax. Next base: position 574,920 of record OZ020125.1, on the reverse strand, counting down.
GTGAGAGATTTAACGAAGCAAGAGCTAGAAATGTTAACAATTAATAAAAATCATGAATAAATAATAAAGTTTTCTATATTAACATAAAAAAAATAAAAATTAAAATTAAAAAAAAAAACAAAAAGAAACCAAAGTTAAAAAGAAAATTAAATCAAAAAGACAAATTTAAACAAAAAGGAGGAATAAAAAGTAATAAGGAGTTAACGTAAAATCAGAATTAGCCAATATAGAACTAGATACAGGTGTGAAAAAGCATTGTATGAACTTCAAGAACGAATGATTAAAAATGGGGTTGTACATGAGAAATATCTAGAAAACATTCAAGTTACTCAACAATCTTTAAATGTTATGAGAGATTTATCGAAGCAAGAGCTAGAAATGTTAACGACTAAACAAAATCAAGAAAATAAAAATCATGAATTAAAAAACAAGTTTTCTTTTACATATAAAAAAAAAGAAAAAAAAACCACAGTTAAAAAGAAAATCAAATCAAAAGGACAAATTAAAAGAAAAAGGAGGATAAAAAAGGAAAAAAAATGGTAAACGAAAAATCAGAATGAGCCAATATAGAACTAGATACAGGTGTGAAATAGAAATTACAGCTCTTAAAGAATCAAGTGAATTTCTTAAAACTAAGCCTTCAAACATGGAAAAAGCAGTTTATGAACTTCAAGAACAAATGATTAAAAATGGGGTTGTACATGAGAAATATCTAGAAAACATTCAAGTTACTCAACAATCTTTCAATGTCATGAGAGATTTAACGAAGCAAGAGCTAGAAATGTTAACAATTAATCAAAATCATGAATAAAGAATAAAGTTTTCTTTATTAACATAAAAAAAATAAAAATTAAAATTAAAAAAAAAAAACAAAAGGAAACCAAAGTTAAAAAGAAAATTAAATCAAAAAGACAAATTTAAACAAAAAGGAGGAATAAAAAGTAAAAAGGAGTTAACGTAAAATCAGAATTAGCCAATATAGAACTAGATACAGGTGTGAAAAAGCATTTTATGAACTTCAAGAACGAATGATTAAAAATGAGGTTGTACATGAGAAATATCTAGAAAACATTCAAGTTACTCAACAATCTTTAAATGTTATGAGAGAATTCTCGAAGCAAGAGCTAGAAATGTTAACGACTAAACAAAATCAAGAAAATAAAAATCATGAATTAAAAAACAAGTTTTCTTTAACATATAAAAAAAAAGAAAAAAAAAACCACAGTTAAAAAGAAAATCAAATCAAAAGGACAAATTAAAAGAAAAAGGAGGATAAAAAAGGAAAAAAAATGGTAAACGAAAAATCAGAATGAGCCAATATAGAACTAGATACAGGTGTGAAATAGAAATCACAGCTCTTAAAGAATCAAGTGACTTTCTTAAAACTAAGCCTTCAAACGTGGAAAAAGCAGTTTATGAACTTCAAGAACAAATGATTAAAAATGGGGTTGTACATGAGAAATATCTAGAAAACATTCAAGTTACTCAACAATCTTTCAATGTCGTGAGAGATTTAACGAAGCAAGAGCTAGAAATGTTAACAATTAATCAAAATCATGAATAAAGAATAAAGTTTTCTTTATTAACATAAAAAAAATAAAAATTAAAATTAAAAAAAAAAAACAAAAGGAAACCAAAGTTAAAAAGAAAATTAAATCAAAAAGACAAATTTAAACAAAAAGGAGGAATAAAAAGTAAAAAGGAGTTAACGTAAAATCAGAATTAGCCAATATAGAACTAGATACAGGTGTGAAAAAGCATTTTATGAACTTCAAGAACGAATGATTAAAAATGAGGTTGTACATGAGAAATATCTAGAAAACATTCAAGTTACTCAACAATCTTTAAATGTTATGAGAGAATTCTCGAAGCAAGAGCTAGAAATGTTAACGACTAAACAAAATCAAGAAAATAAAAATCATGAATTAAAAAACAAGTTTTCTTTAACATATAAAAAAAAAGAAAAAAAAAACCACAGTTAAAAAGAAAATCAAATCAAAAGGACAAATTAAAAGAAAAAGGAGGATAAAAAAGGAAAAAAAATGGTAAACGAAAAATCAGAATGAGCCAATACAGAACTAGATACAGGTGTGAAATAGAAATCACAGCTCTTAAAGAATCAAGTGAATATCTTAAAACTAAGCCTTCAAACGTGGAAAAAGCAGTTTATGAACTTCAAGAACAAATGATTAAAAATGGGTTATTAATGGGAAATATCTTGAAAACATTTAAGTAACTCAACAATCTTTGAATGACATGAGAGATTTATCGAAGCAAGAGCTAGAAATGTTCACAACTAATCAAAATCAAGAAAATCAAAATTATGAATAAAGAATAAAGTTTTGTTTATTTACATATAAAAAAAAAAAAACCCAAGTTAAAAAGAAAATCAAATCAAAAGGATAAATTAAAAGAAAACGGAGAATTAAAAAGAAAAAGGGGGTTAACGAAAAATCAGAATGAGCCAATATAGAACTAAATACAGGTGTGAAATAGAAATTACAGCTCTTAAAGAATCAAGTGAATTTCTTAAAACTAAGCCTTCAAACATGGAAAAAGCAGTTTATGAACTTCAAGAACAAATGATTAAAAATGGGGTTGTACATGAGAAATATCTAGAAAACATTCAAGTTACTCAACAATCTTTCAATGTCGTGAGAGATTTAACGAAGCAAGAGCTAGAAATGTTAACAATTATTCAAAATCATGAATAAAGAATAAAGTTTTCTTTATTGACATAAAAAAAATAAAAATTAAAATTAAAAAAAAAACAAAAAGAAATCAAAGTTAAAAAGAAAAATAAATCAAAAAGACAAATTTGAACAAAAAGGAGGAATAAAAAGTAAAAAGAGGTTAACGTAAAATCAGAATGAGCCAATATAGAACTAGATACAGGTGTGAAAAAGCATTTTATGAACTTCAAGAACGAATGATTAAAAATGAGGTTGTACATGAGAAATATCTAGAAAACATTCAAGTTACTCAACAATCTTTAAATGTTATGAGAGAATTCTCGAAGCAAGAGCTAGAAATGTTAACGACTAAACAAAATCAAGAAAATAAAAATCATGAATTAAAAAACAAGTTTTCTTTAACATATAAAAAAAAAGAAAAAAAAAACCACAGTTAAAAAGAAAATCAAATCAAAAGGACAAATTAAAAGAAAAAGGAGGATAAAAAAGGAAAAAAAATGGTAAACGAAAAATCAGAATGAGCCAATATAGAACTAGATACAGGTGTGAAATAGAAATCACAGCTCTTAAAGAATCAAGTGACTTTCTTAAAACTAAGCCTTCAAACGTGGAAAAAGCAGTTTATGAACTTCAAGAACAAATGATTAAAAATGGGGTTGTACATGAGAAATATCTAGAAAACATTCAAGTTACTCAACAATCTTTCAATGTCGTGAGAGATTTAACGAAGCAAGAGCTAGAAATGTTAACAATTAATAAAAATCATGAATAAATAATAAAGTTTTCTTTATTAACATAAAAAAAATAAAAATTAAAATTAAAAAAAAAAAACAAAAAGAAACCAAAGTTAAAAAGAAAATTAAATCAAAAAGACAAATTTAAACAAAAAGGAGGAATAAAAAGTAAAAAGGAGTTAACGTAAAATCAGAATTAGCCAATATAGAACTAGATACAGGTGTGAAAAAGCATTGTATGAACTTCAAGAACGAATGATTAAAAATGAGGTTGTACATGAGAAATATCTAGAAAACATTCAAGTTACTCAACAATCTTTAAATGTTATGAGAGAATTCTCGAAGCAAGAGCTAGAAATGTTAACGACTAAACAAAATCAAGAAAATAAAAATCATGAATTAAAAAACAAGTTTTCTTTAACATATAAAAAAAAAGAAAAAAAAAACCACAGTTAAAAAGAAAATCAAATCAAAAGGACAAATTAAAAGAAAAAGGAGGATAAAAAAGGAAAAAAAATGGTAAACGAAAAATCAGAATGAGCCAATACAGAACTAGATACAGGTGTGAAATAGAAATTACAGCTCTTAAAGAATCAAGTGAATTTCTTAAAACTAAGCCTTCAAACGTGGAAAAAGCAGTTTATGAACTTCAAGAACAAATGATTAAAAATGGGTTATAAATGGGAAATATCTAGAAAACATTCAAGTTACTCAACAATCTTTCAATGTCGTGAGAGATTTAACGAAGCAAGAGCTAGAAATGTTAACAATTAATAAAAATCATGATAAAATAATAAAGTTTTCTTTATTAACATAAAAAAAATAAAAATTAAAATTAAAAAAAAAAAACAAAAAGAAACCAAAGTTAAAAAGAAAATTAAATCAAAAAGACAAATTTAAACAAAAAGGAGGAATAAAAAGTAAAAAGGAGTTAACGTAAAATCAGAATTAGCCAATATAGAACTAGATACAGGTGTGAAAAAGCATTGTATGAACTTCAAGAACGAATGATTAAAAATGGGGTTGTACATGAGAAATATCTAGAAAACATTCAAGTTACTCAACAATCTTTAAATGTTATGAGAGATTTATCGAAGCAAGAGCTAGAAATGTTAACGACTAAACAAAATCAAGAAAATAAAAATCATGAATTAAAAAACAAGTTTTCTTTAACATATAAAAAAAAAAGAAAAAAAAACCACAGTTAAAAAGAAAATCAAATCAAAAGGACAAATTAAAAGAAAAAGGAGGATAAAAAAGGAAAAAAAATGGTAAACGAAAAATCAGAATGAGCCAATATAGAACTAGATACAGGTGTGAAATAGAAATCACAGCTCTTAAAGAATCAAGTGACTTTCTTAAAACTAAGCCTTCAAACGTGGAAAAAGCAGTTTATGAACTTCAAGAACAAATGATTAAAAATGGGGTTGTACATGAGAAATATCTAGAAAACATTCAAGTTACTCAACAATCTTTCAATGTCGTGAGAGATTTAACGAAGCAAGAGCTAGAAATGTTAACAATTAATAAAAATCATGAATAAATAATAAAGTTTTCTATATTAACATAAAAAAAATAAAAATTAAAATTAAAAAAAAAAACAAAAAGAAACCAAAGTTAAAAAGAAAATTAAATCAAAAAGACAAATTTAAACAAAAAGGAGGAATAAAAAGTAATAAGGAGTTAACGTAAAATCAGAATTAGCCAATATAGAACTAGATACAGGTGTGAAAAAGCATTGTATGAACTTCAAGAACGAATGATTAAAAATGGGGTTGTACATGAGAAATATCTAGAAAACATTCAAGTTACTCAACAATCTTTAAATGTTATGAGAGATTTATCGAAGCAAGAGCTAGAAATGTTAACGACTAAACAAAATCAAGAAAATAAAAATCATGAATTAAAAAACAAGTTTTCTTTAACATATAAAAAAAAAGAAAAAAAAACCACAGTTAAAAAGAAAATCAAATCAAAAGGACAAATTAAAAGAAAAAGGAGGATAAAAAAGGAAAAAAAATGGTAAACGAAAAATCAGAATGAGCCAATATAGAACTAGATACAGGTGTGAAATAGAAATTACAGCTCTTAAAGAATCAAGTGAATTTCTTAAAACTAAGCCTTCAAACATGGAAAAAGCAGTTTATGAACTTCAAGAACAAATGATTAAAAATGGGGTTGTACATGAGAAATATCTAGAAAACATTCAAGTTACTCAACAATCTTTCAATGTCGTGAGAGATTTAACGAAGCAAGAGCTAGAAATGTTAACAATTATTCAAAATCATGAATAAAGAATAAAGTTTTCTTTATTAACATAAAAAAAATAAAAATTAAAATTAAAAAAAAAAAACAAAAAGAAACCAAAGTTAAAAAGAAAATTAAATCAAAAAGACAAATTTAAACAAAAAGGAGGAATAAAAAGTAAAAAGGAGTTAACGTAAAATCAGAATTAGCCAATATAGAACTAGATACAGGTGTGAAAAAGCATTGTATGAACTTCAAGAACGAATGATTAAAAATGAGGTTGTACATGAGAAATATCTAGAAAACATTCAAGTTACTCAACAATCTTTAAATGTTATGAGAGAATTCTCGAAGCAAGAGATAGAAATGTTAACGACTAAACAAAATCAAGAAAATAAAAATCATGAATTAAAAAACAAGTTTTCTTTAACATATAAAAAAAAAGAAAAAAAAAACACAGTTAAAAAGAAAATCAAATCAAAAGGATAAATTAAAAGAAAAAGGAGGATAAAAAAGGAAAAAAAAATGGTAAACGAAAAATCAGAATGAGCCAATACAGAACTAGATACAGGTGTGAAATAGAAATCACAGCTCTTAAAGAATCAAGTGAATTTCTTAAAACTAAGCCTTCAAACGTGGAAAAAGCAGTTTATGAACTTCAAGAACAAATGATTAAAAATGGGGTTGTACATGAGAAATATCTAGAAAACATTCAAGTTACTCAACAATCTTTCAATGTCGTGAGAGATTTAACGAAGCAAGAGCTAGAAATGTTAACAATTAATCAAAATCATGAATAAAGAATAAAGTTTTCTTTATTAACATAAAAAAAATAAAAATTAAAATTAAAAAAAAAAAACAAAAAGAAACCAAAGTTAAAAAGAAAATTAAATCAAAAAGACAAATTTAAACAAAAAGGAGGAATAAAAAGTAAAAAGGAGTTAACGTAAAATCAGAATTAGCCAATATAGAACTAGATACAGGTGTGAAAAAGCATTGTATGAACTTCAAGAACGAATGATTAAAAATGAGGTTGTACATGAGAAATATCTAGAAAACATTCAAGTTACTCAACAATCTTTAAATGTTATGAGAGAATTCTCGAAGCAAGAGATAGAAATGTTAACGACTAAACAAAATCAAGAAAATAAAAATCATGAATTAAAAAACAAGTTTTCTTTAACATATAAAAAAAAAGAAAAAAAAAACACAGTTAAAAAGAAAATCAAATCAAAAGGATAAATTAAAAGAAAAAGGAGGATAAAAAAGGAAAAAAAAATGGTAAACGAAAAATCAGAATGAGCCAATACAGAACTAGATACAGGTGTGAAATAGAAATCACAGCTCTTAAAGAATCAAGTGAATTTCTTAAAACTAAGCCTTCAAACGTGGAAAAAGCAGTTTATGAACTTCAAGAACAAATGATTAAAAATGGGGTTGTACATGAGAAATATCTAGAAAACATTCAAGTTACTCAACAATCTTTCAATGTCGTGAGAGATTTAACGAAGCAAGAGCTAGAAATGTTAACAATTAATCAAAATCATGAATAAATAATAAAGTTTTCTTTATTGACATAAAAAAAATAAAAATTAAAATTAAAAAAAAAACAAAAAGAAACCAAAGTTAAAAAGAAAATTAAATCAAAAAGACAAATTTGAACAAAAAGGAGGAATAAAAAGTAAAAAGGAGTTAACGTAAAATCAGAATTAGCCAATATAGAACTAGATACAGGTGTGAAAAAGCATTGTATGAACTTCAAGAACGAATGATTAAAAATGAGGTTGTACATGAGAAATATCTAGAAAACATTCAAGTTACTCAACAATCTTTAAATGTTATGAGAGAATTCTCGAAGCAAGAGATAGAAATGTTAACGACTAAACAAAATCAAGAAAATAAAAATCATGAATTAAAAAACAAGTTTTCTTTAACATATAAAAAAAAAAGAAAAAAAAACCACAGTTAAAAAGAAAATCAAATCAAAAGGACAAATTAAAAGAAAAAGGAGGATAAAAAAGGAAAAAAAAATGGTAAACGAAAAATCAGAATGAGCCAATACAGAACTAGATACAGGTGTGAAATAGAAATCACAGCTCTTAAAGAATCAAGTGAATTTCTTAAAACTAACCTTCAAACGTGGAAAAAGCAGTTTATGAACTTCAAGAACAAATGATTAAATATGGGGTTGTACATGAGAAATATCTAGAAAACATTCAAGTTACTCAACAATCTTTCAATGTCGTGAGAGATTTAACGAAGCAAGAGCTAGAAATGTTAACAATTAATCAAAATCATGAATAAATAATAAAGTTTTCTTTATTGACATAAAAAAAATAAAAATTAAAATTAAAAAAAAAACAAAAAGAAACCAAAGTTAAAAAGAAAATTAAATCAAAAAGACAAATTTGAACAAAAAGGAGGAATAAAAAGTAAAAAGAGGTTAACGTAAAATCAGAATGAGCCAATATAGAACTAGATACAGGTGTGAAAAAGCATTTTATGAACTTCAAGAACGAATGATTAAAAATGAGGTTGTACATGAGAAATATCTAGAAAACATTCAAGTTACTCAACAATCTTTAAATGTTATGAGAGAATTCTCGAAGCAAGAGCTAGAAATGTTAACGACTAAACAAAATCAAGAAAATAAAAATCATGAATTAAAAAACAAGTTTTCTTTAACATATAAAAAAAAAGAAAAAAAAAACCACAGTTAAAAAGAAAATCAAATCAAAAGGACAAATTAAAAGAAAAAGGAGGATAAAAAAGGAAAAAAAATGGTAAACGAAAAATCAGAATGAGCCAATATAGAACTAGATACAGGTGTGAAAAAGCATTTTATGAACTTCAAGAACGAATGATTAAAAATGGGGTTGTACATGAGAAATATCTAGAAAACATTCAAGTTACTCAACAATCTTTAAATGTTATGAGAGAATTCTCGAAGCAAGAGCTAGAAATGTTAACGACTAAACAAAATCAAGAAAATAAAAATCATGAATTAAAAAACAAGTTTTCTTTAACATATAAAAAAAAAGAAAAAAAAAACACAGTTAAAAAGAAAATCAAATCAAAAGAATAAATTAAAAGAAAAAGGAGAATTAAAAAGAAAAAGGGGGTTAACGAAAAATCAGAATGTGCCAATATACAACAAGATTCAGGTGTGAAATAGAACTTAGAGCTTCTAAAGAATCAAATGAATATCTTTAAACTAAGCCTTCAAACGTGGAAAAAGCAGTTTATGAACTTCAAGAACAAATGATTAAAAATGGGGTTGTACATGAGAAATATCTAGAAAACATTCAAGTTACTCAACAATCTTTCAATGTCGTGAGAGATTTAACGAAGCAAGAGCTAGAAATGTTAACAATTAATCAAAATCATGAATAAAGAATAAAGTTTTCTTTATTAACATAAAAATAAAAAATAAAAATTTAAAAAAAAACAAAATGAAACCAAAGTTAAAAAGAAAATTAAATCAAAAAGACAAATTTGAACAAAAAGTAGGAATAAAAAGTAAAAAGAGGTTAACGTAAAATCAGAATGAGCCAATATAGAACTAGATACAGGTGTGAAAAAGCATTTTATGAACTTCAAGAACGAATGATTAAAAACGGGGTTGTACATGAGAAATATCTAGAAAACATTCAAGTTACTCAACAATCTTTAAATGTTATGAGAGAATTCTCGAAGCAAGAGCTAGAAATGTTAACGACTAAACAAAATCAAGAAAATAAAAATCATGAATTAAAAAACAAGTTTTCTTTAACATATAAAAAAAAAGAAAAAAAAAACACAGTTAAAAAGAAAATCAAATCAAAAGGATAAATTAAAACAAAAAGGAGAATTAAAAAGAAAAAGGGGGTTAACGAAAAATCAGAATGTGCCAATATACAACAAGATTCAGGTGTGAAATAGAACTTAGAGCTTCTAAAGAATCAAATGAATATCTTTAAACTAAGCCTTCAAACGTGGAAAAAGCAGTTTATGAACTTCAAGAACAAATGATTAAAAATGGGGTTGTACATGAGAAATATCTAGAAAACATTCAAGTTACTCAACAATCTTTCAATGTCGTGAGAGATTTAACGAAGCAAGAGCTAGAAATGTTAACAATTAATCAAAATCATGAATAAAGAATAAAGTTTTCTTTATTAACATAAAAATAAAAAATAAAAATTAAAAAAAAAACAAAAAGAAACCAAAGTTAAAAAGAAAATTAAATCAAAAAGACAAATTTGAACAAAAAGGAGGAATAAAAAGTAAAAAGAGGTTAACGTAAAATCAGAATGAGCCAATATAGAACTAGATACAGGTGTGAAAAAGCATTTTATGAACTTAAAGAACGAATGATTAAAAATGGGGCTGTACATGGGAAATATCTAGAAAACATTCAAGTTACTCAACAATCTTTCAATGTCATGAGAGATTTATCGAAGCAAGAGCTAGAAATGTTAACGACTAATCAAAATCAAGAAAATCAAAATCATGAAGAAAAAAACAGTTTTCTATAACATATAACTAAAAAGAAAAAAAAAACCAAAGTTAAAAAGAAAATCAAATCAAAAGGACAAATTAAAAAAAAAAGGAGGATAAAAAAGGAAAAAAAATGGTAAACGAAAAATCAAAATTAGCCAATATAGAACTAGATACAGGTGTGAAATAGAAATCACAGCTCTTAAAGAATCAAGTGAATTTCTTAAAACTAAGCCTTCAAACGTGGATAAAGCAGTTTATGAACTTCAAGAACAAATGATTAAAAATGGGGTTGTACATGAGAAATATCTAGAAAACATTCAAGTTACTCAACAATCTTTCAATGTCGTGAGAGATTTAACGAAGCAAGAGCTAGAAATGTTAACAATTAATCAAAATCATGAATAAAGAATAAAGTTTTCTTTATTAACATAAAAATAAAAAATAAAAATTAAAAAAAAAACAAAAAGAAACCAAAGTTAAAAAGAAAATTAAATCAAAAAGACAAATTTGAACAAAAAGGAGGAATAAAAAGTAAAAAGAGGTTAACGTAAAATCAGAATGAGCCAATATAGAACTAGATACAGGTGTGAAAAAGCATTTTATGAACTTCAAGAACTAATGATTAAAAATGGGGTTGTACATGAGAAATATCCAGAAAACATTCAAGTTACTCAACAATCTTTCAATGTCATGAGAGATTTATCGAAGCAAGAGCTAGAAATGTTAACGACTAATCAAAATCAAGAAAATCAAAGTCATGAAGAAAAAAACAGTTTTCTATAACATATAACTAAAAAGAAAAAAAAAAAACCAAAGTTAAAAAGAAAATCAAATCAAAAGGACAAATTAAAAAAAAAAGGAGGATAAAAAAGGAAAAAAAATGGTAAACGAAAAATCAAAATTAGCCAATATAGAACTAGATACAGGTGTGAAATAGAAATCACAGCTCTTAAAGAATCAAGTGAATTTCTTAAAACTAAGCCTTCAAACGTGGAAAAAGCAGTTTATGAACTTCAAGAACAAATGATTAAAAATGGGGTTGTACATGAGAAATATCTAGAAAACATTCAAGTTACTCAACAATCTTTCAATGTCATGAGAGATTTATCGAAGCAAGAGCTAGAAATGTTAACGATTAATCAAAATCAAGAAAATCAAAATCATGAAGAAAAAAACAGTTTTCTATAACATATAACTAAAAAGAAAAAAAAAAACCAAAGTTAAAAAGAAAATCAAATCAAAAGGACAAATTAAAAAAAAAAGGAGGATAAAAAAGGAAAAAAAATGGTAAACGAAAAATCAAAATTAGCCAATATAGAACTAGATACAGGTGTGAAATAGAAATCACAGCTCTTAAAGAATCAAGTGAATTTCTTAAAACTAAGCCTTCAAACGTGGATAAAGCAGTTTATGAACTTCAAGAACAAATGATTAAAAATGGGGTTGTACATGAGAAATATCTAGAAAACATTCAAGTTACTCAACAATCTTTCAATGTCATGAGAGATTTAACGAAGCAAGAGCTAGAAATGTTAACAATTAATCAAAATCATGAATAAAGAATAAAGTTTTCTTTATTAACATAAAAATAAAAAATAAAAATTAAAAAAAAAACAAAAAGAAACCAAAGTTAAAAAGAAAATTAAATCAAAAAGACAAATTTGAACAAAAAGGAGGAATAAAAAGTAAAAAGAGGTTAACGTAAAATCAGAATGAGCCAATATAGAACTAGATACAGGTGTGAAAAAGCATTTTATGAACTTCAAGAACGAATGATTAAAAATGAGGTTGTACATGAGAAATATCCAGAAAACATTCAAGTTACTCAACAATCTTTCAATGTCATGAGAGATTTATCGAAGCAAGAGCTAGAAATGTTAACGACTAATCAAAATCAAGAAAATCAAAGTCATGAAGAAAAAAACAGTTTTCTATAACATAAAACTAAAAAGAAAAAAAAAAACCAAAGTTAAAAAGAAAATCAAATCAAAAGGACAAATTAAAAAAAAAAGGAGGATAAAAAAGGAAAAAAAATGGTAAACGAAAAATCAGAATGAGCCAATACAGAACTAGATACAGGTGTGAAATAGAAATCACAGCTCTTAAAGAATCAAGTGAATTTCTTAAAACTAAGCCTTCAAACGTGGAAAAAGCAGTTTATGAACTTCAAGAACAAATGATTAAAAATGGGGTTGTACATGAGAAATATCTAGAAAACATTCAAGTTACTCAACAATCTTTCAATGTCGTGAGAGATTTAACGAAGCAAGAGCTAGAAATGTTAACAATTAATCAAAATCATGAATAAAGAATAAAGTTTTCTTTATTAACATAAAAATAAAAAATAAAAATTTAAAAAAAAACAAAAAGAAACCAAAGTTAAAAAGAAAATTAAATCAAAAAGACAAATTTGAACAAAAAGGAGGAATAAAAAGTAAAAAGAGGTTAACGTAAAATCAGAATGAGCCAATATAGAACTAGATACAGGTGTGAAAAAGCATTTTATGAACTTCAAGAACGAATGATTAAAAATGGGGTTGTACATGAGAAATATCTAGAAAACATTCAAGTTACTCAACAATCTTTAAATGTTATGAGAGAATTCTCGAAGCAAGAGCTAGAAATGTTAACGACTAAACAAAATCAAGAAAATAAAAATCATGAATTAAAAAACAAGTTTTCTTTAACATATAAAAAAAAAGAAAAAAAAAACACAGTTAAAAAGAAAATCAAATCAAAAGGATAAATTAAAAGAAAAAGAAGAATTAAAAAGAAAAAGGGGGTTAACGAAAAATCAGAATGTGCCAATATACAACAAGATTCAGGTGTGAAATAGAACTTAGAGCTTCTAAAGAATCAAATGAATATCTTTAAACTAAGCCTTCAAACGTGGAAAAAGCAGTTTATGAACTTCAAGAACAAATGATTAAAAATGGGGTTGTACATGAGAAATATCTAGAAAACATTCAAGTTACTCAACAATCTTTCAATGTCATGAGAGATTTAACGAAGCAAGAGCTAGAAATGTTAACAATTAATCAAAATCATGAATAAAGAATAAAGTTTTCTTTATTAACATAAAAATAAAAAATAAAAATTTAAAAAAAAACAAAAAGAAACCAAAGTTAAAAAGAAAATTAAATCAAAAAGACAAATTTGAACAAAAAGGAGGAATAAAAAGTAAAAAGAGGTTAACGTAAAATCAGAATGAGCCAATATAGAACTAGATACAGGTGTGAAAAAGCATTTTATGAACTTCAAGAACGAATGATTAAAAATGGGGTTGTACATGAGAAATATCTAGAAAACATTCAAGTTACTCAACAATCTTTAAATGTTATGAGAGAATTCTCGAAGCAAGAGCTAGAAATGTTAACGACTAAACAAAATCAAGAAAATAAAAATCATGAATTAAAAAACAAGTTTTCTTTAACATATAAAAAAAAAGAAAAAAAAAACACAGTTAAAAAGAAAATCAAATCAAAAGGATAAATTAAAAGAAAAAGAAGAATTAAAAAGAAAAAGGGGGTTAACGAAAAATCAGAATGTGCCAATATACAACAAGATTCAGGTGTGAAATAGAACTTAGAGCTTCTAAAGAATCAAATGAATATCATTAAACTAAGCCTTCAAACGTGGAAAAAGCAGTTTATGAACTTCAAGAACAAATGATTAAAAATGGGTTATAAATGGGAAATATCTAGAAAACATTCAAGTTACTCAACAATCTTTCAATGTCATGAGAGATTTAACGAAGCAAGAGCTAGAAATGTTAACAATTAATCAAAATCATGAATAAAGAACAAAGTTTTCTTTATTGACATAAAAAAAATAAAAATTAAAATTAAAAAAAAAAACAAAAAGAAACCAAAGTTAAAAAGAAAATTAAATCAAAAAGACAAATTTAAACAAAAAGGAGGAATAAAAAGTAAAAAGAGGTTAACGTAAAATCAGAATGAGCCAATATAGAACTAGATACAGGTGTGAAAAAGCATTTTATGAACTTCAAGAACGAATGATTAAAAATGGGGTTGTACATGAGAAATATCTAGAAAACATTCAAGTTACTCAACAATCTTTAAATGTTATGAGAGAATTCTCGAAGCAAGAGCTAGAAATGTTAACGACTAAACAAAATCAAGAAAATAAAAATCATGAATTAAAAAACAAGTTTTCTTTAACATATAAAAAAAAAGAAAAAAAAAACACAGTTAAAAAGAAAATCAAATCAAAAGGACAAATTAATAGAAAAAGGAGGATAAAAAAGGAAAAAAAATGGTAAACGAAAAATCAGAATGAGCCAATACAGAACTAGATACAGGTGTGAAATAGAAATCACAGCTCTTAAAGAATCAAGTGAATTTCTTAAAACTAAGCCTTCAAACGTGGAAAAAGCAGTTTATGAACTTCAAGAACAAATGATTAAAAATGGGGTTGTACATGAGAAATATCTAGAAAACATTCAAGTTACTCAACAATCTTTCAATGTCGTGAGAGATTTAACGAAGCAAGAGCTAGAAATGTTAACAATTAATCAAAATCATGAATAAAGAATAAAGTTTTCTTTATTAACATAAAAATAAAAAATAAAAATTTAAAAAAAAACAAAAAGAAACCAAAGTTAAAAAGAAAATTAAATCAAAAAGACAAATTTGAACAAAAAGGAGGAATAAAAAGTAAAAAGAGGTTAACGTAAAATCAGAATGAGCCAATATAGAACTAGATACAGGTGTGAAAAAGCATTTTATGAACTTCAAGAACGAATGATTAAAAATGGGGTTGTACATGAGAAATATCTAGAAAACATTCAAGTTACTCAACAATCTTTAAATGTTATGAGAGAATTCTCGAAGCAAGAGCTAGAAATGTTAACAATTAATCAAAATCATGAATAAAGAACAAAGTTTTCTTTATTGACATAAAAAAAATAAAAATTAAAATTAAAAAAAAAAACAAAAAGAAACCAAAGTTAAAAAGAAAATTAAATCAAAAAGACAAATTTAAACAAAAAGGAGGAATAAAAAGTAAAAAGAGGTTAACGTAAAATCAGAATGAGCCAATATAGAACTAGATACAGGTGTGAAAAAGCATTTTATGAACTTCAAGAACGAATGATTAAAAATGGGGTTGTACATGAGAAATATCTAGAAAACATTCAAGTTACTCAACAATCTTTAAATGTTATGAGAGAATTCTCGAAGCAAGAGCTAGAAATGTTAACGACTAAACAAAATCAAGAAAATAAAAATCATGAATTAAAAAACAAGTTTTCTTTAACATTTAAAAAAAAAGAAAAAGAAAACACAGTTAAAAAGAAAATCAAATCAAAAGGACAAATTAAAAGAAAAAGGAGGATAAAAAAGGAAAAAAAATGGTAAACGAAAAATCAGAATGAGCCAATACAGAACTAGATACAGGTGTGAAATAGAAATCACAGCTCTTAAAGAATCAAGTGAATTTCTTAAAACTAAGCCTTCAAACGTGGATAAAGCAGTTTATGAACTTCAAGAACAAATGATTAAAAATGGGGTTGTACATGAGAAATATCTAGAAAACATTCAAGTTACTCAACAATCTTTCAATGTCGTGAGAGATTTAACGAAGCAAGAGCTAGAAATGTTAACAATTAATCAAAATCATGAATAAAGAATAAAGTTTTCTTTATTAACATAAAAATAAAAAATAAAAATTAAAAAAAAAACAAAAAGAAACCAAAGTTAA
Organism: Anthrax anthrax; assembly: GCA_963971155.1. Taxonomy (NCBI): domain Eukaryota; kingdom Metazoa; phylum Arthropoda; class Insecta; order Diptera; family Bombyliidae; genus Anthrax; species Anthrax anthrax. The sequence goes on along the minus strand of OZ020125.1, from coordinate 559,043 downwards.
AAAGAAAATTAAATCAAAAAGACAAATTTGAACAAAAAGGAGGAATAAAAAGTAAAAAGAGGTTAACGTAAAATCAGAATGAGCCAATATAGAACTAGATACAGGTGTGAAAAAGCATTTTATGAACTTCAAGAACGAATGATTAAAAATGAGGTTGTACATGAGAAATATCCAGAAAACATTCAAGTTACTCAACAATCTTTCAATGTCATGAGAGATTTATCGAAGCAAGAGCTAGAAATGTTAACGACTAATCAAAATCAAGAAAATCAAAGTCGTGAAGAAAAAAACAGTTTTCTATAACATATAACTAAAAAGAAAAAAAAAAAACCAAAGTTAAAAAGAAAATCAAATCAAAAGGACAAATTAAAAAAAAAAGGAGGATAAAAAAGGAAAAAAAATGGTAAACGAAAAATCAAAATTAGCCAATATAGAACTAGATACAGGTGTGAAATAGAAATTACAGCTCTTAAAGAATCAAGTGAATTTCTTAAAACTAAGCCTTCAAACGTGGAAAAAGCATTTTATGAACTTCAAGAACGAATGATTAAAAATGAGGTTGTACATGAGAAATATCTAGAAAACATTCAAGTTACTCAACAATCTTTAAATGTTATGAGAGAATTCTCGAAGCAAGAGCTAGAAATGTTAACGACTAAACAAAATCAAGAAAATAAAAATCATGAATTAAAAAACAAGTTTTCTTTAACATATAAAAAAAAAGAAAAAAAAAACCACAGTTAAAAAGAAAATCAAATCAAAAGGACAAATTGAAAGAAAAAGGAGGATAAAAAAGGAAAAAAAATGGTAAACGAAAAATCAGAATGAGCCAATACAGAACTAGATACAGGTGTGAAATAGAAATCACAGCTCTTAAAGAATCAAGTGAATATCTTAAAACTAAGCCTTCAAACGTGGAAAAAGCAGTTTATGAACTTCAAGAACAAATGATTAAAAATGGGGTTGTACATGAGAAATATCTAGAAAACATTCAAGTTACTCAACAATCTTTCAATGTCGTGAGAGATTTAACGAAGCAAGAGCTAGAAATGTTAACAATTAATAAAAATCATGAATAAATAATAAAGTTTTCTTTATTAACATAAAAAAAATAAAAATTAAAATTAAAAAAAAAAAACAAAAAGAAACCAAAGTTAAAAAGAAAATTAAATCAAAAAGACAAATTTAAACCAAAAAGTAGGAATAAAAAGTAAAAAGGAGTTAACGTAAAATCAGAATGAGCCAATATAGAACTAGATACAGGTGTGAAAAAGCATTGTATGAACTTCAAGAACGAATGATTAAAAATGGGGTTGTACATGAGAAATATCTAGAAAACATTCAAGTTACTCAACAATCTTTAAATGTTATGAGAGATTTATCGAAGCAAGAGCTAGAAATGTTAACGACTAAACAAAATCAAGAAAATAAAAATCATGAATTAAAAAACAAGTTTTCTTTAACATATAAAAAAAAAGAAAAAAAAACCACAGTTAAAAAGAAAATCAAATCAAAAGGACAAATTAAAAGAAAAAGAAGGATAAAAAAGGAAAAAAAATGGTAAACGAAAAATCAGAATGAGCCAATACAGAACTAGATACAGGTGTGAAATAGAAATCACAGCTCTTAAAGAATCAAGTGACTTTCTTAAAACTAAGCCTTCAAACGTGGAAAAAGCAGTTTATGAACTTCAAGAACAAATGATTAAAAATGGGGTTGTACATGAGAAATATCTAGAAAACATTCAAGTTACTCAACAATCTTTCAATGTCGTGAGAGATTTAACGAAGCAAGAGCTAGAAATGTTAACAATTATTCAAAATCATGAATAAAGAATAAAGTTTTCTTTATTGACATAAAAAAAATAAAAATTAAAATTAAAAAAAAAACAAAAAGAAACCAAAGTTAAAAAGAAAATTAAATCAAAAAGACAAATTTGAACAAAAAGGAGGAATAAAAAGTAAAAAGAGGTTAACGTAAAATCAGAATGAGCCAATATAGAACTAGATACAGGTGTGAAAAAGCATTTTATGAACTTCAAGAACGAATGATTAAAAATGAGGTTGTACATGAGAAATATCTAGAAAACATTCAAGTTACTCAACAATCTTTAAATGTTATGAGAGAATTCTCGAAGCAAGAGCTAGAAATGTTAACGACTAAACAAAATCAAGAAAATAAAAATCATGAATTAAAAAACAAGTTTTCTTTAACATATAAAAAAAAAGAAAAAAAAAACCACAGTTAAAAAGAAAATCAAATCAAAAGGACAAATTAAAAGAAAAAGGAGGATAAAAAAGGAAAAAAAATGGTAAACGAAAAATCAGAATGAGCCAATATAGAACTAGATACAGGTGTGAAATAGAAATCACAGCTCTTAAAGAATCAAGTGACTTTCTTAAAACTAAGCCTTCAAACGTGGAAAAAGCAGTTTATGAACTTCAAGAACAAATGATTAAAAATGGGGTTGTACATGAGAAATATCTAGAAAACATTCAAGTTACTCAACAATCTTTCAATGTCGTGAGAGATTTAACGAAGCAAGAGCTAGAAATGTTAACAATTAATAAAAATCATGAATAAATAATAAAGTTTTCTTTATTAACATAAAAAAAATAAAAATTAAAATTAAAAAAAAAAAACAAAAAGAAACCAAAGTTAAAAAGAAAATTAAATCAAAAAGACAAATTTAAACAAAAAGGAGGAATAAAAAGTAAAAAGGAGTTAACGTAAAATCAGAATTAGCCAATATAGAACTAGATACAGGTGTGAAAAAGCATTGTATGAACTTCAAGAACGAATGATTAAAAATGAGGTTGTACATGAGAAATATCTAGAAAACATTCAAGTTACTCAACAATCTTTAAATGTTATGAGAGAATTCTCGAAGCAAGAGCTAGAAATGTTAACGACTAAACAAAATCAAGAAAATAAAAATCATGAATTAAAAAACAAGTTTTCTTTAACATATAAAAAAAAAGAAAAAAAAAACCACAGTTAAAAAGAAAATCAAATCAAAAGGACAAATTAAAAGAAAAAGGAGGATAAAAAAGGAAAAAAAATGGTAAACGAAAAATCAGAATGAGCCAATACAGAACTAGATACAGGTGTGAAATAGAAATCACAGCTCTTAAAGAATCAAGTGAATATCTTGAAACTAAGCCTTCAAACGTGGAAAAAGCAGTTTATGAACTTCAAGAACAAATGATTAAAAATGGGTTATAAATGGGAAATATCTAGAAAACATTCAAGTTACTCAACAATCTTTCAATGTCGTGAGAGATTTAACGAAGCAAGAGCTAGAAATGTTAACAATTAATCAAAATCATGAATAAAGAATAAAGTTTTCTTTATTAACATAAAAATAAAAAATAAAAATTAAAATTAAAAAAAAAAAAACAAAAAGAAACCAAAGTTAAAAAGAAAATTAAATCAAAAAGACAAATTTAAACAAAAAGGAGGAATAAAAAGTAAAAAGGAGTTAACGTGAAATCAGAATTAGCCAATATAGAACTAGATACAGGTGTGAAAAAGCATTGTATGAACTTCAAGAACGAATGATTAAAAATGGGGTTGTACATGAGAAATATCTAGAAAACATTCAAGTTACTCAACAATCTTTAAATGTTATGAGAGATTTATCGAAGCAAGAGCTAGAAATGTTAACGACTAAACAAAATCAAGAAAATAAAAATCATGAATTAAAAAACAAGTTTTCTTTAACATATAAAAAAAAAGAAAAATAAACCACAGTTAAAAAGAAAATCAAATCAAAAGGACAAATTTAAACCAAAAAGGAGGAATAAAAAGTAAAAAGGAGTTAACGTAAAATCAGAATGAGCCAATATAGAACTAGATACCGGTGTGAAAAAGCATTGTATGAACTTCAAGAACGAATGATTAAAAATGGGGTTGTACATGAGAAATATCTAGAAAACATTCAAGTTACTCAACAATCTTTAAATGTTATGAGAGATTTATCGAAGCAAGAGCTAGAAATGTTAACGACTAAATAAAATCAAGAAAATAAAAATTATGAATTAAAAAACAAGTTTTCTTTAACATATAAAAAAAAAGAAAAAAAAACCACAGTTAAAAAGAAAATCAAATCAAAAGGACAAATTGAAAGAAAAAGGAGGATAAAAAAGGAAAAAAAATGGTAAACGAAAAATCAGAATGAGCCAATATAGAACTAGATACAGGTGTGAAATAGAAATCACAGCTCTTAAAGAATCAAGTGACTTTCTTAAAACTAAGCCTTCAAACGTGGAAAAAGCAGTTTATGAACTTCAAGAACAAATGATTAAAAATGGGGTTGTACATGGGAAATATCTTGAAAACATTCAAGTTACTCAACAATCTTTAAATGTTATAAGAGAATTCTCGAAGCAAGAGCTAGAAATGTTAACGACTAAACAAAATCAAGAAAATAAAAATCATGAATTAAAAAACAAGTTTTCTTTAACATATAAAAAAAAAAGAAAAAAAAACCACAGTTAAAAAGAAAATCAAATCAAAAGGACAAATTAAAAGAAAAAGGAGGATAAAAAAGGAAAAAAAATGGTAAACGAAAAATCAGAATGAGCCAATATAGAACTAGATACAGGTGTGAAATAGAAATCACAGCTCTTAAAGAATCAAGTGACTTTCTTAAAACTAAGCCTTCAAACGTGGAAAAAGCAGTTTATGAACTTCAAGAACGAATGATTAAAAATGAGGTTGTACATGAGAAATATCTAGAAAACATTCAAGTTACTCAACAATCTTTAAATGTTATGAGAGAATTCTCGAAGCAAGAGCTAGAAATGTTAACGACTAAACAAAATCAAGAAAATAAAAATCATGAATTAAAAAACAAGTTTTCTTTAACATATAAAAAAAAAGAAAAAAAAAACCACAGTTAAAAAGAAAATCAAATCAAAAGGACAAATTAAAAGAAAAAGGAGGATAAAAAAGGAAAAAAAATGGTAAACGAAAAATCAGAATGAGCCAATACAGAACTAGATACAGGTGTGAAATAGAAATCACAGCTCTTAAAGAATCAAGTGAATATCTTAAAACTAAGCCTTCAAACGTGGAAAAAGCAGTTTATGAACTTCAAGAACAAATGATTAAAAATGGGTTATAAATGGGAAATATCTTGAAAACATTTAAGTAACTCAACAATCTTTGAATGACATGAGAGATTTATCGAAGCAAGAGCTAGAAATGTTCACAACTAATCAAAATCAAGAAAATCAAAATTATGAATAAAGAATAAAGTTTTGTTTATTTACATATAAAAAAAAAAAACCCAAGTTAAAAAGAAAATCAAATCAAAAGGATAAATTAAAAGAAAACGGAGAATTAAAAAGAAAAAGGGGGTTAACGAAAAATCAGAATGAGCCAATATAGAACTAGATACAGGTGTGAAATAGAAATTACAGCTCTTAAAGAATCAAGTGAATTTCTTAAAACTAAGCCTTCAAACATGGAAAAAGCAGTTTATGAACTTCAAGAACAAATGATTAAAAATGAGGTTGTACATGAGAAATATCTAGAAAACATTCAAGTTACATAACAATCTTCCAATGTCGTGAGAGATTTAACGAAGCAAGAGCTAGAAATGTTAACAATTATTCAAAATCATGAATAAAGAATAAAGTTTTCTTTATTGACATAAAAAAAATAAAAATTAAAATTAAAAAAAAAACAAAAAGAAACCAAAGTTAAAAAGAAAATTAAATCAAAAAGACAAATTTGAACAAAAAGGAGGAATAAAAAGTAAAAAGAGGTTAACGTAAAATCAGAATGAGCCAATATAGAACTAGATACAGGTGTGAAAAAGCATTTTATGAACTTCAAGAACGAATGATTAAAAATGAGGTTGTACATGAGAAATATCTAGAAAACATTCAAGTTACTCAACAATCTTTAAATGTTATGAGAGAATTCTCGAAGCAAGAGCTAGAAATGTTAACGACTAAACAAAATCAAGAAAATAAAAATCATGAATTAAAAAACAAGTTTTCTTTAACATATAAAAAAAAAGAAAAAAAAAACCACAGTTAAAAAGAAAATCAAATCAAAAGGACAAATTAAAAGAAAAAGGAGGATAAAAAAGGAAAAAAAATGGTAAACGAAAAATCAGAATGAGCCAATATAGAACTAGATACAGGTGTGAAATAGAAATCACAGCTCTTAAAGAATCAAGTGACTTTCTTAAAACTAAGCCTTCAAACGTGGAAAAAGCATTTTATGAACTTCAAGAACGAATGATTAAAAATGAGGTTGTACATGAGAAATATCTAGAAAACATTCAAGTTACTCAACAATCTTTAAATGTTATAAGAGAATTCTCGAAGCAAGAGCTAGAAATGTTAACGACTAAACAAAATCAAGAAAATAAAAATCATGAATTAAACAACAAGTTTTCTTTAACATATAAAAAAAAAGAAAAAAAAACCACAGTTAAAAAGAAAAGAAAATCAAAAGGACAAATTAAAAGAAAAAGGAGGATAAAAAAGGAAAAAAAATGGTAAACGAAAAATCAGAATGAGCCATAACAGAACTAGATACAGGTGTGAAATAGAAATCACAGCTCTTAAAGAATCAAGTGAATTTCTTAAAACTAAGCCTTCAAACGTGGAAAAAGCAGTTTATGAACTTCAAGAACAAATGATTAAAAATGGGGTTGTACATGAGAAATATCTAGAAAACATTCAAGTTACTCAACAATCTTTCAATGTCGTGAGAGATTTAACGAAGCAAGAGTTAGAAATGTTAACAATTAATCAATATCATGAATAAAGAACAAAGTTTTCTTTATTGACATAAAAAAAATAAAAATTAAAATTAAAAAAAAAACAAAAAGAAACCAAAGTTAAAAAGAAAATTAAATCAAAAAGACAAATTTGAACAAAAAGGAGGAATAAAAAGTAAAAAGAGGTTAACGTAAAATCAGAATGAGCCAATAGAGAACTAGATACAGGTGTGAAAAAGCATTTTATGAACTTCAAGAACGAATGATTAAAAATGAGGTTGTACATGAGAAATATCTAGAAAACATTCAAGTTACTCAACAATCTTTAAATGTTATGAGAGAATTCTCGAAGCAAGAGCTAGAAATGTTAACGACTAAACAAAATCAAGAAAATAAAAATCATGAATTAAAAAACAAGTTTTCTTTAACATATAAAAAAAAAGAAAAAAAAAACCACAGTTAAAAAGAAAATCAAATCAAAAGGACAAATTAAAAGAAAAAGGAGGATAAAAAAGGAAAAAAAATGGTAAACGAAAAATCAGAATGAGCCAATACAGAACTTGATACAGGTGTGAAATAGAAATTACAGCTCTTAAAGAATCAAGTGACTTTCTTAAAACTAAGCCTTCAAACGTGGAAAAAGCAGTTTATGAACTTCAAGAACAAATGATTAAAAATGGGGTTGTACATGAGAAATATCTAGAAAACATTCAAGTTACTCAACAATCTTTCAATGTCGTGAGAGATTTAACGAAGCAAGAGCTAGAAATGTTAACAATTAATAAAAATCATGAATAAATAATAAAGTTTTCTTTATTAACATAAAAAAAATAAAAATTAAAATTAAAAAAAAAAAACAAAAAGAAACCAAAGTTAAAAAGAAAATTAAATCAAAAAGACAAATTTAAACAAAAAGGAGGAATAAAAAGTAAAAAGGAGTTAACGTAAAATCAGAATTAGCCAATATAGAACTAGATACAGGTGTGAAAAAGCATTGTATGAACTTCAAGAACGAATGATTAAAAATGAGGTTGTACATGAGAAATATCTAGAAAACATTCAAGTTACTCAACAATCTTTAAATGTTATGAGAGAATTCTCGAAGCAAGAGCTAGAAATGTTAACGACTAAACAAAATCAAGAAAATAAAAATCATGAATTAAAAAACAAGTTTTCTTTAACATATAAAAAAAAAGAAAAAAAAAACCACAGTTAAAAAGAAAATCAAATCAAAAGGACAAATTAAAAGAAAAAGGAGGATAAAAAAGGAAAAAAAATGGTAAACGCAAAATCAGAATGAGCCAATACAGAACTAGATACAGGTGTGAAATAGAAATTACAGCTCTTAAAGAATCAAGTGAATTTCTTAAAACTAAGCCTTCAAACGTGGAAAAAGCAGTTTATGAACTTCAAGAACAAATGATTAAAAATGGGTTATAAATGGGAAATATCTAGAAAACATTCAAGTTACTCAACAATCTTTCAATGTCGTGAGAGATTTAACGAAGCAAGAGCTAGAAATGTTAACAATTAATAAAAATCATGAATAAATAATAAAGTTTTCTTTATTAACATAAAAAAAATAAAAATTAACATTAAAAAAAAAAACAAAAAGAAACCAAAGTTAAAAAGAAAATTAAATCAAAAAGACAAATTTAAACAAAAAGGAGGAATAAAAAGTAATAAGGAGTTAACGTAAAATCAGAATTAGCCAATATAGAACTAGATACAGGTGTGAAAAAGCATTGTATGAACTTCAAGAACGAATGATTTAAAATGGGGTTGTACATGAGAAATATCTAGAAAACATTCAAGTTACTCAACAATCTTTAAATGTTATGAGAGATTTATCGAAGCAAGAGCTAGAAATGTTAACGACTAAACAAAATCAAGAAAATAAAAATCATGAATTAAAAAACAAGTTTTCTTTAACATATAAAAAAAAAGAAAAAAAAACCACAGTTAAAAAGAAAATCAAATCAAAAGGACAAATTAAAAGAAAAAGGAGGATAAAAAAGGAAAAAAAATGGTAAACGAAAAATCAGAATGAGCCAATATAGAACTAGATACAGGTGTGAAATAGAAATTACAGCTCTTAAAGAATCAAGTGAATTTCTTAAAACTAAGCCTTCAAACATGGAAAAAGCAGTTTATGAACTTCAAGAACAAATGATTAAAAATGGGGTTGTACATGAGAAATATCTAGAAAACATTCAAGTTACTCAACAATCTTTCAATGTCGTGAGAGATTTAACGAAGCAAGAGCTAGAAATGTTAACAATTATTCAAAATCATGAATAAAGAATACAGTTTTCTTTATTGACATAAAAAAAATAAAAATTAAAATTAAAAAAAAAACCAAAAGAAACCAAAGTTAAAAAGAAAATTAAATCAAAAAGACAAATTTGAACAAAAAGGAGGAATAAAAAGTAAAAAGAGGTTAACGTAAAATCAGAATGAGCCAATATAGAACTAGATACAGGTGTGAAAAAGCATTTTATGAACTTCAAGAACGAATGATTAAAAATGAGGTTGTACATGAGAAATATCTAGAAAACATTCAAGTTACTCAACAATCTTTAAATGTTATGAGAGAATTCTCGAAGCAAGAGCTAGAAATGTTAACGACTAAACAAAATCAAGAAAATAAAAATCATGAATTAAAAAACAAGTTTTCTTTAACATATAAAAAAAAAGAAAAAAAAAACCACAGTTAAAAAGAAAATCAAATCAAAAGGACAAATTAAAAGAAAAAGGAGGATAAAAAAGGAAAAAAAATGGTAAACGAAAAATCAGAATGAGCCAATATAGAACTAGATACAGGTGTGAAATAGAAATCACAGCTCTTAAAGAATCAAGTGACTTTCTTAAAACTAAGCCTTCAAACGTGGAAAAAGCAGTTTATGAACTTCAAGAACAAATGATTAAAAATGGGGTTGTACATGAGAAATATCTAGAAAACATTCAAGTTACTCAACAATCTTTCAATGTCGTGAGAGATTTAACGAAGCAAGAGCTAGAAATGTTAACAATTAATCAAAATCATGAATAAAGAATAAAGTTTTCTTTATTAACATAAAAAAAATAAAAATTAAAATTAAAAAAAAAAAACAAAAAGAAACCAAAGTTAAAAAGAAAATTAAATCAAAAAGACAAATTTAAACAAAAAGGAGGAATAAAAAGTAAAAAGGAGTTAACGTAAAATCAGAATTAGCCAATATAGAACTAGATACAGGTGTGAAAAAGCATTGTATGAACTTCAAGAACGAATGATTAAAAATGAGGTTGTACATGAGAAATATCTAGAAAACATTCAAGTTACTCAACAATCTTTAAATGTTATGAGAGAATTCTCGAAGCAAGAGCTAGAAATGTTAACGACTAAACAAAATCAAGAAAATAAAAATCATGAATTAAAAAACAAGTTTTCTTTAACATATAAAAAAAAAGAAAAAAAAAACCACAGTTAAAAAGAAAATCAAATCAAAAGGACAAATTAAAAGAAAAAGGAGGATAAAAAAGGAAAAAAAATGGTAAACGAAAAATCAGAATGAGCCAATACAGAACTAGATACAGGTGTGAAATAGAAATCACAGCTCTTAAAGAATCAAGTGAATATCTTAAAACTAAGCCTTCAAACGTGGAAAAAGCAGTTTATGAACTTCAAGAACAAATGATTAAAAATGGGTTATAAATGGGAAATATCTAGAAAACATTCAAGTTACTCAACAATCTTTCAATGTCGTGAGAGATTTAACGAAGAAAGAGCTAGAAATGTTAACAATTAATAAAAATCATGAATAAATAATAAAGTTTTCTTTATTAACATAAAAAAAATAAAAATTAAAATTAAAAAAAAAAAACAAAAAGAAACCAAAGTTAAAAAGAAAATTAAATCAAAAAGACAAATTTAAACAAAAAGGAGGAATAAAAAGTAAAAAGGAGTTAACGTAAAATCAGAATTAGCCAATATAGAACTAGATACAGGTGTGAAAAAGCATTGTATGAACTTCAAGAACGAATGATTAAAAATGGGGTTGTACATGAGAAATATCTAGAAAACATTCAAGTTACTCAACAATCTTTAAATGTTATGAGAGATTTATCGAAGCAAGAGCTAGAAATGTTAACGACTAAACAAAATCAAGAAAATAAAAATCATGAATTAAAAAACAAGTTTTCTTTAACATATAAAAAAAAAGAAAAAAAAACCACAGTTAAAAAGAAAATCAAATCAAAAGGACAAATTAAAAGAAAAAGGACGATAAAAAAGGAAAAAAAATGGTAAACGAAAAATCAGAATGAGCCAATATAGAACTAGATACAGGTGTGAAATAGAAATCACAGCTCTTAAAGAATCAAGTGACTTTCTTAAAACTAAGCCTTCAAACGTGGAAAAAGCAGTTTATGAACTTCAAGAACAAATGATTAAAAATGGGGTTGTACATGAGAAATATCTAGAAAACATTCAAGTTACTCAACAATCTTTCAATGTCGTGAGAGATTTAACGAAGCAAGAGCTAGAAATGTTAACAATTAATAAAAATCATGAATAAATAATAAAGTTTTCTTTATTAACATAAAAAAAATAAAAATTAAAATTAAAAAAAAAAACAAAAAGAAACCAAAGTTAAAAAGAAAATTAAATCAAAAAGACAAATTTAAACAAAAAGGAGGAATAAAAAGTAATAAGGAGTTACGTAAAATCAGAATTAGCCAATATAGAACTAGATACAGGTGTGAAAAAGCATTGTATGAACTTCAAGAACGAATGATTAAAAATGGGGTTGTACATGAGAAATATCTAGAAAACATTCAAGTTACTCAACAATCTTTAAATGTTATGAGAGATTTATCGAAGCAAGAGCTAGAAATGTTAACGACTAAACAAAATCAAGAAAATAAAAATCATGAATTAAAAAACAAGTTTTCTTTAACATATAAAAAAAAAGAAAAAAAAACCACAGTTAAAAAGAAAATCAAATCAAAAGGACAAATTAAAAGAAAAAGGAGGATAAAAAAGGAAAAAAAATGGTAAACGAAAAATCAGAATGAGCCAATATAGAACTAGATACAGGTGTGAAATAGAAATCACAGCTCTTAAAGAATCAAGTGACTTTCTTAAAACTAAGCCTTCAAACGTGGAAAAAGCAGTTTATGAACTTCAAGAACAAATGATTAAAAATGGGGTTGTACATGAGAAATATCTTGAAAACATTCAAGTTACTCAACAATCTTTAAATGTTATGAGAGAATTCTCGAAGCAAGAGCTAGAAATGTTAACGACTAAACAAAATCAAGAAAATAAAAATCATGAATTAAACAACAAGTTTTCTTTAACATATAAAAAAAAAGAAAAAAAAACCACAGTTAAAAAGAAAATCAAATCAAAAGGACAAATTAAAAGAAAAAGGAGGATAAAAAAGGAAAAAAAAATGGTAAACGAAAAATCAGAATGAGCCAATACAGAACTAGATACAGGTGTGAAATAGAAATCACAGCTCTTAAAGAATCAAGTGAATTTCTTAAAACTAAGCCTTCAAACGTGGAAAAAGCAGTTTATGAACTTCAAGAACAAATGATTAAAAATGGGGTTGTACATGAGAAATATCTAGAAAACATTCAAGTTACTCAACAATCTTTCAATGTCGTGAGAGATTTAACGAAGCAAGAGCTAGAAATGTTAACAATTAATCAAAATCATGAATAAATAATAAAGTTTTCTTTATTGACATAAAAAAAATAAAAATTAAAATTAAAAAAAAAACAAAAAGAAACCAAAGTTAAAAAGAAAATTAAATCAAAAAGACAAATTTGAACAAAAAGGAGGAATAAAAAGTAAAAAGAGGTTAACGTAAAATCAGAATGAGCCAGTATAGAACTAGATACAGGTGTGAAAAAGCATTTTATGAACTTCAAGAACGAATGATTAAAAATGAGGTTGTACATGAGAAATATCTAGAAAACATTCAAGTTACTCAACAATCTTTAAATGTTATGAGAGAATTCTCGAAGCAAGAGATAGAAATGTTAACGACTAAACAAAATCAAGAAAATAAAAATCATGAATTAAAAAACAAGTTTTCTTTAACATATAAAAAAAAAGAAAAAAAAAACCACAGTTAAAAAGAAAATCAAATCAAAAGGACAAATTAAAAGAAAAAGGAGGATAAAAAAGGAAAAAAAATGGTAAACGAAAAATCAGAATGAGCCAATATAGAACTAGATACAGGTGTGAAATAGAAATTACAGCTCTTAAAGAATCAAATGAATTTCTTAAAACAAAGCCTTCAAACGTGGAAAAAGCAGTTTATGAACTTCAAGAACAAATGATTAAAAATGGGGTTGTACATGAGAAATATCTAGAAAACATTCAAGTTACTCAACAATCTTTCAATGTCGTGAGAGATTTAACGAAGCAAGAGCTAGAAATGTTAACAATTAATCAAAATCATGAATAAATAATAAAGTTTTCTTTATTAACATAAAAAAAATAAAAATTAAAATTAAAAAAAAAACAAAAAGAAACCAAAGTTAAAAAGAAAATTAAATCAAAAAGACAAATTTGAACAAAAAGGAGGAATAAAAAGTAAAAAGAGGTTAACGTAAAATCAGAATGAGCCAATATAGAACTAGATACAGGTGTGAAAAAGCATTTTATGAACTTCAAGAACGAATGATTAAAAATGAGGTTGTACATGAGAAATATCTAGAAAACATTCAAGTTACTCAACAATCTTTAAATGTTATGAGAGATTTATCGAAGCAAGAGCTAGAAATGTTAACGACTAAACAAAATCAAGAAAATAAAAATCATGAATTAAAAAACAAGTTTTCTTTAACATATAAAAAAAAAAAGAAAAAAAAACCACAGTTAAAAAGAAAATCAAATCAAAAGGACAAATTAAAAGAAAAAGGAGGATAAAAAAGGAAAAAAAATGGTAAACGAAAAATCAGAATGAGCCAATATAGAACTAGATACAGGTGTGAAATAGAAATCACAGCTCTTAAAGAATCAAGTGACTTTCTTAAAACTAAGCCTTCAAACGTGGAAAAAGCAGTTTATGAACTTCAAGAACAAATGATTAAAAATGGGGTTGTACATGAGAAATATCTAGAAAACATTCAAGTTACTCAACAATCTTTCAATGTCGTGAGAGAATTCTCGAAGCAAGAGCTAGAAATGTTAACGACTAAACAAAATCAAGAAAATAAAAATCATGAATTAAAAAACAAGTTTTCTTTAACATATAGAAAAAAAGAAAAAAAAAACCACAGTTAAAAAGAAAATCAAATCAAAAGGACAAATTAAAAGAAAAAGGAGGATAAAAAAGGAAAAAAAATGGTAAACGAAAAATCAGAATGAGCCAATACAGAACTAGATACAGGTGTGAAATAGAAATCACAGCTCTTAAAGAATCAAGTGAATATCTTAAAACTAAGCCTTCAAACGTGGAAAAAGCAGTTTATGAACTTCAAGAACAAATGATTAAAAATGGGTTATAAATGGGAAATATCTAGAAAACATTCAAGTTACTCAACAATCTTTCAATGTCGTGAGAGATTTAACGAAGCAAGAGCTAGAAATGTTAACAATTAATAAAAATCATGAATAAATAATAAAGTTTTCTTTATTAACATAAAAAAAATAAAAATTAAAATTAAAAAAAAAAAACAAAAAGAAACCAAAGTTAAAAAGAAAATTAAATCAAAAAGACAAATTTAAACAAAAAGGAGGAATAAAAAGTAAAAAGGAGTTAACGTAAAATCAGAATTACCAATATAGAACTAGATACAGGTGTGAAAAAGCATTGTATGAACTTCAAGAACGAATGATTAAAAATGGGGTTGTACATGAGAAATATCTAGAAAACATTCAAGTTACTCAACAATCTTTAAATGTTATGAGAGATTTATCGAAGCAAGAGCTAGAAATGTTAACGACTAAACAAAATCAAGAAAATAAAAATCATGAATTAAAAAACAAGTTTTCTTTAACATATAAAAAAAAAGAAAAAAAAACCACAGTTAAAAAGAAAATCAAATCAAAAGGACAAATTAAAAGAAAAAGGACGATAAAAAAGGAAAAAAAATGGTAAACGAAAAATCAGAATGAGCCAATATAGAACTAGATACAGGTGTGAAATAGAAATCACAGCTCTTAAAGAATCAAGTGACTTTCTTAAAACTAAGCCTTCAAACGTGGAAAAAGCAGTTTATGAACTTCAAGAACAAATGATTAAAAATGGGGTTGTACATGAGAAATATCTAGAAAACATTCAAGTTACTCAACAATCTTTCAATGTCGTGAGAGATTTAACGAAGCAAGAGCTAGAAATGTTAACAATTAATAAAAATCATGAATAAATAATAAAGTTTTCTTTATTAACATAAAAAAAATAAAAATTAAAATTAAAAAAAAAACAAAAAGAAACCAAAGTTAAAAAGAAAATTAAATCAAAAAGACAAATTTGAACAAAAAGGAGGAATAAAAAGTAAAAAGAGGTTAACGTAAAATCAGAATGAGCCAATATAGAACTAGATACAGGTGTGAAAAAGCATTTTATGAACTTCAAGAACGAATGATTAAAAATGAGGTTGTACATGAGAAATATCTAGAAAACATTCAAGTTACTCAACAATCTTTAAATGTTATGAGAGATTTATCGAAGCAAGAGCTAGAAATGTTAACGACTAAACAAAATCAAGAAAATAAAAATCATGAATTAAAAAACAAGTTTTCTTTAACATATAAAAAAAAAAAGAAAAAAAAACCACAGTTAAAAAGAAAATCAAATCAAAAGGACAAATTAAAAGAAAAAGGAGGATAAAAAAGGAAAAAAAATGGTAAACGAAAAATCAGAATGAGCCAATATAGAACTAGATACAGGTGTGAAATAGAAATCACAGCTCTTAAAGAATCAAGTGACTTTCTTAAAACTAAGCCTTCAAACGTGGAAAAAGCAGTTTATGAACTTCAAGAACAAATGATTAAAAATGGGGTTGTACATGAGAAATATCTAGAAAACATTCAAGTTACTCAACAATCTTTCAATGTCGTGAGAGAATTCTCGAAGCAAGAGCTAGAAATGTTAACGACTAAACAAAATCAAGAAAATAAAAATCATGAATTAAAAAACAAGTTTTCTTTAACATATAGAAAAAAAGAAAAAAAAAACCACAGTTAAAAAGAAAATCAAATCAAAAGGACAAATTAAAAGAAAAAGGAGGATAAAAAAGGAAAAAAAATGGTAAACGAAAAATCAGAATGAGCCAATACAGAACTAGATACAGGTGTGAAATAGAAATCACAGCTCTTAAAGAATCAAGTGAATATCTTAAAACTAAGCCTTCAAACGTGGAAAAAGCAGTTTATGAACTTCAAGAACAAATGATTAAAAATGGGTTATAAATGGGAAATATCTAGAAAACATTCAAGTTACTCAACAATCTTTCAATGTCGTGAGAGATTTAACGAAGCAAGAGCTAGAAATGTTAACAATTAATAAAAATCATGAATAAATAATAAAGTTTTCTTTATTAACATAAAAAAAATAAAAATTAAAATTAAAAAAAAAAAACAAAAAGAAACCAAAGTTAAAAAGAAAATTAAATCAAAAAGACAAATTTAAACAAAAAGGAGGAATAAAAAGTAAAAAGGAGTTAACGTAAAATCAGAATTACCAATATAGAACTAGATACAGGTGTGAAAAAGCATTGTATGAACTTCAAGAACGAATGATTAAAAATGGGGTTGTACATGAGAAATATCTAGAAAACATTCAAGTTACTCAACAATCTTTAAATGTTATGAGAGATTTATCGAAGCAAGAGCTAGAAATGTTAACGACTAAACAAAATCAAGAAAATAAAAATCATGAATTAAAAAACAAGTTTTCTTTAACATATAAAAAAAAAGAAAAAAAAACCACAGTTAAAAAGAAAATCAAATCAAAAGGACAAATTAAAAGAAAAAGGACGATAAAAAAGGAAAAAAAATGGTAAACGAAAAATCAGAATGAGCCAATATAGAACTAGATACAGGTGTGAAATAGAAATCACAGCTCTTAAAGAATCAAGTGACTTTCTTAAAACTAAGCCTTCAAACGTGGAAAAAGCAGTTTATGAACTTCAAGAACAAATGATTAAAAATGGGGTTGTACATGAGAAATATCTAGAAAACATTCAAGTTACTCAACAATCTTTCAATGTCGTGAGAGATTTAACGAAGCAAGAGCTAGAAATGTTAACAATTAATAAAAATCATGAATAAATAATAAAGTTTTCTTTATTAACATAAAAAAAATAAAAATTAAAATTAAAAAAAAAAACAAAAAGAAACCAAAGTTAAAAAGAAAATTAAATCAAAAAGACAAATTTAAACAAAAAGGAGGAATAAAAAGTAATAAGGAGTTAACGTAAAATCAGAATTAGCCAATATAGAACTAGATACAGGTGTGAAAAAGCATTGTGTGAACTTCAAGAACGAATGATTAAAAATGGGGTTGTACATGAGAAATATCTAGAAAACATTCAAGTTACTCAACAATCTTTAAATGTTATGAGAGATTTATCGAAGCAAGAGCTAGAAATGTTAACGACTAAACAAAATCAAGAAAATAAAAATCATGAATTAAAAAACAAGTTTTCTTTAACATATAAAAAAAAAGAAAAAAAAACCACAGTTAAAAAGAAAATCAAATCAAAAGGACAAATTAAAAGAAAAAGGAGGATAAAAAAGGAAAAAAAATGGTAAACGAAAAATCAGAATGAGCCAATATAGAACTAGATACAGGTGTGAAATAGAAATCACAGCTCTTAAAGAATCAAGTGACTTTCTTAAAACTAAGCCTTCAAACGTGGAAAAAGCAGTTTATGAACTTCAAGAACAAATGATTAAAAATGGGGTTGTACATGAAAAATATCTTGAAAACATTCAAGTTACTCAACAATCTTTAAATGTTATGAGAGAATTCTCGAAGCAAGAGCTAGAAATGTTAACGACTAAACAAAATCAAGAAAATAAAAATCATGAATTAAACAACAAGTTTTCTTTAACATATAAAAAAAAAGAAAAAAAAACCACAGTTAAAAAGAAAATCAAATCAAAAGGACAAATTAAAAGAAAAAGAAGGATAAAAAAGGAAAAAAAATGGTAAACGAAAAATCAGAATGAGCCAATACAGAACTAGATACAGGTGTGAAATAGAAATCACAGCTCTTAAAGAATCAAGTGAATTTCTTAAAACTAAGCCTTCAAACGTGGAAAAAGCAGTTTATGAACTTCAAGAACAAATGATTAAAAATGGGGTTGTACATGAGAAATATCTAGAAAACATTCAAGTTACTCAACAATCTTTCAATGTCGTGAGAGATTTAACGAAGCAAGAGCTAGAAATGTTAACAATTAATCAAAATCATGAATAAATAATAAAGTTTTCTTTATTGACATAAAAAAAATAAAAATTAAAATTAAAAAAAAAACAAAAAGAAACCAAAGTTAAAAAGAAAATTAAATCAAAAAGACAAATTTGAACAAAAAGGAGGAATAAAAAGTAAAAAGAGGTTAACGTAAAATCAGAATGAGCCAGTATAGAACTAGATACAGGTGTGAAAAAGCATTTTATGAACTTCAAGAACGAATGATTAAAAATGAGGTTGTACATGAGAAATATCTAGAAAACATTCAAGTTACTCAACAATCTTTAAATGTTATGAGAGAATTCTCGAAGCAAGAGCTAGAAATGTTAACGACTAAACAAAATCAAGAAAATAAAAATCATGAATTAAAAAACAAGTTTTCTTTAACATATAAAAAAAAAGAAAAAAAAACCACAGTTAAAAAGAAAATCAAATCAAAAGGACAAATTAAAAGAAAAAGGAGGATAAAAAAGGAAAAAAAATGGTAAACGAAAAATCAGAATGAGCCAATACAGAACTAGATACAGGTGTGAAATAGAAATCACAGCTCTTAAAGAATCAAGTGAATATCTTAAAACTAAGCCTTCAAACGTGGAAAAAGCAGTTTATGAACTTCAAGAACAAATGATTAAAAATGGGGTTGTACATGAGAAATATCTAGAAAACATTCAAGTTACTCAACAATCTTTCAATGTCGTGAGAGATTTAACGAAGAAAGAGCTAGAAATGTTAACAATTAATCAAAATCATGAATAAATAATAAAGTTTTCTTTATTAACATAAAAAAAATAAAAATTAAAATTAAAAAAAAAAACAAAAAGAAACCAAAGTTAAAAAGAAAATTAAATCAAAAAGACAAATTTAAACAAAAAGGAGGAATAAAAAGTAAAAAGGAGTTAACGTAAAATCAGAATGAGCCAATATAGAACTAGATACAGGTGTGAAATAGAAATCACAGCTCTTAAAGAATCAAGTGACTTTCTTAAAACTAAGCCTTCAAACGTGGAAAAAGCAGTTTATGAACTTCAAGAACAAATGATTAAAAATGGGGTTGTACATGAGAAATATCTTGAAAACATTCAAGTTACTCAACAATCTTTAAATGTTATGAGAGAATTCTCGAAGCAAGAGCTAGAAATGTTAACGACTAAACAAAATCAAGAAAATAAAAATCATGAAATAAACAACAAGTTTTCTTTAACATATAAAAAAAAAGAAAAAAGAAAATCAAATCAAAAGGACAAATTAAAAGAAAAAGGAGGATAAAAAAGGAAAAAAAATGGTAAACGAAAAATCAGAATGAGCCAATATAGAACTAGATACAGGTGTGAAATAGAAATTACAGCTCTTAAAGAATCAAGTGAATTTCTTAAAACTAAGCCTTCAAACGTGGAAAAAGCAGTTTATGAACTTCAAGAACAAATGATTAAAAATGGGGTTGTACATGAGAAATATCTAGAAAACATTCAAGTTACTCAACAATCTTTCAATGTCGTGAGAGATTTAACGAAGCAAGAGCTAGAAATGTTAACAATTAATCAAAATCATGAATAAAGAATAAAGTTTTCTTTATTGACATAAAAAAAATAAAAATTAAAATTAAAAAAAAAACAAAAAGAAACCAAAGTTAAAAAGAAAATTAAATCAAAAAGACAAATTTGAACAAAAAGGAGGAATAAAAAGTAAATAGAGGTTAACGTAAAATCAGAATGAGCCAATATAGAACTAGATACAGGTGTGAAAAAGCATTTTATGAACTTCAAGAACGAATGATTAAAAATGAGGTTGTACATGAGAAATATCTAGAAAACATTCAAGTTACTCAACAATCTTTAAATGTTATGAGAGAATTCTCGAAGCAAGAGCTAGAAATGTTAACGACTAAACAAAATCAAGAAAATAAAAATCATGAATTAAAAAACAAGTTTTCTTTAACATATAAAAAAAAAAAAAAAAAACCACAGTTAAAAAGAAAATCAAATCAAAAGGACAAATTAAAAGAAAAAGGAGGATAAAAAAGGAAAAAAAATGGTAAATGAAAAATCAGAATGAGCCAATACAGAACTAGATACAGGTGTGAAATAGAAATCACAGCTCTTAAAGAATCAAGTGAATTTCTTAAAACTAAGCCTTCAAACGTGGAAAAAGCAGTTTATGAACTTCAAGAACAAATGATTAAAAATGGGGTTGTACATGAGAAATATCTAGAAAACATTCAAGTTACTCAACAATCTTTCAATGTCGTGAGAGATTTAACGAAGAAAGAGCTAGAAATGTTAACAATTAATCAAAATCATGAATAAATAATAAAGTTTTCTTTATTAACATAAAAAAAATAAAAATTAAAATTAAAAAAAAAAAACAAAAAGAAACCAAAGTTAACAAGAAAATTAAATCAAAAAGATAAATTTAAACAAAAAGGAGGAATAAAAAGTAAAAAGAGGTTAACGGTAAATCAGAATGAGCCAATATAGAACTAGATACAGGTGTGAAAAAGCATTTTATGAACTTCAAGAACGAATGATTAAAAATGGGGTTGTACATGAGAAATATCTAGAAAACATTCAAGTTACTCAACAATCTTTAAATGTTATGAGAGATTTATCGAAGCAAGAGCTAGAAATGTTAACGACTAAACAAAATCAAGAAAATAAAAATCATGAATTAAAAAACAAGTTTTCTTTAACATATAAAAAAAAAGAAAAAAAAACCACAGTTAAAAAGAAAATCAAATCAAAAGGACAAATTAAAAGAAAAAGGAGGATAAAAAAGGAAAAAAAATGGTAAACGAAAAATCAGAATGAGCCAATATAGAACTAGATACAGGTGTGAAATCGAAATTACAGCTCTTAAAGAATCAAGTGACTTTCTTAAAACTAAGCCTTCAAACGTGGAAAAAGCAGTTTATGAACTTCAAGAACAAATGATTAAAAATGGGGTTGTACATGAGAAATATCTTGAAAACATTCAAGTTACTCAACAATCTTTAAATGTTATGAGCGAATTCTCGAAGCAAGAGCTAGAAATGTTAACGACTAAACAAAATCAAAAATATAAAATTCATGAATTAAACAACAAGTTTTCTTTAACATATAAAAAAAAAGAAAAAAAAAACACAGTTAAAAAGAAAGTCAAATCAAATGGACAAATTAAAAGAAAAAGGAGGATAAAAAAGGAAAAAAAAATGGTAAACGAAAAATCAGAATGAGCCAATACAGAACTAGATACAGGTGTGAAATAGAAATCACAGCTCTTAAAGAATCAAGTGAATTTCTTAAAACTAAGCCTTCAAACGTGGAAAAAGCAGTTTATGAACTTCAAGAACAAATGATTAAAAATGGGGTTGTACATGAGAAATACTATATCTAGAAAACATTCAAGTTACTCAACAATCTTTCAAAGTCGTGAGAGATTTAACGAAGCAAGAGCTAGAAATGTTAACAATTAATCAAAATCATGAATAAAGAATAAAGTTTTCTTTATTAACATAAAAAAAATAAAAATTAAAATTAAAAAAAAAAAAAACAAAAAAAACCAAAGTTAAAAAGAGAATTAAATCAAAAAGACACATTTAAACAAAAAGGAGGAATAAAAAGTAAAAAGGAGTTAACGTAAAATCAGAATGAGCCAATATAGAACTAGATACAGGTGTGAAAAAGCATTTTATGAACTTCAAGAACGAATGATTAAAAATGGGGTTGTACATGAGAAATATCTAGAAAACATTCAAGTTACTCAACAATCTTTAAATGTTATGAGAGAATTCTCGAAGCAAGAGCTAGAAATGTTAACGACTAAACAAAATCAAGAAAATAAAAATCATGAATTAAAAAACAAGTTTTCTTTAACATATAAAAAAAAAGAAAAAAAAACCACAGTTAAAAAGAAACTCAAATCAAAAGGACAAATTAAAAGAAAAAGGAGGATAAAAAAGGAAAAAAAATGGTAAACGAAAAATCAGAATGAGCCAATACAGAACTAGATACAGGTGTGAAATAGAAATCACAGCTCTTAAAGAATCAAGTGAATTTCTTAAAACTAAGCCTTCAAACGTGGAAAAAGCAGTTTATGAACTTCAAGAACAAATGATTAAAAATGGGGTTGTACATGAGAAATACTATATCTAGAAAACATTCAAGTTACTCAACAATCTTTCAAAGTCGTGAGAGATTTAACGAAGCAAGAGCTAGAAATGTTAACAATTAATCAAAATCATGAATAAACAATAAAGTTTTCTTTATTAACATAAAAAAAATAAAAATTAAAATTAAAAAAAAAAAAACAAAAAGAAACCAAAGTTAAAAAGAGAATTAAATCAAAAAGACACATTTAAACAAAAAGGAGGAATAAAAAGTAAAAAGGAGTTAACGTAAAATCAGAATGAGCCAATATAGAACTAGATACAGGTGTGAAAAAGCATTGTATGAACTTCAAGAACGAATGATTAAAAATGAGGTTGTACATGAGAAATATCTAGAAAACATTCAAGTTACTCAACAATCTTTAAATGTTATGAGAGAATTCTCGAAGCAAGAGATAGAAATGTTAACGACTAAACAAAATCAAGAAAATAAAAATCATGAATTAAAAAACAAGTTTTCTTTAACATATAAAAAAAAAGAAAAAAAAAACCACAGTTAAAAAGAAAATCAAATCAAAAGGACAAATTAAAAGAAAAAGGAGGATAAAAAAGGAAAAAAAATGGTAAACGAAAAATCAGAATGAGCCAATATAGAACTAGATACAGGTGTGAAATAGAAATTACAGCTCTTAAAGAATCAAATGAATTTCTTAAAACTAAGCCTTCAAACGTGGAAAAAGCAGTTTATGAACTTCAAGAACAAATGATTAAAAATGGGGTTGTACATGAGAAATATCTAGAAAACATTCAAGTTACTCAACAATCTTTCAATGTCGTGAGAGATTTAACGAAGCAAGAGCTAGAAATGTTAACAATTAATCAAAATCATGAATAAAGAATAAAGGTTTCTTTATTGACATAAAAAAAAATAAAAATTAAAATTAAAAAAAAAACAAAAAGAAACCAAAGTTAAAAAGAAAATTAAATCAAAAAGACAAATTTGAACAAAAAGGAGGAATAAAAAGTAAAAAGAGGTTAACGTAAAATCAGAATGAGCCAATATAGAACTAGATACAGGTGTGAAAAAGCATTTTATGAACTTCAAGAACGAATGATTAAAAATGAGGTTGTACATGAGAAATATCTAGAAAACATTCAAGTTACTCAACAATCTTTAAATGTTATGAGAGAATTCTCGAAGCAAGAGCTAGAAATGTTAACGACTAAACAAAATCAAGAAAATAAAAATCATGAATTAAAAAACAAGTTTTCTTTAACATATAAAAAAAAAGAAAAAAAAACCACAGTTAAAAAGAAAATCAAATCAAAAGGACAAATTAAAAGAAAAAGGAGGATAAAAAAGGAAAAAAAATGGTAAACGAAAAATCAGAATGGGCCAATACAGAACTAGATACAGGTGTGAAATAGAAATCACAGCTCTTAAAGAATCAAGTGAATTTCTTAAAACTAAGCCTTCAAACGTGGAAGAAGCAGTTTATGAACTTCAAGAACAAATGATTAAAAATGGGGTTGTACATGAGAAATATCTAGAAAACATTCAAGTTACTCAACAATCTTTCAATGTCGTGAGAGATTTAACGAAGCAAGAGCTAGAAATGTTAACAATTAATCAAAATCATGAATAAATAATAAAGTTTTCTTTATTAACATAAAAAAAATAAAAATTAAAATTAAAAAAAAAAAACAAAAAGAAACCAAAGTTAAAAAGAAAATTAAATCAAAAAGACAAATTTAAACAAAAAGGAGGAATAAAAAGTAAAAAGGAGTTAACGTAAAATCAGAATGAGCCAATATAGAACTAGATACAGGTGTGAAAAAGCATTGTATGAACTTCAAGAACGAATGATTAAAAATGGGGTTGTACATGAGAAATATCTAGAAAACATTCAAGTTACTCAACAATCTTTAAATGTTATGAGAGATTTATCGAAGCAAGAGCTAGAAATGTTAACGACTAAACAAAATCAAGAAAATAAAAATCATGAATTAAAAAACAAGTTTTCTTTAACATATAAAAAAAAGAAAAAAAAACCACAGTTAAAAAGAAAATCAAATCAAAAGGACAAATTAAAAGAAAAAGGAGGATAAAAAAGGAAAAAAAATGGTAAACGAAAAATCAGAATGAGCCAATATAGAACTAGATACAGGTGTGAAATAGAAATCACAGCTCTTAAAGAATCAAGTGACTTTCTTAAAACTAAGCCTTCAAACGTGGAAAAAGCAGTTTATGAACTTCAAGAACAAATGATTAAAAATGGGGTTGTACATGAGAAATATCTTGAAAACATTCAAGTTACTCAACAATCTTTAAATGTTATGAGAGAATTCTCGAAGCAAGAGCTAGAAATGTTAACGACTAAACAAAATCAAGAAAATAAAAATCATGAAATAAACAACAAGTTTTCTTTAACATATAAAAAAAAAGAAAAAAAAACCACAGTTAAAAAGAAAATCAAATCAAAAGGACAAATTAAAAGAAAAAGGAGGATAAAAAAGGACAAAAAAAATGGTAAACGAAAAATCAGAATGAGCCAATACAGAACTAGATACAGGTGTGAAATAGAAATCACAGCTCTTAAAGAATCAAGTGAATTTCTTAAAACTAAGCCTTCAAACGTGGAAAAAGCAGTTTATGAACTTCAAGAACAAATGATTAAAAATGGGGTTGTACATGAGAAATATCTAGAAAACATTCAAGTTACTCAACAATCTTTCAATGTCGTGAGAGATTTAACGAAGCAAGAGCTAGAAATGTTAACAATTAATCAAAATCATGAATAAATAATAAAGTTTTCTTTATTGACATAAAAAAAATAAAAATTAAAATTAAAAAAAAAACAAAAAGAAACCAAAGTTAAAAAGAAAATTAAATCAAAAAGACAAATTTGAACAAAAAGGAGGAAAAAAAAGTAAAAAGAGGTTAACGTAAAATCAGAATGAGCCAATATAGAACTAGATACAGGTGTGAAAAAGCATTTTATGAACTTCAAGAACGAATGATTAAAAATGAGGTTGTACATGAGAAATATCTAGAAAACATTCAAGTTACTCAACAATCTTTAAATGTTATGAGAGAATTCTCGAAGCAAGAGCTAGAAATGTTAACGACTAAACAAAATCAAGAAAATAAAAATCACGAATTAAAAAACAAGTTTTCTTTAACATATAAAAAAAAAGAAAAAAAAAACCACAGTTAAAAAGAAAATCAAATCAAAAGGACAAATTAAAAGAAAAAGGAGGATAAAAAAGGAAAAAAAATGGTAAACGAAAAATCAGAATGAGCCAATATAGAACTAGATACAGGTGTGAAATAGAAATTACAGCTCTTAAAGAATCAAGTGAATTTCTTAAAACTAAGCCTTCAAACGTGGAAAAAGCAGTTTATGAACTTCAAGAACAAATGATTAAAAATGGGGTTGTACATGAGAAATATCTAGAAAACATTCAAGTTACTCAACAATCTTTCAATGTCGTGAGAGATTTAACGAAGCAAGAGCTAGAAATGTTAACAATTAATCAAAATCATGAATAAAGAATAAAGTTTTCTTTATTGACATAAAAAAAATAAAAATTAAAATTAAAAAAAAAACAAAAAGAAACCAAAGTTAAAAAGAAAATTAAATCAAAAAGACAAATTTGAACAAAAAGGAGGAATAAAAAGTAAAAAGAGGTTAACGTAAAATTAGAATGAGCCAATATAGAACTAGATACAGGTGTGAAAAAGCATTTTATGAACTTCAAGAACGAATGATTAAAAATGGGGTTGTACATGAGAAATATCTAGAAAACATTCAAGTTACTCAACAATCTTTAAATGTTATGAGAGAATTCTCGAAGCAAGAGCTAGAAATGTTAACGACTAAACAAAATCAAGAAAATAAAAATCATGAATTAAAAAACAAGTTTTCTTTAACATATAAAAAAAAAGAAAAAAAAAACCACAGTTAAAAAGAAAATCAAATCAAAAGGACAAATTAAAAGAAAAAGGAGGATAAAAAAGGAAAAAAAATGGTAAATGAAAAATCAGAATGAGCCAATACAGAACTAGATACAGGTGTGAAATAGAAATCACAGCTCTTAAAGAATCAAGTGAATTTCTTAAAACTAAGCCTTCAAACGTGGAAAAAGCAGTTTATGAACTTCAAGAACAAATGATTAAAAATGGGGTTGTACATGAGAAATATCTAGAAAACATTCAAGTTACTCAACAATCTTTCAATGTCGTGAGAGATTTAACGAAGAAAGAGCTAGAAATGTTAACAATTAATCAAAATCATGAATAAATAATAAAGTTTTCTTTATTAACATAAAAAAAATAAAAATTAAAATTAAAACAAAAAAACAAAAAGAAACCAAAGTTAACAAGAAAATTAAATCAAAAAGACAAATTTAAACAAAAAGGAGGAATAAAAAGTAAAAAGGAGTTAACGTAAAATCAGAATGAGCCAATATAGAACTAGATACAGGTGTGAAAAAGCATTGTATGAACTTCAAGAACGAATGATTAAAAATGGGGTTGTACATGAGAAATATCTAGAAAACATTCAAGTTACTCAACAATCTTTAAATGTTATGAGAGATTTATCGAAGCAAGAGCTAGAAATGTTAACGACTAAACAAAATCAAGAAAATAAAAATCATGAATTAAAAAACAAGTTTTCTTTAACATATAAAAAAAAAGAAAAAAAAACCACAGTTAAAAAGAAAATCAAATCAAAAGGACAAATTAAAAGAAAAAGGAGGATAAAAAAGGAAAAAAAATGGTAAACGAAAAATCAGAATGAGCCAATATAGAACTAGATACAGGTGTGAAATAGAAATTACAGCTCTTAAAGAATCAAGTGACTTTCTTAAAACTAAGCCTTCAAACGTGGAAAAAGCAGTTTATGAACTTCAAGAACAAATGATTAAAAATGGGGTTGTACATGAGAAATATCTTGAAAACATTCAAGTTACTCAACAATCTTTAAATGTTATGAGCGAATTCTCGAAGCAAGAGCTAGAAATGTTAACGACTAAACAAAATCAAGAAAATAAAATTCATGAATTAAACAACAAGTTTTCTTTAACATATAAAAAAAAAGAAAAAAAAACCACAGTTAAAAAGAAAATCAAATCAAAAGGACAAATTAAAAGAAAAAGGAGGATAAAAAAGGAAAAAAAAATGGTAAACGAAAAATCAGAATGAGCCAATACAGAACTAGATACAGGTGTGAAATAGAAATCACAGCTCTTAAAGAATCAAGTGAATTTCTTAAAACTAAGCCTTCAAACGTGGAAAAAGCAGTTTATGAACTTCAAGAACAAATGATTAAAAATGGGGTTGTACATGAGAAATATCTAGAAAACATTCAAGTTACTCAACAATCTTTCAATGTCGTGAGAGATTTAACGAAGCAAGAGCTAGAAATGTTAACAATTAATCAAAATCATGAATAAATAATAAAGTTTTCTTTATTGACATAAAAACAATAAAAATTAAAATTAAAAAAAAAAACAAAAAGAAACCAAAGTTAAAAAGAAAATTAAATCAAAAAGACAAATTTGAACAAAAAGGAGGAATAAAAAGTAAAAAGAGGTTAACGGTAAATCAGAATGAGCCAATATAGAACTAGATACAGGTGTGAAAAAGCATTTTATGAACTTCAAGAACGAATGATTAAAAATGGGGTTGTACATGAGAAATATCTAGAAAACATTCAAGTTACTCAACAATCTTTAAATGTTATGAGAGAATTCTCGAAGCAAGAGCTAGAAATGTTAACGACTAAACAAAATCAAGAAAATAAAAATCATGAATTAAAAAACAAGTTTTCTTTAACATATAAAAAAAAAGAAAAAAAAACCACAGTTAAAAAGAAAATCAAATCAAAAGGACAAATTAAAAGAAAAAGGAGGATAAAAAAGGAAAAAAAATGGTAAACGAAAAATCAGAATGGGCCAATACAGAACTAGATACAGGTGTGAAATAGAAATCACAGCTCTTAAAGAATCAAGTGAATTTCTTAAAACTAAGCCTTCAAACGTGGAAAAAGCAGTTTATGAACTTCAAGAACAAATGATTAAAAATGGGGTTGTACATGAGAAATATCTAGAAAACATTCAAGTTACTCAACAATCTTTCAATGTCGTGAGAGATTTAACGAAGCAAGAGCTAGAAATGTTAACAATTAATCAAAATCATGAATAAAGAATAAAGTTTTCTTTATTAACATAAAAAAAATAAAAATTAAAATTAAAAAAAAAAAACAAAAAGAAACCAAAGTTAAAAAGAAAATTAAATCAAAAAGACAAATTTAAACAAAAAGGAGGAATAAAAAGTAAAAAGAGGTTAACGTAAAATCAGAATGAGCCAATATAGAACTAGATACAGGTGTGAAAAAGCATTGTATGAACTTCAAGAACGAATGATTAAAAATGGGGTTGTACATGAGAAATATCTAGAAAACATTCAAGTTACTCAACAATCTTTAAATGTTATGAGAGATTTATCGAAGCAAGAGCTAGAAATGTTAACGACTAAACAAAATCAAGAAAATAAAAATCATGAATTAAAAAACAAGTTTTCTTTAACATATAAAAAAAAAAAGAAAAAAAAACCAAAGTTAAAAAGAAAATCAAATCAAAAGGACAAATTAAAAAAAAAAGGAGGATAAAAAAGGAAAAAAAATGGTAAACGAAAAATCAAAATTAGCCAATATAGAACTAGATACGGGTGTGAAATAGAAATCACAGCTCTTAAAGAATCAAGTGAATTTCTTAAAACTAAGCCATCAAACGTGGAAAAAGCAGTTTATGAACTTCAAGAACAAATGATTAAAAATGGGTTTTAATGGGAAATATCTTGAAAACATTTAAGTAACTCAACAATCTTTAAATGACATGAGAGATTTATCGAAGCAAGAGCTAGAAATGTTCACAACTAATCAAAATCAAGAAAATCAAAATTATGAATAAAGAATAAAAATTTGTTTATTTACATATAAAAAAAAAAAAACCCAAGTTAAAAAGAAAATCAAATCAAAAGGATAAATTAAAAGAAAAAGGAGAATTAAAAAGAAAAAGGGGGTTAACGAAAAATCAGAATGAGCCAATATAGAACAAGATACAGGTGTGAAATAGAAATCACAGCTCTTAAAGAATCAAGTGAATTTCTTAAAACTAAGCCTTCAAACGTGGAAAAAGCAGTTTATGAACTTCAAGAACAAATGATTAAAAATGGGGTTGTACATGAGAAATATCTAGAAAACATTCAAGTTACTCAACAATCTTTCAATGTCGTAAGAGATTTAACGAAGCAAGAGCTAGAAATGTTAACAATTAATCAAAATCACGAATAAAGAATAAAGTTTTCTTTATTAACATAAAAAAAATAAAAATTAATATTAAAAAAAAAAAAACAAAAAGAAACCAAAGTTAAAAAGAAAATTAAATCAAAAAGACAAATTTGAACAAAAAGGAGGAATAAAAAGTAAAAAGGAGTTAACGTAAAATCAGAATGAGCCAATATAGAACTAGATACAGGTGTGAAAAAGCATTGTATGAACTTCAAGAACGAATGATTAAAAATGGGGTTGTACATGAGAAATATCTAGAAAACATTCAAGTTACTCAACAATCTTTAAATGTTATGAGAGATTTATCGAAGCAAGAGCTAGAAATGTTAACGACTAAACAAAATCAAGAAAATAAAAATCATGAATTAAAAAACAAGTTTTCTTTAACATATAAAAATAAAAGAAAAAAACCAAAGTTAGAAAGAAAATCAAATCAAAAGGACAAATTAAAAGAAAAAGGAGGATAAAAAAGGAAAAAAAATGGTAAACGAAAAATCAAAATTAGCCAATATAGAACTAGATACAGGTGTGAAATAGAAATCACAGCTCTTAAAGAATCAAGTGAATTTCTTAAAACTAAGCCTTCAAACGTGGAAAAAGCAGTTTATGAACTTCAAGAACAAATGATTAAAAATGGGGTTGTACATGAGAAATATCTAGAAAACATTCAAGTTACTCAACAATCTTTCAATGTCGTGAGAGATTTAACGAAGCAAGAGCTAGAAATGTTAACGACTAAACAAAATCAAGAAAATAAAAATCATGAATTAAAAAACAAGTTTTCTTTAACATATAAAAAAAAAAAGAAAAAAAAACCAAAGTTAAAAAGAAAATCAAATCAAAAGGACAAATTAAAAGAAAAAGGAGGATAAAAAAGGAAAAAAAATGGTAAACGAAAAATCAAAATTAGCCAATATAGAACTAGATACAGGTGTGAAATAGAAATCACAGCTCTTAAAGAATCAAGTGAATTTCTTAAAACTAAGCCTTCAAACGTGGAAAAAGCAGTTTATGAACTTCAAGAACAAATGATTAAAAATGGGGTTGTACATGAGAAATATCTAGAAAACATTCAAGTTACTCAACAATCTTTCAATGTCGTGAGAGATTTAACGAAGCAAGAGCTAGAAATGTTAACAATTAATCAAAATCATGAATAAATAATAAAGTTTTCTTTATTAACATAAAAATAAAAAATAAAAATTTAAAAAAAACAAAAACCGAAGTTTAAAAGAAACTCAAATCAAAAGGACAAATTAAAACAAAAAGGAGAATTTAAAAGGAGAAAGAGGGTTAAAGAAAAATCAGAATGAGCCAATATAGAACTAGATACAGGTGTGAAATAGAAATTAGAGCTCTTAAAGAATCAAGTGAATTTCTTAAAACTATGCTCTCAAACGTGGAAAAAGCAGTTTTTGAACTTCAAGAACGAATGATTACAAATGAGGTTGTACATGAGGAATATCTAGAAAACATTCAAGTTACTCAACAATCTTTCAATGTCATGAGAGATTTATCGAAGCAAGAGCTAGAAATGTTAACGAATAATCAAAATCAAGAAAATCAAGATCATGAAGAAAAAAACAGTTTTCTATAACATATAACAAAAAAGAAAAAAAAACCAAAGTTAAAAAGAAAATCAAATCAAAAGGATAAATTAAAAGAAAAAGGAGAATTAAAAAGAAAAATGGGGTTAACGAAAAATCAGAATGAGCCAATATAGAACAAGATACAGGTGTGAAATAGAAATCACAGCTCTTAAAGAATCAAATTAATTTCTTAAAACTAAGCCTTCAAACGTGGAAAAAGCAGTTTATGAACTTCAAGAACAAATGATTAAAAATGGGATTGTACATGGGAAATATCTAGAAAACATTCAAGTTTTTCAACAATCGTTCAATGTCATGAGAGACTTATCGAAGCAAGAGCTAGAAATGTTAACAATTAATCAAAATCATGAATAAATAATAAAGTTTTCTTTATTAACATAAAAATAAAAAATAAAAATTTAAAAAAAACAAAAACCGAAGTTTAAAAGAAACTCAAATCAAAAGGACAAATTAAAACAAAAAGGAGAATTTAAAAGGAGAAAGAGGGTTAAAGAAAAATCAGAATGAGCCAATATAGAACTAGATACAGGTGTGAAATAGAAATTAGAGCTCTTAAAGAATCAAGTGAATTTCTTAAAACTATGCTCTCAAACGTGGAAAAAGCAGTTTTTGAACTTCAAGAACGAATGATTACAAATGAGGTTGTACATGAGGAATATCTAGAAAACATTCAAGTTACTCAACAATCTTTCAATGTCATGAGAGATTTATCGAAGCAAGAGCTAGAAATGTTAACGAATAATCAAAATCAAGAAAATCAAGATCATGAAGAAAAAAACAGTTTTCTATAACATATAACAAAAAAGAAAAAAAAAACCAAAGTTAAAAAGAAAATCAAATCAAAAGGATAAATTAAAAGAAAAAGGAGAATTAAAAAGAAAAATGGGGTTAACGAAAAATCAGAATGAGCCAATATAGAACAAGATACAGGTGTGAAATAGAAATCACAGCTCTTAAAGAATCAAATTAATTTCTTAAAACTAAGCCTTCAAACGTGGAAAAAGCAGTTTATGAACTTCAAGAACAAATGATTAAAAATGGGATTGTACATGGGAAATATCTAGAAAACATTCAAGTTTTTCAACAATCGTTCAATGTCATGAGAGACTTATCGAAGCAAGAGCTAGAAATGTTAACAATTAATCAAAATCATGAATAAATAATAAAGTTTTCTTTATTAACATAAAAATAAAAAATAAAAATTTAAAAAAAACAAAAACCGAAGTTTAAAAGAAACTCAAATCAAAAGGACAAATTAAAACAAAAAGGAGAATTTAAGAGGAAAAAGAGGATTAACGAAAAATTAGAATTAGCCAATATAGAACTAGATACAGGTGTGAAATAGAAATTAGAGCTCTTAAAGAATCAAGTGAATTTCTTAAAACTATGCTCTCAAACGTGGAAAAAGCAGTTTATGAACTTCAAGAACGAATGATTACAAATGAGGTTGTACATGAGGAATATCTAGAAAACATTCAAGTTACTCAACAATCTTTCAATGTCATGAGAGATTTATCGAAGCAAGAGCTAGAAATGTTAACGAATAATCAAAATCAAGAAAATCAAGATCATGAAGAAAAAAACAGTTTTCTATAACATATAACAAAAAAGAAAAAAAAACCAAAGTTAAAAAGAAAATCAAATCAAAAGGATAAATTAAAAGAAAAAGGAGAATTAAAAAGAAAAATGGGGTTAACGAAAAATCAGAATGAGCCAATATAGAACAAGATACAGGTGTGAAATAGAAATCACAGCTCTTAAAGAATCAAATTAATTTCTTAAAACTAAGCCTTCAAACGTGGAAAAAGCAGTTTATGAACTTCAAGAAAAAATGATTAAAAATGGGATTGTACATGGGAAATATCTAGAAGACATTCAAGTTTTTCAACAATCGTTCAATGTCATGAGAGACTTATCGAAGCAAGAGCTAGAAATGTTAACAATTATTCAAAATCATGAATAAAGAATAAAGTTTTCTTTATTAACATAAAAATAAAAAATAAAAATTAAAAAAAAACAAAAACCGAAGTTTAAAAGAAACTCAAATCAAAAGGACAAATTAAAACAAAAAGGAGAATTTAAAAGGAAAAAGAGGATTAACGAAAAATTAGAATTAGCCAATATAGAACTAGATACAGGTGTGAAATAGAAATTAGAGCTCTTAAAGAATCAAGTGAATTTCTTAAAACTAAGCCTTCAAACGTGGAAAAAGCAGTTTATGAACTTCAAGAACAAATGATTAAAAATGGGATTGTACATGGGAAATATCTAGAAAACAATCAAGTTACTCAACAATCTTTCAATGTCGTGAGAGATTTAACGAAGCAAGAGCTAGAAATGTTAACAATTAATCAAAATCATGAATAAATAATAAAGTTTTCTTTATTAACATAAAAAAAATAAAAATTAAAATTAAAAAAAAAAAACAAAAAGAAACCAAAGTTAAAAAGAAAATTAAATCAAAAAGACAAATTTAAACAAAAAGGAGGAATAAAAAGTAAAAAGGAGTTAACGTAAAATCAGAATGAGCCAATATAGAACTAGATACAGGTGTGAAAAAGCATTGTATGAACTTCAAGAACGAATGATTAAAAATGGGGTTGTACATGAGAAATATCTAGAAAACATTCAAGTTACTCAACAATCTTTAAATGTTATGAGAGAATTCTCGAAGCAAGAGCTAGAAATGTTAACGACTAAACAAAATCAAGAAAATAAAAATCATGAATTAAAAAACAAGTTTTCTTTAACATATAAAAAAAAAGAAAAAAAAACCACAGTTAAAAAGAAAATCAAATCAAAAGGACAAATTAAAAGAAAAAGGAGGATAAAAAAGGAAAAAAAATGGTAAACGAAAAATCAGAATGAGCCAATACAGAACTAGATACAGGTGTGAAATAGAAATCACAGCTCTTAAAGAATCAAGTGAATATCTTAAAACTAAGCCTTCAAACGTGGAAAAAGCAGTTTATGAACTTCAAGAACAAATGATTAAAAATGGGGTTGTACATGAGAAATATCTAGAAAACATTCAAGTTACTCAACAATCTTTCAATGTCATGAGAGATTTAACGAAGCAAGAGCTAGAAATGTTAACAATTAATCAAAATCATGAATAAATAATAAAGTTTTCTTTATTAACATAAAAAAAATAAAAATTAAAATTAAAAAAAAAAAACAAAAAGAAACCAAAGTTAAAAAGAAAATTAAATCAAAAAGACAAATTTAAACAAAAAGGAGGAATAAAAAGTAAAAAGGAGTTAACGTAAAATCAGAATGAGCCAATATAGAACTAGATACAGGTGTGAAAAAGCATTGTATGAACTTCAAGAACGAATGATTAAAAATGTGGTTGTACATGAGAAATATCTAGAAAACATTCAAGTTACTCAACAATCTTTAAATGTTATGAGAGATTTATCGAAGCAAGAGCTAGAAATGTTAACGACTAAACAAAATCAAGAAAATAAAAATCATGAATTAAAAAACAAGTTTTCTTTAACATATAAAAAAAAAGAAAAAAAAACCACAGTTAAAAAGAAAATCAAATCAAAAGGACAAATTAAAAGAAAAAGGAGGATAAAAAAGGAAAAAAAATGGTAAACGAAAAATCAGAATGAGCCAATATAGAACTAGATACAGGTGTGAAATAGAAATCACAGCTCTTAAAGAATCAAGTGACTTTCTTAAAACTAAGCCTTCAAACGTGGAAAAAGCAGTTTATGAACTTCAAGAACAAATGATTAAAAATGGGGTTGTACATGAGAAATATCTTGAAAACATTCAAGTTACTCAACAATCTTTAAATGTTATGAGAGAATTCTCGAAGCAAGAGCTAGAAATGTTAACGACTAAACAAAATCAAGAAAATAAAAATCATGAAATAAACAACAAGTTTTCTTTAACATATAAAAAAAAAGAAAAAAAAACCACAGTTAAAAAGAAAATCAAATCAAAAGGACAAATTAAAAGAAAAAGGAGGATAAAAAAGGAAAAAAAATGGTAAACGAAAAATCAGAATGAGCCAATACAGAACTAGATACAGGTGTGAAATAGAAATCACAGCTCTTAAAGAATCAAGTGAATTTCTTAAAACTAAGCCTTCAAACGTGGAAAAAGCAGTTTATGAACTTCAAGAACAAATGATTAAAAATGGGGTTGTACATGAGAAATATCTAGAAAACATTCAAGTTACTCAACAATCTTTCAATGTCGTGAGAGATTTAACGAAGCAAGAGCTAGAAATGTTAACAATTAATCAAAATCATGAATAAATAATAAAGTTTTCTTTATTGACATAAAAAAAATAAAAATTAAAATTAAAAAAAAAACAAAAAGAAACCAAAGTTAAAAAGAAAATTAAATCAAAAAGACAAATTTGAACAAAAAGGAGGAAAAAAAAGTAAAAAGAGGTTAACGTAAAATCAGAATGAGCCAATATAGAACTAGATACAGGTGTGAAAAAGCATTTTATGAACTTCAAGAACGAATGATTAAAAATGAGGTTGTACATGAGAAATATCTAGAAAACATTCAAGTTACTCAACAATCTTTAAATTTTATGAGAGAATTCTCGAAGCAAGAGCTAGAAATGTTAACGACTAAACAAAATCAAGAAAATAAAAATCATGAATTAAAAAACAAGTTTTCTTTAACATATAAAAAAAAAGAAAAAAAAAACACAGTTAAAAAGAAAATCAAATCAAAAGGACAAATTAAAAGAAAAAGGAGGATAAAAAAGGAAAAAAAATGGTAAACGAAAAATCAGAATGAGCCAATACAGAACTAGATACAGGTGTGAAATAGAAATCACAGCTCTTAAAGAATCAAGTGAATATCTTAAAACTAAGCCTTCAAACGTGGAAAAAGCAGTTTATGAACTTCAAGAACAAATGATTAAAAATGGGGTTGTACATGAGAAATATCTAGAAAACATTCAAGTTACTCAACAATCTTTCAATGTCGTGAGAGATTTAACGAAGCAAGAGCTAGAAATGTTAACAATTAATCAAAATCATGAATAAATAATAAAGTTTTCTTTATTAACATAAAAAAAATAAAAATTAAAATTAAAAAAAAAAAACAAAAAGAAACCAAAGTTAAAAAGAAAATTAAATCAAAAAGACAAATTTAAACAAAAAGGAGGAATAAAAAGTAAAAAGGAGTTAACGTAAAATCAGAATGAGCCAATATAGAACTAGATACAGGTGTGAAAAAGCATTGTATGAACTTCAAGAACGAATGATTAAAAATGGGGTTGTACATGAGAAATATCTAGAAAACATTCAAGTTACTCAACAATCTTTAAATGTTATGAGAGATTTATCGAAGCAAGAGCTAGAAATGTTAACGACTAAACAAAATCAAGAAAATAAAAATCATGAATTAAAAAACAAGTTTTCTTTAACATATAAAAAAAAAAGAAAAAAAAAACACAGTTAAAAAGAAAATCAAATCAAAAGGACAAATTAAAAGAAAAAGGAGGATAAAAAAGGAAAAAAAATGGTAAACGAAAAATCAGAATGAGCCAATATAGAACTAGATACAGGTGTGAAATAGAAATCACAGCTCTTAAAGAATCAAGTGACTTTCTTAAAACTAAGCCTTCAAACGTGGAAAAAGCAGTTTATGAACTTCAAGAACAAATGATTAAAAATGGGGTTGTACATGAGAAATATCTTGAAAACATTCAAGTTATTCAACAATCTTTAAATGTTATGAGAGAATTCTCGAAGCAAGAGCTACAAATGTTAACGACTAAACAAAATCAAGAAAATAAAAATCATGAAATAAACAACAAGTTTTCTTTAACATATAAAAAAAAAGAAAAAAAAACCACAGTTAAAAAGAAAATCAAATCAAAAGGACAAATTAAAAGAAAAAGGAGGATAAAAAAGGAAAAAAAAATGGTAAACGAAAAATCAGAATGTGCCAATACAGAACTAGATACAAGTGTGAAATAGAAATCACAGCTCTTAAAGAATCAAGTGAATTTCTTAAAACTAAGCCTTCAAACGTGGAAAAAGCAGTTTATGAACTTCAAGAACAAATGATTAAAAATGGGGTTGTACATGAGAAATATCTAGAAAACATTCAAGTTACTCAACAATCTTTCAATGTCGTGAGAGATTTAACGAAGCAAGAGCTAGAAATGTTAACAATTAATCAAAATCATGAATAAATAATAAAGTTTTCTTTATTGACATAAAAAAAATAAAAATTAAAATTAAAAAAAAAACAAAAAGAAACCAAAGTTAAAAAGAAAATTAAATCAAAAAGACAAATTTGAACAAAAAGGAGGAAAAAAAAGTAAAAAGAGGTTAACGTAAAATCAGAATGAGCCAATATAGAACTAGATACAGGTGTGAAAAAGCATTTTATGAACTTCAAGAACGAATGATTAAAAATGAGGTTGTACATGAGAAATATCTAGAAAACATTCAAGTTACTCAACAATCTTTAAATGTTATGAGAGAATTCTCGAAGCAAGAGCTAGAAATGTTAACGACTAAACAAAATCAAGAAAATAAAAATCACGAATTAAAAAACAAGTTTTCTTTAACATATAAAAAAAAAGAAAAAAAAACCACAGTTAAAAAGAAAATCAAATCAAAAGGACAAATTAAAAGAAAAAGGAGGATAAAAAAGGAAAAAAAATGGTAAACGAAAAATCAGAATGAGCCAATATAGAACTAGATACAGGTGTGAAATAGAAATTACAGCTCTTAAAGAATCAAGTGAATTTCTTAAAACTAAGCCTTCAAACGTGGAAAAAGCAGTTTATGAACTTCAAGAACAAATGATTAAAAATGGGGTTGTACATGAGAAATATCTAGAAAACATTCAAGTTACTCAACAATCTTTCAATGTCGTGAGAGATTTAACGAAGCAAGAGCTAGAAATGTTAACAATTAATCAAAATCATGAATAAAGAATAAAGTTTTCTTTATTGACATAAAAAAAATAAAAATTAAAATTAAAAAAAAAACAAAAAGAAACCAAAGTTAAAAAGAAAATTAAATCAAAAAGACAAATTTGAACAAAAAGGAGGAATAAAAAGTAAAAAGAGGTTAACGTAAAATCAGAATGAGCCAATATAGAACTAGATACAGGTGTGAAAAAGCATTTTATGAACTTCAAGAACGAATGATTAAAAATGAGGTTGTACATGAGAAATATCTAGAAAACATTCAAGTTACTCAACAATCTTTAAATGTTATGAGAGAATTCTCGAAGCAAGAGCTAGAAATGTTAACGACTAAACAAAATCAAGAAAATAAAAATCATGAATTAAAAAACAAGTTTTCTTTAACATATAAAAAAAAAAAAAAAAAAACCACAGTTAAAAAGAAAATCAAATCAAAAGGACAAATTAAAAGAAAAAGGAGAATTAAAAAGAAAAATGGGGTTAACGAAAAATCAGAATGAGCCAATATAGAACAAGATACAGGTGTGAAATAGAAATCACAGCTCTTAAAGAATCAAATTAATTTCTTAAAACTAAGCCTTCAAACGTGGAAAAAGCAGTTTATGAACTTCAAGAACAAATGATTAAAAATGGGATTGTACATGGGAAATATCTAGAAAACATTCAAGTTTTTCAACAATCGTTCAATGTCATGAGAGACTTATCGAAGCAAGAGCTAGAAATGTTAACAATTAATCAAAATCATGAATAAATAATAAAGTTTTCTTTATTAACATAAAAATAAAAAATAAAAATTTAAAAAAAACAAAAACCGAAGTTTAAAAGAAACTCAAATCAAAAGGACAAATTAAAACAAAAAGGAGAATTTAAAAGGAAAAAGAGGATTAACGAAAAATTAGAATTAGCCAATATAGAACTAGATACAGGTGTGAAATAGAAATTAGAGCTCTTAAAGAATCAAGTGAATTTCTTAAAACTATGCTCTCAAACGTGGAAAAAGCAGTTTATGAACTTCAAGAACGAATGATTACAAATGAGGTTGTACATGAGAAATATCTAGAAAACATTCAAGTTACTCAACAATCTTTCAATGTCATGAGAGATTTATCGAAGCAAGAGCTAGAAATGTTAACGAATAATCAAAATCAAGAAAATCAAGATCATGAAGAAAAAAACAAGTTTTCTTTAACAATAAAAAAAAAGAAAAAAAAACCACAGTTAAAAAGAAAATCAAATCAAAAGGACAAATTAAAAGAAAAAGGAGGATAAAAAAGGAAAAAAAATGGTAAACGAAAAATCAGAATGAGCCAATACAGAACTAGATACAGGTGTGAAATAGAAATCACAGCTCTTAAAGAATCAAGTGAATATCTTAAAACTAAGCCTTCAAACGTGGAAAAAGCAGTTTATGAACTTCAAGAACAAATGATTAAAAATGGGGTTGTACATGAGAAATATCTAGAAAACATTCAAGTTACTCAACAATCTTTCAATGTCGTGAGAGATTTAACGAAGCAAGAGCTAGAAATGTTAACAATTAATCAAAATCATGAATAAATAATAAAGTTTTCTTTATTAACATAAAAAAAATAAAAATTAAAATTAAAAAAAAAAAACAAAAAGAAACCAAAGTTAAAAAGAAAATTAAATCAAAAAGACAAATTTAAACAAAAAGGAGGAATAAAAAGTAAAAAGGAGTTAACGTAAAATCAGAATGAGCCAATATAGAACTAGATACAGGTGTGAAAAAGCATTGTATGAACTTCAAGAACGAATGATTAAAAATGGGGTTGTACATGAGAAATATCTAGAAAACATTCAAGTTACTCAACAATCTTTAAATGTTATGAGAGATTTATCGAAGCAAGAGCTAGAAATGTTAACGACTAAACAAAATCAAGAAAATAAAAATCATGAATTAAAAAACAAGTTTTCTTTAACATATAAAAAAAAAGAAAAAAAACCACAGTTAAAAAGAAAATCAAATCAAAAGGACAAATTAAAAGAAAAAGGAGGATAAAAAAGGAAAAAAAATGGTAAACGAAAAATCAGAATGAGCCAATATAGAACTAGATACAGGTGTGAAATAGAAATCACAGCTCTTAAAGAATCAAGTGACTTTCTTAAAACTAAGCCTTCAAACGTGGAAAAAGCAGTTTATGAACTTCAAGAACAAATGATTAAAAATGGGGTTGTACATGAGAAATATCTTGAAAACATTCAAGTTACTCAACAATCTTTAAATGTTATGAGAGAATTCTCGAAGCAAGAGCTAGAAATGTTAACGACTAAACAAAATCAAGAAAATAAAAATCATGAAATAAACAACAAGTTTTCTTTAACATATAAAAAAAAAGAAAAAAAAACCACAGTTAAAAAGAAAATCAAATCAAAAGGACAAATTAAAAGAAAAAGGAGGATAAAAAAGGAAAAAAAATGGTAAACGAAAAATCAGAATGAGCCAATACAGAACTAGATACAGGTGTGAAATAGAAATCACAGCTCTTAAAGAATCAAGTGAATATCTTAAAACTAAGCCTTCAAACGTGGAAAAAGCAGTTTATGAACTTCAAGAACAAATGATTAAAAATGGGGTTGTACATGAGAAATATCTAGAAAACATTCAAGTTACTCAACAATCTTTCAATGTCGTGAGAGATTTAACGAAGCAAGAGCTAGAAATGTTAACAATTAATCAAAATCATGAATAAATAATAAAGTTTTCTTTATTAACATAAAAAAAATAAAAATTAAAATTAAAAAAAAAAAACAAAAAGAAACCAAAGTTAAAAAGAAAATTAAATCAAAAAGACAAATTTAAACAAAAAGGAGGAATAAAAAGTAAAAAGGAGTTAACGTAAAATCAGAATGAGCCAATATAGAACTAGATACAGGTGTGAAAAAGCATTGTATGAACTTCAAGAACGAATGATTAAAAATGGGGTTGTACATGAGAAATATCTAGAAAACATTCAAGTTACTCAACAATCTTTAAATGTTATGAGAGAATTCTCGAAGCAAGAGCTAGAAATGTTAACGACTAAACAAAATCAAGAAAATAAAAATCATGAATTAAAAAACAAGTTTTCTTTAACATATAAAAAAAAAGAAAAAAAAACCACAGTTAAAAAGAAAATCAAATCAAAAGGACAAATTAAAAGAAAAAGGAGGATAAAAAAGGAAAAAAAATGGTAAACGAAAAATCAGAATGAGCCAATACAGAACTAGATACAGGTGTGAAATAGAAATCACAGCTCTTAAAGAATCAAGTGAATATCTTAAAACTAAGCCTTCAAACGTGGAAAAAGCAGTTTATGAACTTCAAGAACAAATGATTAAAAATGGGGTTGTACATGAGAAATATCTAGAAAACATTCAAGTTACTCAACAATCTTTCAATGTCGTGAGAGATTTAACGAAGCAAGAGCTAGAAATGTTAACAATTAATCAAAATCATGAATAAATAATAAAGTTTTCTTTATTAACATAAAAAAAATAAAAATTAAAATTAAAAAAAAAAAACAAAAAGAAACCAAAGTTAAAAAGAAAATTAAATCAAAAAGACAAATTTAAACAAAAAGGAGGAATAAAAAGTAAAAAGGAGTTAACGTAAAATCAGAATGAGCCAATATAGAACTAGATACAGGTGTGAAAAAGCATTGTATGAACTTCAAGAACGAATGATTAAAAATGGGGTTGTACATGAGAAATATCTAGAAAACATTCAAGTTACTCAACAATCTTTAAATGTTATGAGAGATTTATCGAAGCAAGAGCTAGAAATGTTAACGACTAAACAAAATCAAGAAAATAAAAATCATGAATTAAAAAACAAGTTTTCTTTAACATATAAAAAAAAAGAAAAAAAACCACAGTTAAAAAGAAAATCAAATCAAAAGGACAAATTAAA
This sequence comes from Anthrax anthrax, assembly GCA_963971155.1. Taxonomy (NCBI): domain Eukaryota; kingdom Metazoa; phylum Arthropoda; class Insecta; order Diptera; family Bombyliidae; genus Anthrax; species Anthrax anthrax. The sequence goes on along the minus strand of OZ020125.1, from coordinate 516,993 downwards.
AGAAAAAGGAGGATAAAAAAGGAAAAAAAATGGTAAACGAAAAATCAGAATGAGCCAATATAGAACTAGATACAGGTGTGAAATAGAAATCACAGCTCTTAAAGAATCAAGTGACTTTCTTAAAACTAAGCCTTCAAACGTGGAAAAAGCAGTTTATGAACTTCAAGAACAAATGATTAAAAATGGGGTTGTACATGAGAAATATCTTGAAAACATTCAAGTTACTCAACAATCTTTAAATGTTATGAGAGAATTCTCGAAGCAAGAGCTAGAAATGTTAACGACTAAACAAAATCAAGAAAATAAAAATCATGAAATAAACAACAAGTTTTCTTTAACATATAAAAAAAAAGAAAAAAAAACCACAGTTAAAAAGAAAATCAAATCAAAAGGACAAATTAAAAGAAAAAGGAGGATAAAAAAGGAAAAAAAAATGGTAAACGAAAAATCAGAATGAGCCAATACAGAACTAGATACAGGTGTGAAATAGAAATCACAGCTCTTAAAGAATCAAGTGAATTTCTTAAAACTAAGCCTTCAAACGTGGAAAAAGCAGTTTATGAACTTCAAGAACAAATGATTAAAAATGGGGTTGTACATGAGAAATATCTAGAAAACATTCAAGTTACTCAACAATCTTTCAATGTCGTGAGAGATTTAACGAAGCAAGAGCTAGAAATGTTAACAATTAATCAAAATCATGAATAAATAATAAAGTTTTCTTTATTGACATAAAAAAAATAAAAATTAAAATTAAAAAAAAAACAAAAAGAAACCAAAGTTAAAAAGAAAATTAAATCAAAAAGACAAATTTGAACAAAAAGGAGGAAAAAAAAGTAAAAAGAGGTTAACGTAAAATCAGAATGAGCCAATATAGAACTAGATACAGGTGTGAAAAAGCATTTTATGAACTTCAAGAACGAATGATTAAAAATGAGGTTGTACATGAGAAATATCTAGAAAACATTCAAGTTACTCAACAATCTTTAAATGTTATGAGAGAATTCTCGAAGCAAGAGCTAGAAATGTTAACGACTAAACAAAATCAAGAAAATAAAAATCATGAATTAAACAACAAGTTTTCTTTAACATATAAAAAAAAAGAAAAAAAAAACACAGTTAAAAAGAAAATCAAATCAAAAGGACAAATTAAAAGAAAAAGGAGGATAAAAAAGGAAAAAAAATGGTAAACGAAAAATCAGAATGAGCCAATACAGAACTAGATACAGGTGTGAAATAGAAATCACAGCTCTTAAAGAATCAAGTGAATATCTTAAAACTAAGCCTTCAAACGTGGAAAAAGCAGTTTATGAACTTCAAGAACAAATGATTAAAAATGGGGTTGTACATGAGAAATATCTAGAAAACATTCAAGTTACTCAACAATCTTTCAATGTCGTGAGAGATTTAACGAAGCAAGAGCTAGAAATGTTAACAATTAATCAAAATCATGAATAAATAATAAAGTTTTCTTTATTAACATAAAAAAAATAAAAATTAAAATTAAAAAAAAAAAACAAAAAGAAACCAAAGTTAAAAAGAAAATTAAATCAAAAAGACAAATTTAAACAAAAAGGAGGAATAAAAAGTAAAAAGGAGTTAACGTAAAATCAGAATGAGCCAATATAGAACTAGATACAGGTGTGAAAAAGCATTGTATGAACTTCAAGAACGAATGATTAAAAATGGGGTTGTACATGAGAAATATCTAGAAAACATTCAAGTTACTCAACAATCTTTAAATGTTATGAGAGATTTATCGAAGCAAGAGCTAGAAATGTTAACGACTAAACAAAATCAAGAAAATAAAAATCATGAATTAAAAAACAAGTTTTCTTTAACATATAAAAAAAAAGAAAAAAAAACCACAGTTAAAAAGAAAATCAAATCAAAAGGACAAATTTAAAGAAAAAGGAGGATAAAAAAGGAAAAAAAATGGTAAACGAAAAATCAGAATGAGCCAATATAGAACTAGATACAGGTGTGAAATAGAAATCACAGCTCTTAAAGAATCAAGTGACTTTCTTAAAACTAAGCCTTCAAACGTGGAAAAAGCAGTTTATGAACTTCAAGAACAAATGATTAAAAATGGGGTTGTACATGAGAAATATCTTGAAAACATTCAAGTTACTCAACAATCTTTAAATGTTATGAGAGAATTCTCGAAGCAAGAGCTAGAAATGTTAACGACTAAACAAAATCAAGAAAATAAAAATCATGAAATAAACAACAAGTTTTCTTTAACATATAAAAAAAAAGAAAAAAAAACCACAGTTAAAAAGAAAATCAAATCAAAAGGACAAATTAAAAGAAAAAGGAGGATAAAAAAGGAAAAAAAAATGGTAAACGAAAAATCAGAATGAGCCAATACAGAACTAGATACAGGTGTGAAATAGAAATCACAGCTCTTAAAGAATCAAGTGAATTTCTTAAAACTAAGCCTTCAAACGTGGAAAAAGCAGTTTATGAACTTCAAGAACAAATGATTAAAAATGGGGTTGTACATGAGAAATATCTAGAAAACATTCAAGTTACTCAACAATCTTTCAATGTCGTGAGAGATTTAACGAAGCAAGAGCTAGAAATGTTAACAATTAATCAAAATCATGAATAAATAATAAAGTTTTCTTTATTGACATAAAAAAAATAAAAATTAAAATTAAAAAAAAAAACAAAAAGAAACCAAAGTTAAAAAGAAAATTAAATCAAAAAGACAAATTTGAACAAAAAGGAGGAAAAAAAAGTAAAAAGAGGTTAACGTAAAATCAGAATGAGCCAATATAGAACTAGATACAGGTGTGAAAAAGCATTTTATGAACTTCAAGAACGAATGATTAAAAATGAGGTTGTACATGAGAAATATCTAGAAAACATTCAAGTTACTCAACAATCTTTAAATGTTATGAGAGAATTCTCGAAGCAAGAGCTAGAAATGTTAACGACTAAACAAAATCAAGAAAATAAAAATCACGAATTAAAAAACAAGTTTTCTTTAACATATAAAAAAAAAGAAAAAAAAAACCACAGTTAAAAAGAAAATCAAATCAAAAGGACAAATTAAAAGAAAAAGGAGGATAAAAATGGAAAAAAAATGGTAAACGAAAAATCAGAATGAGCCAATATAGAACTAGATACAGGTGTGAAATAGAAATTACAGCTCTTAAAGAATCAAGTGAATTTCTTAAAACTAAGCCTTCAAACGTGGAAAAAGCAGTTTATGAACTTCAAGAACAAATGATTAAAAATGGGGTTGTACATGAGAAATATCTAGAAAACATTCAAGTTACTCAACAATCTTTCAATGTCGTGAGAGATTTAACGAAGCAAGAGCTAGAAATGTTAACAATTAATCAAAATCATGAATAAAGAATAAAGTTTTCTTTATTGACATAAAAAAAATAAAAATTAAAATTAAAAAAAAAACAAAAAGAAACCAAAGTTAAAAAGAAAATTAAATCAAAAAGACAAATTTGAACAAAAAGGAGGAATAAAAAGTAAAAAAAAAGTTAACGTAAAATCAGAATGAGCCATTATAGAACTAGATACAGGTGTGAAAAAGCATTTTATGAACTTCAAGAACGAATGATTAAAAATGAGGTTGTACATGAGAAATATCTAGAAAACATTCAAGTTACTCAACAATCTTTAAATGTTATGAGAGAATTCTCGAAGCAAGAGCTAGAAATGTTAACGACTAAACAAAATCAAGAAAATAAAAATCATGAATTAAAAAACAAGTTTTCTTTAACATATAAAAAAAAAGAAAAAAAAAACCACAGTTAAAAAGAAAATCAAATCAAAAGGACAAATTAAAAGAAAAAGGAGGATAAAAAAGGAAAAAAAATGGTAAATGAAAAATCAGAATGAGCCAATACAGAACTAGATACAGGTGTGAAATAGAAATCACAGCTCTTAAAGAATCAAGTGAATTTCTTAAAACTAAGCCTTCAAACGTGGAAAAAGCAGTTTATGAACTTCAAGAACAAATGATTAAAAATGGGGTTGTACATGAGAAATATCTAGAAAACATTCAAGTTACTCAACAATCTTTCAATGTCGTGAGAGATTTAACGAAGAAAGAGCTAGAAATGTTAACAATTAATCAAAATCATGAATAAATAATAAAGTTTTCTTTATTAACATAAAAAAAATAAAAATTAAAATTAAAAAAAAAAAACAAAAAGAAACCAAAGTTAACAAGAAAATTAAATCAAAAAGACAAATTTAAACAAAAAGGAGGAATAAAAAGTAAAAAGGAGTTAACGTAAAATCAGAATGAGCCAATATAGAACTAGATACAGGTGTGAAAAAGCATTGTATGAACTTCAAGAACGAATGATTAAAAATGGGGTTGTACATGAGAAATATCTAGAAAACATTCAAGTTACTCAACAATCTTTAAATGTTATGAGAGATTTATCGAAGCAAGAGCTAGAAATGTTAACGACTAAACAAAATCAAGAAAATAAAAATCATGAATTAAAAAACAAGTTTTCTTTAACATATAAAAAAAAAGAAAAAAAAACCACAGTTAAAAAGAAAATCAAATCAAAAGGACAAATTAAAAGAAAAAGGAGGATAAAAAAGGAAAAAAAATGGTAAACGAAAAATCAGAATGAGCCAATATAGAACTAGATACAGGTGTGAAATAGAAATTACAGCTCTTAAAGAATCAAGTGACTTTCTTAAAACTAAGCCTTCAAACGTGGAAAAAGCAGTTTATGAACTTCAAGAACAAATGATTAAAAATGGGGTTGTACATGAGAAATATCTTGAAAACATTCAAGTTACTCAACAATCTTTAAATGTTATGAGCGAATTCTCGAAGCAAGAGCTAGAAATGTTAACGACTAAACAAAATCAAGAAAATAAAATTCATGAATTAAACAACAAGTTTTCTTTAACATATAAAAAAAAAGAAAAAAAAACCACAGTTAAAAAGAAAATCAAATCAAAAGGACAAATTAAAAGAAAAAGGAGGATAAAAAAGGAAAAAAAAATGGTAAACGAAAAATCAGAATGAGCCAATACAGAACTAGATACAGGTGTGAAATAGAAATCACAGCTCTTAAAGAATCAAGTGAATTTCTTAAAACTAAGCCTTCAAACGTGGAAAAAGCAGTTTATGAACTTCAAGAACAAATGATTAAAAATGGGGTTGTACATGAGAAATATCTAGAAAACATTCAAGTTACTCAACAATCTTTCAATGTCGTGAGAGATTTAACGAAGCAAGAGCTAGAAATGTTAACAATTAATCAAAATCATGAATAAATAATAAAGTTTTCTTTATTGACATAAAAAAAATAAAAATTAAAATTAAAAAAAAAAACAAAAAGAAACCAAAGTTAAAAAGAAAATTAAATCAAAAAGACAAATTTGAACAAAAAGGAGGAATAAAAAGTAAAAAGAGGTTAACGGTAAATCAGAATGAGCCAATATTGAACTAGATACAGGTGTGAAAAAGCATTTTATGAACTTCAAGAACGAATGATTAAAAATGGGGTTGTACATGAGAAATATCTAGAAAACATTCAAGTTACTCAACAATCTTTAAATGTTATGAGAGAATTCTCGAAGCAAGAGCTAGAAATGTTAACGACTAAACAAAATCAAGAAAATAAAAATCATGAATTAAAAAACAAGTTTTCTTTAACATATAAAAAAAAAGAAAAAAAAACCACAGTTAAAAAGAAAATCAAATCAAAAGGACAAATTAAAAGAAAAAGGAGGATAAAAAAGGAAAAAAAATGGTAAACGAAAAATCAGAATGGGCCAATACAGAACTAGATACAGGTGTGAAATAGAAATCACAGCTCTTAAAGAATCAAGTGAATTTCTTAAAACTAAGCCTTCAAACGTGGAAAAAGCAGTTTATGAACTTCAAGAACAAATGATTAAAAATGGGGTTGTACATGAGAAATATCTAGAAAACATTCAAGTTACTCAACAATCTTTCAATGTCGTGAGAGATTTAACGAAGCAAGAGCTAGAAATGTTAACAATTAATCAAAATCATGAATAAAGAATAAAGTTTTCTTTATTAACATAAAAAAAATAAAAATTAAAATTAAAAAAAAAAAACAAAAAGAAACCAAAGTTAAAAAGAAAATTAAATCAAAAAGACAAATTTAAACAAAAAGGAGGAATAAAAAGTAAAAAGAGGTTAACGTAAAATCAGAATGAGCCAATATAGAACTAGATACAGGTGTGAAAAAGCATTGTATGAACTTCAAGAACGAATGATTAAAAATGGGGTTGTACATGAGAAATATCTAGAAAACATTCAAGTTACTCAACAATCTTTAAATGTTATGAGAGATTTATCGAAGCAAGAGCTAGAAATGTTAACGACTAAACAAAATCAAGAAAATAAAAATCATGAATTAAAAAACAAGTTTTCTTTAACATATAAAAAAAAAAAGAAAAAAAAACCAAAGTTAAAAAGAAAATCAAATCAAAAGGACAAATTAAAAAAAAAGGAGGATAAAAAAGGAAAAAAAATGGTAAACGAAAAATCAAAATTAGCCAATATAGAACTAGATACAGGTGTGAAATAGAAATCACAGCTCTTAAAGAATCAAGTGAATTTCTTAAAACTAAGCCTTCAAACGTGGAAAAAGCAGTTTATGAACTTCAAGAACAAATGATTAAAAATGGGTTTTAATGGGAAATATCTTGAAAACATTTAAGTAACTCAACAATCTTTAAATGACATGAGAGATTTATCGAAGCAAGAGCTAGAAATGTTCACAACTAATCAAAATCAAGAAAATCAAAATTATGAATAAAGAATAAAGTTTTGTTTATTTACATATAAAAAAAAAAAAACCCAAGTTAAAAAGAAAATCAAATCAAAAGGATAAATTAAAAGAAAAAGGAGAATTAAAAAGAAAAAGGGGGTTAACGAAAAATCAGAATGAGCCAATATAGAACAAGATACAGGTGTGAAATAGAAATCACAGCTCTTAAAGAATCAAGTGAATTTCTTAAAACTAAGCCTTCAAACGTGGAAAAAGCAGTTTATGAACTTCAAGAACAAATGATTAAAAATGGGGTTGTACATGAGAAATATCTAGAAAACATTCAAGTTACTCAACAATCTTTCAATGTCGTAAGATATTTAGCGAAGCAAGAGCTAGAAATGTTAACAATTAATCAAAATCATGAATAAAGAATAAAGTTTTCTTTATTAACATAAAAAAAAATAAAAATTAATATTAAAAAAAAAAAAACAAAAAGAAACCAAAGTTAAAAAGAAAATTAAATCAAAAAGACAAATTTAAACAAAAAGGAGGAATAAAAAGTAAAAAGGAGTTAACGTAAAATCAGAATGAGCCAATATAGAACTAGATACAGGTGTGAAAAAGCATTGTATGAACTTCAAGAACGAATGATTAAAATTGGGTTGTACATGAGAAATATCTAGAAAACATTCAAGTTACTCAACAATCTTTAAATGTTATGAGAGATTTATCGAAGCAAGAGCTAGAAATGTTAACGACTAAACAAAATCAAGAAAATAAAAATCATGAATTAAAAAACAAGTTTTCTTTAACATATAAAAAAAAAAGAAAAAAAAACCAAAGTTAAAAAGAAAATCAAATCAAAAGGACAAATTAAAAGAAAAAGGAGGATAAAAAAGGAAAAAAAATGGTAAACGAAAAATCAGAATGAGCCAATATAGAACTAGATACAGGTGTGAAATAGAAATCACAGCTCTTAAAGAATCAAGTGAATTTCTTAAAACTAAGCCTTCAAACGTGGAAAAAGCAGTTTATGAACTTCAAGAACAAATGATTAAAAATGGGGTTGTACATGAGAAATATCTAGAAAACATTCAAGTTACTCAACAATCTTTCAATGTCGTGAGAGATTTAACGAAGCAAGAGCTAGAAATGTTAACAATTAATCAAAATCATGAATAAATAATAAAGTTTTCTTTATTAACATAAAAATAAAAAATAAAAATTTAAAAAAAACAAAAACCGAAGTTTAAAAGAAACTCAAATCAAAAGGACAAATTAAAACAAAAAGGAGAATTTAAAAGGAGAAAGAGGGTTAAAGAAAAATCAGAATGAGCCAATATAGAACTAGATACAGGTGTGAAATAGAAATTAGAGCTCTTAAAGAATCAAGTGAATTTCTTAAAACTATGCTCTCAAACGTGGAAAAAGCAGTTTTTGAACTTCAAGAACGAATGATTACAAATGAGGTTGTACATGAGGAATATCTAGAAAACATTCAAGTTACTCAACAATCTTTCAATGTCATGAGAGATTTATCGAAGCAAGAGCTAGAAATGTTAACGAATAATCAAAATCAAGAAAATCAAGATCATGAAAAAAAAACAGTTTTCTATAACATATAACAAAAAAGAAAAAAAAACCAAAGTTAAAAAGAAAATCAAATCAAAAGGATAAATTAAAAGAAAAAGGAGAATTAAAAAGAAAAATGGGGTTAACGAAAAATCAGAATGAGCCAATATAGAACAAGATACAGGTGTGAAATAGAAATCACAGCTCTTAAAGAATCAAATTAATTTCTTAAAACTAAGCCTTCAAACGTGGAAAAAGCAGTTTATGAACTTCAAGAACAAATGATTAAAAATGGGATTGTACATGGGAAATATCTAGAAAACATTCAAGTTTTTCAACAATCGTTCAATGTCATGAGAGACTTATCGAAGCAAGAGCTAGAAATGTTAACAATTAATCAAAATCATGAATAAATAATAAAGTTTTCTTTATTAACATAAAAATAAAAAATAAAAATTTAAAAAAAACAAAAACCGAAGTTTAAAAGAAACTCAAATCAAAAGGACAAATTAAAACAAAAAGGAGAATTTAAAAGGAAAAAGAGGAATAACGAAAAATTAGAATTAGCCAATATAGAACTAGATACAGGTGTGAAATAGAAATTAGAGCTCTTAAAGAATCAAGTGAATTTCTTAAAACTATGCTCTCAAACGTGGAAAAAGCAGTTTATGAACTTCAAGAACGAATGATTACAAATGAGGTTGTACATGAGGAATATCTAGAAAACATTCAAGTTACTCAACAATCTTTCAATGTCATGAGAGATTTATCGAAGCAAGAGCTAGAAATGTTAACGAATAATCAAAATCAAGAAAATCAAGATCATGAAGAAAAAAACAGTTTTCTATAACATATAACAAAAAAGAAAAAAAAACCAAAGTTAAAAAGAAAATCAAATCAAAAGGATAAATTAAAAGAAAAAGGAGAATTAAAAAGAAAAATGGGGTTAACGAAAAATCAGAATGAGCCAATATAGAACTAGATACAGGTGTTAAATAGAAATCACAGCTCTTAAAGAATCAAATTAATTTCTTAAAACTAAGCCTTCAAACGTGGAAAAAGCAGTTTATGAACTTCAAGAACAAATGATTAAAAATGGAATTGTACATGGGAAATATCTAGAAAACATTCAAGTTTTTCAACAATCGTTCAATGTCATGAGAGACTTTTCGAAGCAAGAGCTAGAAATGTTAACAATTATTCAAAATCATGAATAAATAATAAAGTTTTCTTTATTAACATAAAAATAAAAAATAAAAATTAAAAAAAAACAAAAACCGAAGTTTAAAAGAAACTCAAATCAAAAGGACAAATTAAAACAAAAAGGAGAATTAAAAAGGAAAAAGAGGATTAACGAAAAATTAGAATTAGCCAATATAGAACTAGATACAGGTGTGAAATAGAAATTAGAGCTCTTAAAGAATCAAGTGAATTTCTTAAAACTAAGCCTTCAAACGTGGGAAAAGCAGTTTATGAACTTCAAGAACAAATGATTAAAAATGGGATTGTACATGGGAAATATCTAGAAAACAATCAAGTTTTTCAACAATCGTTCAATGTCATGAGAGACTTATCGAAGCAAGAGCTAGAAATGTTTACAATTAATCAAAATCATGAATAAATAATAAAGTTTTCTTTATTAACATAAAAATAAAAAATAAAAATTTAAAAAAAACAAAAACCGAAGTTTAAAAGAAACTCAAATCAAAAGGACAAATTAAAACAAAAAGGAGAATTTAAAAGGAAAAAGAGGATTAACGAAAAATTAGAATTAGCCAATATAGAACTAGATACAGGTGTGAAATAGAAATTAGAGCTCTTAAAGAATCAAGTGAATTTCTTAAAACTATGCTCTCAAACGTGGAAAAAGCAGTTTATGAACTTCAAGAACGAATGATTACAAATGAGGTTGTACATGAGGAATATCTAGAAAACATTCAAGTTACTCAACAATCTTTCAATGTCATGAGAGATTTATCGAAGCAAGAGCTAGAAATGTTAACGACTAATCAAAATAAAGAAAATCAAAATCATGAAGAAAAAAAAAGTTTTCTTTAACATATAACAAAAAAGAAAAAAACCAAAGTTAAAAAGAAAATCAAATCAAAAGTACAAAGTAAAACAAAAAGGAGAATTTAAAAGGAAAAAGAGGATTAACGAAAAATTAGAATTAGCCAATATAGAACTAGATGCAGGTGTGAAATAGAAATTAGATCTCTTAAAGAATCAAGTGAATTTCTTAAAACTATGCTCTCAAACGTGGAAAAAGCAGTTTATGAACTTCAAGAACGAATGATTACAAATGAGGTTGTACATGAGGAATATCTAGAAAACATTCAAGTTACTCAACAATCTTTCAATGTCATGAGAGATTTATCGAAGCAAGATCTAGAAATGTTAACGAATATTCAAAATCAAGAAAATCAAGATCATGAAGAAAAAAACAGTTTTCTATAACATATAACAAAAAAGAAAAAAAAACCAAAGTTAAAAAGAAAATCAAATCAAAAGGATAAATTAAAAGAAAAAGGAGAATTAAAAAGAAAAATGGGGTTAACGAAAAATCAGAATGAGCCAATATAGAACAAGATACAGGTGTGAAATAGAAATCACAGCTCTTAAAGAATCAATTTAATTTCTTAAAACTAAGCCTTTAAACGTGGAAAAAGCAGTTTATGAACTTCAAGAACAAATGATTAAAAATGGGATTGTACATGGGAAATATCTAGAAAACATTCAAGTTTTTCAACAATCGTTCAATGTCATGAGAGACTTATCGAAGCAAGAGCTAGATATGTTAACAATTAATCAAAATCATGAATAAATAATAAAGTTTTCTTTATTAACATAAAAATAAAAAATAAAAATTTAAAAAAAACAAAAACCGAAGTTTAAAAGAAACTCAAATCAAAAGGACAAATTAAAACAAAAAGGAGAATTTAAAAGGAAAAAGAGGATTAACAAAAAATTAGAATTAGCCAATATAGAACTAGATACAGGTGTGAAATAGAAATTAGAGCTCTTAAAGAATCAAGTGAATTTCTTAAAACTATGCTCTCAAACGTGGAAAAAGCAGTTTATGAACTTCAAGAACGAATGATTACAAATGAGGTTGTACATGAGGAATATCTAGAAAACATTCAAGTTACTCAACAATCTTTCAATGTCATGAGAGATTTATCGAAGCAAGAGCTAGAAATGTTAACGAATATTCAAAATCAAGAAAATCAAGATCATGAAGAAAAAAACAGTTTTCTATAACATATAACAAAAAAGAAAAAAAAACCAAAGTTAAAAAGAAAATCAAATCAAAAGGATAAATTAAAAGAAAAAGGAGAATTAAAAAGAAAAATGGGGTTAACGAAAAATCAGAATGAGCCAATATAGAACAAGACACAGGTGTGAAATAGAAATCACAGCTCTTAAAGAATCAAATTAATTTCTTAAAACTAAGCCTTCAAACGTGGAAAAAGCAGTTTATGAACTTCAAGAACAAATGATTAAAAATGGGATTGTACATGGGAAATATCTAGAAAACATTCAAGTTTTTCAACAATCGTTCAATGTCATGAGAGACTTATCGAAGCAAGAGCTAGAAATGTTAACAATTAATCAAAATCATGAATAAATAATAAAGTTTTCTTTATTAACATAAAAATAAAAAATAAAAATTAAAAAAAAACAAAAACCGAAGTTTAAAAGAAACTCAAATCAAAAGGACAAATTAAAACAAAAAGGAGAATTTAAAAGCAAAAAGAGGATTAACGAAAAATTAGAATTAGCCAATATAGAACTAGATACAGGTGTTAAATAGAAATTAGAGCTCTTAAAGAATCAAGTGAATTTCTTAAAACTATGCTCTCAAACGTGGAAAAAGCAGTTTATGAACTTCAAGAACGAATGATTACAAATGAGGTTGTACATGAGGAATATCTAGAAAACATTCAAGTTTTTCAACAATCGTTCAATGTCATGAGAGACTTATCGAAGCAAGAGCTAGAAATGTTAACAATTATTCAAAATCATGAATAAATAATAAAGTTTTCTTTATTAACATAAAAATAAAAAATAAAAATTAAAAAAAAAACAAAAACCGAAGTTTAAAAGAAACTCAAATCAAAAGGACAAATTAAAACAAAAAGGAGAATTTAAAAGGAAAAAGAGGATTAACGAAAAATTAGAATTAGCCAATATAGAACTAGATACAGGTGTGAAATAGAAATTAGAGCTCTTAAAGAATCAAGTGAATTTCTTAAAACTAAGCCTTCAAACGTGGAAAAAGCAGTTTATGAACTTCAATAACAAATGATTAAAAATGGGATTGTACATGGGAAATATCTAGAAAACATTCAAGTTTTTCAACAATCGTTCAATGTCATGAGAGACTTATCGAAGCAAGAGCTAGAAATGTTAACAATTATTCAAAATCATGAATAAATAATAAAGTTTTCTTTATTAACATAAAAATAAAAAATAAAAATTTAAAAAAAACAAAAACCGAAGTTTAAAAAAAACTCAAATCAAAAGGACAAAATAAAACAAAAAGGAGAATTTAAAAGGAAAAAGAGGATTAACGAAAAATTAGAATTAGCCAATATAGAACTAGATACAGGTGTTAAATAGAAATTAGAGCTCTTAAAGAATCAAGTGAATTTCTTAAAACTATGCTCTCAAACGTGGAAAAAGCAGTTTATGAACTTCAAGAACGAATGATTACAAATGAGGTTGTACATGAGGAATATCTAGAAAACATTCAAGTTTTTCAACAATCGTTCAATGTCATGAGAGACTTATCGAAGCAAGAGCTAGAAATGTTAACAATTATTCAAAATCATGAATAAATAATAAAGTTTTCTTTATTAACATAAAAATAAAAAATAAAAATTAAAAAAAAAACAAAAACCGAAGTTTAAAAGAAACTCAAATCAAAAGGACAAATTAAAACAAAAAGGAGAATTTAAAAGGAAAAAGAGGATTAACGAAAAATTAGAATTAGCCAATATAGAACTAGATACAGGTGTGAAATAGAAATTAGAGCTCTTAAAGAATCAAGTGAATTTCTTAAAACTATGCTCTCAAACGTGGAAAAAGCAGTTTATGAACTTCAAGAACGAATGATTACAAATGAGGTTGTACATGAGGAATATCTAGAAAACATTCAAGTTACTCAACAATCTTTCAATGTCATGAGAGATTTATCGAAGCAAGAGCTAGAAATGTTAACGACTAATCAAAATAAAGAAAATCAAAATCATGAAGAAAAAAACAGTTTTCTATAACATATAACAAAAAAGAAAAAAAAACCAAAGTTAAAAAGAAAATCAAATCAAAAGGATAAATTAAAAGAAAAAGGAGAATTAAAAAGAAAAATGGGGTTAACGAAAAATCAGAATGAGCCAATATAGAACAAGATACAGGTGTGAAATAGAAATCATAGCTCTTAAAGAATCAAATTAATTTCTTAAAACTAAGCCTTCAAACGTGGAAAAAGCAGTTTATGAACTTCAAGAACAAATGATTAAAAATGGGATTGTACATGGGAAATATCTAGAAAACATTCAAGTTTTTCAACAATCGTTCAATGTCATGAGAGACTTATCGAAGCAAGAGCTAGAAATGTTAACAATTAATCAAAATCATGAATAAATAATAAAGTTTTCTTTATTAACATAAAAATAAAAAATAAAAATTAAAAAAAAACAAAAACCGAAGTTTAAAAGAAACTCAAATCAAAAGGACAAATTAAAACAAAAAGGAGAATTTAAAAGGAAAAAGAGGATTAACGAAAAATTAGAATTAGCCAATATAGAACTAGATACAGGTGTTAAATAGAAATTAGAGCTCTTAAAGAATCAAGTGAATTTCTTAAAACTATGCTCTCAAACGTGGAAAAAGCAGTTTATGAACTTCAAGAACGAATGATTACAAATGAGGTTGTACATGAGGAATATCTAGAAAACATTCAAGTTTTTCAACAATCGTTCAATGTCATGAGAGACTTATCGAAGCAAGAGCTAGAAATGTTAACAATTATTCAAAATCATGAATAAATAATAAAGTTTTCTTTATTAACATAAAAATAAAAAATAAAAATTAAAAAAAAAACAAAAACCGAAGTTTAAAAGAAACTCAAATCAAAAGGACAAATTAAAACAAAAAGGAGAATTTAAAAGGAAAAAGAGGATTAACGAAAAATTAGAATTAGCCAATATAGAACTAGATACAGGTGTGAAATAGAAATTAGAGCTCTTAAAGAATCAAGTGAATTTCTTAAAACTATGCTCTCAAACGTGGAAAAAGCAGTTTATGAACTTCAAGAACGAATGATTACAAATGAGGTTGTACATGAGGAATATCTAGAAAACATTCAAGTTACTCAACAATCTTTCAATGTCATGAGAGATTTATCGAAGCAAGAGCTAGAAATGTTAACGACTAATCAAAATAAAGAAAATCAAAATCATGAAGAAAAAAAAAGTTTTCTTTAACATATAACAAAAAAGAAAAAAACCAAAGTTAAAAAGAAAATCAAATCAAAAGTACAAAGTAAAACAAAAAGGAGAATTTAAAAGGAAAAAGAGGATTAACGAAAAATTAGAATTAGCCAATATAGAACTAGATGCAGGTGTGAAATAGAAATTAGATCTCTTAAAGAATCAAGTGAATTTCTTAAAACTATGCTCTCAAACGTGGAAAAAGCAGTTTATGAACTTCAAGAACGAATGATTACAAATGAGGTTGTACATGAGGAATATCTAGAAAACATTCAAGTTACTCAACAATCTTTCAATGTCATGAGAGATTTATCGAAGGAAGATCTAGAAATGTTAACGAATATTCAAAATCAAGAAAATCAAGATCATGAAGAAAAAAACAGTTTTCTATAACATATAACAAAAAAGAAAAAAAAACCAAAGTTAAAAAGAAAATCAAATCAAAAGGATAAATTAAAAGAAAAAGGAGAATTAAAAAGAAAAATGGGGTTAACGAAAAATCAGAATGAGCCAATATAGAACAAGATACAGGTGTGAAATAGAAATCACAGCTCTTAAAGAATCAATTTAATTTCTTAAAACTAAGCCTTTAAACGTGGAAAAAGCAGTTTATGAACTTCAAGAACAAATGATTAAAAATGGGATTGTACATGGGAAATATCTAGAAAACATTCAAGTTTTTCAACAATCGTTCAATGTCATGAGAGACTTATCGAAGCAAGAGCTAGATATGTTAACAATTAATCAAAATCATGAATAAATAATAAAGTTTTCTTTATTAACATAAAAATAAAAAATAAAAATTTAAAAAAAACAAAAACCGAAGTTTAAAAGAAACTCAAATCAAAAGGACAAATTAAAACAAAAAGGAGAATTTAAAAGGAAAAAGAGGATTAACGAAAAATTAGAATTAGCCAATATAGAACTAGATACAGGTGTGAAATAGAAATTAGAGCTCTTAAAGAATCAAGTGAATTTCTTAAAACTATGCTCTCAAACGTGGAAAAAGCAGTTTATGAACTTCAAGAACGAATGATTACAAATGAGGTTGTACATGAGGAATATCTAGAAAACATTCAAGTTACTCAACAATCTTTCAATGTCATGAGAGATTTATCGAAGCAAGAGCTAGAAATGTTAACGAATATTCAAAATCAAGAAAATCAAGATCATGAAGAAAAAAACAGTTTTCTATAACATATAACAAAAAAGAAAAAAAAACCAAAGTTAAAAAGAAAATCAAATCAAAAGGATAAATTAAAAGAAAAAGGAGAATTAAAAAGAAAAATGGGGTTAACGAAAAATCAGAATGAGCCAATATAGAACAAGATACAGGTGTGAAATAGAAATCACAGCTCTTAAAGAATCAAATTAATTTCTTAAAACTAAGCCTTCAAACGTGGAAAAAGCAGTTTATGAACTTCAAGAACAAATGATTAAAAATGGGATTGTACATGGGAAATATCTAGAAAACATTCAAGTTTTTCAACAATCGTTCAATGTCATGAGAGACTTATCGAAGCAAGAGCTAGAAATGTTAACAATTAATCAAAATCATGAATAAATAATAAAGTTTTTTTATTAACATAAAAATAAAAAATAAAAATTAAAAAAAAACAAAAACCGAAGTTTAAAAGAAACTCAAATCAAAAGGACAAATTAAAACAAAAAGGAGAATTTAAAAGGAAAAAGAGGATTAACGAAAAATTAGAATTAGCCAATATAGAACTAGATACAGGTGTTAAATAGAAATTAGAGCTCTTAAAGAATCAAGTGAATTTCTTAAAACTATGCTCTCAAACGTGGAAAAAGCAGTTTATGAACTTCAAGAACGAATGATTACAAATGAGGTTGTACATGAGGAATATCTAGAAAACATTCAAGTTTTTCAACAATCGTTCAATGTCATGAGAGACTTATCGAAGCAAGAGCTAGAAATGTTAACAATTATTCAAAATCATGAATAAATAATAAAGTTTTCTTTATTAACATAAAAATAAAAAATAAAAATTAAAAAAAAAACAAAAACCGAAGTTTAAAAGAAACTCAAATCAAAAGGACAAATTAAAACAAAAAGGAGAATTTAAAAGGAAAAAGAGGATTAACGAAAAATTAGAATTAGCCAATATAGAACTAGATACAGGTGTGAAATAGAAATTAGAGCTCTTAAAGAATCAAGTGAATTTCTTAAAACTAAGCCTTCAAACGTGGAAAAAGCAGTTTATGAACTTCAAGAACAAATGATTAAAAATGGGATTGTACATGGGAAATATCTAGAAAACATTCAAGTTTTTCAACAATCGTTCAATGTCATGAGAGACTTATCGAAGCAAGAGCTAGAAATGTTAACAATTATTCAAAATCATGAATAACTAATAAAGTTTTCTTTATTAACATAAAAATAAAAAATAAAAATTTAAAAAAAACAAAAACCGAAGTTTAAAAAAAACTCAAATCAAAAGGACAAATTAAAACAAAAAGGAGAATTTAAAAGGAAAAAGAGGATTAACGAAAAATTAGAATTAGCCAATATAGAACTAGATACAGGTGTGAAATAGAAATTAGAGCTCTTAAAGAATCAAGTGAATTTCTTAAAACTATGCTCTCAAACGTGGAAAAAGCAGTTTATGAACTTCAAGAACGAATGATTACAAATGAGGTTGTACATGAGGAATATCTAGAAAACATTCAAGTTACTCAACAATCTTTCAATGTCATGAGAGATTTATCGAAGCAAGAGCTAGAAATGTTAACGACTAATCAAAATAAAGAAAATCAAGATCATGAAGAAAAAAACAGTTTTCTATAACATATAACAAAAATGAAAAAAAAAACCAAAGTTAAAAAGAAAATCAAATCAAAAGGATAAATTAAAAGAAAAAGGAGAATTAAAAAGAAAAATGGGGTTAACGAAAAATCAGAATGAGCCAATATAGAACAAGATACAGGTGTGAAATAGAAATCACAGCTCTTAAAGAATCAAATTAATTTCTTAAAACTAAGCCTTCAAACGTGGAAAAAGCAGTTTATGAACTTCAAGAACAAATGATTAAAAATGGGATTGTACATGGGAAATATCTAGAAAACATTCAAGTTTTTCAACAATCGTTCAATGTCATGAGAGACTTATCGAAGCAAGAGCTAGAAATGTTAACAATTATTCAAAATCATGAATAAATAATAAAGTTTTCTTTATTAACATAAAAATAAAAAATAAAAAATAAAAAAAAACAAAAACCGAAGTTTAAAAGAAACTCAAATCAAAAGGACAAATTAAAACAAAAAGGAGAATTTAAAAGGAAAAAGAGGATTAACGAAAAATTAGAATTAGCCAATATAGAACTAGATACAGGTGTGAAATAGAAATTAGAGCTCTTAAAGAATCAAGTGAATTTCTTAAAACTAAGCCTTCAAACGTGGAAAAAGCAGTTTATGAACTTCAAGAACAAATGATTAAAAATGGGATTGTACATGGGAAATATCTAGAAAACATTCAAGTTTTTCAACAATCGTTCAATGTCATGAGAGACTTATCGAAGCAAGAGCTAGAAATGTTAACAATTAATCAAAATCATGAATAAATAATAAAGTTTTCTTTATTAACATAAAAATAAAAAATAAAAATTTAAAAAAAACAAAAACCGAAGTTTAAAAGAAACTCAAATCAAAAGGACAAATTAAAACAAAAAGGAGAATTTAAAAGGAAAAAGAGGATTAACGAAAAATTAGAATTAGCCAATATAGAACTAGATACAGGTGTGAAATAGAAATTAGAGCTCTTAAAGAATCAAGTAAATTTCTTAAAACTATGCTCTCAAACGTGGAAAAAGCAGTTTATGAACTTCAAGAACGAATGATTACAAATGAGGTTGTACATGAGGAATATCTAGAAAACATTCAAGTTACTCAACAATCTTTCAATGTCATGAGAGATTTATCGAAGCAAGAGCTAGAAATGTTAACGACTAAACAAAATCAAGAAAATAAAAATCATGAATTAAAAAACAAGTTTTCTTTAACACATAAAAAAAAAAGAAAAAAAAACCACAGTTAAAAAGAAAATCAAATCAAAAGTACAAAGTAAAACAAAAAGGAGAATTTAAAAGGAAAAAGAGGATTAACGAAAAATTAGAATTAGCCAATATAGAACTAGATGCAGGTGTGAAATAGAAATTAGAGCTCTTAAAGAATCAAGTGAATTTCTTAAAACTATGCTCTCAAACGTGGAAAAAGCAGTTTATGAACTTCAAGAACGAATGATTACAAATGAGGTTGTACATGAGGAATATCTAGAAAACATTCAAGTTACTCAACAATCTTTCAATGTCATGAGAGATTTATCGAAGCAAGAGCTAGAAATGTTAACGAATAATCAAAATCAAGAAAATCAAGATCATGAAGAAAAAAACAGTTTTCTATAACATATAACAAAAAAGAAAAAAAAACCAAAGTTAAAAAGAAAATCAAATCAAAAGGATAAATTAAAAGAAAAAGGAGAATTAAAAAGAAAAATGGGGTTAACGAAAAATCAGAATGAGCCAATATAGAACAAGATACAGGTGTGAAATAGAAATCACAGCTCTTAAAGAATCAAATTAATTTCTTAAAACTAAGCCTTCAAACGTGGAAAAAGCAGTTTATGAACTTCAAGAACAAATGATTAAAAATGGGATTGTACATGGGAAATATCTAGAAAACATTCAAGTTTTTCAACAATCGTTCAATGTCATGAGAGACTTATCGAAGCAAGAGCTAGAAATGTTAACAATTAATAAAAATCATGAATAAATAATAAAGTTTTCTTTATTAACATAAAAAAAATAAAAATTAAAAAAAAACAAAAACCGAAGTTTAAAAGAAACTCAAATCAAAAGGACAAATTAAAACAAAAAGGAGAATTTAAAAGGAAAAAGAGGATTAACGAAAAATTAGAATTAGCCAATATAGAACTAGATACAGGTGTGAAATAGAAATTAGAGCTCTTAAAGAATCAAATTAATTTCTTAAAACTAAGCCTTCAAACGTGGAAAAAGCAGTTTATGAACTTCAAGAACAAATGATTAAAAATGGGATTGTACATGGGAAATATCTAGAAAACATTCAAGTTTTTCAACAATCGTTCAATGTCATGAGAGACTTATCGAAGCAAGAGCTAGAAATGTTAACAATTATTCAAAATCATGAATAAAGAATAAAGTTTTCTTTATTAACATAAAAATAAAAAATAAAAATTAAAAAAAAACAAAAACCGAAGTTTAAAAGAAACTCAAATCAAAAGGACAAATTAAAACAAAAAGGAGAATTTAAAAGGAAAAAGAGGATTAACGAAAAATTAGAATTAGCCAATATAGAACTAGATACAGGTGTGAAATAGAAATTAGAGCTCTTAAAGAATCAAGTGAATTTCTTAAAACTAAGCCTTCAAACGTGGAAAAAGCAGTTTATGAACTTCAAGAACAAATGATTAAAAATGGGATTGTACATGGGAAATATCTAGAAAACATTCAAGTTTTTCAACAGTCGTTCAATGTCATGAGAGACTTATCGAAGCAAGAGCTAGAAATGTTAACAATTATTCAAAATCATGAATAAATAATAAAGTTTTCTTTATTAACATAAAAATAAAAAATAAAAATTAAAAAAAAACAAAAACCGAAGTTTAAAAGAAACTCAAATCAAAAGGACAAATTAAAACAAAAAGGAGAATTTAAAAGGAAAAAGAGGATTAACGAAAAATTAGAATTAGCCAATATAGAACTAGATACAGGTGTGAAATAGAAATTAGAGCTCTTAAAGAATCAAGTGAATTTCTTAAAACTATGCTCTCAAACGTGGAAAAAGCAGTTTATGAACTTCAAGAACGAATGATTACAAATGAGGTTGTACATGAGGAATATCTAGAAAACATTCAAGTTACTCAACAATCTTTCAATGTCATGAGAGATTTATCGAAGCAAGAGCTAGAAATGTTAACGAATAATCAAAATCAAGAAAATCAAAATCATGAAGAAAAAAACAGTTTTCTATAACATATAGTATAACAAAAAAGAAAAAAAAACCAAAGGTAAAAAGAAAATCAAATCAAAAGGATAAATTAAAAGAAAAAGGAGAATTAAAAAGAAAAATGGGGTTAACGAAAAATCAGAATGAGCCCATATAGAACAAGATACAGGTGTGAAATAGAAATCACAGCTCTTAAAGAATCAAATTAATTTCTTAAAACTAAGCCTTCAAACGTGGAAAAAGCAGTTTATGAACTTCAAGAACAAATGATTAAAAATGGGATTGTACATGGGAAATATCTAGAAAACATTCAAGTTTTTCAACAATCGTTCAATGTCATGAGAGACTTATCGAAGCAAGAGCTAGAAATGTTAACAATTATTCAAAATCATGAATAAATAATAAAGTTTTCTTTATTAACATAAAAATAAAAAATAAAAATTAAAAAAAAACAAAAACCGAAGTTTAAAAGAAACTCAAATCAAAAGGACAAATTAAAACAAAAAGGAGAATTAAAAAGTAAAAAGAGGGTTAACGAAAAATCAGAATTAGCCAATATAGAACTAGATACAGTTGTGAAATAGAAATTAGAGCTCTTAAAGAATCAAGTGAATTTCTTAAAACTATGCTTTCAAACGTGGAAAAAGCAGTTTATGAACTTCAAGAACGAATGATTGTAAATGAGGTTGTACATGAGAAATATCCAGAAAACATTCAAGTTACTCAACAATCTTTCAATGTCATGAGAAATTTATCGAAGCAAGAACTAGAAATGTTAACGACTAATCATAATACAGAATTAGGAATAAAGTTTTCTTTATTAACATAAAAAAAAAACCGAAGTTAAAAAGAAAATCAAATCAAAAGGATAAATTAAAAGAAAAATGAGAATTAAAAAGAAAAAGGGGGTTAACGAAAAATTAGAATTAGCCAATATAGAACTAGATACAGGTGTGAAATAGAAATTAGAGCTCTTAAAGAATCAAGTGAATTTCTTAAAACTATGCTCTCAAACGTGGAAAAAGCAGTTTATGAACTTCAAGAACGAATGATTACAAATGAGGTTGTACATGAGGAATATCTAGAAAACATTCAAGTTACTCAACAATCTTTCAATGTCATGAGAGATTTATCGAAGCAAGAGCTAGAAATGTTAACGACTAATCAAAATAAAGAAAATCAAGATCATGAAGAAAAAAACAGTTTTCTATAACATATAACAAAAAAGAAAAAAAAACCAAAGTTAAAAAGAAAATCAAATCAAAAGGATAAATTAAAAGAAAAAGGAGAATTAAAAAGAAAAATGGGGTTAACGAAAAATCAGAATGAGCCAATATAGAACAAGATACAGGTGTGAAATAGAAATCACAGCTCTTAAAGAATCAAATTAATTTCTTAAAACTAAGCCTTCAAACGTGGAAAAAGCAGTTTATGAACTTCAAGAACAAATGATTAAAAATGGAATTGTACATGGGAAATATCTAGAAAACATTCAAGTTTTTCAACAATCGTTCAATGTCATGAGAGACTTATCGAAGCAAGAGCTAGAAATGTTAACAATTAATCAAAATCAAGAATAAATAATAAAGTTTTCTTTATTAACATAAAAATAAAAAATAAAAATTTAAAAAAAACAAAAACCGAAGTTTAAAAAAAACTCAAATCAAAAGGACAAATTAAAACAAAAAGGAGAATTTGAAAGGAAAAAGAGGATTAACGAAAAATTAGAATTAGCCAATATAGAACTAGATACAGGTGTGAAATAGAAATTAGAGCTCTTAAAAAAATCAAGTGAATTTCTTAAAACTATGCTCTCAAACGTGGAAAAAGCAGTTTATGAACTTCAAGAACGAATGATTACAAATGAGGTTGTACATGAGGAATATCTAGAAAACATTCAAGTTACTCAACAATCTTTCAATGTCATGAGAGATTTATCGAAGCAAGAGCTAGAAATGTTAACGAATAATCAAAATCAAGAAAATCAAGATCATGAAGAAAAAAACAGTTTTCTATAACATATAACAAAAAAGAAAAAAAAACCAAAGTTAAAAAGAAAATCAAATCAAAAGGATAAATTAAAAGAAAAAGGAGAATTAAAAGGAAAAATGGGGTTAACGAAAAATCAGAATGAGCCAATATAGAACTAGATACAGGTGTGAAATAGAACTTAGAGCTCTTAAAGAATCAAATTAATTTCTTAAAACTAAGCCTTCAAACGTGGAAAAACCAGTTTATGAACTTCAAGAACAAATGATTAAAAATGGGATTGTACATGGGAAATATCTAGAAAACATTCAAGTTTTTCAACAATCGTTCAATGTCATGAGAGACTTATCGAAGCAAGAGCTAGAAATGTTGACAACTTATCAAAATCATGAATAAAAAAATGTTTTCTTTAACATATAAAAAAAGAAAAAAAAAACCAAAGTTAAAAAGAAAATCAAATCGAAAGGATAAATTAAAAGAAAAAGGAGAATTAAATAGAAAAAGGGGGTTAACGAAAAATCAGAATGAGTCAATATAGAACAAGATACAGGTGTGAAATAGAAATCACAGCTCTTAAAGAATCAAATGAATTTCTTAAAACTAACCTTTCAAACGTAGAAAAAGCAGTTTATGAACTTAAAGAACGAATGGTTAAAAATGGGGTTGTACATGAGAAATATCCAGAAAACATTCAAGTTACTCAACAATCTTTCAATGTCATGAGAGATTTATCGAAGCAAGAGCTAGAAATGTTAACGACTAATCAAAATCAAGAATATCAAGATCATGAAGAAAAAAACAGTTTTCTATAACCTATAACAAAAAAGAAAAAAAAACCAAAGTTAAAAAGAAAATCAAATCAAAAGGATATTTTAAAAGAAAAAGGAGAATTAAAAAGAAAAAGGGGGTTAACGAAAAATCAGAATGAGCCAATATTTCATGAACTAGATACAGGTGTGAAATAGAACTTAGAGCTCTTAAAGAATCAAATGAATTTCTTAAAACTAACCTTTCAAACGTGGAAAAAGCAGTTTATGAACTTAAAGAACGAATGGTTAAAAATGGGGTTGTACATGAGAAATATCTAGAAAACATACAAGTTACTCAACAATCTTTCAATGTCATGAGAGATTTAACGAAGCAAGAGCTTGAAATGTTAACGACTAATCAAAATCATGAATAAAGAACAAAGTTTTCTTTATTAACAAAAAAAAAATAAAAATTAAAATTAAAAAAAAAAACAAAAAGAAACCAAAGTTAAAAAGAAAATTAAATCAAAAAGACAAATTTAAACAAAAAGGAGGAATAAAAAGTAAAAAAAGGTTAACGTAAAATCAGAATGAGCCAATATAGAACTAGATACAGGTATGAAAAAGCATTTTATGAACTTCAAGAACGAATGATTAAAAATGGGGTTGTACATGAGAAATATCTAGAAAACATTCAAGTTACTCAACAATCTTTAAATGTTATGAGAGATTTATCGAAGCAAGAGCTAGAAATGTTAACGACTAAACAAAATCAAGAAAATAAAAATCATGAATTAAAAAACAAGTTTTTATTAACATATAAAAAAAAAGAAAAAAAAAACAAAGTTAAAAAGAAAATCAAATCAAAAGGACAAATTAAAAGAAAAAGAAGGATAAAAAAGGAAAAAAAATGGTAAACGAAAAATCAGAATGAGCCAATATAGAACTAGATACAGGTGTGAAATAGAAATCACAGCTCTTAAAGAATCAAGTGAATTTCTTAAAACTAAGCCTTTAAACGCGGAAAAAGCAGTTTATGAACTTCAAGAACGAATGATTACAAAAGAGGATGTACATGAGAAATATCCCGAAAACATTCAAGTTACTCAACAATCTTTCAACGTCATGAGAGATTTATCGAAGCAAGAGCTACAAATGTTAACGACTAATCAAAATCAAGAAAATCAAAATCATGAAGAAAAAAAAAGTTTTCTTTAACATACTATATAACAAAAAAGAAAAAAACCAAAGTTAAAAAGAAAATCAAATCAAAAGTACAAAGTAAAACAAAAAGGAGAATTAAAAAGGAAAAAGAGGGTTAACGAAAAATCAGAATGAGCCAATATAGAACTAGATACAGGTGTAAAATAGAAATTACAGCTCTTAAAGAATCAAGTGAATTTCTTAAAACTATGCTCTCAAACGTGGAAAAAGCAGTTTATGAACTTCAAGAACGATTGATTACAAATGAGGTTGTACATGAAAAATATACAGCAAACATTCAAGTTACTCAACAATATTTCAATGTCATGAGAAATTTATCGAAGCAAGAGCTACAAATGTTAACGACTAATTAAAATCAAGAAAATCAATATCATGAAGAAAAAAAAAGTTTTCTTTAACATATAACGAAAAAGAAAAAAAAAAAACCAAAGTTAAAAAGAAACTCAAATCAAAAGGACAAATTAAAACAAAAAGGAGAATTAATAAGGAAAAAGAGAGTTAACGAAAAATCTGAATTAGCCAATATAGAACTAGATACAGGTGTGAAATAGAACTTAGAGCTCTTAAAGAATCAAATGAATTTCTTAAAACTAAGCCTTCAAACGTGGAAAAAGCAGTTTATGAACTTCAAGAACAAATGATTAAAAATGGGGTTGTACATGGGAAATATCTAGAAAATATTCAAGTCACTCAACAATCTGTCAATGTCATGAGAGACTTATCGAAGCAAGAGCTACAAATGTTAACGACTAATCAAAATCAAGAAAATCAAAATCAAGAATTAAAAAAAAAGATTTCTTTAACATATAAAAAAAAAAAAAACAACCCAACGTTAAAAAGAAAATCAAATCAAAAGGATAAATTAAAAGAAAAAGGAGAATTAAAAAGAAAAAGGGGGTTAACGAAAAATCAGAATGAGACAATATAGAACTAGCTACAGGTGTGAAATAGAACTTAGAGCTCTTAAAGAATCAAATGAATTTCTTAAAACTAACCTTTCAAACGTAGAAAAAGCAGTTTATGAACTTAAAGAACGAATGGTTAAAAATGGGGTTGTACATGAGAAATATCTAGAAAACATTCAAGTTACTCAACAATCTTCCAATGTCATGAGAGATTTAACGAAGCAAGAGCTAGAACTATTAACGACTAATCAAAATCATGAAGAATAAAAAAAAGTTTTCTTTAACATATAACAAAAAAGAAAAAAAAAAAAAACCAAAGTTAAAAAGAAAATCAAATCAAAAGGAAAAAGTAAAACAAAAAGGAGAATTAAAAAGAAAAAGAGCTAGAAATGTTGACAACTTATCAAAATCATGAATAAAAAAATGTTTTCTTTAACATATAACAAAAAAGAAAAAAGAAAAAAAACAAAGTTAAAAAGAAAATCAAATCAAAAGGACAAAGTAAAAGAAAAAGGAGAATTAAAAAGGAAAAAGAGGGTTAACGAAAAATCAGAATTAGCCAATATAGAACTAGATACAGTTGTGAAATAGAAATTAGAGCTCTTAAAGAATCAAGTGAATTTCTTAAAACTAAGCCTTTAAACGCGGAAAAAGCAGTTTATGAACTTCAAGAACGAATGATTACAAAAGAGGATGTACATGAGAAATATCCCGAAAACATTCAAGTTACTCAACAATCTTTCAACGTCATGAGAGATTTATCGAAGCAAGAGCTACAAATGTTAACGACTAATCAAAATCAAGAAAATCAAAATCATGAAGAAAAAAAAAGTTTTCTTTAACATACTATATAACAAAAAAGAAAAAAACCAAAGTTAAAAAGAAAATCAAATCAAAAGTACAAAGTAAAACAAAAAGGAGAATTAAAAAGGAAAAAGAGGGTTAACGAAAAATCAGAATGAGCCAATATAGAACTAGATACAGGTGTAAAATAGAAATTACAGCTCTTAAAGAATCAAGTGAATTTCTTAAAACTATGCTCTCAAACGTGGAAAAAGCAGTTTATGAACTTCAAGAACGATTGATTACAAATGAGGTTGTACATGAAAAATATACAGCAAACATTCAAGTTACTCAACAATATTTCAATGTCATGAGAAATTTATCGAAGCAAGAGCTACAAATGTTAACGACTAATTAAAATCAAGAAAATCAATATCATGAAGAAAAAAAAAGTTTTCTTTAACATATAACGAAAAAGAAAAAAAAAAAACCAAAGTTAAAAAGAAACTCAAATCAAAAGGACAAATTAAAACAAAAAGGAGAATTAATAAGGAAAAAGAGAGTTAACGAAAAATCTGAATTAGCCAATATAGAACTAGATACAGGTGTGAAATAGAACTTAGAGCTCTTAAAGAATCAAATGAATTTCTTAAAACTAAGCCTTCAAACGTGGAAAAAGCAGTTTATGAACTTCAAGAACAAATGATTAAAAATGGGGTTGTACATGGGAAATATCTAGAAAATATTCAAGTCACTCAACAATCTGTCAATGTCATGAGAGACTTATCGAAGCAAGAGCTACAAATGTTAACGACTAATCAAAATCAAGAAAATCAAAATCAAGAATTAAAAAAAAAGATTTCTTTAACATATAAAAAAAAAAAAAACAACCCAACGTTAAAAAGAAAATCAAATCAAAAGGATAAATTAAAAGAAAAAGGAGAATTAAAAAGAAAAAGGGGGTTAACGAAAAATCAGAATGAGACAATATAGAACTAGCTACAGGTGTGAAATAGAACTTAGAGCTCTTAAAGAATCAAATGAATTTCTTAAAACTAACCTTTCAAACGTAGAAAAAGCAGTTTATGAACTTAAAGAACGAATGGTTAAAAATGGGGTTGTACATGAGAAATATCTAGAAAACATTCAAGTTACTCAACAATCTTCCAATGTCATGAGAGATTTAACGAAGCAAGAGCTAGAACTATTAACGACTAATCAAAATCATGAAGAATAAAAAAAAGTTTTCTTTAACATATAACAAAAAAGAAAAAAAAAAAAAACCAAAGTTAAAAAGAAAATCAAATCAAAAGGAAAAAGTAAAACAAAAAGGAGAATTAAAAAGAAAAAGAGCTAGAAATGTTGACAACTTATCAAAATCATGAATAAAAAAATGTTTTCTTTAACATATAACAAAAAAGAAAAAAGAAAAAAAACAAAGTTAAAAAGAAAATCAAATCAAAAGGACAAAGTAAAAGAAAAAGGAGAATTAAAAAGGAAAAAGAGGGTTAACGAAAAATCAGAATTAGCCAATATAGAACTAGATACAGTTGTGAAATAGAAATTAGAGCTCTTAAAGAATCAAGTAAATTTCATAAAACTATGCCTTCAAACGTGGAAAAAGCAGTTTATGAACTTCAAGAACAAATGATTAAAAATGGGGTTGTACATGGGAAATATCTAGAAAATATTCAAGTTACTCAACAATCTTTCAATGTCATGAGAGACTTATCGAAGCAAGAGCTAGAAATGTGGACAACTTATCAAAATCAAGAAAATAAAAATCATGAATTAAAAAAAAAGATTTCTTTAACATATAAAAAAAAAGAAAAAAACCAAAGTTAAAAAGAAAATCAAATCAAAAGGATAAATTAAAAGAAAAAGGAGAATTAAAAAGAAAAAGGGGGTTAACGAAAAATCAGAATGAGCCAATATAGAACAAGCTACAGGTGTGAAATATAACTTAGAGCTCTTAAAGAATAAAATGAATTTCTTAAAACTAACCTTTCAAACGTAGAAAAAGCAGTTTATGAACTTAAAGAACGAATGGTTAAAAATGGGGTTGTACATGAGAAATATCTAGAAAACATTCAAGTTACTCAACAATCTTTCAATGTCATGAGAGATTTAACGAAGCAAGAGCTAGAAATATTAACGACTAATCAAAATCGAGAAAATCAAAATCATGAAGAAAAACAAAGTTTTCTTTAACATATAACAAAAAAGAAAAAAAGAAATACCAAAGTTAAAAAGAAAATCAAATCAAAAGGACAAAGTAAAACAAAAAGGAGAATTAAAAAGAAAAAGAGGGTTAACGAAAAATCAGAATTAGCCAAAATAGAACTAGATACAGGTGTGAAATAGAAATTAAAGCTCTTAAAGAATAAAATGAATTTCTTAAAACTAAGCCTTCAAACGTGGAAAAAGCAGTTTATGAACTTCAAGAACGAATGATTACAAAAGAGGATGTACATGAGAAATATCTAGAAAACATTCAAGTTACTCAACAATCTTTCAACGTCATGAGAGATTTAACGAAGCAAGAGCTAGAAATATTAACGACTAATCAAAATCATGAAAATCAAAATCATGAAGAAAAAAAAAGTTTTTTTTAACATATAAAAAAAGAAAAAAAAAACCAAAGTTAAAAAGAAAATCATATCAAAAGGATAAATTAAAAGAAAGAGGAGAATTAAAAAGAAGAACGGGGTTAACGAAAAATCAGAATGAGCCAATATAGAACAAGATACAGGTGTGAAATAGAACTTAGAGCTCTTAAAGAATCAAATGAATTTCTTAAAACTAACCTTTCAAACGTAGAAAAAGCAGTTTATGAACTTCAAGAACGAATGATTACAAAAGAGGATGTACATGAGAAATATCTAGAAAACATTCAAGTAACTCAACAATCTTTCAATGTCATGAGAGATTTAACGAAGCAAGAGCTAGAACAATTAACGACTAATCAAAATCATGAAGAAAAAAAAAGTTTTCTTTAACATATAACAAAAAAGAAAAAAAAAATACCAAAGTTAAAAAGAAAATCAAATCAAAAGGACAAAGTAAAAGAAAAAGGAGAATTAAAAAGAAAAAGGGGGTTAACGAAAAATCAGAATGAGCCAATATAGAACAAGCTACAGGTGTGAAATAGAACTTAGAGCTCTTAAAGAATCAAATGAATTTCTTAAAACTAACCTTTCAAACGTAGAAAAAGCAGTTTATGAACTTAAAGAACGAATGGTTAAAAATGGGGTTGTACATGAGAAATATCTAGAAAACATTCAAGTTACCCAACAATCTTTCAATGTCATGAGATATTTAACGAAGCAAGAGCTAGAAATATTAACGACTAATCAAAATCGAGAAAATCAAAATCATGAAGAAAAACAAAGTTTTCTTTAACATATAACAAAAAAGAAAAAAAAAATACCAAAGTTAAAAAGAAAATCAAATCAAAAGGACAAAGTAAAACAAAAAGGAGAATTAAAAAGAAAATGAGGGTTAACGAAAAATCAGAATTAGCCAAAATAGAACTAGATACAGGTGTGAAATAGAAATTAGAGCTCTTAAAGAATCAAGTGAATTTCATAAAACTGAGCCTTCAAACGTGGAAAAAGCAGTTTATGAACTTCAAGAACAAATGATTAAAAATGGGGTTGTACATGGGAAATATCTAGAAAATATTCAAGTTACTCAACAATCTTTCAATGTCATGAGAGACTTATCGAAGCAAGAGCTAGAAATTTTGACAACTTATCAAAATCAAGAAAATAAAAATCGTGAATTAAAAAAAAAGATTTCTTTAACATATACAAAAAAAAAAAAAAAACCAAAGTTAAAAAGAAAATCAAATCAAAAGGACAAAGTAAAACAAGAAGGAGAATTAAAAAGAAAAAGATGGTTAACGAAAAATCAGAATTAGCCTATATAGAACTAGATACAGTTGTGGAATAGAAATTAGAGCTCTTAAAGACTCAAGTGAATTTCTTAAAACTAAGCCTTTAAACGTGGAAAAAGCAGTTCATGAACTTCAAGAACAAATGATTAAAAATGGGGTTGTACATGGGAAATATCTAGAAAATATTCAAGTTACTCAACAATCCATCAATGTCATGAGAGACTTATCGAAGCAAGAGCTAGAAATGTTGACAACTTATCAAAATCATGAAGAAAAAAATGTTTTCTCTAACATATAACAAAAAAGAAAAAAGAAAAAAAACAAAGTTAAAAAGAAAATCAAATCAAAAGGACAAAGTAAAAGAAAAAGGAGAATTAAAAAGAAAAAGGGGGTTAACGAAAAATCAGAATGAGCCAATATAGAACAAGCTACAGGTGTGAAATAGAACTTAGAGCTCTTAAAGAATTAAATGAATTTCTTAAAACTAACCTTTCAAACGTAGAAAAAGCAGTTTATGAACTTAAAGAACGAATGGTTAAAAATGGGGTTGTACATGAGAAATATCTAGAAAACATTCAAGTTACCCAACAATCTTTCAATGTCATGAGAGATTTAACGAAGCAAGAGTTAGAAATATTAACGACTAATCAAAATCGAGAAAATCAAAATCATGAAGAAAAACAAAGTTTTCTTTAACATATAACAAAAAAGAAAAAAAAAATACCAAAGTTAAAAAGAAAATCAAATCAAAAGGACAAAGTAAAACAAAGAGGAGAATTAAAAGGAAAAAGAGGGTTAACGAAAAATCAGAATTAGCCAATATAGAACTAGATACAGTTGTGAAATAGAAATTAGAGCTCTTAAAGAATCAAGTGAATTTCTTAAAACTAAGCCTTTAAACGTGAAAAAAACAGTTCATGAACTTCAAGAACAAATGATTGAAAATGGGGTTGTACATGGGAAATATCCAGAAAATATTCAAGTTACTCAACAATCTTTCAATGTCATGAGAGACTTATCGAAGCAAGAGCTAGAAATGATGACAACTTATCAAAATCATGAATAAAAAAATGTTTTCTTTAACATATAACAAAAAAGAAAAAAGAAAAAAAACAAAGTTAAAAAGAAAATCAAATCAAAAGGACAAAGTAAAAGAAAAAGGAGAATTAAAAAGAAAAAGGGGGTTAACGAAAAATCAGAATGAGCCAATCTAGAACAAGCTACAGGTGTGAAATAGAACTTAGAGCTCTTAAAGAATTAAATGAATTTCTTAAAACTAACCTTTCAAACGTAGAAAAAGCAGTTTATGAACTTAAAGAACGAATGGTTAAAAATGGGGTTGTACATGAGAAATATCTAGAAAACATTCAAGTTACCCAACAATCTTTCAATGTCATGAGAGATTTAACGAAGCAAGAGCTAGAAATATTAACGACTAATCAAAATCGAGAAAATCAAAATCATGAAGAAAAACAAAGTTTTCTTTAACATATAACAAAAAAGAAAAAAAAAATACCAAAGTTAAAAAGAAAATCAAATCAAAAGGACAAAGTAAAACAAAAAGGAGAATTAAAAAGAAAATGAGGGTTAACGAAAAATCAGAATTAGCCGATATAGAACTAGATACAGTTGTGAAATAGAAATTAGAGCTCTTAAAGAATCAAGTGAATTTCTTAAAACTAAGCCTTTAAACGTGGAAAAAGCAGTTCATGAACTTCAAGAACAAATGATTAAAAATGGGGTTGTACATGGGAAATATCCAGAAAATATTCAAGTTACTCAACAATCTTTCAATGTCATGAGAGACTTATCGAAGCAAGAGCTAGAAATGTTGACAGCTTATCAAAATCATGAATAAAAAAATGTTTTCTTTAACATATAACAAAAAAGAAGAAAGAAAAAAAACAAAGTTAAAAAGAAAATCAAATCAAAAGGACAAAGTAAAACAAAAAGGAGAATTAAAAAGGAAAAAGAGGGTTAACGAAAAATCAGAATTAGCCAATATAGAACTAGATACAGGTGTGAAATAGAAATTAGAGCTCTTAAAGAATCAAGTGAATTTCATAAAACTAAGCCTTCAAACGTGGAAAAAGCAGTTTATGAACTTCAAGAACAAATGATTAAAAATGGGGTTGTACATGGGAAATATCTAGAAAATATTCAAGTTACTCAACAATCTTTCAATGTCATGAGAGACTTATCGAAGCAAGAGCTAGAAATTTTGACAACTTATCAAAATCAAGAAAATAAAAATCGTGAATTAAAAAAAAAGATTTCTTTAACATATACAAAAAAAAAAAAAAAACCAAAGTTAAAAAGAAAATCAAATCAAAAGGATAAATTAAAAGAAAAAGGAGAATTAAAAAGAAAAAGAGGGTTAACGAAAAATCAGAATGAGCCAATATAGAACAAGCTACGGGTGTGAAATAGAAATTACAGCTCTTAAAGAATCAAGTGAATTTCTTAAAACTATGCTCTCAAACGTGGAAAAAGCAGTTTATGAACTTCAAGAACGATTGATTACAAATGAGGTTGTACATGAAAAATATACAGCAAACATTCAAGTTACTCAACAATATTTCAATGTCATGAGAAATTTATCGAAGCAAGAGCTACAAATGTTAACGACTAATCAAAATCAAGAAAATCAATATCATGAAGAAAAAAAAAGTTTTCTTTAACATATAACGAAAAAGAAAAAAAAAACCAAAGTTAAAAAGAAACTCAAATCAAAAGGACAAATTAAAAAAAAAAGGAGAATTAATAAGGAAAATGAGAGTTAACGAAAAATCAGAATTAGCCAACATAGAACTAGATACAGGTGTGAAATAGAACTTAGAGCTCTTAAAGAATCAAATGAATTTCTTAAAACTAAGCCTTCAAACGTGGAAAAAGCAGTTTATGAACTTCAAGAACAAATGATTAAAAATGGGGTTGTACATGGGAAATATCTAGAAAATATTCAAGTCACTCAACAATCTGTCAATGTCATGAGAGACTTATCGAAGCAAGAGCTACAAATGTTAACGACTAATCAAAATCAAGAAAATCAAAATCAAGAATTAAAAAAAAAGATTTCTTTAACATATAAAAAAAAAAAAAAACCCAACGTTAAAAAGAAAATCAAATCAAAAGAATAAATTAAAAGAAAAAGGAGAATTAAAAAGAAAAAGGGGGTTAACGAAAAATCAGAATGAGACAATATAGAACTAGCTACAGGTGTGAAATAGAACTTAGAGCTCTTAAAGAATCAAATGAATTTCTTAAAACTAACCTTTTAAACGTAGAAAAAGCAGTTTATGAACTTAAAGAACGAATGGTTAAAAATGGGGTTGTACATGAGAAATATCTAGAAAACATTCAAGTTACTCAACAATCTTCCAATGTCATGAGAGATTTAACGAAGCAAGAGCTAGAACTATTAACGACTAATCAAAATCATGAAGAATAAAAAAAAGTTTTCTTTAACATATAACAAAAAAGAAAAAAAAAAAAAACCAAAGTTAAAAAGAAAATCAAATCAAAAGGAAAAAGTAAAACAAAAAGGAGAATTAAAAAGAAAAAGAGCTAGAAATGTTGACAACTTATCAAAATCATGAATAAAAAAATGTTTTCTTTAACATATAACAAAAAAGAAAAAAGAAAAAAAACAAAGTTAAAAAGAAAATCAAATCAAAAGGACAAAGTAAAAGAAAAAGGAGAATTAAAAAGGAAAAAGAGGGTTAACGAAAAATCAGAATTAGCCAATATAGAACTAGATACAATTGTGAAATAGAAATTAGAGCTCTTAAAGAATCAAGTAAATTTCATAAAACTAAGCCTTCAAACATGGAAAAAGCAGTTTATGAACTTCAAGAACGAATGATTACAAAAGAGGATGTACATGAGAAATATCTAGAAAACATTCAAGTTACTCAACAATCTTTCAACGTCATGAGAGATTTAACGAAGCAAGAGCTAGAAATATTAACGACTAATCAAAATCATGAAAATCAAAATCATGAAGAAAAAAAAAGTTTTTTTTAACATATAAAAAAAGAAAAAAAAAACCAAAGTTAAAAAGAAAATCATATCAAAAGGATAAATTAAAAGAAAGAGGAGAATTAAAAAGAAGAACGGGGTTAACGAAAAATCAGAATGAGCCAATATAGAACAAGATACAGGTGTGAAATAGAACTTAGAGCTCTTAAAGAATCAAATGAATTTCTTAAAACTAACCTTTCAAACGTAGAAAAAGCAGTTTATGAACTTCAAGAACGAATGATTACAAAAGAGGATGTACATGAGAAATATCTAGAAAACATTCAAGTAACTCAACAATCTTTCAATGTCATGAGAGATTTAACGAAGCAAGAGCTAGAAATATTAACGACTAATCAAAATCGAGAAAATCAAAATCATGAAGAAAAACAAAGTTTTCTTTAACATATAACAAAAAAGAAAAAAAGAAATACCAAAGTTAAAAAGAAAATCAAATCAAAAGGACAAAGTAAAACAAAAAGGAGAATTAAAAAGAAAATGAGGGTTAACGAAAAATCAGAATTAGCCAATATAGAACTAGATACAGTTGTGAAATAGAAATTAGAGCTCTTAAAGAGTCAAGTGAATTTCATAAAACTAAGCCTTCAAACGTGGAAAAAGCAGTTTATGAACTTCAAGAACAAATGATTAAAAATGGGGTTGTACATGGGAAATATCTAGAAAATATTCAAGTTACTCAATGTCATGAGAGACTTATCGAAGCAAGAGCTAGAAATTTTGACAACTTATCAAAATCATGAATAAAAAAATGTTTTCTTTAACATATAACAAAAAAGAAGAAAGAAAAAAACCAAAGTTAAAAAGAAAATCAAATCAAAAGGATAAATTAAAAGAAAAAGGAGAATTAAAAAGAAAAAGAGGGTTAACGAAAAATCAGAATGAGCCAATATAGAACAAGCTACAGGTGTGAAATAGAAATTACAGCTCTTAAAGAATCAAGTGAATTTCTTAAAACTATGCTCTCAAACGTGGAAAAAGCAGTTTATGAACTTCAAGAACGATTGATTACAAATGAGGTTGTACATGAAAAATATACAGCAAACATTCAAGTTACTCAACAATATTTCAATGTCATGAGAAATTTATCGAAGCAAGAGCTACAAATGTTAACGACTAATCAAAATCAAGAAAATCAATATCATGAAGAAAAAAAAAGTTTTCTTTAACATATAACGAAAAAGAAAAAAAAAACCAAAGTTAAAAAGAAACTCAAATCAAAAGGACAAAATAAAAAAAAAAGGAGAATTAATAAGGAAAATGAGAGTTAACGAAAAATCAGAATTAGCCAACATAGAACTAGATACAGGTGTGAAATAGAACTTAGAGCTCTTAAAGAATCAAATGAATTTCTTAAAACTAAGCCTTCAAACGTGGAAAAAGCAGTTTATGAACTTCAAGAACAAATGATTAAAAATGGGGTTGTACATGGGAAATATCTAGAAAATATTCAAGTCACTCAACAATCTGTCAATGTCATGAGAGACTTATCGAAGCAAGAGCTACAAATGTTAACGACTAATCAAAATCAAGAAAATCAAAATCAAGAATTAAAAAAAAAGATTTCTTTAACATATAAAAAAAAAAAAAAACCCAACGTTAAAAAGAAAATCAAATCAAAAGAATAAATTAAAAGAAAAAGGAGAATTAAAAAGAAAAAGGGGGTTAACGAAAAATCAGAATGAGACAATATAGAACTAGCTACAGGTGTGAAATAGAACTTAGAGCTCTTAAAGAATCAAATGAATTTCTTAAAACTAACCTTTCAAACGTAGAAAAAGCAGTTTATGAACTTAAAGAACGAATGGTTAAAAATGGGGTTGTACATGAGAAATATCTAGAAAACATTCAAGTTACTCAACAATCTTCCAATGTCATGAGAGATTTAACGAAGCAAGAGCTAGAACTATTAACGACTAATCAAAATCATGAAGAATAAAAAAAAGTTTTCTTTAACATATAACAAAAAAGAAAAAAAAAAAAAACCAAAGTTAAAAAGAAAATCAAATCAAAAGGA
Organism: Anthrax anthrax; assembly: GCA_963971155.1. NCBI lineage: Eukaryota > Metazoa > Arthropoda > Insecta > Diptera > Bombyliidae > Anthrax > Anthrax anthrax. Next base: position 480,575 of record OZ020125.1, on the reverse strand, counting down.
AAAAGTAAAACAAAAAGGAGAATTAAAAAGAAAAAGAGCTAGAAATGTTGACAACTTATCAAAATCATGAATAAAAAAATGTTTTCTTTAACATATAACAAAAAAGAAAAAAGAAAAAAAACAAAGTTAAAAAGAAAATCAAATCAAAAGGACAAAGTAAAACAAAAACGAGAATTAAATAGGAAAAAGAGGGTTAACGAAAAATCAGAATTAGCCAATATAGAACTAGATACAGTTGTGAAATAGAAATTAGAGCTCTTAAAGAATCAATTGAATTTCTTAAAACTAAGCCTTCAAACGTGGAAAAAGCAGTTTATGAACTTCAAGAACGAATGATTACAAAAGAGGATGTACATGAGAAATATCTAGAAAACATTCAAGTTACTCAACAATCTTTCAACGTCATGAGAGATTTAACGAAGCAAGAGCTAGAAATATTAACGACTAATCAAAATCATGAAAATCAAAATCATGAAGAAAAAAAAAGTTTTTTTTAACATATAAAAAAAGAAAAAATAACCAAAGTTAAAAAGAAAATCATATCAAAAGGATAAATTAAAAGAAAGAGGAGAATTAAAAAGAAGAACGGGGTTAACGAAAAATCAGAATGAGCCAATATAGAACAAGATACAGGTGTGAAATAGAACTTAGAGCTCTTAAAGAATCAAATGAATTTCTTAAAACTAACCTTTCAAACGTAGAAAAAGCAGTTTATGAACTTCAAGAACGAATGATTACAAAAGAGGATGTACATGAGAAATATCTAGAAAACATTCAAGTAACTCAACAATCTTTCAATGTCATGAGAGATTTAACGAAGCAAGAGCTAGAAATATTAACGACTAATCAAAATCGAGAAAATCAAAATCATGAAGAAAAACAAAGTTTTCTTTAACATATAACAAAAAAGAAAAAAAGAAATACCAAAGTTAAAAAGAAAATCAAATCAAAAGGACAAAGTAAAACAAAAAGGAGAATTAAAAAAAAAAGAGGGTTAACGAAAAATCAGAATTAGCCAATATAGAACTAGATACAGTTGTGAAATAGAAATTAGAGCTCTTGAAGAATAAAATGAATTTCTTAAAACTAAGCCTTCAAACGTGGAAAAAGCAGTTTATGAACTTCAAGAACGAATGATTACAAAAGAGGATGTACATGAGAAATATCTAGAAAACATTCAAGTTACTCAACAATCTTTCAACGTCATGAGAGATTTAACGAAGCAAGAGCTAGAAATATTAACGACTAATCAAAATCATGAAAATCAAAATCATGAAGAAAAAAAAAGTTTTTTTTAACATATAAAAAAAGAAAAAAAAAACCAAAGTTAAAAAGAAAATCATATCAAAAGGATAAATTAAAACAAAAAGGAGAATTAAAAAGGAAAAAGAGGGTTAACGAAAAATCAGAATTAGCCAAAATAGAACTAGATACAGGTGTGAAATAGAACTTAGAGCTCTTAAAGAATCAAATGAATTTCTTAAAACTAACCTTTCAAACGTAGAAAAAGCAGTTTATGAACTTAAAGAACGAATGGTTAAAAATGGGGTTGTACATGAGAAATATCTAGAAAACATTCAAGTTACTCAACAATCTTTCAATGTCATGAGAGATTTAACGAAGCAAGAGCTAGAACTATTAACGACTAATCAAAATCATGAAGAGAAAAAAAGTTTTCTTTAACATATAACAAAAAAGAAAAAAAAAATACCAAAGTTAAAAAGAAAATCAAATCAAAAGGACAAAGTAAAAGAAAAAGGAGAATTAAAAAGAAAAAGGGGGTTAACGAAAAATCAGAATGAGCCAATATAGAACAAGCTACAGGTGTGAAATAGAACTTAGAGCTCTTAAAGAATCAAATGAATTTCTTAAAACTAACCTTTCAAACGTAGAAAAAGCAGTTTATGAACTTAAAGAACGAATGGTTAAAAATGGGGTTGTACATGAGAAATATCTAGAAAACATTCAAGTTACCCAACAATCTTTCAATGTCATGAGATATTTAACGAAGCAAGAGCTAGAAATATTAACGACTAATCAAAATCGAGAAAATCAAAATCATGAAGAAAAACAAAGTTTTCTTTAACATATAACAAAAAAGAAAAAAAAAATACCAAAGTTAAAAAGAAAATCAAATCAAAAGGACAAAGTAAAACAAAAAGGAGAATTAAAAAGAAAATGAGGGTTAACGAAAAATCAGAATTAGCCAATATAGAACTAGATACAGTTGTGAAATAGAAATTAGAGCTCTTAAAGAATCAAGTGAATTTCTTAAAACTAAGCCTTTAAACGTGGAAAAAGCAGTTCATGAACTTCAAGAACAAATGATTAAAAATGGGGTTGTACATGGGAAATATCCAGAAAATATTCAAGTTACTCAACAATCTTTCAATGTCATGAGAGACTTATCGAAGCAAGAGCTAGAAATGTTGACAACTTATCAAAATCATGAATAAAAAAATGTTTTCTTTAACATATAACAAAAAAGAAAAAAGAAAAAAAACAAAGTTAAAAAGAAAATCAAATCAAAAGGACAAAGTAAAACAAAAAGGAGAATTAAAAAGGAAAAAGAGGGTTAACGAAAAATCAGAATTAGCCAAAATAGAACTAGATACAGGTGTGAAATATAACTTAGAGCTCTTAAAGAATAAAATGAATTTCTTAAAACTAACCTTTCAAACGTAGAAAAAGCAGTTTATGAACTTAAAGAACGAATGGTTAAAAATGGGGTTGTACATGAGAAATATCTAGAAAACATTCAAGTTACTCAACAATCTTTCAATGTCATGAGAGATTTAACGAAGCAAGAGCTAGAAATATTAACGACTAATCAAAATCGAGAAAATCAAAATCATGAAGAAAAACAAAGTTTTCTTTAACATATAACAAAAAAGAAAAAAAGAAATACCAAAGTTAAAAAGAAAATCAAATCAAAAGGACAAAGTAAAACAAAAAGGAGAATTAAAAAGAAAAAGAGGGTTAACGAAAAATCAGAATTAGCCAATATAGAACTAGATACAGTTGTGAAATAGAAATTAGAGCTCTTAAAGAATAAAATGAATTTCTTAAAACTAACCTTTCAAACGTAGAAAAAGCAGTTTATGAACTTAAAGAACGAATGGTTAAAAATGGGGTTGTACATGAGAAATATCTAGAAAACATTCAAGTTACCCAACAATCTTTCAATGTCATGAGAGATTTAACGAAGCAAGAGCTAGAAATATTAACGACTAATCAAAATCAAGAAAATAAAAATCATGAATTAAAAAAAAAGATTTCTTTAACATATAAAAAAAAAGAAAAAAACCAAAGTTAAAAAGAAAATCAAATCAAAAGGACAAAGTAAAACAAAAAGGAGAATTAAAAAGAAAAAGAGGGTTAACGAAAAATCAGAATTAGCCAATATAGAACTAGATACAGTTGTGAAATAGAAATTAGAGCTCTTAAAGAATAAAATGAATTTCTTAAAACTAAGCCTTCAAACGTGGAAAAAGCAGTTTATGAACTTCAAGAACGAATGATTACAAAAGAGGATGTACATGAGAAATATCTAGAAAACATTCAAGTTACTCAACAATCTTTCAACGTCATGAGAGATTTAACGAAGCAAGAGCTAGAAATATTAACGACTAATCAAAATCATGAAAATCAAAATCATGAAGAAAAAAAAAGTTTTTTTTAACATATAAAAAAAGAAAAAAAAAACCAAAGTTAAAAAGAAAATCATATCAAAAGGATAAATTAAAAGAAAGAGGAGAATTAAAAAGAAGAACGGGGTTAACGAAAAATCAGAATGAGCCAATATAGAACAAGATACAGGTGTGAAATAGAACTTAGAGCTCTTAAAGAATCAAATGAATTTCTTAAAACTAACCTTTCAAACGTAGAAAAAGCAGTTTATGAACTTCAAGAACGAATGATTACAAAAGAGGATGTACATGAGAAATATCTAGAAAACATTCAAGTAACTCAACAATCTTTCAATGTCATGAGAGATTTAACGAAGCAAGAGCTAGAACTATTAACGACTAAACAAAATCATGAAGAAAAAAAAAGTTTTCTTTAACATATAACAAAAAAGAAAAAAAAAATACCAAAGTTAAAAAGAAAATCAAATCAAAAGGACAAAGTAAAAGAAAAAGGAGAATTAAAAAGAAAAAGGGGGTTAACGAAAAATCAGAATGAGCCAATATAGAACAAGCTACAGGTGTGAAATAGAACTTAGAGCTCTTAAAGAATCAAATGAATTTCTTAAAACTAACCTTTCAAACGTAGAAAAAGCAGTTTATGAACTTAAAGAACGAATGGTTAAAAATGGGGTTGTACATGAGAAATATCTAGAAAACATTCAAGTTACCCAACAATCTTTCAATGTCATGAGATATTTAACGAAGCAAGAGCTAGAAATATTAACGACTAATCAAAATCGAGAAAATCAAAATCATGAAGAAAAACAAAGTTTTCTTTAACATATAACAAAAAAGAAAAAAAAAATACCAAAGTTAAAAAGAAAATCAAATCAAAAGGACAAAGTAAAACAAAAAGGAGAATTAAAAAGAAAATGAGGGTTAACGAAAAATCAGAATTAGCCAATATAGAACTAGATACAGTTGTGAAATAGAAATTAGAGCTCTTAAAGAATCAAGTGAATTTCTTAAAACTAAGCCTTTAAACGTGGAAAAAGCAGTTCATGAACTTCAAGAACAAATGATTAAAAATGGGGTTGTACATGGGAAATATCTAGAAAATATTCAAGTTACTCAACAATCTTTCAATGTCATGAGAGACTTATCGAAGCAAGAGCTAGAAATGTTGACAACTTATCAAAATCATGAATAAAAAAATGTTTTCTTTAACATATAACAAAAAAGAAAAAAGAAAAAAAACAAAGTTAAAAAGAAAATCAAATCAAAAGGACAAAGTAAAACAAAAAGGAGAATTAAAAAGGAAAAAGAGGGTTAACGAAAAATCAGAATTAGCCAAAATAGAACTAGATACAGGTGTGAAATAGAAATTAGAGCTCTTAAAGAATCAAGTGAATTTCATAAAACTGAGCCTTCAAACGTGGAAAAAGCAGTTTATGAACTTCAAGAACAAATGATTAAAAATGGGGTTGTACATGGGAAATATCTAGAAAATATTCAAGTTACTCAACAATCTTTCAATGTCATGAGAGACTTATCGAAGCAAGAGCTAGAAATTTTGACCACTTATCAAAATCAAGAAAATAAAAATCGTGAATTAAAAAAAAAGATTTCTTTAACATATACAAAAAAAAAAAAAAACCAAAGTTAAAAAGAAAATCAAATCAAAAGGACAAAGTAAAACAAAAAGGAGAATTAAAAAGAAAAAGATGGTTAACGAAAAATCAGAATTAGCCTATATAGAACTAGATACAGTTGTGGAATAGAAATTAGAGCTCTTAAAGACTCAAGTGAATTTCTTAAAACTAAGCCTTTAAACGTGGAAAAAGCAGTTCATGAACTTCAAGAACAAATGATTAAAAATGGGGTTGTACATGGGAAATATCTAGAAAATATTCAAGTTACTCAACAATCCATCAATGTCATGAGAGACTTATCGAAGCAAGAGCTAGAAATGTTGACAACTTATCAAAATCATGAATAAAAAAATGTTTTCTCTAACATATAACAAAAAAGAAAAAAGAAAAAAAACAAAGTTAAAAAGAAAATCAAATCAAAAGGACAAAGTAAAACAAAAAGGAGAATTAAAAAGAAAAAGAGGGTTAACGAAAAATCAGAATTAGCCAATATAGAACTAGATACAGTTGTGAAATAGAAATTAGAGCTCTTATAGAATCAAGTGAATTTCATAAAACTAAGCCTTCAAACGTGGAAAAAGCAGTTTATGAACTTCAAGAACAAATGATTAAAAATGGGGTTGTACATGGGAAATATCCAGAAAATATTCAAGTTACTCAACAATCTTTCAATGTCATGAGAGACTTATCGAAGCAAGAGCTAGAAATGTTGACAACTTATCAAAATCATGAATAAAAAAATGTTTTCTTTAACATATAACAAAAAAGAAAAAAGAAAAAAAACAAAGTTAAAAAGAAAATCAAATCAAAAGGACAAAGTAAAAGAAAAAGGAGAATTAAAAAGAAAAAGGGGGTTAACGAAAAATCAGAATGAGCCAATATAGAACAAGCTACAGGTGTGAAATAGAACTTAGAGCTCTTAAAGAATTAAATGAATTTCTTAAAACTAACCTTTCAAACGTAGAAAAAGCAGTTTATGAACTTAAAGAACGAATGGTTAAAAATGGGGTTGTACATGAGAAATATCTAGAAAACATTCAAGTTACCCAACAATCTTTCAATGTCATGAGAGATTTAACGAAGCAAGAGCTAGAAATATTAACGACTAATCAAAATCGAGAAAATCAAAATCATGAAGAAAAACAAAGTTTTCTTTAACATATAACAAAAAAGAAAAAAAAAATACCAAAGTTAAAAAGAAAATCAAATCAAAAGGACAAAGTAAAACAAAAAGGAGAATTAAAAAGAAAAAGAGGGTTAACGAAAAATCAGAATTAGCCAATATAGAACTAGATACAGTTGTGAAATAGAAATTAGAGCTCTTAAAGAATCAAGTGAATTTCTTAAAACTAAGCCTTTAAACGTGAAAAAAGCAGTTCATGAACTTCAAGAACAAATGATTGAAAATGGGGTTGTACATGGGAAATATCCAGAAAATATTCAAGTTACTCAACAATCTTTCAATGTCATGAGAGACTTATCGAAGCAAGAGCTAGAAATGATGACAACTTATCAAAATCATGAATAAAAAAATGTTTTCTTTAACATATAACAAAAAAGAAAAAAGAAAAAAAACAAAGTTAAAAAGAAAATCAAATCAAAAGGACAAAGTAAAAGAAAAAGGAGAATTAAAAAGAAAAAGGGGGTTAACGAAAAATCAGAATGAGCCAATCTAGAACAAGCTACAGGTGTGAAATAGAACTTAGAGCTCTTAAAGAATTAAATGAATTTCTTAAAACTAACCTTTCAAACGTAGAAAAAGCAGTTTATGAACTTAAAGAACGAATGGTTAAAAATGGGGTTGTACATGAGAAATATCTAGAAAACATTCAAGTTACCCAACAATCTTTCAATGTCATGAGAGATTTAACGAAGCAAGAGCTAGAAATATTAACGACTAATCAAAATCGAGAAAATCAAAATCATGAAGAAAAACAAAGTTTTCTTTAACATATAACAAAAAAGAAAAAAAAAATACCAAAGTTAAAAAGAAAATCAAATCAAAAGGACAAAGTAAAACAAAAAGGAGAATTAAAAAGAAAATGAGGGTTAACGAAAAATCAGAATTGACCGATATAGAACTAGATACAGTTGTGAAATAGAAATTAGAGCTCTTAAAGAATAAAGTGAATTTCTTAAAACTAAGCCTTTAAACGTGGAAAAAGCAGTTCATGAACTTCAAGAACAAATGATTAAAAATGGGGTTGTACATGGGAAATATCCAGAAAATATTCAAGTTACTCAACAATCTTTCAATGTCATGAGAGACTTATCGAAGCAAGAGCTAGAAATGTTGACAACTTATCAAAATCATGAATAAAAAAATGTTTTCTTTAACATATAACAAAAAAGAAGAAAGAAAAAAAACAAAGTTAAAAAGAAAATCAAATCAAAAGGACAAACTAAAACAAAAAGGAGAATTAAAAAGGAAAAAGAGGGTTAACGAAAAATCAGAATTAGCCAATATAGAACTAGATACAGGTGTGAAATAGAAATTAGAGCTCTTAAAGAATCAAGTGAATTTCATAAAACTAAGCCTTCAAACGTGGAAAAAGCAGTTTATGAACTTCAAGAACAAATGATTAAAAATGGGGTTGTACATGGGAAATATCTAGAAAATATTCAAGTTACTCAACAATCTTTCAATGTCATGAGAGACTTATCGAAGCAAGAGCTAGAAATTTTGACAACTTATCAAAATCAAGAAAATAAAAATCGTGAATTAAAAAAAAAGATTTCTTTAACATATACACAAAAAAAAAAAAAACCAAAGTTAAAAAGAAAATCAAATCAAAAGGACAAAGTAAAACAAAAAGGAGAATTAAAAAGGAAAAAGAGGGTTAACGAAAAATCTGAATTAGCCTATATAGAACTAGATACAGTTGTGGAATAGAAATTAGAGCTCTTAAAGACTCAAGTGAATTTCTTAAAACTAAGCCTTTAAACGTGGAAAAAGCAGTTCATGAACTTCAAGAACAAATGATTAAAAATGGGGTTGTACATGGGAAATATCTAGAAAATATTCAAGTTACTCAACAATCCATCAATGTCATGAGAGACTTATCGAAGCAAGAGCTAGAAATGTTGACAACTTATCAAAATCATGAATAAAAAAATGTTTTCTCTAACATATAACAAAAAAGAAAAAAGAAAAAAAACAAAGTTAAAAAGAAAATCAAATCAAAAGAAAAAGTAAAACAAAAAGGAGAATTAAAAAGAAAAAGAGGGTTAACGAAAAATCAGAATTAGCCAATATAGAACTAGATACAGTTGTGAAATAGAAATTAGAGCTCTTATAGAATCAAGTGAATTTCATAAAACTAAGCCTTCAAACGTGGAAAAAGCAGTTTATGAACTTCAAGAACAAATGATTAAAAATGGGGTTGTACATGGGAAATATCCAGAAAATATTCAAGTTACTCAACAATCTTTCAATGTCATGAGAGACTTATCGAAGCAAGAGCTAGAAATGTTGACAACTTATCAAAATCATGAATAAAAAAATGTTTTCTTTAACATATAACAAAACAGAAAAAAGAAAAAAAACAAAGTTAAAAAGAAAATCAAATCAAAAGGACAAAGTAAAAGAAAAAGGAGAATTAAAAAGAAAAAGGGGGTTAACGAAAAATCAGAATGAGCCAATATAGAACAAGCTACAGGTGTGAAATAGAACTTAGAGCTCTTAAAGAATTAAATGAATTTCTTAAAACTAACCTTTCAAACGTAGAAAAAGCAGTTTATGAACTTAAAGAACGAATGGTTAAAAATGGGGTTGTACATGAGAAATATCTAGAAAACATTCAAGTTACCCAACAATCTTTCAATGTCATGAGAGATTTAACGAAGCAAGAGCTAGAAATATTAACGACTAATCAAAATCGAGAAAATCAAAATCATGAAGAAAAACAAAGTTTTCTTTAACATATAACAAAAAAGAAAAAAAAAATACCAAAGTTAAAAAGAAAATCAAATCAAAAGGACAAAGTAAAACAAAAAGGAGAATTAAAAAGAAAAAGAGGGTTAACGAAAAATCAGAATTAGCCAACATAGAACTAGATACAGTTGTGAAATAGAAATTAGAGCTCTTAAAGAATCAAGTGAATTTCTTAAAACTAAGCCTTTAAACGTGAAAAAAGCAGTTCATGAACTTCAAGAACAAATGATTAAAAATGGGGTTGTACATGGGAAATATCCAGAAAATATTCAAGTTACTCAACAATCTTTCAATGTCATGAGAGACTTATCGAAGCAAGAGCTAGAAATGTTGACAACTTACCAAAATCATGAATTAAAAAAAAAAGATTTCTTTAACATATAAAAAAAAAAAAACCAAAGTTAAAAAGAAAATCAAATCAAAAGGATAAATTAAAAGAAAAAGGAGAATTAAATAGAAAAAGGGGGTTAACGAAAAATCAGAATGAGCCAATATAGAACAAGCTACAGGTGTGAAATAGAACTTAGATCTCTTAAAGAATCAAATGAATTTCTTAAAACTAACCTTTCAAACGTGGAAAAAGCAGTTCATGAACTTAAAGAACGAATGGTTAAAAATGGGGTTGTACATGAGAAATATCTAGAAAACATGCAAGTTACTTAACAATCTTTCAACGTCATGAGAGATTTAACGAAGCAAGAGCTAGAAATGTTAACGACTAATCAAAATCGAGAAAATCAAAATCATGAAGTTTTCTTTAACATATAACAAAAAAGAAAAAAAAAATACCAAAGTTAAAAAGAAAATCAAATCAAAAGGACAAAGTAAAACAAAAAGGAGAATTAAAAAGAAAAAGAGGGTTAACGAAAAATCAGAATTAGCCAATATAGAACTAGATACAGTTGTGAAATAGAAATTAGAGCTCTTAAAGAATCAAGTGAATTTCTTAAAACTAAGCCTTCAAACGTGGAAAAAGCAGTTTATGAACTTCAAAAACGAATGATTACAAAAGAGGATGTACATGAGATATATCCAGAAAACATTCAAGTTACTCAACAATCTTTCAACGTCATGAGAGACTTATCGAAGCAAGAGCTAGAAATATTAACGACTAATTAAAATCATGAAGAAAAAAAAAGTTTTCTTTAACATACTATATAACAAAAAAGAAAAAAAAAATACCAAAGTTAAAAAGAAAATCAAATCAAAAGGACAAAGTAAAACAAAAAGGAGAATTAAAAAGAAAAAGGGGGTTAACGAAAAATCAGAGTGAGCCAATATAGAACTAGATACAGGTGTGAAATAGAACTTAGAGCTCTTAAAGAATCAAATGAATTTCTTAAAACTAACCTTTCAAACGTAGAAAAAGCGCTTTATGAACTTAAAGAACGAATGGTTAAAAATGAGGTTGTACATGAGAAATATCTAGAAAACATTCAAGTTACTCAACAATCTTTCAATGTCATGAGAGATTTAACGAAGCAAGAGCTAGAACTTTTAACGACTACTCAAAATCATGAAGAAAAAAAAAGTTTTCTTTAACATATAACAAAAAAGAAAAATAAAAATACCAAAGTTAAAAAGAAAATCAAATCAAAAGGACAAAGTAAAACAAAAAGGAGAATTAAAAAGAAAAAGAGGGTTAACGAAAAATCAGAATTAGCCAATATAGAACTAGATACAGTTGTGAAATAGAAATTAGAGCTCTTAAAGAATCAATTGAATTTCTTAAAACTAAGCCTTCAAACGTGGAAAAAGCAGTTTATGAACTTCAAGAACGAATGATTACAAAAGAGTATGTACATGAGAAATATCCAGAAAACATTCAAGTTACTCAACAATCTTTCAACGTCATGAGAGATTTATCGAAGCAAGAGCTACAAATGTTAACGACTAATCAAAATCAAGAAAATCAAGATCATGAAGAAAAAAAAAGTTTTCTTTGACATATAACAAAAAATAAAAAAAAAAAAAACCAAAGTTAAAAAGGAAATCAAATCAAAAGGACAAAGTAAAACAAAAACGAGAATTAAATAGGAAAAAGAGGGTTAACGAAAAATCAGAATTAGCCAATATAGAACTAGATACAGTTGTGAAATAGAAATTAGAGCTCTTAAAGAATCAAGTGAATTTCTTAAAACTAAGCCTTCAAACGTGAAAAAAGCAGTTCATGAACTTCAAGAACAAATGATTAAAAATGGGGTTGTACATGGGAAATATCCAGAAAATATTCAAGTTACTCAACAATCTTTCAATGTCATGAGAGACTTATCGAAGCAAGAGCTAGAAATGTTGACAACTTACCAAAATCATGAATTAAAAAAAAAAGATTTCTTTAACATATAAAAAAAAAAAAAACCAAAGTTAAAAAGAAAATCAAATCAAAAGGATAAATTAAAAGAAAAAGGAGAATTAAATAGAAAAAGGGGGTTAACGAAAAATCAGAATGAGCCAATATAGAACAAGCTACAGGTGTGAAATATAACTTAGAGCTCTTAAAGAATCAAATGAATTTCTTAAAACTAACCTTTCAAACGTGGAAAAAGCAGTTTATGAACTTAAAGAACGAATGGTTAAAAATGGGGTTGTACATGAGAAATATCTAGAAAACATTCAAGTTACTTAACAATCTTTCAACGTCATGAGAGATTTAACGAAGCAAGAGCTACAAATGTTAACGACTAATCAAAATCAAGAAAATCAAGATCATGAAGAAAAAAAAAGTTTTCTTTAACATATAACAAAAAAGAAAAAAAAAAACCAAAGTTAAAAAGGAAATCACGTCAAAAGGACAAAGTAAAACAAGAAGGAGAATTAAAAAGAAAAACAGGGTTAACGAAAAATCAGAATTAGCCAATATAGAACTAGATACAGTTGTGAAATAGAAATTAGAGCTCTTAAAGAATCAATTGAATTTCTTAAAACTAAGCCTTCAAACGTGGAAAAAGCAGTTTATGAACTTCAAGAACGAATGATTACAAAAGAGGATGTACATGAGAAATATCCAGAAAACATTCAAGTTACTCAACAATCTTTCAACGTCATGAGAGATTTATCGAAGCAAGAGCTACAAATGTTAACGACTAATCAAAATCAAGAAAATCAAGATCATGAAGAAAAAAAAAGTTTTCTTTGACATATAACAAAAAAGAAAAAAAAAAAAAACCAAAGTTAAAAAGGAAATCAAATCAAAAGGACAAAGTAAAACAAAAACGAGAATTAAATAGGAAAAAGAGGGTTAACGAAAAATCAGAATTAGCCAATATAGAACTAGATACAGTTGTGAAATAGAAATTAGAGCTCTTAAAGAATCAATTGAATTTCTTAAAACTAAGCCTTCAAACGTGGAAAAAGCAGTTTATGAACTTCAAGAACGAATGATTACAAAAGAGGATGTACATGAGAAATATCCAGAAAACAATCAAGTTACTCAACAATCTTTCAACGTCATGAGAGATTTATCGAAGCAAGAGCTACAAATGTTAACGACTAATCAAAATCAAGAAAATCAAGATCATGAAGAAAAAAAAAGTTTTCTTTGACATATAACAAAAAAGAAAAAAATAAAAAACCAAAGTTAAAAAGGAAATCAAATCAAAAGGACAAAGTAAAACAAAAACGAGAATTAAATAGGAAAAAGAGGGTTAACGAAAAATCAGAATTAGCCAATATAGAACTAGATACAGTTGTGAAATAGAAATTAGAGCTCTTAAAGAATCAATTGAATTTCTTAAAACTAAGCCTTCAAACGTGGAAAAAGCAGTTTATGAACTTCAAGAACGAATGATTACAAAAGAGGATGTACATGAGAAATATCCAGAAAACATTCAAGTTACTCAACAATCTTTCAACGTAATGAGAGATTTATCGAAGCAAGAGCTACAAATGTTAACGACTAATCAAAATCAAGAAAATCAAGATCATGAAGAAAAAAAACGTTTTCTTTGACATATAACAAAAAAGAAAAAAAAAAAAAACCAAAGTTAAAAAGGAAATCAAATCAAAAGGACAAAGTAAAACAAAAACGAGAATTAAATAGGAAAAAGAGGGTTAACGAAAAATCAGAATGAGCCAATATAGAACTAGATACAGGTGTGAAATAGAACTTAGAGCTCTTAAAGAATCAAATGAATTTCTTAAAACTAACCTTTCAAACGTAGAAAAAGCACTTTATGAACTTAAAGAACGAATGGTTAAAAATGGGGTTGTACATGAGAAATATCTAGAAAACATTCAAGTTACTCAACAATCTTTCAATGTCATGAGAGATTTAACGAAGCAAGAGCTAGAACTATTAACGACTACTCAAAATCATGAAGAAAAAAAAAGTTTTCTTTAACATATAACAAAAAAGAAAAATAAAAATACCAAAGTTAAAAAGAAAATCAAATCAAAAGGACAAAGTAAAACAAAAAGAAGAATTAAAAAGAAAAAGGGGGTTAACGAAAAATCAGAATTAGCCAATATAGAACTAGATACAGTCGTGAAATAGAAATTAGAGCTCTTAAAGAATCAAGTGAATTTCTTAAAACTAAGCTCTTAAACGGGGAAAAAGCAGTTTATGAACTTCAAGAACGAATGATTACAAAAGAGGATGTACATGAGAAATATCCAGAAAACATTCAAGTTACTCAACAATCTTTCAACGTCATGAGAGATTTATCGAAGCAAGAGCTACAAATGTTAACGACTAATCAAAATCAAGAAAATCAAGATCATGAAGAAAAAAAAAGTTTTCTTTGACATATAACAAAAAAGAAAGAAAAAAAAAAACCAAAGTTAAAAAGGAAATCAAATCAAAAGGACAAAGTAAAACAAAAACGAGAATTAAATAGGAAAAAGAGGGTTAACGAAAAATCAGAATTAGCCAATATAGAACTAGATACAGTTGTGAAATAGAAATTAGAGCTCTTAAAGAATCAATTGAATTTCTTAAAACTAAGCCTTCAAACGTGGAAAAAGCAGTTTATGAACTTCAAGAACGAATGATTACAAAAGAGGATGTACATGAGAAATATCCAGAAAACATTCAAGTTACTCAACAATCTTTCAACGTAATGAGAGATTTATCGAAGCAAGAGCTACAAATGTTAACGACTAATCAAAATCAAGAAAATCAAGATCATGAAGAAAAAAAACGTTTTCTTTGACATATAACAAAAAAGAAAAAAAAAAAAACCAAAGTTAAAAAGGAAATCAAATCAAAAGGACAAAGTAAAACAAAAACGAGAATTAAATAGGAAAAAGAGGGTTAACGAAAAATCAGAATGAGCCAATATAGAACTAGATACAGGTGTGAAATAGAACTTAGAGCTCTTAAAGAATCAAATGAATTTCTTAAAACTAACCTTTCAAACGTAGAAAAAGCACTTTATGAACTTAAAGAACGAATGGTTAAAAATGGGGTTGTACATGAGAAATATCTAGAAAACATTCAAGTTACTCAACAATCTTTCAATGTCATGAGAGATTTAACGAAGCAAGAGCTAGAACTATTAACGACTACTCAAAATCATGAAGAAAAAAAAAGTTTTCTTTAACATATAACAAAAAAGAAAAATAAAAATACCAAAGTTAAAAAGAAAATCAAATCAAAAGGACAAAGTAAAACAAAAAGAAGAATTAAAAAGAAAAAGGGGGTTAACGAAAAATCAGAATTAGCCAATATAGAACTAGATACAGTTGTGAAATAGAAATTAGAGCTCTTAAAGAATCAAGTGAATTTCTTAAAACTAAGCCTTCAAACGTGAAAAAAGCAGTTCATGAACTTCAAGAACAAATGATTAAAAATGGGGTTGTACATGGGAAATATCCAGAAAATATTCAAGTTACTCAACAATCTTTCAATGTCATGAGAGACTTATCGAAGCAAGAGCTAGAAATGTTGACAACTTACCAAAATCATGAATTAAAAAAAAAAGATTTCTTTAACATATGAAAAAAAAAAAAACCAAAGTTAAAAAGAAAATCAAATCAAAAGGATAAATTAAAAGAAAAAGGAGAATTAATTAGAAAAAGGGGGTTAACGAAAAATCAGAATGAGCCAATATAGAACAAGCTACAGGTGTGAAATATAACTTAGAGCTCTTAAAGAATCAAATGAATTTCTTAAAACTAACCTTTCAAACGTGGAAAAAGCAGTTTATGAACTTAAAGAACGAATGGTTAAAAATGGGGTTGTACATGAGAAATATCTAGAAAACATTCAAGTTACTTAACAATCTTTCAACGTCATGAGAGATTTAACGAAGCAAGAGCTACAAATGTTAACGACTAATCAAAATCAAGAAAATCAAGATCATGAAGAAAAAAAAAGTTTTCTTTAACATATAACAAAAAAGAAAAAAAAAAACCAAAGTTAAAAAGGAAATCACATCAAAAGGACAAAGTAAAACAAGAAGGAGAATTAAAAAGAAAAACAGGGTTAACGAAAAATCAGAATTAGCCAATATAGAACTAGATACAGTTGTGAAATAGAAATTAGAGCTCTTAAAGAATCAATTGAATTTCTTAAAACTAAGCCTTCAAACGTGGAAAAAGCAGTTTATGAACTTCAAGAACGAATGATTACAAAAGAGGATGTACATGAGAAATATCCAGAAAACATTCAAGTTACTCAACAATCTTTCAACGTCATGAGAGATTTATCGAAGCAAGAGCTACAAATGTTAACGACTAATCAAAATCAAGAAAATCAAGATCATGAAGAAAAAAAAAGTTTTCTTTGACATATAACAAAAAAGAAAAAAAAAAAAAACCAAAGTTAAAAAGGAAATCAAATCAAAAGGACAAAGTAAAACAAAAACGAGAATTAAATAGGAAAAAGAGGGTTAACGAAAAATCAGAATTAGCCAATATAGAACTAGATACAGTTGTGAAATAGAAATTAGAGCTCTTAAAGAATCAAGTGAATTTCTTAAAACTAAGCCTTCAAACGTGAAAAAAGCAGTTCATGAACTTCAAGAACAAATGATTAAAAATGGGGTTGTACATGGGAAATATCCAGAAAATATTCAAGTTACTCAACAATCTTTCAGTGTCATGAGAGACTTATCGAAGCAAGAGCTAGAAATGTTGACAACTTACCAAAATCATGAATTAAAAAAAAAAGATTTCTTTAACATATAAAAAAAAAAAAAACCAAAGTTAAAAAGAAAATCAAATCAAAAGGATAAATTAAAAGAAAAAGGAGAATTAAATAGAAAAAGGGGGTTAACGAAAAATCAGAATGAGCCAATATAGAACAAGCTACAGGTGTGAAATATAACTTAGAGCTCTTAAAGAATCAAATGAATTTCTTAAAACTAACCTTTCAAACGTGGAAAAAGCAGTTTATGAACTTAAAGAACGAATGGTTAAAAATGGGGTTGTACATGAGAAATATCCAGAAAACATTCAAGTTACTCAACAATCTTTCAACGTCATGAGAGATTTATCGAAGCAAGAGCTACAAATGTTAACGACTAATCAAAATCAAGAAAATCAAGATCATGAAGAAAAAAAAAGTTTTCTTTGACATATAACAAAAAAGAAAAAAAAAAAAAACCAAAGTTAAAAAGGAAATCAAATCAAAAGGACAAAGTAAAACAAAAACGAGAATTAAATAGGAAAAAGAGGGTTAACGAAAAATCAGAATTAGCCAATATTGAACTAGATACAGTTGTGAAATAGAAATTAGAGCTCTTAAAGAATCAATTGAATTTCTTAAAACTAAGCCTTCAAACGTGGAAAAAGCAGTTTATGAACTTCAAGAACGAATGATTACAAAAGAGGATGTACATGAGAAATATCCAGAAAACAATCAAGTTACTCAACAATCTTTCAACGTCATGAGAGATTTATCGAAGCAAGAGCTACAAATGTTAACGACTAATCAAAATCAAGAAAATCAAGATCATGAAGAAAAAAAAAGTTTTCTTTGACATATAACAAAAAAGAAAAAAATAAAAAACCAAAGTTAAAAAGGAAATCAAATCAAAAGGACAAAGTAAAACAAAAACGAGAATTAAATAGGAAAAAGAGGGTTAACGAAAAATCAGAATTAGCCAATATAGAACTAGATACAGGTGTGAAATAGAAATTACAGCTCTTAAAGAATCAAGTAAATTTCTTAAAACTATGCTCTTAAACGGGGAAAAAGCAGTTTATGAACTTCAAGAACGAATGATTACAAAAGAGGATGTACATGAGAAATATCCAGAAAACATTCAAGTTACTCAACAATCTTTCAACGTCATGAGAGATTTATCGAAGCAAGAGCTACAAATGTTAACGACTAATCAAAATCAAGAAAATCAAGATCATGAAGAAAAAAAAAGTTTTCTTTGACATATAACAAAAAAGAAAAAAAAAAAAAACCAAAGTTAAAAAGGAAATCAAATCAAAAGGACAAAGTAAAACAAAAACGAGAATTAAATAGGAAAAAGAGGGTTAACGAAAAATCAGAATTAGCCAATATAGAACTAGATACAGTTGTGAAATAGAAATTAGAGCTCTTAAAGAATCAATTGAATTTCTTAAAACTAAGCCTTCAAACGTGGAAAAAGCAGTTTATGAACTTCAAGAACGAATGATTACAAAAGAGGATGTACATGAGAAATATCCAGAAAACATTCAAGTTACTCAACAATCTTTCAACGTAATGAGAGATTTATCGAAGCAAGAGCTACAAATGTTAACGACTAATCAAAATCAAGAAAATCAAGATCATGAAGAAAAAAAAAGTTTTCTTTGACATATAACAAAAAAGAAAAAAAAAAAAACCAAAGTTAAAAAGGAAAACTAATCAAAAGGACAAAGTAAAACAAAAACGAGAATTAAATAGGAAAAAGAGGGTTAACGAAAAATCAGAATGAGCCAATATAGAACTAGATACAGGTGTGAAATAGAACTTAGAGCTCTTAAAGAATCAAATGAATTTCTTAAAACTAACCTTTCAAACGTAGAAAAAGCACTTTATGAACTTAAAGAACGAATGGTTAAAAATGGGGTTGTACATGAGAAATATCTAGAAAACATTCAAGTTACTCAACAATCTTTCAATGTCATGAGAGATTTAACGAAGCAAGAGCTAGAACTATTAACGACTACTCAAAATCATGAAGAAAAAAAAAGTTTTCTTTAACACATAACAAAAAAGAAAAATAAAAATACCAAAGTTAAAAAGAAAATCAAATCAAAAGGACAAAGTAAAACAAAAACGAGAATTAAAAAGAAAAAGGGGGTTAACGAAAAATCAGAATGAGCCAATATAGAACAAGATACAGGTGTGAAATAGAACTTAGAGCTCTTAAAGAATCAAATGAATTTCTTAAAACTAACCTTTCAAACGTAGAAAAAGCACTTTATGAACTTAAAGAACGAATGGTTAAAAATGGGGTTGTACATGAGAAATATCTAGAAAACATTCAAGTTACTCAACAATCTTTCAACGTCATGAGAGATTTATCGAAGCAAGAGCTAGAAATATTAACGACTAATCAAAATCAAGAAAATCAAAATCATGAATTAAAAAAAAGATTTCTTTAACATATAACAAAAAAGAAAAATAAAAATACCAAAGTTAAAAAGAAAATCAAATCAAAAGGACAAAGTAAAACAAAAAGGAGAATTAAAAAGAAAAAGGGGGTTAACGAAAAATCAGAGTGAGCCAATATAGAACTAGATACAGGTGTGAAATAGAACTTAGAGCTCTTAAAGAATAAAATGAATTTCTTAAAACTAACCTTTCAAACGTAGAAAAAGCACTTTATGAACTTAAAGAACGAATGGTTAAAAATGGGGTTGTACATGAGAAATATCTAGAAAACATTCAAGTTACTCAACAATCTTTCAATGTCATGAGAGATTTAACGAAGCAAGAGCTAGAACTATTAACGACTACTCAAAATCATGAAGAAAAAAAAAGTTTTCTATAACATATAACAAAAAAGAAAAATAAAAATACCAAAGTTAAAAAGAAAATCAAATCAAAAGGACAAAGTAGAACAAAAACGAGAATTAAATAGGAAAAAGAGAGTTAACGAAAAATCAGAATTAGCCAATATAGAACTAGATACAGTTGTGAAATAGAAATTAGAGCTCTTAAAGAATCAAGTGAATTTCTTAAAACTAAGCCTTCAAACGTGAAAAAAGCAGTTCATTAACTTCAAGAACAAATGATTAAAAATGGTGTTGTACATGGGAAATATCCAGAAAATATTCAAGTTACTCAACAATCTTTCAATGTCATGAGAGACTTATCGAAGCAAGAGCTAGAAATGTTGACAACTTACCAAAATCATGAATTAAAAAAAAAAGATTTCTTTAACATATAAAAAAAAAAAAAACCAAAGTTAAAAAGAAAATCAAATCAAAAGGATAAATTAAAAGAAAAAGGAGAATTAAAAAGAAAAAGGGGGTTAACGAAAAATCAGATTGAGCCAATATAGAACAAGCTACAGGTGTGAAATAGAACTTAGATCTCTTAAAGAATCAAATGAATTTCTTAAAACTAACCTTTCAAACGTGGAAAAAGCAGTTTATGAACTTAAAGAACGAATGGTTAAAAATGGGGTTGTACATGAGAAATATCTAGAAAACATTCAAGTTACTTAACAATCTTTCAACGTCATGTGAGATTTAACGAAGCAAGAGCTACAAATGTTAACGACTAATCAAAATCAAGAAAATCAAGATCATGAAGAAAAAAAAAGTTTTCTTTGACATATAACAAAAAAGAAAAAAAAAAAAAACCAAAGTTAAAAAGGAAATCAAATCAAAAGGACAAAGTAAAACAAAAACGAGAATTAAATAGGAAAAAGAGGGTTAACGAAAAATCAGAATTAGCCAATATAGAACTAGATACAGTTGTGAAATAGAAATTAGAGCTCTTAAAGAATCAATTGAATTTCTTAAAACTAAGCCTTCAAACGTGGAAAAAGCAGTTTATGAACTTCAAGAACGAATGATTACAAAAGAGGATGTACATGAGAAATATCCAGAAAACATTCAAGTTACTCAACAATCTTTCAACGTCATGAGAGATTTATCGAAGCAAGAGCTACAAATGTTAACGACTAATCAAAATCAAGAAAATCAAGATCATGAAGAAAAAAAAAGTTTTCTTTGACATATAACAAAAAAGAAAAAAAAAAAAAAACCAAAGTTAAAAAGGAAATCAAATCAAAAGGACAAAGTAAAACAAAAACGAGAATTAAATAGGAAAAAGAGGGTTAACGAAAAATCAGAATTAGCCAATATAGAACAAGCTACAGGTGTGAAATATAACTTAGAGCTCTTAAAGAATCAATTGAATTTCTTTAAACTAAGCCTTCAAACGTAGAAAAAGCAGTTTATGAACTTCAAGAACGAATGATTACAAAAGAGGATGTACATGAGAAATATCCAGAAAACATTCAAGTTACTCAACAATCTTTCAACGTCATGAGAGATTTATCGAAGCAAGAGCTACAAATGTTAACGACTAATCAAAATCAAGAAAATCAAGATCATGAAGAAAAAAAAAGTTTTCTTTGACATATAACAAAAAAGAAAAAAAAAAAAAACCAAAGTTAAAAAGGAAATCAAATCAAAAGGACAAAGTAAAACAAAAACGAGAATTAAATAGGAAAAAGAGGGTTAACGAAAAATCAGAATTAGCCAATATAGAACTAGATACAGTTGTGAAATAGAAATTAGAGCTCTTAAAGAATCAATTGAATTTCTTAAAACTAAGCCTTCAAACGTGGAAAAAGCAGTTTATGAACTTCAAGAACGAATGATTACAAAAGAGGATGTACATGAGAAATATCCAGAAAACATTCAAGTTACTCAACAATCTTTCAACGTCATGAGAGATTTATCGAAGCAAGAGCTACAAATGTTAACGACTAATCAAAATCAAGAAAATCAAGATCATGAAGAAAAAAAAAGTTTTCTTTGACATATAACAAAAAAGAAAAAAATAAAAAACCAAAGTTAAAAAGGAAATCAAATCAAAAGGACAAAGTAAAACAAAAACGAGAATTAAATAGGAAAAAGAGGGTTAACGAAAAATCAGAATTAGCCAATATAGAACTAGATACAGGTGTGAAATAGAAATTACAGCTCTTAAAGAATTAAGTAAATTTCTTAAAACTATGCTCTTAAACGGGGAAAAAGCAGTTTATGAACTTCAAGAACGAATGATTACAAAAGAGGATGTACATGAGAAATATCCAGAAAACATTCAAGTTACTCAACAATCTTTCAACGTCATGAGAGATTTATCGAAGCAAGAGCTACAAATGTTAACGACTAATCAAAATCAAGAAAATCAAGATCATGAAGAAAAAAAAAGTTTTCTTTGACATATAACAAAAAAGAAAAAACTAAAAAAACAAAAGTTAAAAAGGAAATCAAATCAAAAGGACAAAGTAAAACAAAAACGAGAATTAAATAGGAAAAAGAGGGTTAACGAAAAATCAGAATTAGCCAATATAGAACTAGATACAGGTGTGAAATAGAAATTACAGCTCTTAAAGAATCAAGTAAATTTCTTAAAACTAAGCCTTCAAACGTGGAAAAAGCAGTTTATGAACTTCAAGAACGAATGATTACAAAAGAGGATGTACATGAGAAATATCCAGAAAACATTCAAGTTACTCAACAATCTTTCAACGTCATGAGAGATTTATCGAAGCAAGAGCTACAAATGTTAACGACTAATCAAAATCAAGAAAATCAAGATCATGAAGAAAAAAAAAGTTTTCTTTGACATATAACAAAAAAGAAAAAGAAAAAAAAACCAAAGTTAAAAAGAAAATCAAATCAAAAGGATAAATTAAAAGAAAAAGGAGAATTAAAAAGAAAAAGGGGGTTAACGAAAAATCAGAATGAGCCAATATAGAACAAGCTACAGGTGTGAAATAGAACTTAGATCTCTTAAAGAATCAAATGAATTTCTTAAAACTAACCTTTCAAACGTGGAAAAAGCAGTTTATGAACTTAAAGAACGAATTGTTAAAAATGGGGTTGTACATGAGAAATATCTAGAAAACATTCAAGTTACTTAACAATCTTTCAACGTCATGAGAGATTTAACGAAGCAAGAGCTACAAATGTTAACGACTAATCAAAATCAAGAAAATCAAGATCATGAAGAAAAAAAAAGTTTTCTTTAACATATAACAAAAAAGAAAAAAAAAAAAACCAAAGTTAAAAAGGAAATCACATCAAAAGGACAAAGTAAAACAAGAAGGAGAATTAAAAAGAAAAAAAGGGTTAACGAAAAATCAGAATTAGCCAATATAGAACTAGATACAGTTGTGAAATAGAAATTAGAGGTCTTAAAGAATCAATTGAATTTCTTAAAACTAAGCCTTCAAACGTGGAAAAAGCAGTTTATGAACTTCAAGAACGAATGATTACAAAAGAGGATGTACATGAGAAATATCCAGAAAACATTCAAGTTACTCAACAATCTTTCAACGTCATGAGAGATTTATCGAAGCAAGAGCTACAAATGTTAACGACTAATCAAAATCAAGAAAATCAAGATCATGAAGAAAAAAAAAGTTTTCTTTGACATATAACAAAAAAGAAAAAAAAAAACCAAAGTTAAAAAGGAAATCAAATCAAAAGGACAAAGTAAAACAAAAACGAGAATTAAATAGGAAAAAGAGGGTTAACGAAAAATCAGAATTAGCCAATATAGAACAAGCTACAGGTGTGAAATATAACTTAGAGCTCTTAAAGAATCAATTGAATTTCTTTAAACTAAGCCTTCAAACGTAGAAAAAGCAGTTTATGAACTTCAAGAACGAATGATTACAAAAGAGGATGTACATGAGAAATATCCAGAAAACATTCAAGTTACTCAACAATCTTTCAACGTCATGAGAGATTTATCGAAGCAAGAGCTACAAATGTTAACGACTAATCAAAATCAAGAAAATCAAGATCATGAAGAAAAAAAAAGTTTTCTTTGACATATAACAAAAAAGAAAAAAAAAAAAAACCAAAGTTAAAAAGGAAATCAAATCAAAAGGACAAAGTAAAACAAAAACGAGAATTAAATAGGAAAAAGAGGGTTAACGAAAAATCAGAATTAGCCAATATAGAACTAGATACAGTTGTGAAATAGAAATTAGAGCTCTTAAAGAATCAATTGAATTTCTTAAAACTAAGCCTTCAAACGTGGAAAAAGCAGTTTATGAACTTCAAGAACGAATGATTACAAAAGAGGATGTACATGAGAAATATCCAGAAAACATTCAAGTTACTCAACAATCTTTCAACGTCATGAGAGATTTATCGAAGCAAGAGCTACAAATGTTAACGACTAATCAAAATCAAGAAAATCAAGATCATGAAGAAAAAAAAAGTTTTCTTTGACATATAACAAAAAAGAAAAAAAAAAAAACCAAAGTTAAAAAGGAAATCAAATCAAAAGGACAAAGTAAAACAAAAACGAGAATTAAATAGGAAAAAGAGGGTTAACGAAAAATCAGAATTAGCCAATATAGAACTAGATACAGTTGTGAAATAGAAATTAGAGCTCTTAAAGAATCAATTGAATTTCTTAAAACTAAGCCTTCAAACGTAGAAAAAGCAGTTTATGAACTTCAAGAACGAATGATTACAAAAGAGGATGTACATGAGAAATATCCAGAAAACATTCAAGTTACTCAACAATCTTTCAACGTCATGAGAGATTTATCGAAGCAAGAGCTACAAATGTTAACGACTAATCAAAATCAAGAAAATCAAGATCATGAAGAAAAAAAAAGTTTTCTTTGACATATAACAAAAAAGAAAAAAAAAAAAAAACCAAAGTTAAAAAGGAAATCAAATCAAAAGGACAAAGTAAAACAAAAACGAGAATTAAATAGGAAAAAGAGGGTTAACGAAAAATCAGAATTAGCCAATATAGAACTAGATACAGTTGTGAAATAGAAATTAGAGCTCTTAAAGAATCAATTGAATTTCTTAAAACTAAGCCTTCAAACGTGGAAAAAGCAGTTTATGAACTTCAAGAACGAATGATTACAAAAGAGGATGTACATGAGATATATCCAGAAAACATTCAAGTTACTCAACAATCTTTCAACGTCATGAGAGACTTATCGAAGCAAGAGCTAGAAATGTTGACAACTTATCAAAATCAAGAAAATAAAAATCATGAATTAAAAAAAAAGATTTCTTTAACATATAAAAAAAAAAAAAAAACCAAAGTTAAAAAGAAAATCAAATCAAAAGGATAAATTAAAAGAAAAAGGAGAATTAAAAAGAAAAAGGGGGTTAACGAAAAATCAGATTGAGCCAATATAGAACAAGCTACAGGTGTGAAATAGAACTTAGATCTCTTAAAGAATCAAATGAATTTCTTAAAACTAACCTTTCAAACGTGGAAAAAGCAGTTTATGAACTTAAAGAACGAATGGTTAAAAATGGGGTTGTACATGAGAAATATCTAGAAAACATTCAAGTTACTTAACAATCTTTCAACGTCATGTGAGATTTAACGAAGCAAGAGCTACAAATGTTAACGACTAATCAAAATCAAGAAAATCAAGATCATGAAGAAAAAAAAAGTTTTCTTTGACATATAACAAAAAAGAAAAAAAAAAAAAACCAAAGTTAAAAAGGAAATCAAATCAAAAGGACAAAGTAAAACAAAAACGAGAATTAAATAGGAAAAAGAGGGTTAACGAAAAATCAGAATTAGCCAATATAGAACTAGATACAGTTGTGAAATAGAAATTAGAGCTCTTAAAGAATCAATTGAATTTCTTAAAACTAAGCCTTCAAACGTGGAAAAAGCAGTTTTTGAACTTCAAGAACGAATGATTACAAAAGAGGATGTACATGAGAAATATCCAGAAAACATTCAAGTTACTCAACAATCTTTCAACGTCATGAGAGATTTATCGAAGCAAGAGCTACAAATGTTAACGACTAATCAAAATCAAGAAAATCAAGATCATGAAGAAAAAAAAAGTTTTCTTTGACATATAACAAAAAAGAAAAAAAAAAAAAAACCAAAGTTAAAAAGGAAATCAAATCAAAAGGACAAAGTAAAACAAAAACGAGAATTAAATAGGAAAAAGAGGGTTAACGAAAAATCAGAATTAGCCAATATAGAACTAGATACAGTTGTGAAATAGAAATTAGAGCTCTTAAAGAATCAATTGAATTTCTTAAAACTAAGCCTTCAAACGTGGAAAAAGCAGTTTATGAACTTCAAGAACGAATGATTACAAAAGAGGATGTACATGAGAAATATCCAGAAAACATTCAAGTTACTCAACAATCTTTCAACGTCATGAGAGATTTATCGAAGCAAGAGCTACAAATGTTAACGACTAATCAAAATCAAGAAAATCAAGATCATGAAGAAAAAAAAAGTTTTCTTTGACATATAACAAAAAAGAAAAACAAAAAAAAACCAAAGTTAAAAAGGAAATCAAATCAAAAGGACAAAGTAAAACAAAAACGAGAATTAAATAGGAAAAAGAGGGTTAACGAAAAATCAGAATTAGGCAATATAGAACTAGATACAGTTGTGAAATAGAAATTAGAGCTCTTAAAGAATCAATTGAATTTCTTAAAACTAAGCCTTCAAACGTGGAAAAAGCAGTTTATGAACTTCAAGAACGAATGATTACAAAAGAGGATGTACATGAGAAATATCCAGAAAACATTCAAGTTACTCAACAATCTTTCAACGTCATGAGAGATTTATCGAAGCAAGAGCTACAAATGTTAACGACTAATCAAAATCAAGAAAATCAAGATCATGAAGAAAAAAAAAGTTTTCTTTGACATATAACAAAAAAGAAAAAACTAAAAAAACAAAAGTTAAAAAGAAAATCAAATCAAAAGGACAAAGTAAAACAAAAACGAGAATTAAATAGGAAAAAGAGGGTTAACGAAAAATCAGAATTAGCCAATATAGAACTAGATACAGTTGTGAAATAGAAATTAGAGCTCTTAAAGAATCAATTGAATTTCTTAAAACTAAGCCTTCAAACGTGGAAAAAGCAGTTTATGAACTTCAAGAACGAATGATTACAAAAGAGGATGTACATGAGAAATATCCAGAAAACATTCAAGTTACTCAACAATCTTTCAACGTCATGAGAGATTTATCGAAGCAAGAGCTACAAATGTTAACGACTAATCAAAATCAAGAAAATCAAGATCATGAAGAAAAAAAAAGTTTTCTTTGACATATAACAAAAAAGAAAAAAAAAAAAAACCAAAGTTAAAAAGGAAATCAAATCAAAAGGACAAAGTAAAACAAAAACGAGAATTAAATAGGAAAAAGAGGGTTAACGAAAAATCAGAATTAGCCAATATAGAACTAGATACAGGTGTGAAATAGAAATTACAGCTCTTAAAGAATCAAGTAAATTTCTTAAAACTATGCTCTCAAACGGGGAAAAAGCAGTTTATGAACTTCAAGAACGAATGATTATAAATGAGGATGTACATGAGATATATCCAGAAAACATTCAAGTTACTCAACAATCTTTCAACGTCATGAGAGACTTATCGAAGCAAGAGCTACAAATGTTAACGACTAATCAAAATCAAGAAAATAAAAATCATGAATTAAAAAAAAAGATTTCTTTAACATATAAAAAAAAAAAAAAAAACCAAAGTTAAAAAGAAAATCAAATCAAAAGGATAAATTAAAAGAAAAAGGAGAATTAAAAAGAAAAAGGGGGTTAACGAAAAATCAGAATGAGCCAATATAGAACAAGCTACAGGTGTGAAATAGAACTTAGATCTCTTAAAGAATCAAATGAATTTCTTAAAACTAACCTTTCAAACGTGGAAAAAGCAGTTTATGAACTTAAAGAACGAATGGTTAAAAATGGGGTTGTACATGAGAAATATCTAGAAAACATTCAAGTTACTTAACAATCTTTCAACGTCATGAGAGATTTAACGAAGCAAGAGCTACAAATGTTAACGACTAATCAAAATCAAGAAAATCAAGATCATGAAGAAAAAAAAAGTTTTCTTTAACATATAACAAAAAAGAAAAAAAAAAACCAAAGTTAAAAAGGAAATCACATCAAAAGGACAAAGTAAAACAAGAAGGAGAATTAAAAAGAAAAAGAGGGTTAACGAAAAATCAGAATTAGCCAATATAGAACTAGATACAGTTGTGAAATAGAAATTAGAGCTCTTAAAGAATCAAGTGAATTTCTTAAAACTAAGCCTTCAAACGTGAAAAAAGCAGTTCATGAACTTCAAGAACAAATGATTAAAAATGGGGTTGTACATGGGAAATATCCAGAAAATATTCAAGTAACTCAACAATCTTTCAATGTCATGAGAGACTTATCGAAGCAAGAGCTAGAAATGTTGACAACTTACCAAAATCATGAATTAAAAAAAAAAGATTTCTTTAACATATAAAAAAAAAAAAAAACCAAAGTTAAAAAGAAAATCAAATCAAAAGGATAAATTAAAAGAAAAAGGAGAATTAAATAGAAAAAGGGGGTTAACGAAAAATCAGAATGAGCCAATATAGAACAAGCTACAGGTGTGAAATATAACTTAGAGCTCTTAAAGAATCAAATGAATTTCTTAAAACTAACCTTTCAAACGTGGAAAAAGCAGTTTATGAACTTCAAGAACGAATGATTACAAAAGAGGATGTACATGAGATATATCCAGAAAACATTCAAGTTACTCAACAATCTTTCAACGTCATGAGAGACTTATCGAAGCAAGAGCTAGAAATGTTGACAACTTATCAAAATCAAGAAAATAAAAATCATGAATTAAAAAAAAAGATTTCTTTAACATATAA
This sequence comes from Anthrax anthrax, assembly GCA_963971155.1. Lineage (NCBI taxonomy): Eukaryota > Metazoa > Arthropoda > Insecta > Diptera > Bombyliidae > Anthrax > Anthrax anthrax. The sequence goes on along the minus strand of OZ020125.1, from coordinate 452,570 downwards.
AAAAAACAAAAAAACCAAAGTTAAAAAGAAAATCAAATCAAAAGGATAAATTAAAAGAAAAAGGAGAATTAAAAAGAAAAAGGGGGTTAACGAAAAATCAGAATGAGCCAATATAGAACAAGCTACAGGTGTGAAATAGAACTTAGATCTCTTAAAGAATCAAATGAATTTCTTAAAACTAACCTTTCAAACGTGGAAAAAGCAGTTTATGAACTTAAAGAACGAATGGTTAAAAATGGGGTTGTACATGAGAAATATCTAGAAAACATTCAAGTTACTTAACAATCTTTCAACGTCATGAGAGATTTAACGAAGCAAGAGCTACAAATGTTAACGACTAATCAAAATCAAGAAAATCAAGATCATGAAGAAAAAAAAAGTTTTCTTTAACATATAACAAAAAAGAAAAAAAAAAAAACCAAAGTTAAAAAGGAAATCACATCAAAAGGACAAAGTAAAACAAGAAGGAGAATTAAAAAGAAAAAGAGGGTTAACGAAAAATCAGAATTAGCCAATATAGAACTAGATACAGTTGTGAAATAGAAATTAGAGCTCTTAAAGAATCAATTGAATTTCTTAAAACTAAGCCTTCAAACGTGGAAACAGCAGTTTATGAACTTCAAGAACGAATGATTACAAAAGAGGATGTACATGAGAAATATCCAGAAAACATTCAAGTTACTCAACAATCTTTCAACGTCATGAGAGATTTATCGAAGCAAGAGCTACAAATGTTAACGACTAATCAAAATCAAGAAAATCAAGATCATGAAGAAAAAAAAAGTTTTCTTTGACATATAACAAAAAAGAAAAAAACCAAAGTTAAAAAGAAAATCAAATCAAAAGGATAAATTAAAAGAAAAAGGAGAATTAAAAAGAAAAAGGGGGTTAACGAAAAATCAGAATGAGCCAATATAGAACAAGCTACAGGTGTGAAATAGAACTTAGATCTCTTAAAGAATCAAATGAATTTCTTAAAACTAACCTTTCAAACGTGGAAAAAGCAGTTTATGAACTTAAAGAACGAATGGTTAAAAATGGGGTTGTACATGAGAAATATCTAGAAAACATTCAAGTTACTTAACAATCTTTCAACGTCATGAGAGATTTAACGAAGCAAGAGCTACAAATGTTAACGACTAATCAAAATCAAGAAAATCAAGATCATGAAGAAAAAAAAAGTTTTCTTTAACATATAACAAAAAAGAAAAAAAAAAACCAAAGTTAAAAAGGAAATCACATCAAAAGGACAAAGTAAAACAAGAAGGAGAATTAAAAAGAAAAAGAGGGTTAACGAAAAATCAGAATTAGCCAATATAGAACTAGATACAGTTGTGAAATAGAAATTAGAGCTCTTAAAGAATCAAGTGAATTTCTTAAAACTAAGCCTTCAAACGTGAAAAAAGCGGTTCATGAACTTCAAGAACAAATGATTAAAAATGGGGTTGTACATGGGAAATATCCAGAAAATATTCAAGTTACTCAACAATCTTTCAATGTCATGAGAGACTTATCGAAGCAAGAGCTAGAAATGTTGACAACTTACCAAAATCATGAATTAAAAAAAAAAGATTTCTTTAACATATAAAAAAAAAAAAAAACCAAAGTTAAAAAGAAAATCAAATCAAAAGGATAAATTAAAAGAAAAAGGAGAATTAAATAGAAAAAGGGGGTTAACGAAAAATCAGAATGAGCCAATATAGAACAAGCTACAGGTGTGAAATATAACTTAGAGCTCTTAAAGAATCAAGTGAATTTCTTAAAACTAACCTTTCAAACGTGGAAAAAGCAGTTTATGAACTTCAAGAACGAATGATTACAAAAGAGGATGTACATGAGATATATCCAGAAAACATTCAAGTTACTCAACAATCTTTCAACGTCATGAGAGACTTATCGAAGCAAGAGCTAGAAATGTTGACAACTTATCAAAATCAAGAAAATAAAAATCATGAATTAAAAAAAAAGATTTCTTTAACATATAAAAAAAAAAAAAAAACCAAAGTTAAAAAGAAAATCAAATCAAAAGGACAAAGTAAAACAAAAACGAGAATTAAATAGGAAAAAGAGGGTTAACGAAAAATCAGAATTAGCCAATATAGAACTAGATACAGTTGTGAAATAGAAATTAGAGCTTTTAAAGAATCAATTGAATTTCTTAAAACTAAGCCTTCAAACGTGGAAAAAGCAGTTTATGAACTTCAAGAACGAATGATTACAAAAGAGGATGTACATGAGAAATATCCAGAAAACATTCAAGTTACTCAACAATCTTTCAACGTCATTAGAGATTTATCGAAGCAAGAGCTACAAATGTTATTGACTAATCAAAATCAAGAAAATCAAGATCATGAAGAAAAAAAAAGTTTTCTTTGACATATAACAAAAAAGAAAAAAAAAAAAACCAAAGTTAAAAAGGAAATCAAATCAAAAGGACAAAGTAAAACAAAAACGAGAATTAAATAGGAAAAAGAGGGTTAACGAAAAATCAGAATTAGCCAATATAGAACTAGATACAGTTGTGAAATAGAAATTAGAGCTCTTAAAGAATCAATTGAATTTCTTAAAACTAAGCCTTCAAACGTGGAAAAAGCAGTTTATGAACTTCAAGAACGAATGATTACAAAAGAGGATGTACATGAGAAATATCCAGAAAACATTCAAGTTACTCAACAATCTTTCAACGTCATGAGAGATTTATCGAAGCAAGAGCTACAAATGTTAACGACTAATCAAAATCAAGAAAATCAAGATCATGAAGAAAAAAAAAGTTTTCTTTGACATATAACAAAAAAGAAAAAAATAAAAAACCAAAGTTAAAAAGGAAATCAAATCAAAAGGACAAAGTAAAACAAAAACGAGAATTAAATAGGAAAAAGAGGGTTAACGAAAAATCAGAATTAGCCAATATAGAACTAGATACAGGTGTGAAATAGAAATTACAGCTCTTAAAGAATCAAGTAAATTTCTTAAAACTATGCTCTCAAACGGGGAAAAAGCAGTTTATGAACTTCAAGAACGAATGATTACAAAAGAGGATGTACATGAGAAATATCCAGAAAACATTCAAGTTACTCAACAATCTTTCAACGTCATGAGAGATTTATCGAAGCAAGAGCTACAAATGTTAACGACTAATCAAAATCAAGAAAATCAAGATCATGAAGAAAAAAAAAGTTTTCTTTGACATATAACAAAAAAGAAAAAAAAAAAAAAAACCATAGTTAAAAAGGAAATCAAATCAAAAGGACAAAGTAAAACAAAAACGAGAATTAAATAGGAAAAAGAGGGTTAACGAAAAATCAGAATTAGCCAATATAGAACTAGATACAGTTGTGAAATAGAAATTAGAGCTCTTAAAGAATCAATTGAATTTCTTAAAACTAAGCCTTCAAACGTGGAAAAAGCAGTTTATGAACTTCAAGAACGAATGATTACAAAAGAGGATGTACATGAGAAATATCCAGAAAACATTCAAGTTACTCAACAATCTTTCAACGTCATGAGAGATTTATCGAAGCAAGAGCTACAAATGTTAACTACTAATCAAAATCAAGAAAATCAAGATCATGAAGAAAAAAAACGTTTTGTTTGACATATAACAAAAAAGAAAAAAAAAAAAACCAAAGTTAAAAAGGAAATCAAATCAAAAGGACAAAGTAAAACAAAAACGAGAATTAAATAGGAAAAAGAGGGTTAACGAAAAATCAGAATTAGCCAATATAGAACTAGATACAGTTGTGAAATAGAAATTAAAGCTCTTAAAGAATCAATTGAATTTCTTAAAACTAAGCCTTCAAACGTGGAAAAAGCAGTTTATGAACTTCAAGAACGAATGATTACAAAAGAGGATGTACATGAGAAATATCCAGAAAACATTCAAGTTACTCAACAATCTTTCAACGTCATGAGAGATTTATCGAAGCAAGAGCTACAAATGTTAACGACTAATCAAAATCAAGAAAATCAAGATCATGAAGAAAAAAAAAGTTTTCTTTGACATATAACAAAAAAGAAAAAAAAAAAAAAACCAAAGTTAAAAAGGAAATCAAATCAAAAGGACAAAGTAAAACAAAAACGAGAATTAAATAGGAAAAAGAGGGTTAACGAAAAATCAGAATTAGCCAATATAGAACTAGATACAGTTGTGAAATAGAAATTAGAGCTCTTAAAGAATCAATTGAATTTCTTAAAACTAAGCCTTCAAACGTGGAAAAAGCAGTTTATGAACTTCAAGAACGAATGATTACAAAAGAGTATGTACATGAGAAATATCCAGAAAACATTCAAGTTACTCAATAATCTTTCAACGTCATGAGAGATTTATCGAAGCAAGAGCTACAAATGTTAACGACTAATCAAAATCAAGAAAATCAAGATCATGAAGAAAAAAAACGTTTTCTTTGACATATAACAAAAAAGAAAAAAAAAAAAAACCAAAGTTAAAAAGGAAATCAAATCAAAAGGACAAAGTAAAACAAAAACGAGAATTAAATAGGAAAAAGAGGGTTAACGAAAAATCAGAATTAGCCAATATAGAACTAGATACAGGTGTGAAATAGAAATTACAGCTCTTAAAGAATCAAGTAAATTTCTTAAAACTATGCTCTCAAACGGGGAAAAAGCAGTTTATGAACTTCAAGAACAAATGATTATAAATGAGGTTGTACATGAGAAATATCCAGAAAACATTCAAGTTACTCAACAATCTTTCAACGTCATGAGAGATTTATCGAAGCAAGAGCTACAAATGTTAACGACTAATCAAAATCAAGAAAATCAAGATCATGAAGAAAAAATAAGTTTTCTTTGACATATAACAAAAAAGAAAAAAAAAAAAAACCAGAGTTAAAAAGGAAATCAAATCAAAAGGACAAAGTAAAACAAAAACGAGAATTAAATAGGAAAAAGAGGGTTAACGAAAAATCAGAATTAGCCAATATAGAACTAGATACAGGTGTGAAATAGAAATTACAGCTCTTATAGAATCAAGTAAATTTCTTAAAACTATGCTCTCAAACGTGGAAAAAGCAGTTTATGAACTTCAAGAACGAATGATTATAAATGAGGTTGTACATGAGAAATATCCAGAAAACATTCAAGTTATTCAACAATCTTTCAACGTCATGAGAGATTTATCGAAGCAAGAGCTACAAATTTTAACGACTAATCAAAATCAAGAAAATCAAGATCATGAAGAAAAAAAAAGTTTTCTTTGACATATAACAAAAAAGAAAAAAAAAAAAACCAAAGGTAAAAAGGAAATCAAATCAAAAGGACAAAGTAAAACAAAAACGAGAATTAAATAGGAAAAAGAGGGTTAACGAAAAATCAGAATTAGCCAATATAGAACTAGATACAGGTGTGAAATAGAAATTACAGCTCTAAAGAATCAAGTAAATTTCTTAAAACTATGCTCTCAAACGGGGAAAAAGCAGTTTATGAACTTCAAGAACGAATGATTATAAATGAGGTTGTACATGAGAAATATCCAGAAAACATTCAAGTTACTCAACAATCTTTCAATGTCATGAGAAATTTATCGAAGCAAGAGCTAGAAATGTTAACGACTAATCATAATACAGAATAAAGAATAAAGTTTTCTTTATTAACATAAAAAAAAAACCGAAGTTTAAAAGAAACTCAAATCAAAAGGATAAATTAAAAGAAAAAGGAGAATTAAAAAGAAAAAGGGGGTTAACGAAAAATCAGAATGAGCCAATATAGAACAAGATACAGGTGTGAAATAGAACTTAGAGCTCTTAAAGAATCAAATGAATTTCTTAAAACTAACCTTTCAAACGTAGAAAAAGTAGTTTATGAACTTAAAGAACGAATGGTTAAAAATGGGGTTGTACATGAGAAATATCTAGAAAACATTCAAGTTACTCAACAATCTTTCAATGTCATGAGAGTTTTAACGAAGCAAGAGCTAGAAATATTAACGACTAATTAAAATCATGAAGAAAAAAAAAGTTTTCTTTAACATATAACAAAAAAGAAAAAAAAAAAATACCAAAGTTAAAAAGAAAATCAAATCAAAAGGACAAAGTAAAACAAAAAGGAGAATTAAAAAGAAAAAGAGGGTTAACGAAAAATCAGAATTAGCCAATATAGAACTAGATACAGTTGTGAAATAGAAATTAGAGCTCTTAAAGAATCAAGTGAATTTCTTAAAACTAAGCCTTCAAACGTGGAAAAAGCAGTTTATGAACTTCAAGAACGAATGATTACAAAAGAGGATGTACATGAGAAATATCCAGAAAACATTCAAGTTACTCAATAATCTTTCAACGTCATGAGAGATTTAACGAAGCAAGAGCTAGAAATATTAACGACTAATCAAAATCAAGAAAATCAAAATCATGAATTAAAAAAAAGATTTCTTTAACATATAAAAAAAAAAAAAAAAAACCCAAAGTTAAAAAGAAAATCTAATCAAAAGGATAAATTAAAAGAAAAAGGAGAATTAAAAAGAAAAAGGGGGTTAACGAAAAATCAGAATGAGCCAATATAGAACTAGATACAGGTGTGAAATAGAACTTAGAGCTCTAAAAGAATCAAATGAATTTCTTAAAACTAACCTTTCAAACGTAGAAAAAGCACTTTATGAACTTAAAGAACGAATGGTTAAAAATGGGGTTGTACATGAGAAATATCTAGAAAACATTCAAGTTACTCAACAATCTTTCAATGTCATGAGAGATTTAACGAAGCAAGAGCTAGAACTATTAGCGACTACTCAAAATCATGAAGAAAAAAAAAGTTTTCTTTAACATATAACAAAAAAGAAAAATAAAAATACCAAAGTTAAAAAGAAAATCAAATCAAAAGGACAAAGTAAAACAAAAAGGAGAATTAAAAAGAAAAAGAGGGTTAACGAAAAATCAGAATTAGCCAATGTAGAACTAGATACAGTTGTGAAATAGAAATTAGAGCTCTTAAAGAATCAAATGAATTTCTTAAAACTAAGCCTTCAAACGTGGAAACAGCAGTTTATGAACTTCAAGAACAAATGAATAAAAATGGGGTTGTACATGGGAAATATCTAGAAAATATTCAAGTTACTCAACAATCTTTCAATGTCATGAGAGACTTATCGAAGCAAGAGCTAGAAATGTTGGCAACTAATCAAAATCGAGAAAATCAAAATCATGAAGAAAAACAAAGTTTTCTTTAACATATAACAAAAAAGAAAAAAAAAATACCAAAGTTAAAAAGAAAATCAAATCAAAAACACAAAGTAAAACAAAAAGGAGAATTAAAAAGGAAAAAGAGGGTTAACGAAAAATCAGAAATAGCCAATATAGAACTAGATACAGTTGTGAAATAGAAATTAGAGCTCTTGAAGAATCCAGTGAATTTCTTAAAACTAAGCCTTCAAACGTGGAAAAAGCAGTTTATGAACTTCAAGAACGAATGATTACAAAAGAGGATGTACATGAGAACTATACAGAAAACAATCAAGTTACTCAACAATCTTTCAACGTCATGAGAGATTTATCGAAGCAAGAGCTAGAAATGTTAACGACTAATCAAAATCAAAAAAAATCAAGATAATGAAGAAAAAAAAAGTTTTCTTTAACATATAACAAAAAAGAAAAAAGAAAAAAAACAAAGTTAAAAAGAAAATCAAATCAAAAACACAAAGTAAAACAAAAAGGAGAATTAAAAAGGAAAAAGAGGGTTAACGAAAAATCAGAAATAGCCAATATAGAACTAGATACAGTTGTGAAATAGAAATTAGAGCTCTTGAAGAATCAAGTGAATTTCTTAAAACTAAGCCTTCAAACGTGGAAAAAGCAGTTTATGAACTTCAAGAACGAATGATTACAAAAGAGGATGTACATGAGAACTATACAGAAAACTATCAAGTTACTCAACAATCTTTCAACGTCATGAGAGATTTATCGAAGCAAGAGCTAGAAATGTTAACGACTAATCAAAATAAAAAAAATCAAGATAATGAAGAAAAAAAAAGTTTTCTTTAACATATAACAAAAAAGAAAAAAGAAAAAAAACAAAGTTAAAAAGAAAATCAAATCAAAAACACAAAGTAAAACAAAAAGGAGAATTAAAAAGGAAAAAGAGGGTTAACGAAAAATCAGAATTAGCCAATATAGAACTAGATACAGTTGTGAAATAGAAATTAGAGCTCTTAAAGAATCAAGTGAATTTCTTAAAACTAACCTTTCAAACGTAGAAAAAGCACTTTATGAACTTAAAGAACGAATGGTTAAAAATGGGGTTGTACATGAGAAATATCTAGAAAACATTCAAGTTACTCAACAATCTTTCAATGTCATGAGAGATTTAACGAAGCAAGAGCTAGAACTATTAGCGACTACTCAAAATCATGAAGAAAAAAAAAGTTTTCTTTAACATATAACAAAAAAGAAAAATAAAAATACCAAAGTTAAAAAGAAAATCAAATCAAAAGGACAAAGTAAAACAAAAAGGAGAATTAAAAAGAAAAAGAGGGTTAACGAAAAATCAGAATTAGCCAATGTAGAACTAGATACAGTTGTGAAATAGAAATTAGAGCTCTTAAAGAATCAAATGAATTTCTTAAAACTAAGCCTTCAAACGTGGAAACAGCAGTTTATGAACTTCAAGAACAAATGAATAAAAATGGGGTTGTACATGGGAAATATCTAGAAAATATTCAAGTTACTCAACAATCTTTCAATGTCATGAGAGACTTATCGAAGCAAGAGCTAGAAATGTTGGCAACTAATCAAAATCGAGAAAATCAAAATCATGAAGAAAAACAAAGTTTTCTTTAACATATAACAAAAAAGAAAAAAAAAATACCAAAGTTAAAAAGAAAATCAAATCAAAAACACAAAGTAAAACAAAAAGGAGAATTAAAAAGGAAAAAGAGGGTTAACGAAAAATCAGAAATAGCCAATATAGAACTAGATACAGTTGTGAAATAGAAATTAGAGCTCTTGAAGAATCAAGTGAATTTCTTAAAACTAAGCCTTCAAACGTGGAAAAAGCAGTTTATGAACTTCAAGAACGAATGATTACAAAAGAGGATGTACATGAGAACTATACAGAAAACAATCAAGTTACTCAACAATCTTTCAACGTCATGAGAGATTTATCGAAGCAAGAGCTAGAAATGTTAACGACTAATCAAAATCAAAAAAAATCAAGATAATGAAGAAAAAAAAAGTTTTCTTTAACATATAACAAAAAAGAAAAAAGAAAAAAAACAAAGTTAAAAAGAAAATCAAATCAAAAACACAAAGTAAAACAAAAAGGAGAATTAAAAAGGAAAAAGAGGGTTAACGAAAAATCAGAAATAGCCAATATAGAACTAGATACAGTTGTGAAATAGAAATTAGAGCTCTTGAAGAATCAAGTGAATTTCTTAAAACTAAGCCTTCAAACGTGGAAAAAGCAGTTTATGAACTTCAAGAACGAATGATTACAAAAGAGGATGTACATGAGAACTATACAGAAAACAATCAAGTTACTCAACAATCTTTCAACGTCATGAGAGATTTATCGAAGCAAGAGCTAGAAATGTTAACGACTAATCAAAATAAAAAAAAATCAAGATAATGAAGAAAAAAAAAGTTTTCTTTAACATATAACAAAAAAGAAAAAAGAAAAAAAACAAAGTTAAAAAGAAAATCAAATCAAAAACACAAAGTAAAACAAAAAGGAGAATTAAAAAGGAAAAAGAGGGTTAACGAAAAATCAGAATTAGCCAATATAGAACTAGATACAGTTGTGAAATAGAAATTAGAGCTCTTAAAGAATCAAGTGAATTTCTTAAAACTAACCTTTCAAACGTAGAAAAAGCAGTTTATGAACTCAAAGAACGAATGGTTAAAAATGGGGTTGTACATGAGAAATATCTAGAAAACATTCAAGTTACCCAACAATCTTTCAATGCCATGAGAGATTTAACGAAGCAAGAGCTAGAAATATTAACGACTAATCAAAATCGAGAAAATCAAAAATAATGAAGAAAAACAAAGTTTTCTTTAACATATAACAAAAAAGAAAAAATAAAAATAGCAAAGTTAAAAAGAAAATCAAATCAAAAACACAAAGTAAAACAAAAAGGAGAATTAAAAAGGAAAAAGAGGGTTAACGAAAAATCAGAATTAGCCAATATAGAACTAGATACAGTTGTGAAATAGAAATTAGAGCTCTTGAAGAATCAAGTGAATTTCTTAAAACTAAGCCTTCAAACGTGGAAAAAGCAGTTTATGAACTTCAAGAACGAATGGTTTAAAATGGGGTTGTAGATGAGAAATACCTAGAAAACATTCAAGTTACCCAACAATCTTTCAATGCCATGAGAGATTTAACGAAGCAAGAGCTAGAAATATTAACGACTAATCAAAATCGAGAAAATCAAAAATAATGAAGAAAAACAAAGTTTTCTTTAACATATAACAAAAAAGAACAAAAAAAAAAATACCAAAGTTAAAAAGGAAATCAAATCAAAAGGACAAAGTAAAACTAAAAGGAGAATTAAAAAGGAAAAAGAGGGTTAACGAAAAAGCAGAATTAGCCAATATAGAATTAGATACAGGTGTGAAATAGAAATTACAGCTCTTAAAGAATCAAGTGAATTTCTTAAAACTATGCTCTCAAACGTGGAAAAAGCAGTTTATGGACTTCAAGAACGAATGATTATAAATGAGGTTGTACATGAGAAATATCCAGAAAACATTCAAGTTACTCAACAATCTTTCAATGTCATGAGAGATTTATCGAAGCAAGAGCTAGAAATGTTAACGACTAATCAAAATCGAGAAAATCAAAAATAATGAAGAAAAACAAAGTTTTCTTTAACATATAACAAAAAAGAAAAAAGAAAAAAAACAAAGTTAAAAAGAAAATCAAATCAAAAACACAAAGTAAAACAAAAAGGAGAATTAAAAAGGAAAAAGAGGGTTAACGAAAAATCAGAATTAGCCAATATAAAACTAGATACAGTTGTGAAATAGAAATTAGAGCTCTTGAAGAATCAAGTGAATTTCTTAAAACTAAGCCTTCAAACGTGGAAAAAGCAGTTTATGAACTTCAAGAACGAATGGTTAAAAATGGGGTTGTAGATGAGAAATACCTAGAAAACATTCAAGTTACTCAACAATCTTTCAACGTCATGAGAGATTTATCGAAGCAAGAGCTAGAAATGTTAACGACTAATCAAAATCAAGAAAATCAAGATAATGAAGAAAAAAAAAGTTTTCTTTAACATATAACAAAAAAGAAAAAAGAAAAAAAACAAAGTTAAAAAGAAAATCAAATCAAAAACACAAAGTAAAACAAAAAGGAGAATTAAAAAGGAAAAAGAGGGTTAACGAAAAATCAGAATTAGCCAATATAGAACTAGATACAGTTGTGAAATAGAAATTAGAGCTCTTGAAGAATCAAGTGAATTTCTTAAAACTAAGCCTTCAAACGTGGAAAAAGCAGTTTATGAACTTAAAGAACGAATGGTTAAAAATGGGGTTGTAGATGAGAAATATCCAGAAAACATTCAAGTTACCCAACAATCTTTCAATGCCATGAGAGATTTAACGAAGCAAGAGCTAGAAATATTAACGACTAATCAAAATCGAGAAAATCAAAAATAATGAAGAAAAACAAAGTTTTCTTTAACATATAACAAAAATGAAAAAAGAAAAAAATACCAAAGTTAAAAAGGAAATCAAATCAAAAGGACAAAGTAAAACTAAAAGGAGAATTAAAAAGGAAAAAGAGGGTTAACGAAAAATCAGAATTAGCCAATATAGAACTAGATACAGGTGTGAAATAGAAATTACAGCTCTTAAAGAATCAAGTGAATTTCTTAAAACTATGCTCTCAAACGTGGAAAAAGCAGTTTATGGACTTCAAGAACGAAAGATTATAAATGAGGTTGTACATGAGAAATATCCAGAAAACATTCAAGTTACTCAACAATCTTTCAATGTCATGAGAGATTTATCGAAGCAAGAGCTAGAAATGTTAACGACTAATCAAAATCGAGAAAATTAAAAATAATGAAGAAAAACAAAGTTTTCTTTAACATATAACAAAAAAGAAAAAAGAAAAAAAACAAAGTTAAAAAGAAAATCAAATCAAAAACACAAAGTAAAACAAAAAGGAGAATTAAAAAGGAAAAAGAGGGTTAACGAAAAATCAGAATTAGCCAATATAAAACTAGATACAGTTGTGAAATAGAAATTAGAGCTCTTGAAGAATCAAGTGAATTTCTTAAAACTAAGCCTTCAAACGTGGAAAAAGCAGTTTATGAACTTCAAGAACAAATGATTACAAAAGAGGATGTACATGAGAACTATACAGAAAACATTCAAGTTACTCAACAATTTTTCAACGTCATGAGAGATTTATCGAAGCAAGAGCTATAAATTTTAACGACTAATCAAAATCAAGAAAATCAAGATAATGAAGAAAAAAAAAGTTGTCTTTAACATATAACAAAAAAGAAAAAAGAAAAAAAACAAAGTTAAAAAGAAAATCAAATCAAAAACACAAAGTAAAACAAAAAGGAGAATTAAAAAGGAAAAAGAGGGTTAACGAAAAATCAGAATTAGCCAATATAGAACTAGATACAGTTGTGAAATAGAAATTAGAGCTCTTGAAGAATCAAGTGAATTTCTTAAAACTAAGCCTTCAAACGTGGAAAAAGCAGTTTATGAACTTCAAGAACAAATGATTACAAAAGAGGATGTACATGAGAACTATACAGAAAACATTCAAGTTACTCAACAATCTTTCAACGTCATGAGAGATTTATCGAAGCAAGAGCTAGAAATGTTAACGACTAATCAAAATCAAGATAATGAAGAAAAAAAAAGTTGTCTTTAACATATAACAAAAAAGAAAAAAGAAAAAAAACAAAGTTAAAAAGAAAATCAAATCAAAAACACAAAGTAAAACAAAAAGGAGAATTAAAAAGGAAAAAGAGGGTTAACGAAAAATCAGAATTAGCCAATATAGAACTAGATACAGTTGTGAAATAGAAATTAGAGCTCTTAAAGAATCAAGTGAATTTCTTAAAACTAACCTTTCAAACGTAGAAAAAGCAGTTTATGAACTTAAAGAACGAATGGTTAAAAATGGGGTTGTACATGAGAAATATCTAGAAAACATTCAAGTTACCCAACAATCTTTCAATGCCATGAGAGATTTAACGAAGCAAGAGCTAGAAATATTAACGACTAATCAAAATCGAGAAAATCAAAAATAATGAAGAAAAACAAAGTTTTCTTTAACATATAACAAAAAAGAAAAAAAAAAAAATAGCAAAGTTAAAAAGAAAATCAAATCAAAAGGACAAAGTAAAACAAAAAGGAGAATTAAAAAGGAAAAAGAGGGTTAACGAAAAATCAGAATGAGCCAATATAGAACAAGATACAGGTGTGAAATAGAACTTAGAGCTCTTAAAGAATCAAATGAATTTCTTAAAACTAACCTTTCAAACGTAGAAAAAGCAGTTTATGAACTTCAAGAACGAATGATTAAAAATGGGGTTGTAGATGAGAAATACCTAGAAAACATTCAAGTTACCCAACAATCTTTCAATGCCATGAGAGATTTAACGAAGCCAGAGCTAGAAATATTAACGACTAATCAAAATCGAGAAAATCAAAAATAATGAAGAAAAACAAAGTTTTCTTTAACATATAACAAAAAAGAACAAAAAAAAAAATACCAAAGTTAAAAAGGAAATCAAATCAAAAGGACAAAGTAAAACTAAAAGGAGAATTAAAAAGGAAAAAGAGGGTTAACGAAAAAGCAGAATTAGCCAATATAGAACTAGATACAGGTGTGAAATAGAAATTACAGCTCTTAAAGAATCAAGTGAATTTCTTAAAACTATGCTTTCAAACGTGGAAAAAGCAGTTTATGGACTTCAAGAACGAAAGATTAAAAATGGGGTTGTAGATGAGAAATATCCAGAAAACATTCAAGTTACTCAACAATCTTTCAATGTCATGAGAGATTTATCGAAGCAAGAGCTAGAAATGTTAACGACTAATCAAAATCGAGAAAATCAAAAATAATGAAGAAAAACAAAGTTTTCTTTAACATATAACAAAAAAGAAAAAAGAAAAAAAACAAAGTTAAAAAGAGAATCAAATCAAAAACACAAAGTAAAACAAAAAGGAGAATTAAAAAGGAAAAAGAGGGTTAACGAAAAATCAGAATTAGCCAATATAAAACTAGATACAGTTGTGAAATAGAAATTAGAGCTCTTGAAGAATCAAGTGAATTTCTTAAAACTAAGCCTTCAAACGTGGAAAAAGCAGTTTATGAACTTCAAGAACGAATGGTTAAAAATGGGGTTGTAGATGAGAAATACCTAGAAAACATTCAAGTTACTCAACAATCTTTCAACGTCATGAGAGATTTATCGAAGCAAGAGCTAGAAATGTTAACGACTAATCAAAATCAAGAAAATCAAGATAATGAAGAAAAAAAAAGTTTTCTTTAACATTTAACAAAAAAGAAAAAAGAAAAAAAACAAAGTTAAAAAGAAAATCAAATCAAAAACACAAAGTAAAACAAAAAGGAGAATTAAAAAGGAAAAAGAGGGTTAACGAAAAATCAGAATTAGCCAATATAGAACTAGATACAGTTGTGAAATAGAAATTAGAGCTCTTGAAGAATCAAGTGAATTTCTTAAAACTAAGCCTTCAAACGTGGAAAAAGCAGTTTATGAACTTCAAGAACGAATGGTTAAAAATGGGGTTGTAGATGAGAAATACCTAGAAAACATTCAAGTTACCCAACAATCTTTCAATGCCATGAGAGATTTAACGAAGCAAGAGCTAGAAATATTAACGACTAATCAAAATCGAGAAAATCAAAAATAATGAAGAAAAACAAAGTTTTCTTTAACATATAACAAAAAAGAACAAAAAAAAAAATACCAAAGTTAAAAAGGAAATCAAATCAAAAGGACAAAGTAAAACTAAAAGGAGAATTAAAAAGGAAAAAGAGGGTTAACGAAAAATCAGAATTAGCCAATATAGAACTAGATACAGGTGTGAAATAGAAATTACAGCTCTTAAAGAATCAAGTGAATTTCTTAAAACTATGCTCTCAAACGTGGAAAAAGCAGTTTATGGACTTCAAGAACGAATGATTATAAATGAGGTTGTACATGAGAAATATCCAGAAAACATTCAAGTTACTCAACAATCTTTCAATGTCATGAGAGATTTATCGAAGCAAGAGCTAAAAATGTTAACGACTTATCAAAATCGAGAAAATCAAAAATAATGAAGAAAAACAAAGTTTCCTTTAACATATAACAAAAAAGAAAAAAGAAAAAAAACAAAGTTAAAAAGAAAATCAAATCAAAAACACAAAGTAAAACTAAAAGGAGAATTAAAAAGGAAAAAGAGGGTTAACGAAAAATCAGAATTAGCCAATATAGAACTAGATACAGTTGTGAAATAGAAATTAGAGCTCTTGAAGAATCAAGTGAATTTCTTAAAACTAAGCCTTCAAACGTGGAAAAAGCAGTTTATGAACTTCAAGAACGAATGGTTAAAAATGGGGTTGTAGATGAGAAATACCTAGAAAACATTCAAGTTACTCAACAATCTTTCAACGTCATGAGAGATTTATCGAAGCAAGAGCTAGAAATGTTAACGACTAATCAAAATCAAGAAAATCAAGATAATGAAGAAAAAAAAAGTTTTCTTTAACATATAACAAAAAAGAAAAAAGAAAAAAAAACAAAGTTAAAAAGAATATCAAATCAAAAACACAAAGTAAAACAAAAAGGAGAATTAAAAAGGAAAAAGAGGGTTAACGAAAAATCAGAATTAGCCAATATAGAACTAGATACAGTTGTGAAATAGAAATTAGAGCTCTTGAAGAATCAAGTGAATTTCTTAAAACTAAGCCTTCAAACGTGGAAAAAGCAGTTTATGAACTTCAAGAACGAATGGTTAAAAATGGGGTTGTAGATGAGAAATACCTAGAAAACATTCAAGTTACCCAACAATCTTTCAATGCCATGAGAGATTTAACGAAGCAAGAGCTAGAAATATTAACGACTAATCAAAATCGAGAAAATCAAAAATAATGAAGAAAAACAAAGTTTTCTTTAACATATAACAAAAAAGAACAAAAAAAAAAATAACAAAGTTAAAAAGGAAATCAAATCAAAAGGACAAAGTAAAACTAAAAGGAGAATTAAAAAGGAAAAAGAGGGTTAACGAAAAATCAGAATTAGCCAATATAGAACTAGATACAGGTGTGAAATAGAAATTACAGCTCTTAAAGAATCAAGTGAATTTCTTAAAACTATGCTCTCAAACGTGGAAAAAGCAGTTTATGGACTTCAAGAACGAATGATTATAAATGAGGTTGTACATGAGAAATATCCAGAAAACATTCAAGTTACTCAACAATCTTTCAATGTCATGAGAGATTTATCGAAGCAAGAGCTAGAAATGTTAACGACTAATCAAAATCGAGAAAATCAAAAATAATGAAGAAAAACAAAGTTTTCTTTAACATATAACAAAAAAGAAAAAAGAAAAAAAACAAAGTTAAAAAGAAAATCAAATCAAAAACACAAAGTAAAACAAAAAGGAGAATTAAAAAGGAAAAAGAGGGTTAACGAAAAATCAGAATTAGCCAATATAAAACTAGATACAGTTGTGAAATAGAAATTAGAGCTCTTGAAGAATCAAGTGAATTTCTTAAAACTAAGCCTTCAAACGTGGAAAAAGCAGTTTATGAACTTCAAGAACAAATGATTACAAAAGAGGATGTACATGAGAACTATACAGAAAACATTCAAGTTACTCAACAATTTTTCAACGTCATGAGAGATTTATCGAAGCAAGAGCTATAAATTTTAACGACTAATCAAAATCAAGAAAATCAAGATAATGAAGAAAAAAAAAGTTGTCTTTAACATATAACAAAAAAGAAAAAAGAAAAAAAACAAAGTTAAAAAGAAAATCAAATCAAAAACACAAAGTAAAACAAAAAGGAGAATTAAAAAGGAAAAAGAGGGTTAACGAAAAATCAGAATTAGCCAATATAGAACTAGATACAGTTGTGAAATAGAAATTAGAGCTCTTGAAGAATCAAGTGAATTTCTTAAAACTAAGCCTTCAAACGTGGAAAAAGCAGTTTATGAACTTCAAGAACAAATGATTACAAAAGAGGATGTACATGAGAACTATACAGAAAACATTCAAGTTACTCAACAATCTTTCAACGTCATGAGAGATTTATCGAAGCAAGAGCTAGAAATGTTAACGACTAATCAAAATCAAGAAAATCAAGATAATGAAGAAAAAAAAAGTTGTCTTTAACATATAACAAAAAAGAAAAAAGAAAAAAAACAAAGTTAAAAAGAAAATCAAATCAAAAACACAAAGTAAAACAAAAAGGAGAATTAAAAAGGAAAAAGAGGGTTAACGAAAAATCAGAATTAGCCAATATAGAACTAGATACAGTTGTGAAATAGAAATTAGAGCTCTTAAAGAATCAAGTGAATTTCTTAAAACTAACCTTTCAAACGTAGAAAAAGCAGTTTATGAACTTAAAGAACGAATGGTTAAAAATGGGGTTGTACATGAGAAATATCTAGAAAACATTCAAGTTACCCAACAATCTTTCAATGCCATGAGAGATTTAACGAAGCAAGAGCTAGAAATATTAACGACTAATCAAAATCGAGAAAATCAAAAATAATGAAGAAAAACAAAGTTTTCTTTAACATATAACAAAAAAGAAAAAAAAAAAAAATAGCAAAGTTAAAAAGAAAATCAAATCAAAAACACAAAGTAAAACAAAAAGGAGAATTAAAAAGGAAAAAGAGGGTTAACGAAAAATCAGAATGAGCCAATATAGAACAAGATACAGGTGTGAAATAGAACTTAGAGCTCTTAAAGAATCAAATGAATTTCTTAAAACTAACCTTTCAAACGTAGAAAAAGCAGTTTATGAACTTCAAGAACGAATGATTAAAAATGGGGTTGTAGATGAGAAATACCTAGAAAACATTCAAGTTACCCAACAATCTTTCAATGCCATGAGAGATTTAACGAAGCCAGAGCTAGAAATATTAACGACTAATCAAAATCGAGAAAATCAAAAATAATGAAGAAAAACAAAGTTTTCTTTAACATATAACAAAAAAGAACAAAAAAAAAAATACCAAAGTTAAAAAGGAAATCAAATCAAAAGGACAAAGTAAAACTAAAAGGAGAATTAAAAAGGAAAAAGAGGGTTAACGAAAAAGCAGAATTAGCCAATATAGAACTAGATACAGGTGTGAAATAGAAATTACAGCTCTTAAAGAATCAAGTGAATTTCTTAAAACTATGCTCTCAAACGTGGAAAAAGCAGTTTATGGACTTCAAGAACGAAAGATTAAAAATGGGGTTGTAGATGAGAAATATCCAGAAAACATTCAAGTTACTCAACAATCTTTCAATGTCATGAGAGATTTATCGAAGCAAGAGCTAGAAATGTTAACGACTAATCAAAATCGAGAAAATCAAAAATAATGAAGAAAAACAAAGTTTTCTTTAACATATAACAAAAAAGAAAAAAGAAAAAAAACAAAGTTAAAAAGAGAATCAAATCAAAAACACAAAGTAAAACAAAAAGGAGAATTAAAAAGGAAAAAGAGGGTTAACGAAAAATCAGAATTAGCCAATATAAAACTAGATACAGTTGTGAAATAGAAATTAGAGCTCTTGAAGAATCAAGTGAATTTCTTAAAACTATGCTCTCAAACGTGGAAAAAGCAGTTTATGGACTTCAAGAACGAAAGATTAAAAATGGGGTTGTAGATGAGAAATATCCAGAAAACATTCAAGTTACTCAACAATCTTTCAACGTCATGAGAGATTTATCGAAGCAAGAGCTAGAAATGTTAACGACTAATCAAAATCAAGAAAATCAAGATAATGAAGAAAAAAAAAGTTTTCTTTAACATATAACAAAAAAGAACAAAAAAAAAAATACCAAAGTTAAAAAGGAAATCAAATCAAAAGGACAAAGTAAAACTAAAAGGAGAATTAAAAAGGAAAAAGAGGGTTAACGAAAAATCAGAATTAGCCAATATAGAACTAGATACAGGTGTGAAATAGAAATTACAGCTCTTAAAGAATCAAGTGAATTTCTTAAAACTATGCTCTCAAACGTGGAAAAAGCAGTTTATGGACTTCAAGAACGAATGATTATAAATGAGGTTGTACATGAGAAATATCCAGAAAACATTCAAGTTACTCAACAATCTTTCAATGTCATGAGAGATTTATCGAAGCAAGAGCTAAAAATGTTAACGACTTATCAAAATCGAGAAAATCAAAAATAATGAAGAAAAACAAAGTTTCCTTTAACATATAACAAAAAAGAAAAAAGAAAAAAAACAAAGTTAAAAAGAAAATCAAATCAAAAACACAAAGTAAAACTAAAAGGAGAATTAAAAAGGAAAAAGAGGGTTAACGAAAAATCAGAATTAGCCAATATAGAACTAGATACAGTTGTGAAATAGAAATTAGAGCTCTTGAAGAATCAAGTGAATTTCTTAAAACTAAGCCTTCAAACGTGGAAAAAGCAGTTTATGAACTTCAAGAACGAATGGTTAAAAATGGGGTTGTAGATGAGAAATACCTAGAAAACATTCAAGTTACTCAACAATCTTTCAACGTCATGAGAGATTTATCGAAGCAAGAGCTAGAAATGTTAACGACTAATCAAAATCAAGAAAATCAAGATAATGAAGAAAAAAAAAGTTTTCTTTAACATATAACAAAAAAGAAAAAAGAAAAAAAAACAAAGTTAAAAAGAATATCAAATCAAAAACACAAAGTAAAACAAAAAGGAGAATTAAAAAGGAAAAAGAGGGTTAACGAAAAATCAGAATTAGCCAATATAGAACTAGATACAGTTGTGAAATAGAAATTAGAGCTCTTGAAGAATCAAGTGAATTTCTTAAAACTAAGCCTTCAAACGTGGAAAAAGCAGTTTATGAACTTCAAGAACGAATGGTTAAAAATGGGGTTGTAGATGAGAAATACCTAGAAAACATTCAAGTTACCCAACAATCTTTCAATGCCATGAGAGATTTAACGAAGCAAGAGCTAGAAATATTAACGACTAATCAAAATCGAGAAAATCAAAAATAATGAAGAAAAACAAAGTTTTCTTTAACATATAACAAAAAAGAACAAAAAAAAAAATACCAAAGTTAAAAAGGAAATCAAATCAAAAACACAAAGTAAAACAAAAAGGAGAATTAAAAAGGAAAAAGAGGGTTAACGAAAAATCAGAATTAGCCAATATAGAACTAGATACAGGTGTGAAATAGAAATTACAGCTCTTAAAGAATCAAGTGAATTTCTTAAAACTATGCTCTCAAACGTGGAAAAAGCAGTTTATGGACTTCAAGAACGAATGATTATAAATGAGGTTGTACATGAGAAATATCCAGAAAACATTCAAGTTACTCAACAATCTTTCAATGTCATGAGAGATTTATCGAAGCAAGAGCTAGAAATGTTAACGACTAATCAAAATCGAGAAAATCAAAAATAATGAAGAAAAACAAAGTTTCCTTTAACATATAACAAAAAAGAAAAAAGAAAAAAAACAAAGTTAAAAAGAAAATCAAATCAAAAACACAAAGTAAAACTAAAAGGAGAATTAAAAAGGAAAAAGAGGGTTAACGAAAAATCAGAATTAGCCAATATAGAACTAGATACAGTTGTGAAATAGAAATTAGAGCTCTTGAAGAATCAAGTGAATTTCTTAAAACTAAGCCTTCAAACGTGGAAAAAGCAGTTTATGAACTTCAAGAACAAATGATTACAAAAGAGGATGTACATGAGAACTATACAGAAAACATTCAAGTTACTCAACAATTTTTCAACGTCATGAGAGATTTATCGAAGCAAGAGCTATAAATTTTAACGACTAATCAAAATCAAGAAAATCAAGATAATGAAGAAAAAAAAAGTTGTCTTTAACATATAACAAAAAAGAAAAAAGAAAAAAAACAAAGTTAAAAAGAAAATCAAATCAAAAACACAAAGTAAAACAAAAAGGAGAATTAAAAAGGAAAAAGAGGGTTAACGAAAAATCAGAATTAGCCAATATAGAACTAGATACAGTTGTGAAATAGAAATTAGAGCTCTTGAAGAATCAAGTGAATTTCTTAAAACTAAGCCTTCAAACGTGGAAAAAGCAGTTTATGAACTTCAAGAACAAATGATTACAAAAGAGGATGTACATGAGAACTATACAGAAAACATTCAAGTTACTCAACAATCTTTCAACGTCATGAGAGATTTATCGAAGCAAGAGCTAGAAATGTTAACGACTAATCAAAATCAAGAAAATCAAGATAATGAAGAAAAAAAAAGTTGTCTTTAACATATAACAAAAAAGAAAAAAGAAAAAAAACAAAGTTAAAAAGAAAATCAAATCAAAAACACAAAGTAAAACAAAAAGGAGAATTAAAAAGGAAAAAGAGGGTTAACGAAAAATCAGAATTAGCCAATATAGAACTAGATACAGTTGTGAAATAGAAATTAGAGCTCTTAAAGAATCAAGTGAATTTCTTAAAACTAACCTTTCAAACGTAGAAAAAACAGTTTATGAACTTAAAGAACGAATGGTTAAAAATGGGGTTGTACATGAGAAATATCTAGAAAACATTCAAGTTACCCAACAATCTTTCAATGCCATGAGAGATTTAACGAAGCAAGAGCTAGAAATATTAACGACTAATCAAAATCGAGAAAATCAAAAATAATGAAGAAAAACAAAGTTTTCTTTAACATATAACAAAAAAGAAAAAAAAAAAAATAGCAAAGTTAAAAAGAAAATCAAATCAAAAACACAAAGTAAAACAAAAAGGAGAATTAAAAAGGAAAAAGAGGGTTAACGAAAAATCAGAATGAGCCAATATAGAACAAGATACAGGTGTGAAATAGAACTTAGAGCTCTTAAAGAATCAAATGAATTTCTTAAAACTAACCTTTCAAACGTAGAAAAAGCAGTTTATGAACTTCAAGAACGAATGATTAAAAATGGGGTTGTAGATGAGAAATACCTAGAAAACATTCAAGTTACCCAACAATCTTTCAATGCCATGAGAGATTTAACGAAGCCAGAGCTAGAAATATTAACGACTAATCAAAATCGAGAAAATCAAAAATAATGAAGAAAAACAAAGTTTTCTTTAACATATAACAAAAAAGAAAAAAGAAAAAAATACCAAAGTTAAAAAGGAAATCAAATCAAAAGGACAAAGTAAAACTAAAAGGAGAATTAAAAAGGAAAAAGAGGGTTAACGAAAAATCAGAATTAGCCAATATAGAACTAGATACAGGTGTGAAATAGAAATTACAGCTCTTAAAGAATCAAGTGAATTTCTTAAAACTATGCTCTCAAACGTGGAAAAAGCAGTTTATGGACTTCAAGAACGAAAGATTAAAAATGGGGTTGTAGATGAGAAATATCCAGAAAACATTCAAGTTACCCAACAATCTTTCAATGCCATGAGAGATTTAACGAAGCAAGAGCTAGAAATATTAACGACTAATCAAAATCGAGAAAATCAAAAATAATGAAGAAAAACAAAGTTTTCTTTAACATATAACAAAAATGAAAAAAGAAAAAAATACCAAAGTTAAAAAGGAAATCAAATCAAAAGGACAAAGTAAAACTAAAAGGAGAATTAAAAAGGAAAAAGAGGGTTAACGAAAAATCAGAATTAGCCAATATAGAACTAGATACAGGTGTGAAATAGAAATTACAGCTCTTAAAGAATCAAGTGAATTTCTTAAAACTATGCTCTCAAACGTGGAAAAAGCAGTTTATGGACTTCAAGAACGAAAGATTATAAATGAGGTTGTACATGAGAAATATCCAGAAAACATTCAAGTTACTCAACAATCTTTCAATGTCATGAGAGATTTATCGAAGCAAGAGCTAGAAATGTTAACGACTAATCAAAATCGAGAAAATCAAAAATAATGAAGAAAAACAAAGTTTTCTTTAACATATAACAAAAAAGAAAAAAGAAAAAAAACAAAGTTAAAAAGAAAATCAAATCAAAAACACAAAGTAAAACAAAAAGGAGAATTAAAAAGGAAAAAGAGGGTTAACGAAAAATCAGAATTAGCCAATATAAAACTAGATACAGTTGTGAAATAGAAATTAGAGCTCTTGAAGAATCAAGTGAATTTCTTAAAACTAAGCCTTCAAACGTGGAAAAAGCAGTTTATGAACTTCAAGAACGAATGGTTAAAAATGGGGTTGTAGATGAGAAATACCTAGAAAACATTCAAGTTACTCAACAATCTTTCAACGTCATGAGAGATGTATCAAAGCAGGAGCTAGAAATGTTAACGACTAATCAAAATCAAGAAAATCAAGATAATGAAGAAAAAAAAAGTTTTCTTTAACATATAACAAAAAAGAACAAAAAAAAAAATACCAAAGTTAAAAAGAAAATCAAATCAAAAACACAAAGTAAAACAAAAAGGAGAATTAAAAAGGAAAAAGAGGGTTAACGAAAAATCAGAATTAGCCAATATAGAACTAGATACAGGTGTGAAATAGAAATTACAGCTCTTAAAGAATCAAGTGAATTTCTTAAAACTATGTTCTCAAACGTGGAAAAAGCAGTTTATGGACTTCAAGAACGAATGATTATAAATGAGGTTGTACATGAGAAATATCCAGAAAACATTCAAGTTACTCAACAATCTTTCAATGTCAAGAGAGATTTATCGAAGCAAGAGCTAGAAATGTTAACGACTAATCAAAATCGAGAAAATCAAAAATAATGAAGAAAAACAAAGTTTTCTTTAACATATAACAAAAAAGAAAAAAGAAAAAAACCAAAGTTAAAAAGAAAATCAAATCAAAAACACAAAGTAAAACTAAAAGGAGAATTAAAAAGGAAAAAGAGGGTTAACGAAAAATCAGAATTAGCCAATATAGAACTAGATACAGTTGTAAAATAGAAATTAGAGCTCTTGAAGAATCAAGTGAATTTCTTAAAACTAAGCCTTCAAACGTGGAAAAAGCAGTTTATGAACTTCAAGAACGAATGGTTAAAAATGGGGTTGTAGATGAGAAATACCTAGAAAACATTCAAGTTACCCAACAATCTTTCAATGCCATGAGAGATTTAACGAAGCAAGAGCTAGAAATATTAACGACTAATCAAAATCGAGAAAATCAAAAATAATGAAGAAAAACAAAGTTTTCTTTAACATATAACAAAAAAGAACAAAAAAAAAATACCAAAGTTAAAAAGGAAATCAAATCAAAAGGACAAAGTAAAACTAAAAGGAGAATTAAAAAGGAAAAAGAGGGTTAACGAAAAATCAGAATTAGCCAATATAGAACTAGATACAGGTGTGAAATAGAAATTACAGCTCTTAAAGAATCAAGTGAATTTCTTAAAACTATGCTCTCAAACGTGGAAAAAGCAGTTTATGGACTTCAAGAACGAATGATTATAAATGAGGTTGTACATGAGAAATATCCAGAAAACATTCAAGTTACTCAACAATCTTTCAATGTCATGAGAGATTTATCGAAGCAAGAGCTAGAAATATTAACGACTAATCAAAATCGAGAAAATCAAAAATAATGAAGAAAAACAAAGTTTTCTTTAACATATAACAAAAAAGAACAAAAAAAAAAATACCAAAGTTAAAAAGGAAATCAAATCAAAAGGACAAAGTAAAACTAAAAGGAGAATTAAAAAGGAAAAAGAGGGTTAACGAAAAATCAGAATTAGCCAATATAGAACTAGATACAGGTGTGAAATAGAAATTACAGCTCTTAAAGAATCAAGTGAATTTCTTAAAACTATGCTCTCAAACGTGGAAAAAGCAGTTTATGGACTTCAAGAACGAATGATTATAAATGAGGTTGTACATGAGAAATATCCAGAAAACATTCAAGTTACTCAACAATCTTTCAATGTCATGAGAGATTTAACGAAGCAAGAGCTAGAAATATTAACGACTAATCAAAATCGAGAAAATCAAAAATAATGAAGAAAAACAAAGTTTTCTTTAACATATAACAAAAAAGAACAAAAAAAAAAATACCAAAGTTAAAAAGGAAATCAAATCAAAAGGACAAAGTAAAACTAAAAGGAGAATTAAAAAGGAAAAAGAGGGTTAACGAAAAATCAGAATTAGCCAATATAGAACTAGATACAGGTGTGAAATAGAAATTACAGCTCTTAAAGAATCAAGTGAATTTCTTAAAACTATGCTCTCAAACGTGGAAAAAGCAGTTTATGGACTTCAAGAACGAATGATTATAAATGAGGTTGTACATGAGAAATATCCAGAAAACATTCAAGTTACTCAACAATCTTTCAATGTCATGAGAGATTTATCGAAGCAAGAGCTAGAAATTTTAACGACTAATCAAAATCGAGAAAATCAAAAATAATGAAGAAAAACAAAGTTTTCTTTAACATATAACAAAAAAGAAAAAAGAAAAAAAAACAAAGTTAAAAAGAAAATCAAATCAAAAACACAAAGTAAAACTAAAAGGAGAATTAAAAAGGAAAAAGAGGGTTAACGAAAAATCAGAATTAGCCAATATAGAACTAGATACAGTTGTAAAATAGAAATTAGAGCTCTTGAAGAATCAAGTGAATTTCTTAAAACTAAGCCTTCAAACGTGGAAAAAGCAGTTTATGAACTTCAAGAACGAATGGTTAAAAATGGGGTTGTAGATGAGAAATACCTAGAAAACATTCAAGTTACCCAACAATCTTTCAATGCCATGAGAGATTTAACGAAGCAAGAGCTAGAAATATTAACGACTAATCAAAATCGAGAAAATCAAAAATAATGAAGAAAAACAAAGTTTTCTTTAACATATAACAAAAAAGAACAAAAAAAAAATACCAAAGTTAAAAAGGAAATCAAATCAAAAGGACAAAGTAAAACTAAAAGGAGAATTAAAAAGGAAAAAGAGGGTTAACGAAAAATCAGAATTAGCCAATATAGAACTAGATACAGGTGTGAAATAGAAATTACAGCTCTTAAAGAATCAAGTGAATTTCTTAAAACTATGTTCTCAAACGTGGAAAAAGCAGTTTATGGACTTCAAGAACGAATGATTATAAATGAGGTTGTACATGAGAAATATCCAGAAAACATTCAAGTTACCCAACAATCTTTCAATGCCATGAGAGATTTAACGAAGCAAGAGCTAGAAATATTAACGACTAATCAAAATCGAGAAAATCAAAAATAATGAAGAAAAACAAAGTTTTCTTTAACATATAACAAAAAAGAACAAAAAAAAAAAATACCAAAGTTAAAAAGGAAATCAAATCAAAAGGACAAAGTAAAACTAAAAGGAGAATTAAAAAGGAAAAAGAGGGTTAACGAAAAATCAGAATTAGCCAATATAGAACTAGATACAGGTGTGAAATAGAAATTACAGCTCTTAAAGAATCAAGTGAATTTCTTAAAACTATGCTCTCAAACGTGGAAAAAGCAGTTTATGGACTTCAAGAACGAATGATTATAAATGAGGTTGTACATGAGAAATATCCAGAAAACATTCAAGTTACTCAACAATCTTTCAATGTCATGAGAGATTTATCGAAGCAAGAGCTAGAAATGTTAACGACTAATCAAAATCGAGAAAATCAAGATAATGAAGAAAAAAAAAGTTTTCTTTAACATATAACAAAAAAGAAAAAAGAAAAAAAACAAAGTTAAAAAGAAAATAAAATCAAAAACACAAAGTAAAACAAAAAGGAGAATTAAAAAGGAAAAAGAGGGTTAACGAAAAATCAGAATTAGCCAATATAGAACTAGATACAGTTGTGAAATAGAAATTAGAGCTCTTGAAGAATCAAATGAATTTCTTAAAACTAAGCCTTCAAACGTGGAAAAAGCAGATTATGAACTTCAAGAACGAATGGTTAAAAATGGGGTTGTAGATGAGAAATACCTAGAAAACATTCAAGTTACCCAACAATCTTTCAATGCCATGAGAGATTTAACGAAGCAAGAGCTAGAAATATTAACGACTAATCAAAATCGAGAAAATCAAAAATAATGAAGAAAAACAAAGTTTTCTTTAACATATAACAAAAAAGAACAAAAAAAAAATACCAAAGTTAAAAAGGAAATCAAATCAAAAGGACAAAGTAAAACTAAAAGGAGAATTAAAAAGGAAAAAGAGGGTTAACGAAAAATCAGAATTAGCCAATATAGAACTAGATACAGTTGTGAAATAGAAATTACAGTTCTTAAAGAATCAAGTGAATTTCTTAAAACTATGCTCTCAAACGTGGAAAAAGCAGTTTATGGACTTCAAGAACGAATGATTATAAATGAGGTTGTACATGAGAAATATCCAGAAAACATTCAAGTTACTCAACAATCTTTCAATGTCATGAGAGATTTATCGAAGCAAGAGCTAGAAATTTTAACGACTAATCAAAATCGAGAAAATCAAAAATAATGAAGAAAAACAAAGTTTTCTTTAACATATAACAAAAAAGAAAAAAGAAAAAAAAACAAAGTTAAAAAGAAAATCAAATCAAAAACACAAAGTAAAACAAAAAAGAGAATTAAAAAGGAAAAAGAGGGTTAACGAAAAATCAGAATTAGCCAATATAGAACTAGATACAGTTGTGAAATAGAAATTAGAGCTCTTGAAGAATCAAGTGAATTTCTTAAAACTAAGCCTTCAAACGTGGAAAAAGCAGTTTATGAACTTCAAGAACAAATGATTACAAAAGAGGATGTACATGAGAACTATACAGAAAACATTCAAGTTACTCAACAATCTTTCAACGTCATGAGAGATTTATCGAAGCAAGAGCTAGAAATGTTAACGACTAATCAAAATCAAGAAAATCAAGATAATGAAGAAAAAAAAAGTTTTCTTTAACATATAACAAAAAAGAAAAAAGAAAAAAAACAAAGTTAAAAAGAAAATCAAATCAAAAGGATAAATTAAAAGAAAAAGGAGAATTAAAAAGGAAAAAGAGAGTTACCGAAAAATCAGAATTAGCCAATATAGAACTAGATACAGGTGT
This sequence comes from Anthrax anthrax, assembly GCA_963971155.1. Lineage (NCBI taxonomy): Eukaryota > Metazoa > Arthropoda > Insecta > Diptera > Bombyliidae > Anthrax > Anthrax anthrax. The sequence continues at coordinate 424,492 of OZ020125.1, read as the reverse complement.
GAAATAGAACTTAGAGCTCTTAAAGAATCAAATGAATTTCTTAAAACTAACCTTTCAAACGTAGAAAAAGCAGTTTATGAACTTAAAGAACGAATGGTTAAAAATGGGGTTGTACATGAGAAATATCTAGAAAACATTCAAGTTACCCAACAATTTTTCAATGCCATGAGAGATTTAACGAAGCAAGAGCTAGAAATATTAACGACTAATCAAAATCGAGAAAATCAAAAATAATGAAGAAAAACAAAGTTTTCTTTAACATATAACAAAAAAGAAAAAAAAAAAATACCAAAGTTAAAAAGAAAATCAAATCAAAAGGACAAAGTAAACCAAAAAGGAGAATTAAAAAGAAAAAGAGGGTTAGCGAAAAATCAGAATTAGCCAATATAGAACTAGATACAGTTGTGAAATAGAAATTAGAGCTCTTGAAGAATCAAGTAAATTTCTTAAAACTAAGCCTTCAAACGTGGAAAAAGCAGTTTATGAACTTCAAGAACAAATGATTACAAAAGAGGATGTACATGGGAAATATCCAGAAAATATTCAAGTTACTCAACAATCTTTCAATGTCATGAGAGACTTATCGAAGCAAGAGCTAGAAATATTAACGACTAATCAAAATCGAGAAAATCAAAATCATGAAGAAAAACAAAGTTTTCTTCAACATATAACAAAAAAAAAAAAAAAAATACCAAAGTTAAAAAGAAAATCAAATCAAAAGGACAAAGTAAACCAAAAAGGAGAATTAAAAAGAAAAAGAGGGTTAACGAAAAATCAGAATTAGCCAATATAGAACTAGATACAGTTGTGAAATAGAAATTAGAGCTCTTGAAGAATCAAGTGAATTTCTTAAAACTAAGCCTTCAAACGTGGAAAAAGCAGTTTATGAACTTCAAGAACGAATGGGTAAAAATGGGGTTGTAGATGAGAAATACCTAGAAAACATTCAAGTTACTCAACAATCTTTCAACGTCATGAGAGATTTATCGAAGCAAGAGCTAGAAATGTTAACGACTAATCAAAATCAAGAAAATCAAGATAATGAAGAAAAAAAAAGTTTTCTTTCACATATAACAAAAAAGAAAAAAAAAAAAAACAAAGTCAAAAAGAAAATCAAATCAAAAACACAAAGTAAAACAAAAAGGAGAATTAAAAAGGAAACAGAGGGTTAACGAAAAATCAGAATTAGCCAATATAGAACTAGATACAGTTGTGAAATAGAACTTAGAGCTCTTAAAGAATCAAATGAATTTCTTAAAACTAAGCCTTCAAACGTGGAAAAAGCAGTTTATGAACTTCAAGAACAAATGATTAAAAATGGGGTTGTACATGGGAAATATCTAGAAAATATTCAAGTTACTCAACAATCTGTCAATGTCATGAGAGACTTATCGAAGCAAGAGCTAGAAATGTTGACAACTTATCAAAATCACGAAAATCAAAATCATGAATTAAAAAAAAAGTTTTCTTCAACATATAACAAAAAAAAAAAAAAAAATACCAAAGTTAAAAAGAAAATCAAATCAAAAGGATAAATTAAAAGAAAAAGGAGAATTAAAAAGAAAAAGGGGGTTAACGAAAAATCAGAATGAGCCAATATAGAACTAGATACAGTTGTGAAATAGAACTTAGAGCTCTTAAAGAATCAAATGAATTTCTTAAAACTAAGCCTTCAAACGTGGAAAAAGCAGTTTATGAACTTCAAGAACAAATGATTACAAAAGAGGATGTACATGGGAAATATCCAGAAAATATTCAAGTTACTCAACAATCTTTCAATGTCATGAGAGACTTATCGAAGCAAGAGCTAGAAATATTAACGACTAATCAAAATCGAGAAAATCAAAATCATGAAGAAAAACAAAGTTTTCTTCATCATATAACAAAAAAAAAAAAAAAAATACCAAAGTTAAAAAGAAAATCAAATCAAAAGGACAAAGGAAACCAAAAAGGAGAATTAAAAAGAAAAAGAGGGTTAACGAAAAATCAGAATTAGCCAATATAGAACTAGATACAGTTGTGAAATAGAAATTAGAGCTCTTGAAGAATCAAGTGAATTTCTTAAAACTAAGCCTTCAAACGTGGAAAAAGCAGTTTATGAACTTCAAGAACGAATGGTTAAAAATGGGGTTGTAGATGAGAAATACCTAGAAAACATTCAAGTTACTCAACAATCTTTCAACGTCATGAGAGATTTATCGAAGCAAGAGCTAGAAATGTTAACGACTAATCAAAATCAAGAAAATCAAGATAATGAAGAAAAAAAAAGTTTTCTTTCACATATAACAAAAAAGAAAAAAAAAAAAAACAAAGTCAAAAAGAAAATCAAATCAAAAACACAAAGTAAAACAAAAAGGAGAATTAAAAAGGAAACAGAGGGTTAACGAAAAATCAGAATTAGCCAATATAGAACTAGATACAGTTGTGAAATAGAACTTAGAGCTCTTAAAGAATCAAATGAATTTCTTAAAACTAAGCCTTCAAACGTGGAAAAAGCAGTTTATGAACTTCAAGAACAAATGATTAAAAATGGGGTTGTACATGGGAAATATCTAGAAAATATTCAAGTTACTCAACAATCTGTCAATGTCATGAGAGACTTATCGAAGCAAGAGCTAGAAATGTTGACAACTTATCAAAATCACGAAAATCAAAATCATGAATTAAAAAAAAAGATTTCTTTAACATATAAAAAAAACAAACCATAGTTAAAAAGAAAATCAAATCAAAAGGATAAATTAAAAGAAAAAGGAGAATTAAAAAGAAAAAGGGGGTTAACGAAAAATCAGAATGAGCCAATATAGAACTAGATACAGTTGTGAAATAGAACTTAGAGCTCTTAAAGAATCAAATGAATTTCTTAAAACTAAGCCTTCAAACGTGGAAAAAGCAGTTTATGAACTTCAAGAACAAATGATTACAAAAGAGGATGTACATGGGAAATATCCAGAAAATATTCAAGTTACTCAACAATCTTTCAATGTCATGAGAGACTTATCGAAGCAAGAGCTAGAAATATTAACGACTAATCAAAATCGAGAAAATCAAAATCATGAAGAAAAACAAAGTTTTCTTCAACATATAACAAAAAAAAAAAAAAAAATACCAAAGTTAAAAAGAAAATCAAATCAAAAGGACAAAGGAAACCAAAAAGGAGAATTAAAAAGAAAAAGAGGGTTAACGAAAAATCAGAATTAGCCAATATAGAACTAGATACAGTTGTGAAATAGAAATTAGAGCTCTTGAAGAATCAAGTGAATTTCTTAAAACTAAGCCTTCAAACGTGGAAAAAGCAGTTTATGAACTTCAAGAGCAAATGATTAAAAATGGGGTTGTACATGAGAAATATCCAGAAAATATTCAAGTTACTCAACAATCTTTCAATGTCATGAGAGACTTATCGAAGCAAGAGCTAGAAATATTAACGACTAATCAAAATCGAGAAAATCAAAATCATGAAGAAAAACAAAGTTTTCTTCAACATATAACAAAAAAAAAAAAAAAAAATACCAAAGTTAAAAAGAAAATCAAATCAAAAGGACAAAGTAAACCAAAAAGGAGAATTAAAAAGAAAAAGAGGGTTAACGAAAAATCAGAATTAGCCAATATAGAACTAGATACAGTTGTGAAATAGAAATTAGAGCTCTTGAAGAATCAAGTGAATTTCTTAAAACTAAGCCTTCAAACGTGGAAAAAGCAGTTTATGAACTTCAAGAACGAATGATTACAAAAGAGGATGTACATGGGAAATATCCAGAAAATATTCAAGTTACTCAACAATCTTTCAATGTCATGAGAGACTTATCGAAGCAAGAGCTAGAAATATTAACGACTAATCAAAATCGAGAAAATCAAAATCATGAAGAAAAACAAAGTTTTCTTCAACATATAACAAAAAAGAAAAAAAAAAAAAAAACAAAGTCAAAAAGAAAATCAAATCAAAAACACAAAGTAAAACAAAAAGGAGAATTAAAAAGGAAACAGAGGGTTAACGAAAAATCAGAATTAGCCAATATAGAACTAGATACAGTTGTGAAATAGAACTTAGAGCTCTTAAAGAATCAAATGAATTTCTTAAAACTAAGCCTTCAAACGTGGAAAAAGCAGTTTATGAACTTCAAGAACAAATGATTACAAAAGAGGATGTACATGGGAAATATCCAGAAAATATTCAAGTTACTCAACAATCTTTCAATGTCATGAGAGACTTATCGAAGCAAGAGCTAGAAATATTAACGACTAATCAAAATCGAGAAAATCAAAATCATGAAGAAAAACAAAGTTTTCTTCAACATATAACAAAAAAAAAAAAAAAAATACCAAAGTTAAAAAGAAAATCAAATCAAAAACACAAAGTAAAACAAAAAGGAGAATTAAAAAGGAAACAGAAGGTTAACGAAAAATCAGAATTAGCCAATATAGAACTAGATACAGTTGTGAAATAGAAATTAGAGCTCTTGAAGAATCAAGTGAATTTCTTAAAACTAAGCCTTCAAACGTGGAAAAAGCAGTTTATGAACTTCAAGAACGAATGATTACAAAAGAGGATGTACATGAGAACTATACAGAAAACATTCAAGTTAATCAACAATCTTTCAACGTCATGACAGATTTATCGAAGCAAGAGCTAGAAATGTTAACGACTAATCAAAATCAAGAAAATCAAGATAATGAAGAAAAAAAAAGTTTTCTTTAACATATAACAAAAAAAAAAAAAAAATACCAAAGTTAAAAAGGAAATCAAATCAAAAGGACAAAGTAAAACTAAAAGGAGAATTAAAAAGGAAAAAGAGGGTTAACGAAAAATCAGAATTAGCCAATATAGAACTAGATACAGGTGTGAAATAGAAATTACAGCTCTTAAAGAATCAAGTGAATTTCTTAAAACTATGCTCTCAAACGTGGAAAAAGCAGTTTATGAACTTCAAGAACGAATGATTACAAAAGAGGATGTACATGAGAAATATCCAGAAAATATTCAAGTTACTCAACAATCTTTCAATGTCATGAGAGACTTATCGAAGCAAGAGCTAGAAATATTAACGACTAATCAAAATCGAGAAAATCAAAATCATGAAGAAAAACAAAGTTTTCTTCAACATATAACAAAAAAGAAAAAAAAAAAAAAACAAAGTCAAAAAGAAAATCAAATCAAAAACACAAAGTAAAACAAAAAGGAGAATTAAAAAGGAAACAGAGGGTTAACGAAAAATCAGAATTAGCCAATATAGAACTAGATACAGTTGTGAAATAGAACTTAGAGCTCTTAAAGAATCAAATGAATTTCTTAAAACTAAGCCTTCAAACGTGGAAAAAGCAGTTTATGAACTTCAAGAACAAATGATTACAAAAGAGGATGTACATGGGAAATATCCAGAAAATATTCAAGTTACTCAACAATCTTTCAATGTCATGAGAGACTTATCGAAGCAAGAGCTAGAAATATTAACGACTAATCAAAATCGAGAAAATCAAAATCATGAAGAAAAACAAAGTTTTCTTCAACATATAACAAAAAAAAAAAAAAAAATACCAAAGTTAAAAAGAAAATCAAATCAAAAACACAAAGTAAAACAAAAAGGAGAATTAAAAAGGAAACAGAAGGTTAACGAAAAATCAGAATTAGCCAATATAGAACTAGATACAGTTGTGAAATAGAAATTAGAGCTCTTGAAGAATCAAGTGAATTTCTTAAAACTAAGCCTTCAAACGTGGAAAAAGCAGTTTATGAACTTCAAGAACGAATGATTACAAAAGAGGATGTACATGAGAACTATACAGAAAACATTCAAGTTAATCAACAATCTTTCAACGTCATGACAGATTTATCGAAGCAAGAGCTAGAAATGTTAACGACTAATCAAAATCAAGAAAATCAAGATAATGAAGAAAAAAAAAGTTTTCTTTCACATATAACAAAAAAGAAAAAAAAAAAAAAACAAAGTCAAAAAGAAAATCAAATCAAAAACACAAAGTAAAACAAAAAGGAGAATTAAAAAGGAAACAGAGGGTTAACGAAAAATCAGAATGAGCCAATATAGAACTAGATACAGGTGTGAAATAGAACTTAGAGCTCTTAAAGAATCAAATGAATTTCTTAAAACTAAGCCTTCAAACGTGGAAAAAGCAGTTTATGAACTTCAAGAACAAATGATTAAGATTGGGGTTGTACATGGGAAATATCTAGAAAATATTCAAGTTACTCAACAATCTGTCAATGTCATGAGAGACTTATCGAAGCAAGAGCTAGAAATGTTAACGACTAATCAAAATCAAGAAAATCAAGATAATGAAGAAAAAAAAAGTTTTCTTTCACATATAACAAAAAAAAAAAAAAAAATACCAAAGTTAAAAAGAAAATCAAATCAAAAGGACAAAGTAAACCAAAAAGGAGAATTAAAAAGAAAAAGAGGGTTAACGAAAAATCAGAATTAGCCAATATAGAACTAGATACAGTTGTGAAATAGAAATTAGAGCTCTTGAAGAATCAAGTGAATTTCTTAAAACTAAGCCTTCAACCGTGGAAAAAGCAGTTTATGAACTTCAAGAACGAATGATTACAAAAGAGGATGTACATGGGAAATATCCAGAAAATATTCAAGTTACTCAACAATCTGTCAATGTCATGAGAGACTTATCGAAGCAAGAGCTAGAAATGTTGACAACTTATCAAAATCACGAAAATCAAAATCATGAATTAAAAAAAAAGTTTTCTTTAACATATAAAAAAAAAAAACCATAGTTAAAAAGAAAATCAAATCAAAAGGATAAATTAAAAGAAAAAGGAGAATTAAAAAGAAAAAGGGGGTTAACGAAAAATCAGAATGAGCCAATATAGAACTAGATACAGTTGTGAAATAGAACTTAGAGCTCTTAAAGAATCAAATGAATTTCTTAAAACTAAGCCTTCAAACGTGGAAAAAGCAGTTTATGAACTTCAAGAACAAATGATTACAAAAGAGGATGTACATGGGAAATATCTAGAAAATATTCAAGTTACTCAACAATCTTTCAATGTCATGAGAGACTTATCGAAGCAAGAGCTAGAAATGTTGACAACTTATCAAAATCAAGAAAATAAAAATCGTGAATTAAAAAAAAAGATTTCTTTAACATATATAAAAAAAAAAAAAACCCAAAGTTAAAAAGAAAATCAAATCAAAAGGATAAATTAAAAGAAAAAGGAGAATTAAAAAGAAAAAGCGGGTAACGAAAAATCAGAATTAGCCAATATAGAACTAGATACAGGTGTGAAATAGAACTTAGAGCTCTTAAAGAATCAAATGAATTTCATAAAACTAAGCCTTCAAACGTGGAAAAAGCAGTTTATGAACTTCAAGAACAAATGATTAAAAATGGGGTTGTACATGGGAAATATCCAGAAAATATTCAAGTTACTCAACAATCTTTCAATGTCATGAGAGACTTATCGAAGCAAGAGCTAGAAATGTTGACAACTTATCAAAATCATGAATAAAAAAATGTTTTCTTTAACATATAACAAAAAAGAAAAAAGAAAAAAAAAAAAGTTAAAAAGAAAATCAAATCAAAAGGACAAAGTAAAAGAAAAAGGAGAATTAAATAGGAAAAAGAGGGTTAACGAAAAATCAGAATTAGCCAATATAGAACTAGATACAGGTGTGAAATAGAAATTACAGCTCTTAAAGAATCAATAAATTTCTTAAAACTATGCTCTCAAACGGGGAAAAAGCAGTTTATGAACTTCAAGAACGAATGGTTAAAAATGGGGTTGTAGATGAGAAATACCTAGAAAACAGTCAAGTTACCCAACAATCTTTCAATGCCATGAGAGATTTAACGAAGCAAGAGCTAGAAATATTAACGACTAATCAAAATCGAGAAAATCAAAATCATGAATTAAAAAAAAGATTTCTTTAACATATAAAAAAAAAAAAAAAAACCCAAAGTTAAAAAGAAAATCAAATCAAAAGGATAAATTAAAAGAAAAAGGAGAATTAAAAAGAAAAAGCGGGTAACGAAAAAGCAGAACGAGCCAATATAGAACTAGATACAGGTGTGAAATAGAAATTACAGCTCTTAAAGAATCAAGTGAATTTCATAAAACTAAGCCTTCAAACGTGGAAAAAGCAGTTTATGAACTTCAAGAACAAATGATTAAAAATAGGGTTGTACATGGGAAATATCCAAAAAAGATTCAAGTTACTCAACAATCTTTCAATGTCATGAGAGACTTATCGAAGCAAGAGCTAGAAATGTTGACAACTTATCAAAATCATGAATAAAAAAAAGTTTTCTTTGACATATAACAAAAAAGAAAAAAACAAAAAAACAAAGTTAAAAAGGAAATCAAATCAAAAGGACAAAGTAAAACAAAAACGAGAATTAAATAGGAAAAAGAGGGTTAACGAAAAATCAGAATTAGCCAATATAGAACTAGATACAGGTGTGAAATAGAAATTACAGCTCTTAAAGAATCAATAAATTTCTTAAAACTATGCTCTCAAACGGGGAAAAAGCAGTTTATGAACTTCAAGAACGAATGATTATAAATGAGGTTGTACATGAGAAATATCCAGAAAACATTCAAGTTACTCAACAATCGTTCAATGTCATGAGAAATTTATCGAAGCAAGAGCTAGAAATGTTATTGACTAATCATAATACAGAATAAAGAATAAAGTTTTCTTTATTAACATAAAAAAAAAACCGAAGTTTAAAAGAAACTCAAATCAAAAGGATAAATTAAAAGAAAAAGGAGAATTAAAAAGAAAAAGGGGGTTAACGAAAAATCAGAATGAGCCAATATAGAACAAGATACAGGTGTGAAATAGAACTTAGAGCTCTTAAAGAATCAAATGAATTTCTTAAAACTAACCTTTCAAACGTAGAAAAAGCAGTTTATGAACTTAAAGAACGAATGGTTAAAAATGGAGTTGTACATGAGAAATATCTAGAAAACATTCAAGTTACTCAACAATCTTTCAACGTCATGAGAGATTTATCGAAGCAAGAGCTAGAAATGTTAACGACTAATCAAAATCAAGAAAATCAAGATAATGAAGGAAAACAAAGTTTCCTTTAACATATAACAAAAAAGAAAAAAGAAAAAAAACAAAGTTAAAAAGAAAATCAAATCAAAAACACAAAGTAAAAGAAAAAGGAGAATTAAATAGGAAAAAGAGGGTTAACGAAAAATCAGAATTAGCCAATATAGACCTAGATACAGTTGTGAAATAGAAATTAGAGCTCTTGAAGAATCAAGTGAATTTCTTAAAACTAAGCCTTCAAACGTGGAAAAAGCAGTTTATGAACTTCAAGAACGAATGGTTAAAAATGGGGTTGTAGATGAGAAATACCTAGAAAACATTCAAGTTACCCAACAATCTTTCAATGCCATGAGAGATTTAACGAAGCAAGAGCTAGAAATATTAACGACTAATCAAAATCGAGAAAATCAAAAATAATGAAGAAAAACAAAGTTTTCTTTAACATATAACAAAAAAGAACAAAAAAAAAATACCAAAGTTAAAAAGGAAATCAAATCAAAAGGACAAAGTAAAACTAAAAGGAGAATTAAAAAGGAAAAAGAGGGTTAACGAAAAATCAGAATTAGCCAATATAGAACTAGATACAGGTGTGAAATAGAAATTACAGCTCTTAAAGAATCAAGTGAATTTCTTAAAACTATGCTCTCAAACGTGGAAAAAGCAGTTTATGGACTTAAAGAACGAATGATTATAAATGAGGTTGTACATGAGAAATATCCAGAAAACATTCAAGTTACTCAACAATCTTTCAATGTCATGAGAGATTTATCGAAGCAAGAGCTAGAAATGTTAACGACTAATCAAAATCGAGAGAATCAAAAATAATGAAGAAAAACAAAGTTTCCTTTAACATATAACAAAAAAGAAAAAAAAAAAAATACAAGGTTAAAAAGAAAATCAAATCAAAAACACAAAGTAAAACTAAAAGGAGAATTAAAAAGGAAAAAGAGGGTTAACGAAAAATCAGAATGAGGCAATATAGAACTAGATACAGTTGTAAAATATAAATTAGAGCTCTTGAAGAATCAAGTGAATTTCTTAAAACTAAGCCTTCAAACGTGGAAAAAGCAGTTTATGAACTTCAAGAACAAATGATTACAAAAGAGGATGTACATGAGAACTATACAGAAAACATTCAAGTTACTCAACAATTTTTCAACGTCATGAGAGATTTATCGAAGCAAGAGCTAGAAATTTTAACGACTAATCAAAATCGAGAAAATCAAAAATAATGAAGAAAAACAAAGTTTTCTTTAACATATAACAAAAAAGAAAAAAGAAAAAAAACAAAGTTAAAAAGAAAATCAAATCAAAAACACAAAGTAAAACAAAAAGGAGAATTAAAAAGGAAAAAGAGGGTTAACGAAAAATCAGAATTAGCCAATATAGAACTAGATACAGGTGTGAAATAGAAATTACAGCTCTTAAAGAATCAATAAATTTCTTAAAACTATGCTCTCAAACGGGGAAAAAGCAGTTTATGAACTTCAAGAACGAATGATTATAAATGAGGTTGTACATGAGAAATATCCAGAAAACATTCAAGTTACTCAACAATCGTTCAATGTCATGAGAAATTTATCGAAGCAAGAGCTAGAAATGTTATTGACTAATCATAATACAGAATAAAGAATAAAGTTTTCTTTATTAACATAAAAAAAAAACCGAAGTTTAAAAGAAACTCAAATCAAAAGGATAAATTAAAAGAAAAAGGAGAATTAAAAAGAAAAAGGGGGTTAACGAAAAATCAGAATGAGCCAATAAAGAACAAGATACAGGTGTGAAATAGAACTTAGAGCTCTTAAAGAATCAAATGAATTTCTTAAAACTAACCTTTCAAACGTAGAAAAAGCAGTTTATGAACTTGAAGAACGAATGGTTAAAAATGGAGTTGTACATGAGAAATATCTAGAAAACATTCAAGTTACTCAACAATCTTTCAACGTCATGAGAGATTTATCGAAGCAAGAGCTAGAAATGTTAACGACTAATCAAAATCAAGAAAATCAAGATAATGAAGAAAAACAAAGTTTCCTTTAACATATAACAAAAAAGAAAAAAGAAAAAAAACAAAGTTAAAAAGAAAATCAAATCAAAAACACAAAGTAAAACTAAAAGGAGAATTAAAAAGGAAAAAGAGGGTTAACGAAAAATCAGAATTAGCCAATATAGACCTAGATACAGTTGTGAAATAGAAATTAGAGCTCTTGAAGAATCAAGTGAATTTCTTAAAACTAAGCCTTCAAACGTGGAAAAAGCAGTTTATGAACTTCAAGAACGAATGGTTAAAAATGGGGTTGTAGATGAGAAATACCTAGAAAACATTCAAGTTACCCAACAATCTTTCAATGCCATGAGAGATTTAACGAAGCAAGAGCTAGAAATATTAACGACTAATCAAAATCGAGAAAATCAAAAATAATGAAGAAAAACAAAGTTTTCTTTAACATATAACAAAAAAGAACAAAAAAAAAAATACCAAAGTTAAAAAGGAAATCAAATCAAAAGGACAAAGTAAAACTAAAAGGAGAATTAAAAAGGAAAAAGAGGGTTAACGAAAAATCAGAATTAGCCAATATAGAACTAGATACAGGTGTGAAATAGAAATTACAGCTCTTAAAGAATCAAGTGAATTTCTTAAAACTATGCTCTCAAACGTGGAAAAAGCAGTTTATGGACTTAAAGAACGAATGATTATAAATGAGGTTGTACATGAGAAATATCCAGAAAACATTCAAGTTACTCAACAATCTTTCAATGTCATGAGAGATTTATCGAAGCAAGAGCTAGAAATGTTAACGACTAATCAAAATCGAGAAAATCAAAAATAATGAAGAAAAACAAAGTTTCCTTTAACATATAACAAAAAAGAAAAAAAAAAAAAATACAAGGTTAAAAAGAAAATCAAATCAAAAACACAAAGTAAAACTAAAAGGAGAATTAAAAAGGAAAAAGAGTGTTAACGAAAAATCAGAATGAGGCAATATAGAACTAGATACAGTTGTAAAATATAAATTAGAGCTCTTGAAGAATCAAGTGAATTTCTTAAAACTAAGCCTTCAAACGTGGAAAAAGCAGTTTATGAACTTCAAGAACAAATGATTACAAACGAGGATGTACATGAGAACTATACAGAAAACATTCAAGTTACTCAACAAGCTTTCAACGTCATGAGAGATTTATCGAAGCAAGAGCTAGAAATTTTAACGACTAATCAAAATCGAGAAAATCAAAAATAATGAAGAAAAACAAAGTTTTCTTTCACATATAACAAAAAAGAAAAAAGAAAAAAAACAAAGTTAAAAAGAAAATCAAATCAAAAACACAAAGTAAAACAAAAAGGAGAATTAAAAAGGAAAAAGAGGGTTAACGAAAAATCAGAATTAGCCAATATAGAACTAGATACAGTTGTGAAATAGAAATTAGAGCTCTTGAAGAATCAAGTAAATTTCTTAAAACTAAGCCTTCAAACGTGGAAAAAGCAGTTTATGAACTTCAAGAACAAATGATTAAGAGTGGGGTTGTACATGGGAAATATCCAGGAAATATTCAAGTTACTCAACAATCTTTCAATGTCATGAGAGACTTATCGAAGCAAGAGCTAGAAATATTAACGACTAATCAAAATCGAGAAAATCAAAATCATGAAGAAAAACAAAGTTTTCTTCAACATATAACAAAAAAAAAAAAAAAAAAATACCAAAGTTAAAAAGAAAATCAAATCAAAAACACAAAGTAAAACAAAAAGGAGAATTAAAAAGGAAACAGAGGGTTACCGAAAAATCAGAATTAGCCAATATAGAACTAGATACAGGTGTGAAATAGAACTTAGATCTCTTAAAGAATCAAATGAATTTCTTAAAACTAACCTTTCAAACGTAGAAAAAGCAGTTTATGAACTTAAAGAACGAATGGTTAAAAATGGGGTTGTACATGAGAAATATCTAGAAAACATTCAAGTTACCCAACAATCTTTCAATGCCATGAGAGATTTAACGAAACAAGAGCTAGAAATATTAACGACTAATCAAAATCGAGAAAATCAAAAATAATGAAGAAAAACAAAGTTTTCTTCAACATATAACAAAAAAAAAAAAAAAAATACCAAAGTTAAAAAGAAAATCAAATCAAAAACACAAAGTAAAACAAAAAGGAGAATTAAAAAGGAAACAGAGGGTTAACGAAAAATCAGAATTAGCCAATATAGAACTAGATACAGTTGTGAAATAGAACTTAGAGCTCTTAAAGAATCAAATGAATTTCTTAAACCTAAGCCTTCAAACGTGGAAAAAGCAGTTTATGAACTTCAAGAACAAATGATTAAAAATGGGGTTGTACATGGGAAATATCTAGAAAATATTCAAGTTACTCAACAATCTGTCAATGTCATGAGAGACTTATCGAAGCAAGAGCTAGAAATGTTAACGACTAATCAAAATCAAGAAAATCAAGATAATGAAGAAAAAAAAAGATTTCTTTAACATATATAAAAAAAAAAAAAACCCAAAGTTAAAAAGAAAATCAAATCAAAAGGATAAATTAAAAGAAAAAGGAGAATTAAAAAGAAAAAGGGGGTTAACGAAAAATCAGAATGAGCCAATATAGAACTAGATACAGGTGTGAAATAGAACTTAGAGCTCTTAAAGAATCAAATGAATTTCTTAAAACTAAGCCTTCAAACGTGGAAAAAGCAGTTTATGAACTTCAAGAACAAATGATTAAGATTGGGGTTGTACATGAGAAATATCTAGAAAATATTCAAGTTACTCAACAATCTGTCAATGTCATGAGAGACTTATCGAAGCAAGAGCTAGAAATGTTGACAACTTATCAAAATCAAGTAAATAAAAATCGTGAATTAAAAAAAAAGATTTCTTTAACATACATATATAAAAAGAAAAAAAAACCCAAAGTTAAAAAGAAAATCAAATCAAAAGGATAAATTAAAAGAAAAAGGAGAATTAAAAAGAAAAAGGGGGTTAACGAAAAATCAGAATGAGCCAATATAGCACTAGATACAGGTGTGAAATAGAACTTAGAGCTCTTAAAGAATCAAATGAATTTCTTAAAACTAACCTTTCAAACGTAGAAAAAGCAGTTTATGAACTTAAAGAACGAATGGTTATAAATGGGGTTGTACATGAGAAATACCTAGAAAACATTCAAGTTACTCAACAATCTATCAATGTCATGAGAGACTTATCGAAGCAAGAGCTAGAAATGTTGACAACTTATCAAAATCAAGAAAATAAAAATCGTGAATTAAAAAAAAAGATTTCTTTAACATATATAAAAAAAAAAAAAAACCCAAAGTTAAAAAGAAAATCAAATCAAAAGGATAAATTAAAAGAAAAAGGAGAATTAAAAAGAAAAAGGAGAATTAAAAAGAAAAAGCGGGTAACGAAAAATCAGAATGAGCCAATATAGAACTAGATACAGGTGTGAAATAGAACTTAGAGCTCTTAAAGAATCAAATGAATTTCATAAAACTAAGCCTTCAAACGTGGAAAAAGCAGTTTATGAACTTCAAGAACAAATGATTAAAAATGGGGTTGTACATGGGAAATATCCAGAAAATATTCAAGTTACTCAACAATCTTTCAATGTCATGAGAGACTTATCGAAGCAAGAGCCAGAAATGTTGACAACTTATCAAAATCATGAATAAAAAAATGTTTTCTTTAACATATAACAAAAAAGAAAAAAGAAAAAAAACAAAGTTAAAAAGAAAATCAAATCAAAAGGACAAAGTAAAAGAAAAAGGAGAATTAAAAAGAAAAAGGGGGTTAACGAAGAATCACAATTAGCCAATATAGAACTAGATACAGTTGTGAAATAGAAATTAGAGCTCTTAAAGAATCAAGTGAATTTCATAAAACTAAGCCTTCAAACGTGGAAAAAGCAGTTTATGAACTTCAAGAACGAATGGTTAAAAATGGGGTTGTAGATGAGAAATACCTAGAAAACATTCAAGTTACCCAACAATCTTTCAATGCCATGAGAGATTTAACGAAGCAAGAGCTAGAAATATTAACGACTAATCAAAATCGAGCAAATCAAAATCATGAATTAAAAAAAATATTTCTTTAACATATAAAAAAAAAAAAAAAAAACCCAAAGTTAAAAAGAAAATCAAATCAAAAGGATAAATTAAAAGAAAAAGGAGAATTAAAAAGAAAAAGCGGGTAACGAAAAATCAGAATGAGCCAATATAGAACTAGTTACAGGTGTGAAATAGAACTTAGAGCTCTTAAAGAATCAAGTGAATTTCATAAAACTAAGCCTTCAAACGTGGAAAAAGCAGTTTATGAACTTCAAGAACAAATGATTAAAAATAGGGTTGTACATGGGAAATATCCAGAAAATATTCAAGTTACTCAACAATCTTTCAATGTCATGAGAGACTTATCGAAGCAAGAGCTAGAAATGTTGACAACTTATCAAAATCATGAATAAAAAAAAGTTTTCTTTGACATATAACAAAAAAGAAAAAAAAAAAACCAAAGTTAAAAACGAAATCAAATCAAAAGGACAAAGTAAAACAAAAACGAGAATTAAATAGGAAAAAGAGGGTTAACGAAAAATCAGAATTAGCCAATATAGAACTAGATACAGGTGTGAAATAGAAATTACAGCTCTTAAAGAATCAATAAATTTCTTAAAACTATGCTCTCAAACGGGGAAAAAACAGTTTATGAACTTCAAGAACGAATGATTATAAATGAGGTTGTACATGAGAAATATCCAGAAAACATTCAAGTTACTCAACAATCTTTCAATGTCATGAGAAATTTATCGAAGCAAGAGCTAGAAATGTTAACGACTAATCATAATACAGGATAAAGAATAAAGTTTTCTTTATTAACATAAAAAAAAAACCGAAGTTTAAAAGAAACTCAAATCAAAAGGATAAATTAAAAGAAAAAGGAGAATTAAAAAGAAAAAGGGGGTTAACGAAAAATCAGAATGAGCCAATATAGAACAAGATACAGGTGTGAAATAGAACTTAGAGCTCTTAAAGAATCAAATGAATTTCTTAAAACTAACCTTTCAAACGTAGAAAAAGCAGTTTATGAACTTAAAGAACGAATGGTTAAAAATGGGGTTGTACATGAGAAATATCTAGAAAACATTCAAGTTACTCAACAATCTTTCAATGTCATGAGAGATTTAACGAAGCAAGAGCTAGAAATATTAACGACTAATCAAAATCGAGAAAATCAAAATCATGAAGAAAAACAAAGTTTTCTTTAACATATAACAAAAAAGAAAAAAAAAAAATACCAAAGTTAAAAAGAAAATCAAATCAAAAGGACAAAGTAAAACAAAAAGGAGAATTAAAAAGAAAAATAGGGTTAACGAAAAATCAGAATTAGCCAATATAGAACTAGATACAGTTGTGAAATAGAAATTAGAGCTCTTAAAGAATCAAGTGAATTTCTTAAAACTAAGCCTTCAAACGTGGAAAAAGCAGTTTATGAACTTCAAGAACGAATGATTACAAAAGAGGATGTACATGAGAAATATCCAGAAAACATTCAAGTTACTCAACAATCTTTCAATGTCATGAGAGATTTAACGAAGCAAGAGCAAGAACTATTAACGACTACTCAAAATCATGAAGAAAAAAAAAAGTTTTCTTTAACATATAACAAAAAATAAAAATAAAAATACCAAAGTTAAAAAGAAAATCAAATCAAAAGGACAAAGTAAAACAAAAAGGAGAATTAAAAAGAAAAAGAGGGTTAACGAAAAATCAGAATTAGCCAATATAGAACTAGATACAGTTGTGAAATAGAAATTAGAGCTCTTAAAGAATCAAATGAATTTCTTAAAACTAAGCCTTCAAACGTGGAAACAGCAGTTTATGAACTTCAAGAACAAATGATTGAAAACGGGGTTGTACATGGGAAATATCTAGAAAATATTCAAGTTACTCAACAATCTTTCAATGTCATGAGAGACTTACCGAAGCAAGAGCTAGAAATGTTGGCAACTTACCAAAATCAAGAAAATAAAAATCGTGAATTAAAAAAAAAGATTTCTTTAACATATATAAAAAAAGAAAAAAGAAAAAAAACAAAGTTAAAAAGAAAATCAAATCAAAAACACAAAGTAAAACAAAAAGGAGAATTAAAAAGGAAAAAGAGAGTTACCGAAAAATCAGAATTAGCCAATATAGAACTAGATACAGGTGTGAAATAGAACTTAGAGCTCTTAAAGAATCAAGTGAATTTCTTAAAACTAAGCCTTCAAACGTGGAAAAAGCAGTTTATGAACTTCAAGAACAAATGATTACAAAAGAGGATGTACATGAGAACTATACAGAAAACATTCAAGTTACCCAACAATCTTTCAATGTCATGAGAGTTTTAACGAAGCAAGAGCTAGAAATATTAACGACTAATCAAACCGAGAAAATCAAAATCATGAAGAAAAACAAAGTTTTCTTTAACATATAACAAAAAAGAAAAAAAAATACCAAAGTTAAAAAAGAAATCAAATCAAAAGGACAAAGTAAAACAAAAAGGAGAATTAAAAAGGAAAAAGAGGGTTAACGAAAAATCAGAATTAGCCAATATAGAACTAGATACAGTTGTGAAATAGAAATTAGAGCTCTTAAAGAATCAAGTGAATTTCTTAAAACTAAGCCTTCAAACGTGGAAAAAGCAGTTTATGAACTTCAAGAACGAATGATTATAAATGAGGTTGTACATGAGAAATATCCAGAAAACATTCAAGTTACTCAACAATCTTTCAATGTCATGAGAGATTTATCGAAGCAAGAGCCAGAAATGTTAACGACTAATCAAAATCAAGAAAATCAAAATCATGAAGAAAAAAAAAGTTTTCTTTAACATATAACAAAAAAGAAAAAAAAAATACCAAAGTTAAAAAGGAAATCTAATCAAAAGGACAAATTAAAACAAAAAGGAGAATTAATAAGGAAAAAGAGAGTTACCGAAAAATCAGAATTAGCCAATATAGAACTAGATACAGGTGTGAAATAGAAATTAGAGCTCTTAAAGAATCAAATGAATTTCTTAAAACTAACCTTTCAAACGTAGAAAAAGCAGTTTATGAACTTAAAGAACGAATGGTTAAAAATGGGGTTGTACATGAGAAATATTTAGAAAACATTCAAGTTACCCAACAATCTTTCAATGCCATGAGAGATTTAACGAAGCAAGAGCTAGAAATATTAACGACTAATCAAAATCGAGAAAATCAAAAATAATGAAGAAAAACAAAGTTTTCATTAACATATAACAAAAAAGAAAAAAAAAAATACCAAAGTTAAAAAGAAAATCAAATCAAAAGGATAAATTAAAAGAAAAAGGAGAATTAAAAAGAAAAAGCGGGTAACGAAAAATCAGAATGAGCCAAAATAGAACAAGCTACAGGTGTGAAATAGAACTTAGAGCTCTTGAAGAATCAAGTGAATTTCTTAAAACTAAGCCTTCAAACGTGGAAAAAGCAGTTTATGAACTTCAAGAACAAATGATTACAAAAGAGGATGTACATGAGAACTATACAGAAAACATTCAAGTTACCCAACAATCTTTCAATGTCATGAGAGTTTTAACGAAGCAAGAGCTAGAAATATTAACGACTAATCAAACCGAGAAAATCAAAATCATGAAGAAAAACAAAGTTTTCTTTAACATATAACAAAAAAGAAAAAAAAATACCAAAGTTAAAAAAGAAATCAAATCAAAAACACAAAGTAAAACAAAAAGGAGAATTAAAAAGGAAAAAGAGGGTTAACGAAAAATCAGAATTAGCCAATATAGAACTAGATACAGTTGTGAAATAGAAATTAGAGCTCTTAAAGAATCAAGTGAATTTCTTAAAACTAAGCCTTCAAACGTAGAAAAAGCAGTTTATGAACTTAAAGAACGAATGGTTAAAAATGGGGTTGTACATGAGAAATATTTAGAAAACATTCAAGTTACCCAACAATCTTTCAATGCCATGAGAGATTTAACGAAGCAAGAGCTAGAAATATTAACGACTAATCAAAATCGAGAAAATCAAAAATAATGAAGAAAAACAAAGTTTTCATTAACATATAACAAAAAAGAAAAAAAAAAATACCAAAGTTAAAAAGAAAATCAAATCAAAAGGACAAAGTAAACCAAAAAGGAGAATTAAAAAGAAAAAGAGGGTTAACGAAAAATCAGAATTAGCCAATATAGAACTAGATACAGTTGTGAAATAGAAATTAGAGCTCTTGAAGAATCAAGTGAATTTCTTAAAACTAAGCCTTCAAACGTGGAAAAAGCAGTTTATGATCTTCAAGAACAAATGATTACAAAAGAGGATGTACATGAGAACTATACAGAAAACATTCAAGTTACTCAACAATCTTTCAACGTCATGAGAGATTTATCGAAGCAAGAGCTAGAAATGTTAACGACTAATCAAAATCAAGAAAATCAAGATAATGAAGAAAAAAAAAGTTTTCTTTAACATATAACAAAAAAGAAAAAAGAAAAAAAACAAAGTTAAAAAGAAAATCAAATCAAAAGGACAAAGTAAACCAAAAAGGAGAATTAAAAAGAAAAATAGGGTTAACGAAAAATCAGAATTAGCCAATATAGAACTAGATACAGTTGTGAAATAGAAATTAGAGCTCTTGAAGAATCAAGTGAATTTCTTAAAACTAGGCCTTCAAACGTGGAAAAAGCAGTTTATGAACTTCAAGAACAAATGATTACAAAAGAGGATGTACATGAGAACTATACAGAAAACATTCAAGTTACTCAACAATCTTTCAACGTCATGAGAGATTTATCGAAGCAAGAGCTAGAAATGTTAACGACTAATCAAAATCAAGAAAATCAAGATAATGAAGAAAAAAAAAGTTTTCTTTAACATATAACAAAAAAGAAAAAAAACAAAGTTAAAAAGAAAATCAAATCAAAAACACAAAGTAAAACAAAAAGGAGAATTAAAAAGGAAAAAGAGGGTTAACGAAAAATCAGAATTAGCCAATATAGAACTAGATACAGTTGTGAAATAGAAATTAGAGCTCTTAAAGAATCAAGTGAATTTCTTAAAACTAAGCCTTCAAACGTAGAAAAAGCAGTTTATGAACTTAAAGAACGAATGGTTAAAAATGGGGTTGTACATGAGAAATATTTAGAAAACATTCAAGTTACCCAACAATCTTTCAATGCCATGAGAGATTTAACGAAGCAAGAGCTAGAAATATTAACGACTAATCAAAATCGAGAAAATCAAAAATAATGAAGAAAAACAAAGTTTTCATTAACATATAACAAAAAAGAAAAAAAAAATACCAAAGTTAAAAAGAAAATCAAATCAAAAGGACAAAGTAAACCAAAAAGGAGAATTAAAAAGGAAAAAGAGAGTTACCGAAAAATCAGAATTAGCCAATATAGAACTAGATACAGGTGTGAAATAGAACTTAGAGCTCTTAAAGAATCAAGTGAATTTCTTAAAACTAAGCCTTCAAACGTGGAAAAAGCAGTTTATGAACTTCAAGAACAAATGATTACAAAAGAGGATGTACATGAGAACTATACAGAAAACATTCAAGTTACCCAACAATCTTTCAATGTCATGAGAGTTTTAACGAAGCAAGAGCTAGAAATATTAACGACTAATCAAACCGAGAAAATCAAAATCATGAAGAAAAACAAAGTTTTCTTTAACATATAACAAAAAAGAAAAAAAAATACCAAAGTTAAAAAAGAAATCAAATCAAAAGGACAAAGTAAAACAAAAAGGAGAATTAAAAAGGAAAAAGAGGGTTAACGAAAAATCAGAATTAGCCAATATAGAACTAGATACAGTTGTGAAATAGAAATTAGAGCTCTTAAAGAATCAAGTGAATTTCTTAAAACTAAGCCTTCAAACGTGGAAAAAGCAGTTTATGAACTTCAAGAACGAATGATTATAAATGAGGTTGTACATGAGAAATATCCAGAAAACATTCAAGTTACTCAACAATCTTTCAATGTCATGAGAGATTTATCGAAGCAAGAGCCAGAAATGTTAACGACTAATCAAAATCAAGAAAATCAAAATCATGAAGAAAAAAAAAGTTTTCTTTAACATATAACAAAAAAGAAAAAAAAAATACCAAAGTTAAAAAGGAAATCTAATCAAAAGGACAAATTAAAACAAAAAGGAGAATTAATAAGGAAAAAGAGAGTTACCGAAAAATCAGAATTAGCCAATATAGAACTAGATACAGGTGTGAAATAGAAATTAGAGCTCTTAAAGAATCAAATGAATTTCTTAAAACTAACCTTTCAAACGTAGAAAAAGCAGTTTATGAACTTAAAGAACGAATGGTTAAAAATGGGGTTGTACATGAGAAATATTTAGAAAACATTCAAGTTACCCAACAATCTTTCAATGCCATGAGAGATTTAACGAAGCAAGAGCTAGAAATATTAACGACTAATCAAAATCGAGAAAATCAAAAATAATGAAGAAAAACAAAGTTTTCATTAACATATAACAAAAAAGAAAAAAAAAAATACCAAAGTTAAAAAGAAAATCAAATCAAAAGGATAAATTAAAAGAAAAAGGAGAATTAAAAAGAAAAAGCGGGTAACGAAAAATCAGAATGAGCCAAAATAGAACAAGCTACAGGTGTGAAATAGAACTTAGAGCTCTTGAAGAATCAAGTGAATTTCTTAAAACTAAGCCTTCAAACGTGGAAAAAGCAGTTTATGAACTTCAAGAACAAATGATTACAAAAGAGGATGTACATGAGAACTATACAGAAAACATTCAAGTTACCCAACAATCTTTCAATGTCATGAGAGTTTTAACGAAGCAAGAGCTAGAAATATTAACGACTAATCAAACCGAGAAAATCAAAATCATGAAGAAAAACAAAGTTTTCTTTAACATATAACAAAAAAGAAAAAAAAATACCAAAGTTAAAAAAGAAATCAAATCAAAAACACAAAGTAAAACAAAAAGGAGAATTAAAAAGGAAAAAGAGGGTTAACGAAAAATCAGAATTAGCCAATATAGAACTAGATACAGTTGTGAAATAGAAATTAGAGCTCTTAAAGAATCAAGTGAATTTCTTAAAACTAAGCCTTCAAACGTAGAAAAAGCAGTTTATGAACTTAAAGAACGAATGGTTAAAAATGGGGTTGTACATGAGAAATATTTAGAAAACATTCAAGTTACCCAACAATCTTTCAATGCCATGAGAGATTTAACGAAGCAAGAGCTAGAAATATTAACGACTAATCAAAATCGAGAAAATCAAAAATAATGAAGAAAAACAAAGTTTTCATTAACATATAACAAAAAAGAAAAAAAAAAATACCAAAGTTAAAAAGAAAATCAAATCAAAAGGACAAAGTAAACCAAAAAGGAGAATTAAAAAGAAAAAGAGGGTTAACGAAAAATCAGAATTAGCCAATATAGAACTAGATACAGTTGTGAAATAGAAATTAGAGCTCTTGAAGAATCAAGTGAATTTCTTAAAACTAAGCCTTCAAACGTGGAAAAAGCAGTTTATGATCTTCAAGAACAAATGATTACAAAAGAGGATGTACATGAGAACTATACAGAAAACATTCAAGTTACTCAACAATCTTTCAACGTCATGAGAGATTTATCGAAGCAAGAGCTAGAAATGTTAACGACTAATCAAAATCAAGAAAATCAAGATAATGAAGAAAAAAAAAGTTTTCTTTAACATATAACAAAAAAGAAAAAAGAAAAAAAACAAAGTTAAAAAGAAAATCAAATCAAAAGGACAAAGTAAACCAAAAAGGAGAATTAAAAAGAAAAATAGGGTTAACGAAAAATCAGAATTAGCCAATATAGAACTAGATACAGTTGTGAAATAGAAATTAGAGCTCTTGAAGAATCAAGTGAATTTCTTAAAACTAGGCCTTCAAACGTGGAAAAAGCAGTTTATGAACTTCAAGAACAAATGATTACAAAAGAGGATGTACATGAGAACTATACAGAAAACATTCAAGTTACTCAACAATCTTTCAACGTCATGAGAGATTTATCGAAGCAAGAGCTAGAAATGTTAACGACTAATCAAAATCAAGAAAATCAAGATAATGAAGAAAAAAAAAGTTTTCTTTAACATATAACAAAAAAGAAAAAAAACAAAGTTAAAAAGAAAATCAAATCAAAAACACAAAGTAAAACAAAAAGGAGAATTAAAAAGGAAAAAGAGGGTTAACGAAAAATCAGAATTAGCCAATATAGAACTAGATACAGTTGTGAAATAGAAATTAGAGCTCTTAAAGAATCAAGTGAATTTCTTAAAACTAAGCCTTCAAACGTAGAAAAAGCAGTTTATGAACTTAAAGAACGAATGGTTAAAAATGGGGTTGTACATGAGAAATATTTAGAAAACATTCAAGTTACCCAACAATCTTTCAATGCCATGAGAGATTTAACGAAGCAAGAGCTAGAAATATTAACGACTAATCAAAATCGAGAAAATCAAAAATAATGAAGAAAAACAAAGTTTTCATTAACATATAACAAAAAAGAAAAAAAAAATACCAAAGTTAAAAAGAAAATCAAATCAAAAGGACAAAGTAAACCAAAAAGGAGAATTAAAAAGAAAAAGAGGGTTAACGAAAAATCAGAATTAGCCAATATAGAACTAGATACAGTTGTGAAATAGAAATTAGAGCTCTTGAAGAATCAAGTGAATTTCTTAAAACTAAGCCTTCAAACGTGGAAAAAGCAGTTTATGATCTTCAAGAACAAATGATTACAAAAGAGGATGTACATGAGAACTATACAGAAAACATTCAAGTTACTCAACAATCTTTCAACGTCATGAGAGATTTATCGAAGCAAGAGCTAGAAATGTTAACGACTAATCAAAATCAAGAAAATCAAGATAATGAAGAAAAAAAAAGTTTTCTTTAACATATAACAAAAAAGAAAAAAAACAAAGTTAAAAAGAAAATCAAATCAAAAACACAAAGTAAAACAAAAAGGAGAATTAAAAAGGAAAAAGAGGGTTAACGAAAAATCAGAATTAGCCAATATAGAACTAGATACAGTTGTGAAATAGAAATTAGAGCTCTTGAAGAATCAAGTGAATTTCTTAAAACTAAGCCTTCAAACGTGGAAAAAGCAGTTTATGAACTTCAAGAACGAATGATTACAAAAGAGGATGTACATGAGAACTATACAGAAAACATTCAAGTTACTCAACAATCTTTCAACGTCATGAGAGATTTATCGAAGCAAGAGCTAGAAATGTTAACGACTAATCAAAATCAAGAAAATCAAGATAATGAAGAAAAAAAAAATTTTCTTTAACATATATCAAAAAAGAAAAAAGAAAAAAAACAAAGTTAAAAAGAAAATCAAATCAAAAACACAAAGTAAAACAAAAAGGAGAATTAAAAAGGAAAAAGAGGGTTAACGAAAAATCAGAATTAGCCAATATAGAACTAGATACAGTTGTGAAATAGAAATTAGAGCTCTTAAAGAATCAAGCGAATTTCTTAAAACTAACCTTTCAAACGTAGAAAAAGCAGTTTATGAACTTAAAGAACGAATGGTTAAAAATGGGGTTGTACATGAGAAATATCTAGAAAACATTCAAGTTACCCAACAATCTTTCAATGCCATGAGAGATTTAACGAAGCAAGAGCTAGAAATATTAACGACTAATCAAAATCGAGAAAATCAAAAATAATGAAGAAAAAAAAAGTTTTCTTTAACATATAACAAAAAAGAAAAAAGAAAAAAAACAAAGTTAAAAAGAAAATCAAATCAAAAACACAAAGTAAAACAAAAAGGAGAATTAAAAAGGAAAAAGAGGGTTAACGAAAAATCAGAATTAGCCAATATAGAACTAGATACAGTTGTGAAATAGAAATTAGAGCTCTTGAAGAATCAAGTGAATTTCTTAAAACTAAGCCTTCAAACGTGGAAAAAGCAGTTTATGAACTTCAAGAACGAATGGTTAAAAATGGGGTTGTAGATGAGAAATACCTAGAAAACATTCAAGTTACCCAACAATCTTTCAATGCCATGAGAGATTTAACGAGGCAAGAGCTAGAAATATTAACGACTAATCAAAATCGAGAAAATCAAAAATAATGAAGAAAAACAAAGTTTTCTTTAACATATAACAAAAAAGAACAAAAAAAAAAATACCAAAGTTAAAAAGGAAATCAAATCAAAAGGACAAAGTAAAACTAAAAGGAGAATTAAAAAGGAAAAAGAGGGTTAACGAAAAATCAGAATTAGCAAATAAAGAACTAGATACAGGTGTGAAATAGAAATTACAGCTCTTAAAGAATCAAGTGAATTTCTTAAAACTAAGCCTTCAAACGTAGAAAAAGCAGTTTATGAACTTAAAGAACGAATGGTTAAAAATGGGGTTGTACATGAGAAATATTTAGAAAACATTCAAGTTACCCAACAATCTTTCAATGCCATGAGAGATTTAACGAAGCAAGAGCTAGAAATATTAACGACTAATCAAACCGAGAAAATCAAAATCATGAAGAAAAACAAAGTTTTCTTTAACATATAACAAAAAAGAAAAAAAAATACCAAAGTTAAAAAAGAAATCAAATCAAAAACACAAAGTAAAACAAAAAGGAGAATTAAAAAGGAAAAAGAGGGTTAACGAAAAATCAGAATTAGCCAATATAGAACTAGATACAGTTGTGAAATAGAAATTAGAGCTCTTAAAGAATCAAGTGAATTTCTTAAAACTAAGCCTTCAAACGTAGAAAAAGCAGTTTATGAACTTAAAGAACGAATGGTTAAAAATGGGGTTGTACATGAGAAATATTTAGAAAACATTCAAGTTACCCAACAATCTTTCAATGCCATGAGAGATTTAACGAAGCAAGAGCTAGAAATATTAACGACTAATCAAAATCGAGAAAATCAAAAATAATGAAGAAAAACAAAGTTTTCATTAACATATAACAAAAAAGAAAAAAAAAAATACCAAAGTTAAAAAAGAAATCAAATCAAAAACACAAAGTAAAACAAAAAGGAGAATTAAAAAGGAAAAAGAGGGTTAACGAAAAATCAGAATTAGCCAAAATAGAACAAGCTACAGGTGTGAAATAGAACTTAGAGCTCTTGAAGAATCAAGTGAATTTCTTAAAACTAAGCCTTCAAACGTGGAAAAAGCAGTTTATGAACTTCAAGAACAAATGATTACAAAAGAGGATGTACATGAGAACTATACAGAAAACATTCAAGTTACCCAACAATCTTTCAATGTCATGAGAGTTTTAACGAAGCAAGAGCTAGAAATATTAACGACTAATCAAACCGAGAAAATCAAAATCATGAAGAAAAACAAAGTTTTCTTTAACATATAACAAAAAAGAAAAAAAAATACCAAAGTTAAAAAAGAAATCAAATCAAAAACACAAAGTAAAACAAAAAGGAGAATTAAAAAGGAAAAAGAGGGTTAACGAAAAATCAGAATTAGCCAATATAGAACTAGATACAGTTGTGAAATAGAAATTAGAGCTCTTAAAGAATCAAGTGAATTTCTTAAAACTAAGCCTTCAAACGTAGAAAAAGCAGTTTATGAACTTAAAGAACGAATGGTTAAAAATGGGGTTGTACATGAGAAATATTTAGAAAACATTCAAGTTACCCAACAATCTTTCAATGCCATGAGAGATTTAACGAAGCAAGAGCTAGAAATATTAACGACTAATCAAAATCGAGAAAATCAAAAATAATGAAGAAAAACAAAGTTTTCATTAACATATAACAAAAAAGAAAAAAAAAAATACCAAAGTTAAAAAGAAAATCAAATCAAAAGGACAAAGTAAACCAAAAAGGAGAATTAAAAAGAAAAAGAGGGTTAACGAAAAATCAGAATTAGCCAATATAGAACTAGATACAGTTGTGAAATAGAAATTAGAGCTCTTGAAGAATCAAGTGAATTTCTTAAAACTAAGCCTTCAAACGTGGAAAAAGCAGTTTATGATCTTCAAGAACAAATGATTACAAAAGAGGATGTACATGAGAACTATACAGAAAACATTCAAGTTACTCAACAATCTTTCAACGTCATGAGAGATTTATCGAAGCAAGAGCTAGAAATGTTAACGACTAATCAAAATCAAGAAAATCAAGATAATGAAGAAAAAAAAAGTTTTCTTTAACATATAACAAAAAAGAAAAAAAACAAAGTTAAAAAGAAAATCAAATCAAAAACACAAAGTAAAACAAAAAGGAGAATTAAAAAGGAAAAAGAGGGTTAACGAAAAATCAGAATTAGCCAATATAGAACTAGATACAGTTGTAAAATAGAAATTAGAGCTCTTAAAGAATCAAGTGAATTTCTTAAAACTAAGCCTTCAAACGTAGAAAAAGCAGTTTATGAACTTAAAGAACGAATGGTTAAAAATGGGGTTGTACATGAGAAATATTTAGAAAACATTCAAGTTACCCAACAATCTTTCAATGCCATGAGAGATTTAACGAAGCAAGAGCTAGAAATATTAACGACTAATCAAAATCGAGAAAATCAAAAATAATGAAGAAAAACAAAGTTTTCATTAACATATAACAAAAAAGAAAAAAAAAATACCAAAGTTAAAAAGAAAATCAAATCAAAAGGACAAAGTAAACCAAAAAGGAGAATTAAAAAGAAAAAGAGGGTTAACGAAAAATCAGAATTAGCCAATATAGAACTAGATACAGTTGTGAAATAGAAATTAGAGCTCTTGAAGAATCAAGTGAATTTCTTAAAACTAAGCCTTCAAACGTGGAAAAAGCAGTTTATGATCTTCAAGAACAAATGATTACAAAAGAGGATGTACATGAGAACTATACAGAAAACATTCAAGTTACTCAACAATCTTTCAACGTCATGAGAGATTTATCGAAGCAAGAGCTAGAAATGTTAACGACTAATCAAAATCAAGAAAATCAAGATAATGAAGAAAAAAAAAGTTTTCTTTAACATATAACAAAAAAGAAAAAAAACAAAGTTAAAAAGAAAATCAAATCAAAAACACAAAGTAAAACAAAAAGGAGAATTAAAAAGGAAAAAGAGGGTTAACGAAAAATCAGAATTAGCCAATATAGAACTAGATACAGTTGTGAAATAGAAATTAGAGCTCTTGAAGAATCAAGTGAATTTCTTAAAACTAAGCCTTCAAACGTGGAAAAAGCAGTTTATGAACTTCAAGAACGAATGATTACAAAAGAGGATGTACATGAGAACTATACAGAAAACATTCAAGTTACTCAACAATCTTTCAACGTCATGAGAGATTTATCGAAGCAAGAGCTAGAAATGTTAACGACTAATCAAAATCAAGAAAATCAAGATAATGAAGAAAAAAAAAATTTTCTTTAACATATAACAAAAAAGAAAAAAGAAAAAAAACAAAGTTAAAAAGAAAATCAAATCAAAAACACAAAGTAAAACAAAAAGGAGAATTAAAAAGGAAAAAGAGGGTTAACGAAAAATCAGAATTAGCCAATATAGAACTAGATACAGTTGTGAAATAGAAATTAGAGCTCTTAAAGAATCAAGTGAATTTCTTAAAACTAACCTTTCAAACGTAGAAAAAGCAGTTTATGAACTTAAAGAACGAATGGTTAAAAATGGGGTTGTACATGAGAAATATCTAGAAAACATTCAAGTTACCCAACAATCTTTCAATGCCATGAGAGATTTAACGAAGCAAGAGCTAGAAATATTAACGACTAATCAAAATCGAGAAAATCAAAAATAATGAAGAAAAAAAAAGTTTTCTTTAACATATAACAAAAAAGAAAAAAGAAAAAAAACAAAGTTAAAAAGAAAATCAAATCAAAAACACAAAGTAAAACAAAAAGGAGAATTAAAAAGGAAAAAGAGGGTTAACGAAAAATCAGAATTAGCCAATATAGAACTAGATACAGTTGTGAAATAGAAATTAGAGCTCTTGAAGAATCAAGTGAATTTCTTAAAACTAAGCCTTCAAACGTGGAAAAAGCAGTTTATGAACTTCAAGAACGAATGGTTAAAAATGGGGTTGTAGATGAGAAATACCTAGAAAACATTCAAGTTACCCAACAATCTTTCAATGCCATGAGAGATTTAACGAGGCAAGAGCTAGAAATATTAACGACTAATCAAAATCGAGAAAATCAAAAATAATGAAGAAAAACAAAGTTTTCTTTAACATATAACAAAAAAGAACAAAAAAAAAAATACCAAAGTTAAAAAGGAAATCAAATCAAAAGGACAAAGTAAAACTAAAAGGAGAATTAAAAAGGAAAAAGAGGGTTAACGAAAAATCAGAATTAGCAAATAAAGAACTAGATACAGGTGTGAAATAGAAATTACAGCTCTTAAAGAATCAAGTGAATTTCTTAAAACTATGCTCTCAAACGTGGAAAAAGCAGTTTATGGACTTCAAAAACGAATGATTATAAATGAGGTTGTACATGAGAAATATCCAGAAAACATTCAAGTTACTCAACAATCTTTCAATGTCATGAGAGATTTATCGAAGCAAGAGCTAGAAATGTTAACGACTAATCAAAATCGAGAAAATCAAAAATAATGAAGAAAAACAAAGTTTTCTTTAACATATAACAAAAAAGAAAAAACAAAGTTAAAAAGAAAATCAAATCAAAAACACAAAGTAAAACTAAAAGGAGAATTAAAAAGGAAAAAGAGGGTTAACGAAAAATCAGAATTAGCCAATATAGAACTAGATACAGTTGTGAAATAGAAATTAGAGCTCCTGAAGAATCAAGTGAATTTCTTAACACTAAGCCTTCAAACGTGGAAAAAGCAGTTTATGAACTTCAAGAACGAATGGTTAAAAATGGGGTTGTAGATGAGAAATACCTAGAAAACATTCAAGTTACTCAACAATCTTTCAACGTCATGAGAGATTTATCGAAGCAAGAGCTAGAAATGTTAACGACTAATCAAAATCAAGAAAATCAAGATAATGAAGAAAAAAAAAGTTTTCTTTAACATATAACAAAAAAGAAAAAAGAAAAAAAACAAAGTTAAAAAGAAAATCAAATCAAAAACACAAAGTAAAACAAAAAGGAGAATTAAAAAGGAAAAAGAGGGTTAACGAAAAATCAGAATTAGCCAATATAGAACTAGATACAGTTGTGAAATAGAAATTAGAGCTCTTGAAGAATCAAGTGAATTTCTTAAAACTAAGCCTTCAAACGTGGAAAAAGCAGTTTATGAACTTCAAGAACGAATGGTTAAAAATGGGGTTGTAGATGAGAAATACCTAGAAAACATTCAAGTTACCCATCAATCTTTCAATGCCATGAGAGATTTAACGAAGCAAGAGCTAGAAATATTAACGACTAATCAAAATTGAGAAAATCAAAAATAATGAAGAAAAACAAAGTTTTCTTTAACATATAACAAAAAAGAACAAAAAAAAAATACCAAAGTTAAAAAGGAAATCAAATCAAAAGGACAAAGTAAAACTAAAAGGAGAATTAAAAAGGAAAAAGAGGGTTAACGAAAAATCAGAATTAGCCAATATAGAACTAGATACAGTTGTGAAATAGAAATTAGAGCTCTTGAAGAATCAAGTGAATTTCTTAAAACTAAGCCTTCAAACGTGGAAAAAGCAGTTTATGAACTTCAAGAACGAATGGTTAAAAATGGGGTTGTACATGAGAAATATCTAGAAAACATTCAAGTTACCCAACAATCTTTCAATGTCATGAGAGATTTAACGAAGCAAGAGCTAGAAATATTAACGACTAATCAAAATCGAGAAAATCAAAAATAATGAAGAAAAACAAAGTTTTCTTTAACATATAACAAAAAAGAAAAAAAAAATACCAAAGTTAAAAAGAAAATCAAATCAAAAGGACAAAGTAAAACAAAAAGGAGAATTAAAAAGGAAAAAGAGAGTTACCGAAAAATCAGAATTAGCCAATATAGAACTAGATACAGGTGTGAAATAGAACTTAGAGCTCTTAAAGAATCAAATGAATTTCTTAAAACTAACCTTTCAAACGTAGAAAAAGCAGTTTATGAACTTAAAGAACGAATGGTTAAAAATGGGGTTGTACATGAGAAATATCTAGAAAACATTCAAGTTACCCAACAATCTTTCAATGCCATGAGAGATTTAACGAAGCAAGAGCTAGAAATATTAACGACTAATCAAAATCGAGAAAATCAAAAATAATGAAGAAAAACAAAGTTTTCTTTAACATATAACAAAAAAGAAAACAAAAAAAATACCAAAGTTAAAAAGAAAATCAAATCAAAAGGACAAAGTAAACCAAAAAGGAGAATTAAAAAGAAAAAGAGGGTTAACGAAAAATCAGAATTAGCCAATATAGAACTAGATACAGTTGTGAAATAGAAATTAGAGCTCTTGAAGAATCAAGTAAATTTCTTAAAACTAAGCCTTCAAACGTGGAAAAACCAGTTTATGAACTTCAAGAACAAATGATTACAAAAGAGGATGTACATGGGAAATATCCAGAAAATATTCAAGTTACTCAACAATCTTTCAATGTCATGAGAGACTTATCGAAGCAAGAGCTAGAAATATTAACGACTAATCAAAATCGAGAAAATCAAAATCATGAAGAAAAACAAAGTTTTCTTCAACATATAACAAAAAAAAAAAAAAAAAAAATACCAAGGTTAAAAAGGAAATCAAATCAAAAGGACAAAGTAAACCAAAAAGGAGAATTAAAAAGAAAAAGGGGGTTAACGAAGAATCACAATTAGCCAATATAGAACTAGATACAGTTGTGAAATAGAAATTAGAGCTCTTGAAGAATCAAGTGAATTTCTTAAAACTAAGCCTTCAAACGTGGAAAAAACAGTTTATGAACTTCAAGAACGAATGATTACAAAAGAGGATGTACATGAGAACTATACAGAAAACATTCAAGTTACTCAACAATCTTTCAACGTCATGAGAGATTTATCGAAGCAAGAGCTAGAAATGTTAACGACTAATCAAAATCAAGAAAATCAAGATAATGAAGAAAAAAAAAGTTTTCATTCACATATAACAAAAAAGAAAAAAAAAAAACAAAGTTAAAAAGAAAATCAAATCAAAAACACAAAGTAAAACAAAAAGGAGAATTAAAAAGGAAACAGAGGGTTAACGAAAAATCAGAATTAGCCAATATAGAACTAGATACAGTTGTGAAATAGAACTTAGAGCTCTTAAAGAATCAAATGAATTTCTTAAAACTAAGCCTTCAAACGTGGAAAAAGCAGTTTATGAACTTCAAGAGCAAATGATTAAAAATGGGGTTGTACATGGGAAATATCTAGAAAATATTCAAGTTACTCAACAATCTGTCAATGTCATGAGAGACTTATCGAAGCAAGAGCTAGAAATGTTGACAACTTATCAAAATCACGAAAATCAAAATCATGAATTAAAAAAAAAGTTTTCTTTAACATATTAAAAAAAAAAAAACCATAGTTAAAAAGAAAATCAAATCAAAAGGATAAATTAAAAGAAAAAGGAGAATTAAAAAGAAAAAGGGGGTTAACGAAAAATCAGAATGAGCCAATATAGAACTAGATACAGGTGTGAAATAGAACTTAGAGCTCTTAAAGAATCAAATAAATTTCCTAAAACTAAGCCTTCAAACGTGGAAAAAGCAGTTTATGAACTTCAAGAACAAATGATTAAGATTGGGGTTGTACATGGGAAATATCTAGAAAATATTCAAGTTACTCAACAATCTGTCAATGTCATGAGAGACTTATCGAAGCAAGAGCTAGAAATGTTGACAACTTATCAAAATCAAGTAAATAAAAATCGTGAATTAAAAAAAAAGATTTCTTTAACATATATAAAAAGAAAAAAAAACTCAAAGTTAAAAAGAAAATCAAATCAAAAGGATAAATTAAAAGAAAAAGGAGAATTAAAAAGAAAAAGAGGGTTAACGAAAAATCAGAATGAACCAATATAGAACTAGATACAGGTGTGAAATAGAACTTAGAGCTCTTGAAGAATCAAGTGAATTTCTAAAAACTAAGCCTTCAAACGTGGAAAAAGCAGTTTATGAACTTAAAGAACGAATGGTTAAAAATGGGGTTGTACATGAGAAATATCTAGAAAATATTCAAGTTACTCAACAATCTGTCAATGTCATGAGAGACTTATCGAAGCAAGAGCTAGAAATGTTGACAACTTATCAAAATCACGAAAATCAAAATCATGAATTAAAAATAAAGTTTTCTTTAACATATAAAAAAAAAAACCAAAGTTAAAAAGAAAATCAAATCAAAAGGATAAATTAAAAGAAAAAGGAGAATTAAAAAGAAAAAAGAGGGTTAACGAAAAATCAGAATTAGCCAATATAGAACTAGATACAGGTGTGAAATAGAAATGACAGCTCTTAAAGAATCAAGTGAATTTCTTAAAACTATTCTCTCAAACGTGGAAAAAGCAGTTTATGGACTTCAAGAACGAATGATTATAAATGAGGTTGTACATGAGAAATATCCAGAAAACATTCAAGTTACTCAACAATCTTTCAATGTCATGAGAGTTTTAACGAAGCAAGAGCTAGAAATATTAACGACTAATCAAAATCGAGAAAATCAAAATCATGAAGAAAAACAAAGTTTTCTTTAACATATAACAAAAAAGAAAAAAAAATACCAAAGTTAAAAAGGAAATCAAATCAAATGGACAAAGTAAACCAAAAAGGAGAATTAAAAAGGAAAAAGAGGGTTAACGAAAAATCAGAATTAGCCAATATAGAACTAGATACAGTTGTGAAATAGAAATTAGAGCTCTTAAAGAATCAAGTGAATTTCTTAAAACTAAGCCTTCAAACGTGGAAAAAGCAGTTTATGAACTTCAAGAACGAATGATTATAAATGAGGTTGTACATGAGAAATATCCAGAAAACATTCAAGTTACTCAACAATCTTTCAATGTCATGAGAGATTTATCGAAGCAAGAGCTAGAAATGTTAACGACTAATCAAAATCAAGAAAATCAAAATCATGAAGAAAAAAAAAGTTTTCTTTAACATATAATAAAAAAGAAAAAAAAAAATACCAAAGTTAAAAAGGAAATCAAATCAAAAGGACAAATTAAAACAAAAAGGAGAATTAATAAGGAAAAAGAGAGTTACCGAAAAATCAGAATTAGCCAATATAGAACTAGATACAGGTGTGAAATAGAACTTAGAGCTCTTAAAGAATCAAATGAATTTCTTAAAACTAACCTTTCAAACGTAGAAAAAGCAGTTTATGAACTTAAAGAACGAATGGTTAAAAATGGGGTTGTACATGAGAAATATTCAGAAAACATTCAAGTTACCCAACAATCTTTCAATGCCATGAGAGATTTAACGAAGCAAGAGCTAGAAATGTTGACAACTTATCAAAATCAAGTAAATAAAAATCGTGAATTAAAAAAAAAGATTTCTTTAACATATATAAAAAGAAAAAAAAACTCAAAGTTAAAAAGAAAATCAAATCAAAAGGATAAATTAAAAGAAAAAGGAGAATTAAAAAGAAAAAGGGGGTTAACGAAAAATCAGAATTAGCCAATATGGAACTAGATACAGTTGTGAAATAGAAATTAGAGCTCTTGAAGAATCAAGTGAACTTCTTAAAACTATGCTCTCAAACGTGGAAAAAGCTGTTTATGAACTTCAAGAACAAATGATTACAAAAGAGGATGTACATGAGAACTATACAGAAAACATTCAAGTTACTCAACAATCTTTCAACGTCATGAGAGATTTATCGAAGCAAGAGCTAGAAATGTTAACGACTAATCAAAATCAAGAAAATCAAGATAATGAAGAAAAAAAAAGTTTTCTTTAACATATAACAAAAAAGAAAAAAGAAAAAAAACAAAGTTAAAAAGAAAATCAAATCAAAAACACAAAGTAAACCAAAAAGGAGAATTAAAAAGGAAAAAGAGAGTTACCGAAAAATCAGAATTAGCCAATATAGAACTAGATACAGGTGTGAAATAGAACTTAGAGCTCTTAAAGAATCAAATGAATTTCTTAAAACTAACCTTTCAAACGTAGAAAAAGCAGTTTATGAACTTAAAGAACGAATGGTTAAAAATGGGGTTGTACATGAGAAATATCTAGAAAACATTCAAGTTACCCAACAATCTTTCAATGCCATGAGAGATTTAACGAAGCAAGAGCTAGAAATATTAACGACTAATCAAAATCAAGAAAATCAAGATAATGAAGAAAAAAAAAGTTTTCTTTAACATATAACAAAAAAGAAAAAAGAAAAAAAACAAAGTTAAAAAGAAAATCAAATCAAAAACACAAAGTAAAACAAAAAGGAGAATTAAAAAGGAAAAAGAGAGTTACCGAAAAATCAGAATTAGCCAATATAGAACTAGATACAGGTGTAAAATAGAACTTAGAGCTCTTAAAGAATCAAATGAATTTCTTAAAACTAACCTTTCAAACGTAGAAAAAGCAGTTTATGAACTTAAAGAACGAATGGTTAAAAATGGGGTTGTACATGAGAAATATCTAGAAAACATTCAAGTTACCCAACAATCTTTCAATGCCATGAGAGATTTAACGAAGCAAGAGCTAGAAATATTAACGACTAATCAAAATCGAGAAAATCAAAAATAATGAAGAAAAACAAAGTTTTCTTTAACATATAACAAAAAAGAAAAAAAAAAAAATACCAAAGTTAAAAAGAAAATCAAATCAAAAGGACAAAGTAAACCAAAAAGGAGAATTAAAAAGAAAAAGAGGGTTAACGAAAAAT
The DNA here is from genome assembly GCA_963971155.1 of Anthrax anthrax. Taxonomy (NCBI): domain Eukaryota; kingdom Metazoa; phylum Arthropoda; class Insecta; order Diptera; family Bombyliidae; genus Anthrax; species Anthrax anthrax. The sequence goes on along the minus strand of OZ020125.1, from coordinate 388,738 downwards.
CAGAATTAGCCAATATAGAACTAGATACAGTTGTGAAATAGAAATTAGAGCTCTTGAAGAATCAAGTAAATTTCTTAAAACTAAGCCTTCAAACGTGGAAAAACCAGTTTATGAACTTCAAGAACAAATGATTACAAAAGAGGATGTACATGGGAAATATCCAGAAAATATTCAAGTTACTCAACAATCTTTCAATGTCATGAGAGACTTATCGAAGCAAGAGCTAGAAATATTAACGACTAATCAAAATCGAGAAAATCAAAATCATGAAGAAAAACAAAGTTTTCTTCAACATATAACAAAAAAAAAAAAAAAAAAAATACCAAAGTTAAAAAAGAAAATCAAATCAAAAGGACAAAGTAAACCAAAAAGGAGAATTAAAAAGAAAAAGGGGGTTAACGAAGAATCACAATTAGCCAATATAGAACTAGATACAGTTGTGAAATAGAAATTAGAGCTCTTGAAGAATCAAGTGAATTTCTTAAAACTAAGCCTTCAAACGTGGAAAAAACAGTTTATGAACTTCAAGAACGAATGATTACAAAAGAGGATGTACATGAGAACTATACAGAAAACATTCAAGTTACTCAACAATCTTTCAACGTCATGAGAGATTTATCGAAGCAAGAGCTAGAAATGGTAACGACTAATCAAAATCAAGAAAATCAAGATAATGAAGAAAAAAAAAGTTTTCATTCACATATAACAAAAAAGAAAAAAAAAAAACAAAGTTAAAAAGAAAATCAAATCAAAAACACAAAGTAAAACAAAAAGGAGAATTAAAAAGGAAACAGAGGGTTAATGAAAAATCAGAATTAGCCAATATAGAACTAGATACAGTTGTGAAATAGAACTTAGAGCTCTTAAAGAATCAAATGAATTTCTTAAAACTAAGCCTTCAAACGTGGAAAAAGCAGTTTATGAACTTCAAGAGCAAATGATTAAAAATGGGGTTGTACATGGGAAATATCTAGAAAATATTCAAGTTACTCAACAATCTGTCAATGTCATGAGAGACTTATCGAAGCAAGAGCTAGAAATGTTGACAACTTATCAAAATCACGAAAATCAAAATCATGAATTAAAAAAAAAGTTTTCTTTAACATATTAAAAAAAAAAAACCATAGTTAAAAAGAAAATCAAATCAAAAGGATAAATTAAAAGAAAAAGGAGAATTAAAAAGAAAAAGGGGGTTAACGAAAAATCAGAATGAGCCAATATAGAACTAGATACAGGTGTGAAATAGAACTTAGAGCTCTTAAAGAATCAAATAAATTTCTTAAAACTAAGCCTTCAAACGTGGAAAAAGCAGTTTATGAACTTCAAGAACAAATGATTAAGATTGGGGTTGTACATGGGAAATATCTAGAAAATATTCAAGTTACTCAACAATCTGTCAATGTCATGAGAGACTTATCGAAGCAAGAGCTGGAAATGTTGACAACTTATCAAAATCAAGTAAATAAAAATCGTGAATTAAAAAAAAAGATTTCTTTAACATATATAAAAAGAAAAAAAAACTCAAAGTTAAAAAGAAAATCAAATCAAAAGGATAAATTAAAAGAAAAAGGAGAATTAAAAAGAAAAAGGGGGTTAACGAAAAATCAGAATGAACCAATATAGAACTAGATACAGGTGTGAAATAGAACTTAGAGCTCTTGAAGAATCAAGTGAATTTCTAAAAACTAAGCCTTCAAACGTGGAAAAAGCAGTTTATGAACTTAAAGAACGAATGGTTAAAAATGGGGTTGTACATGAGAAATATCTAGAAAATATTCAAGTTACTCAACAATCTGTCAATGTCATGAGAGACTTATCGAAGCAAGAGCTAGAAATGTTGACAACTTATCAAAATCACGAAAATCAAAATCATGAATTAAAAATAAAGTTTTCTTTAACATATAAAAAAAAAAACCAAAGTTAAAAAGAAAATCAAATCAAAAGGATAAATTAAAAGAAAAAGGAGAATTAAAAAGAAAAAGGGGGTTAACGAAAAATCAGAATTAGCCAATATAGAACTAGATACAGTTGTGAAATAGAACTTAGAGCTCTTGAAGAATCAAGTAAATTTCTTAAAACTAAGCCTTCAAACGTGGAAAAACCAGTTTATGAACTTCAAGAACAAATGATTACAAAAGAGGATGTACATGGGAAATATCCAGAAAATATTCAAGTTACTCAACAATCTTTCAATGTCATGAGAGACTTATCGAAGCAAGAGCTAGAAATATTAACGACTAATCAAAATCGAGAAAATCAAAATCATGAAGAAAAACAAAGTTTTCTTCAACATATAACAAAAAAAAAAAAAAAAAAAATACCAAAGTTAAAAAGGAAATCAAATCAAAAGGACAAAGTAAACCAAAAAGGAGAATTAAAAAGAAAAAGGGGGTTAACGAAGAATCACAATTAGCCAATATAGAACTAGATACAGTTGTGAAATAGAAATTAGAGCTCTTGAAGAATCAAGTGAATTTCTTAAAACTAAGCCTTCAAACGTGGAAAAAACAGTTTATGAACTTCAAGAACGAATGATTACAAAAGAGGATGTACATGAGAACTATACAGAAAACATTCAAGTTACTCAACAATCTTTCAACGTCATGAGAGATTTATCGAAGCAAGAGCTAGAAATGTTAACGACTAATCAAAATCAAGAAAATCAAGATAATGAAGAAAAAAAAAGTTTTCATTCACATATAACAAAAAAGAAAAAAAAAAAAAAACAAAGTTAAAAAGAAAATCAAATCAAAAACACAAAGTAAAACAAAAAGGAGAATTAAAAAGGAAACAGAGGGTTAACGAAAAATCAGAATTAGCCAATATAGAACTAGATACAGTTGTGAAATAGAACTTAGAGCTCTTAAAGAATCAAATGAATTTCTTAAAACTAAGCCTTCAAACGTGGAAAAAGCAGTTTATGAACTTCAAGAGCAAATGATTAAAAATGGGGTTGTACATGGGAAATATCTAGAAAATATTCAAGTTACTCAACAATCTGTCAATGTCATGAGAGACTTATCGAAGCAAGAGCTAGAAATGTTGACAACTTATCAAAATCACGAAAATCAAAATCATGAATTAAAAAAAAGAAAATCAAATCAAAAGGATAAATTAAAAGAAAAAGGAGAATTAAAAAGAAAAAGGGGGTTAACGAAAAATCAGAATGAGCCAATATAGAACTAGATACAGGTGTGAAATAGAACTTAGAGCTCTTAAAGAATCAAATAAATTTCTTAAAACTAAGCCTTCAAACGTGGAAAAAGCAGTTTATGAACTTCAAGAACAAATGATTAAGATTGGGGTTGTACATGGGAAATATCTAGAAAATATTCAAGTTACTCAACAATCTGTCAATGTCATGAGAGACTTATCGAAGCAAGAGCTAGAAATGTTAACGACTAATCAAAATCAAGAAAATCAAGATAATGAAGAAAAAAAAAGTTTTCATTCACATATAACAAAAAAGAAAAAAAAAAAAACAAAGTTAAAAAGAAAATCAAATCAAAAGGACAAAGTAAACCAAAAAGGAGAATTAAAAAGAAAAAGGGGGTTAACGAAGAATCACAATTAGCCAATATAGAACTAGATACAGTTGTGAAATAGAAATTAGAGCTCTTGAAGAATCAAGTGAATTTCTTAAAACTAAGCCTTCAAACGTGGAAAAAACAGTTTATGAACTTCAAGAACGAATGATTACAAAAGAGGATGTACATGAGAACTATACAGAAAACATTCAAGTTACTCAACAATCTTTCAACGTCATGAGAGATTTATCGAAGCAAGAGCTAGAAATGTTAACGCATAATCAAAATCAAGAAAATCAAGATAATGAAGAAAATTTTCATTCACATATAACAAAAAAGAAAAAAAAAAAAACAAAGTTAAAAAGAAAATCAAATCAAAAACACAAAGTAAAACAAAAAGGAGAATTAAAAAGGAAACAGAGGGTTAACGAAAAATCAGAATTAGCCAATATAGAACTAGATACAGTTGTGAAATAGAACTTAGAGCTCTTAAAGAATCAAATGAATTTCTTAAAACTAAGCCTTCAAACGTGGAAAAAGCAGTTTATGAACTTCAAGAGCAAATGATTAAAAATGGGGTTGTACATGGGAAATATCTAGAAAATATTCAAGTTACTCAACAATCTGTCAATGTCATGAGAGACTTATCGAAGCAAGAGCTAGAAATGTTGACAACTTATCAAAATCACGAAAATCAAAATCATGAATTAAAAAAAAGAAAATCAAATCAAAAGGATAAATTAAAAGAAAAAGGAGAATTAAAAAGAAAAAGGGGGTTAACGAAAAATCAGAATGAGCCAATATAGAACTAGATACAGGTGTGAAATAGAACTTAGAGCTCTTAAAGAATCAAATAAATTTCTTAAAACTAAGCCTTCAAACGTGGAAAAAGCAGTTTATGAACTTCAAGAACAAATGATTAAGATTGGGGTTGTACATGGGAAATATCTAGAAAATATTCAAGTTACTCAACAATCTGTCAATGTCATGAGAGACTTATCGAAGCAAGAGCTAGAAATGTTGACAACTTATCAAAATCAAGTAAATAAGAATCGTGAATTAAAAAAAAAGATTTCTTTAACATATATAAAAAGAAAAAAAAACTCAAAGTTAAAAAGAAAATCAAATCAAAAGGATAAATTAAAAGAAAAAGGAGAATTAAAAAGAAAAAGGGGGTTAACGAAAAATCAGAATGAACCAATATAGAACTAGATACAGGTGTGAAATAGAACTTAGAGCTCTTGAAGAATCAAGTGAATTTCTAAAAACTAAGCCTTCAAACGTGGAAAAAGCAGTTTATGAACTTAAAGAACGAATGGTTAAAAATGGGGTTGTACATGAGAAATATCTAGAAAATATTCAAGTTACTCAACAATCTTTCAACGTCATGAGAGATTTATCGAAGCAAGAGCTAGAAATGTTAACGACTAATCAAAATCAAGAAAATCAAGATATTGAAGAAAAAAAAAGTTTTCTTTAACATATAACAAAAAAGAAAAAAGAAAAAAAACAAAGTTAAAAAGAAAATCAAATCAAAAGGATAAATTAAAAGAAAAAGGAGAATTAAAAAGAAAAAGGGGGTTAACGAAAAATCAGAATGAACCAATATAGAACTAGATACAGGTGTGAAATAGAACTTAGAGCTCTTGAAGAATCAAGTGAATTTCTAAAAACTAAGCCTTCAAACGTGGAAAAAGCAGTTTATGAACTTAAAGAACGAATGATTAAGATTGGGGTTGTACATGGGAAATATCTAGAAAATATTCAAGTTACTCAACAATCTGTCAATGTCATGAGAGACTTATCGAAGCAAGAGCTAGAAATGTTGACAACTTATCAAAATCAAGTAAATAAAAATCGTGAATTAAAAAAAAAGATTTCTTTAACATATATAAAAAGAAAAAAAAACTCAAAGTTAAAAAGAAAATCAAATCAAAAGGATAAATTAAAAGAAAAAGGAGAATTAAAAAGAAAAAGGGGGTTAACGAAAAATCAGAATGAGCCAATATAGAACTAGATACAGGTGTGAAATAGAACTTAGAGCTCTTAAAGAATCAAATGAATTTCTTAAAACTAACCTTTCAAACGTGGAAAAAGCAGTTTATGAACTTAAAGAACGAATGGTTAAAAATGGGGTTGTACATGAGAAATATCTAGAAAACATTCAAGTTACCCAACAATCTTTCAATGTCATGAGAGTTTTAACGAAGCAAGAGCTAGAAATATTAACGACTAATCAAAATCGAGAAAATCAAAATCATGAAGAAAAACAAAGTTTTCTTTAACATATAACAAAAAAGAAAAAAAAATACCAAAGTTAAAAAGGAAATCAAATCAAATGGACAAAGTAAACCAAAAAGGAGAATTAAAAAGGAAAAAGAGGGTTAACGAAAAATCAGAATTAGCCAATATAGAACTAGATACAGTTGTGAAATAGAAATTAGAGCTCTTAAAGAATCAAGTGAATTTCTTAAAACTAAGCCTTCAAACGTGGAAAAAGCAGTTTATGAACTTCAAGAACGAATGATTATAAATGAGGTTGTACATGAGAAATATCCAGAAAACATTCAAGTTACTCAACAATCTTTCAATGTCATGAGAGATTTATCGAAGCAAGAGCTAGAAATGTTAACGACTAATCAAAATCAAGAAAATCAAAATCATGAAGAAAAAAAAAGTTTTCTTTAACATATAATAAAAAAGAAAAAAAAAATACCAAAGTTAAAAAGGAAATCAAATCAAAAGGACAAATTAAAACAAAAAGGAGAATTAATAAGGAAAAAGAGAGTTACCGAAAAATCAGAATTAGCCAATATAGAACTAGATACAGGTGTGAAATAGAACTTAGAGCTCTTAAAGAATCAAATGAATTTCTTAAAACTAACCTTTCAAACGTAGAAAAAGCAGTTTATGAACTTAAAGAACGAATGGTTAAAAATGGGGTTGTACATGAGAAATATTCAGAAAACATTCAAGTTACCCAACAATCTTTCAATGCCATGAGAGATTTAACGAAGCAAGAGCTAGAAATGTTGACAACTTATCAAAATCAAGTAAATAAAAATCGTGAATTAAAAAAAAAGATTTCTTTAACATATATAAAAAGAAAAAAAAACTCAAAGTTAAAAAGAAAATCAAATCAAAAGGATAAATTAAAAGAAAAAGGAGAATTAAAAAAAAAAGGGGGTTAACGAAAAATCAGAATTAGCCAATATGGAACTAGATACAGTTGTGAAATAGAAATTAGAGCTCTTGAAGAATCAAGTGAATTTCTTAAAACTATGCTCTCAAACGTGGAAAAAGCTGTTTATGAACTTAAAGAACGAATGGTTAAAAATGGGGTTGTACATGAGAAATATCTAGAAAACATTCAAGTTACCCAACAATCTTTCAATGCCATGAGAGATTTAACGAAGCAAGAGCTAGAAATATTAACGACTAATCAAAATCAAGAAAATCAAGATAATGAAGAAAAAAAAAGTTTTCTTTAACATATAACAAAAAAGAAAAAAGAAAAAAAACAAAGTTAAAAAGAAAATCAAATCAAAAACACAAAGTAAAACAAAAAGGAGAATTAAAAAGGAAAAAGAGAGTTACCGAAAAATCAGAATTAGCCAATATAGAACTAGATACAGGTGTGAAATAGAACTTAGAGCTCTTAAAGAATCAAATGAATTTCTTAAAACTAACCTTTCAAACGTAGAAAAAGCAGTTTATGAACTTAAAGAACGAATGGTTAAAAATGGGGTTGTACATGAGAAATATCTAGAAAACATTCAAGTTACCCAACAATCTTTCAATGCCATGAGAGATTTAACGAAGCAAGAGCTAGAAATATTAACGACTAATCAAAATCAAGAAAATCAAGATAATGAAGAAAAAAAAAGTTTTCTTTAACATATAACAAAAAAGAAAAAAGAAAAAAAACAAAGTTAAAAAGAAAATCAAATCAAAAACACAAAGTAAAACAAAAAGGAGAATTAAAAAGGAAAAAGAGAGTTACCGAAAAATCAGAATTAGCCAATATAGAACTAGATACAGGTGTGAAATAGAACTTAGAGCTCTTAAAGAATCAAATGAATTTCTTAAAACTAACCTTTCAAACGTAGAAAAAGCAGTTTATGAACTTAAAGAACGAATGGTTAAAAATGGGGTTGTACATGAGAAATATCTAGAAAACATTCAAGTTACCCAACAATCTTTCAATGCCATGAGAGATTTAACGAAGCAAGAGCTAGAAATATTAACGACTAATCAAAATCGAGAAAATCAAAAATAATGAAGAAAAACAAAGTTTTCTTTAACATATAACAAAAAAGAAAAAAAAAAAAATACCAAAGTTAAAAAGAAAATCAAATCAAAAGGACAAAGTAAACCAAAAAGGAGAATTAAAAAGAAAAAGAGGGTTAACGAAAAATCAGAATTAGCCAATATAGAACTAGATACAGTTGTGAAATAGAAATTAGAGCTCTTGAAGAATCAAGTAAATTTCTTAAAACTAACCTTTCAAACGTAGAAAAAGCAGTTTATGAACTTCAAGAACAAATGATTACAAAAGAGGATGTACATGGGAAATATCCAGAAAATATTCAAGTTACTCAACAATCTTTCAATGTCATGAGAGACTTATCGAAGCAAGAGCTAGAAATATTAACGACTAATCAAAATCGAGAAAATCAAAATCATGAAGAAAAACAAAGTTTTCTTCAACATATAACAAAAAAAAAAAAAAAAAAAATACCAAAGTTAAAAAAGAAAATCAAATCAAAAGGACAAAGTAAACCAAAAAGGAGAATTAAAAAGAAAAAGGGGGTTAACGAAGAATCACAATTAGCCAATATAGAACTAGATACAGTTGTGAAATAGAAATTAGAGCTCTTGAAGAATCAAGTGAATTTCTTAAAACTAAGCCTTCAAACGTGGAAAAAACAGTTTATGAACTTCAAGAACGAATGATTACAAAAGAGGATGTACATGAGAACTATACAGAAAACATTCAAGTTACTCAACAATCTTTCAACGTCATGAGAGATTTATCGAAGCAAGAGCTAGAAATGTTAACGACTAATCAAAATCAAGAAAATCAAGATAATGAAGAAAAAAAAAGTTTTCATTCACATATAACAAAAAAGAAAAAAAAAAAAAACAAAGTTAAAAAGAAAATCAAATCAAAAACACAAAGTAAAACAAAAAGGAGAATTAAAAAGAAAAAGGGGGTTAACGAAGAATCACAATTAGCCAATATAGAACTAGATACAGTTGTGAAATAGAAATTAGAGCTCTTGAAGAATCAAGTGAATTTCTTAAAACTAAGCCTTCAAACGTGGAAAAAACAGTTTATGAACTTCAAGAACGAATGATTACAAAAGAGGATGTACATGAGAACTATACAGAAAACATTCAAGTTACTCAACAATCTTTCAACGTCATGAGAGATTTATCGAAGCAAGAGCTAGAAATGTTAACGACTAATCAAAATCAAGAAAATCAAGATAATGAAGAAAAAAAAAGTTTTCATTCACATATAACAAAAAAGAAAAAAAAAAAAAACAAAGTTAAAAAGAAAATCAAATCAAAAACACAAAGTAAACCAAAAAGGAGAATTAAAAAGGAAAAAGAGGGTTAACGAAAAATCAGAATTAGCCAATATAGAACTAGATACAGTTGTGAAATAGAAATTAGAGCTCTTAAAGAATCAAGTGAATTTCTTAAAACTAAGCCTTCAAACGTGGAAAAAGCAGTTTATGAACTTCAAGAACGAATGATTATAAATGAGGTTGTACATGAGAAATATCCAGAAAACATTCAAGTTACTCAACAATCTTTCAATGTCATGAGAGATTTATCGAAGCAAGAGCTAGAAATGTTAACGACTAATCAAAATCAAGAAAATCAAAATCATGAAGAAAAAAAAAGTTTTCTTTAACATATAATAAAAAAGAAAAAAAAAATACCAAAGTTAAAAAGAAAATCAAATCAAAAACACAAAGTAAAACAAAAAGGAGAATTAAAAAGGAAACAGAGGGTTAACGAAAAATCAGAATTAGCCAATATAGAACTAGATACAGTTGTGAAATAGAACTTAGAGCTCTTAAAGAATCAAATGAATTTCTTAAAACTAAGCCTTCAAACGTGGAAAAAGCAGTTTATGAACTTCAAGAGCAAATGATTAAGATTGGGGTTGTACATGGGAAATATCTAGAAAATATTCAAGTTACTCAACAATCTGTCAATGTCATGAGAGACTTATCGAAGCAAGAGCTAGAAATGTTGACAACTTATCAAAATCACGAAAATCAAAATCATGAATTAAAAAAAAGAAAATCAAATCAAAAGGATAAATTAAAAGAAAAAGGAGAATTAAAAAGAAAAAGGGGGTTAACGAAAAATCAGAATGAGCCAATATAGAACTAGATACAGGTGTGAAATAGAACTTAGAGCTCTTAAAGAATCAAATAAATTTCTTAAAACTAAGCCTTCAAACGTGGAAAAAGCAGTTTATGAACTTCAAGAACAAATGATTAAGATTGGGGTTGTACATGGGAAATATCTAGAAAATATTCAAGTTACTCAACAATCTGTCAATGTCATGAGAGACTTATCGAAGCAAGAGCTAGAAATGTTGACAACTTATCAAAATCAAGTAAATAAGAATCGTGAATTAAAAAAAAAGATTTCTTTAACATATATAAAAAGAAAAAAAAACTCAAAGTTAAAAAGAAAATCAAATCAAAAGGATAAATTAAAAGAAAAAGGAGAATTAAAAAGAAAAAGGGGGTTAACGAAAAATCAGAATGAACCAATATAGAACTAGATACAGGTGTGAAATAGAACTTAGAGCTCTTGAAGAATCAAGTGAATTTCTAAAAACTAAGCCTTCAAACGTGGAAAAAGCAGTTTATGAACTTAAAGAACGAATGGTTAAAAATGGGGTTGTACATGAGAAATATCTAGAAAATATTCAAGTTACTCAACAATCTGTCAATGTCATGAGAGACTTATCGAAGCAAGAGCTAGAAATGTTGACAACTTATCAAAATCACGAAAATCAAAATCATGAATTAAAAAAAAGAAAATCAAATCAAAAGGATAAATTAAAAGAAAAAGGAGAATTAAAAAGAAAAAGGGGGTTAACGAAAAATCAGAATGAGCCAATATAGAACTAGATACAGGTGTGAAATAGAACTTAGAGCTCTTAAAGAATCAAATAAATTTCTTAAAACTAAGCCTTCAAACGTGGAAAAAGCAGTTTATGAACTTCAAGAACAAATGATTAAGATTGGGGTTGTACATGGGAAATATCTAGAAAATATTCAAGTTACTCAACAATCTGTCAATGTCATGAGAGACTTATCGAAGCAAGAGCTAGAAATGTTGACAACTTATCAAAATCAAGTAAATAAAAATCGTGAATTAAAAAAAAAGATTTCTTTAACATATATAAAAAGAAAAAAAAACTCAAAGTTAAAAAGAAAATCAAATCAAAAGGATAAATTAAAAGAAAAAGGAGAATTAAAAAGAAAAAGGGGGTTAACGAAAAATCAGAATGAACCAATATAGAACTAGATACAGGTGTGAAATAGAACTTAGAGCTCTTGAAGAATCAAGTGAATTTCTAAAAACTAAGCCTTCAAACGTGGAAAAAGCAGTTTATGAACTTAAAGAACGAATGATTAAGATTGGGGTTGTACATGGGAAATATCTAGAAAATATTCAAGTTACTCAACAATCTGTCAATGTCATGAGAGACTTATCGAAGCAAGAGCTAGAAATGTTGACAACTTATCAAAATCAAGTAAATAAAAATCGTGAATTAAAAAAAAAGATTTCTTTAACATATATAAAAAGAAAAAAAAACTCAAAGTTAAAAAGAAAATCAAATCAAAAGGATAAATTAAAAGAAAAAGGAGAATTAAAAAGAAAAAGGGGGTTAACGAAAAATCAGAATGAGCCAATATAGAACTAGATACAGGTGTGAAATAGAACTTAGAGCTCTTAAAGAATCAAATGAATTTCTTAAAACTAACCTTTCAAACGTGGAAAAAGCAGTTTATGAACTTAAAGAACGAATGGTTAAAAATGGGGTTGTACATGAGAAATATCTAGAAAACATTCAAGTTACCCAACAATCTTTCAATGTCATGAGAGTTTTAACGAAGCAAGAGCTAGAAATATTAACGACTAATCAAAATCGAGAAAATCAAAATCATGAAGAAAAACAAAGTTTTCTTTAACATATAACAAAAAAGAAAAAAAAATACCAAAGTTAAAAAGGAAATCAAATCAAATGGACAAAGTAAACCAAAAAGGAGAATTAAAAAGGAAAAAGAGGGTTAACGAAAAATCAGAATTAGCCAATATAGAACTAGATACAGTTGTGAAATAGAAATTAGAGCTCTTAAAGAATCAAGTGAATTTCTTAAAACTAAGCCTTCAAACGTGGAAAAAGCAGTTTATGAACTTCAAGAACGAATGATTATAAATGAGGTTGTACATGAGAAATATCCAGAAAACATTCAAGTTACTCAACAATCTTTCAATGTCATGAGAGATTTATCGAAGCAAGAGCTAGAAATGTTAACGACTAATCAAAATCAAGAAAATCAAAATCATGAAGAAAAAAAAAGTTTTCTTTAACATATAATAAAAAAGAAAAAAAAAATACCAAAGTTAAAAAGGAAATCAAATCAAAAGGACAAATTAAAACAAAAAGGAGAATTAATAAGGAAAAAGAGAGTTACCGAAAAATCAGAATTAGCCAATATAGAACTAGATACAGGTGTGAAATAGAACTTAGAGCTCTTAAAGAATCAAATGAATTTCTTAAAACTAACCTTTCAAACGTAGAAAAAGCAGTTTATGAACTTAAAGAACGAATGGTTAAAAATGGGGTTGTACATGAGAAATATTCAGAAAACATTCAAGTTACCCAACAATCTTTCAATGCCATGAGAGATTTAACGAAGCAAGAGCTAGAAATGTTGACAACTTATCAAAATCAAGTAAATAAAAATCGTGAATTAAAAAAAAAGATTTCTTTAACATATATAAAAAGAAAAAAAAACTCAAAGTTAAAAAGAAAATCAAATCAAAAGGATAAATTAAAAGAAAAAGGAGAATTAAAAAAAAAAGGGGGTTAACGAAAAATCAGAATTAGCCAATATGGAACTAGATACAGTTGTGAAATAGAAATTAGAGCTCTTGAAGAATCAAGTGAATTTCTTAAAACTATGCTCTCAAACGTGGAAAAAGCTGTTTATGAACTTCAAGAACAAATGATTACAAAAGAGGATGTACATGAGAACTATACAGAAAACATTCAAGTTACTCAACAATCTTTCAACGTCATGAGAGATTTATCGAAGCAAGAGCTAGAAATGTTAACGACTAATCAAAATCAAGAAAATCAAGATAATGAAGAAAAAAAAAGTTTTCTTTAACATATAACAAAAAAGAAAAAAGAAAAAAAACAAAGTTAAAAAGAAAATCAAATCAAAAACACAAAGTAAAACAAAAAGGAGAATTAAAAAGGAAAAAGAGAGTTACCGAAAAATCAGAATTAGCCAATATAGAACTAGATACAGGTGTGAAATAGAACTTAGAGCTCTTAAAGAATCAAATGAATTTCTTAAAACTAACCTTTCAAACGTAGAAAAAGCAGTTTATGAACTTAAAGAACGAATGGTTAAAAATGGGGTTGTACATGAGAAATATCTAGAAAACATTCAAGTTACCCAACAATCTTTCAATGCCATGAGAGATTTAACGAAGCAAGAGCTAGAAATATTAACGACTAATCAAAATCAAGAAAATCAAGATAATGAAGAAAAAAAAAGTTTTCTTTAACATATAACAAAAAAGAAAAAAGAAAAAAAACAAAGTTAAAAAGAAAATCAAATCAAAAACACAAAGTAAAACAAAAAGGAGAATTAAAAAGGAAAAAGAGAGTTACCGAAAAATCAGAATTAGCCAATATAGAACTAGATACAGGTGTGAAATAGAACTTAGAGCTCTTAAAGAATCAAATGAATTTCTTAAAACTAACCTTTCAAACGTAGAAAAAGCAGTTTATGAACTTAAAGAACGAATGGTTAAAAATGGGGTTGTACATGAGAAATATCTAGAAAACATTCAAGTTACCCAACAATCTTTCAATGCCATGAGAGATTTAACGAAGCAAGAGCTAGAAATATTAACGACTAATCAAAATCGAGAAAATCAAAAATAATGAAGAAAAACAAAGTTTTCTTTAACATATAACAAAAAAGAAAAAAAAAAAAATACCAAAGTTAAAAAGAAAATCAAATCAAAAGGACAAAGTAAACCAAAAAGGAGAATTAAAAAGAAAAAGAGGGTTAACGAAAAATCAGAATTAGCCAATATAGAACTAGATACAGTTGTGAAATAGAAATTAGAGCTCTTGAAGAATCAAGTAAATTTCTTAAAACTAAGCCTTCAAACGTGGAAAAACCAGTTTATGAACTTCAAGAACAAATGATTACAAAAGAGGATGTACATGGGAAATATCCAGAAAATATTCAAGTTACTCAACAATCTTTCAATGTCATGAGAGACTTATCGAAGCAAGAGCTAGAAATATTAACGACTAATCAAAATCGAGAAAATCAAAATCATGAAGAAAAACAAAGTTTTCTTCAACATATAACAAAAAAAAAAAAAAAAAAAAATACCAAAGTTAAAAAAGAAAATCAAATCAAAAGGACAAAGTAAACCAAAAAGGAGAATTAAAAAGAAAAAGGGGGTTAACGAAGAATCACAATTAGCCAATATAGAACTAGATACAGTTGTGAAATAGAAATTAGAGCTCTTGAAGAATCAAGTGAATTTCTTAAAACTAAGCCTTCAAACGTGGAAAAAACAGTTTATGAACTTCAAGAACGAATGATTACAAAAGAGGATGTACATGAGAACTATACAGAAAACATTCAAGTTACTCAACAATCTTTCAACGTCATGAGAGATTTATCGAAGCAAGAGCTAGAAATGTTAACGACTAATCAAAATCAAGAAAATCAAGATAATGAAGAAAAAAAAAGTTTTCATTCACATATAACAAAAAAGAAAAAAAAAAAAAACAAAGTTAAAAAGAAAATCAATTAAAAAACACAAAGTAAAACAAAAAGGAGAATTAAAAAGGAAACAGAGGGTTAACGAAAAATCAGAATTAGCCAATATAGAACTAGATACAGTTGTGAAATAGAACTTAGAGCTCTTAAAGAATCAAATGAATTTCTTAAAACTAAGCCTTCAAACGTGGAAAAAGCAGTTTATGAACTTCAAGAGCAAATAATTAAGATTGGGGTTGTACATGGGAAATATCTAGAAAATATTCAAGTTACTCAACAATCTGTCAATGTCATGAGAGACTTATCGAAGCAAGAGCTAGAAATGTTGACAACTTATCAAAATCACGAAAATCAAAATCATGAATTAAAAAAAAAGTTTTCTTTAACATATTAAAAAAAAAAAACCATAGTTAAAAAGAAAATCAAATCAAAAGGATAAATTAAAAGAAAAAGGAGAATTAAAAAGAAAAAGGGGGTTAACGAAAAATCAGAATGAGCCAATATAGAACTAGATACAGGTGTGAAATAGAACTTAGAGCTCTTAAAGAATCAAATAAATTTCTTAAAACTAAGCCTTCAAACGTGGAAAAAGCAGTTTATGAACTTCAAGAACAAATGATTAAGATTGGGGTTGTACATGGGAAATATCTAGAAAATATTCAAGTTACTCAACAATCTGTCAATGTCATGAGAGACTTATCGAAGCAAGAGCTGGAAATGTTGACAACTTATCAAAATCAAGTAAATAAAAATCGTGAATTAAAAAAAAAGATTTCTTTAACATATATAAAAAGAAAAAAAAACTCAAAGTTAAAAAGAAAATCAAATCAAAAGGATAAATTAAAAGAAAAAGGAGAATTAAAAAGAAAAAGGGGGTTAACGAAAAATCAGAATGAACCAATATAGAACTAGATACAGGTGTGAAATAGAACTTAGAGCTCTTGAAGAATCAAGTGAATTTCTAAAAACTAAGCCTTCAAACGTGGAAAAAGCAGTTTATGAACTTAAAGAACGAATGGTTAAAAATGGGGTTGTACATGAGAAATATCTAGAAAATATTCAAGTTACTCAACAATCTGTCAATGTCATGAGAGACTTATCGAAGCAAGAGCTAGAAATGTTGACAACTTATCAAAATCACGAAAATCAAAATCATGAATTAAAAATAAAGTTTTCTTTAACATATAAAAAAAAAACCAAAGTTAAAAAGAAAATCAAATCAAAAGGATAAATTAAAAGAAAAAGGAGAATTAAAAAGAAAAAGGGGGTTAACGAAAAATCAGAATGAGCCAATATAGAACTAGATACAGGTGTGAAATAGAACTTAGAGCTCTTAAAGAATCAAATGAATTTCTTAAAACTAACCTTTCAAACGTGGAAAAAGCAGTTTATGAACTTAAAGAACGAATGGTTAAAAATGGGGTTGTACATGAGAAATATCTAGAAAACATTCAAGTTACCCAACAATCTTTCAATGTCATGAGAGTTTTAACGAAGCAAGAGCTAGAAATATTAACGACTAATCAAAATCGAGAAAATCAAAATCATGAAGAAAAACAAAGTTTTCTTTAACATATAACAAAAAATAAAAAAAAATACCAAAGTTAAAAAGGAAATCAAATCAAAAGGACAAAGTAAACCAAAAAGGAGAATTAAAAAGGAAAAAGAGGGTTAACGAAAAATCAGAATTAGCCAATATAGAACTAGATACAGGTGTGAAACAGAACTTAGAGCTCTTAAAGAATCAAATGAATTTCTTAAAACTAACCTTTCAAACGTAGAAAAAGCAGTTTATGAACTTAAAGAACGAATGGTTAAAAATGGGGTTGTACATGAGAAATATTAAGAAAACATTCAAGTTACCCAACAATCTTTCAATGCCATGAGAGATTTAACGAAGCAAGAGCTAGAAATGTTGACAACTTATCAAAATCAAGTAAATAAAAATCGTGAATTAAAAAAAAAGATTTCTTTAACATATATAAAAAGAAAAAAAAACTCAAAGTTAAAAAGAAAATCAAATCAAAAGGATAAATTAAAAGAAAAAGGAGAATTAAAAAGAAAAAGGGGGTTAACGAAAAATCAGAATGAACCAATATAGAACTAGATACAGGTGTGAAATAGAACTTAGAGCTCTTGAAGAATCAAGTGAATTTCTAAAAACTAAGCCTTCAAACGTGGAAAAAGCAGTTTATGAACTTAAAGAACGAATGGTTAAAAATGGGGTTGTACATGAGAAATATCTAGAAAATATTCAAGTTACTCAACAATCTGTCAATGTCATGAGAGACTTATCGAAGCAAGAGCTAGAAATGTTGACAACTTATCAAAATCACGAAAATCAAAATCATGAATTAAAAATAAAGTTTTCTTTAACATATAAAAAAAAAAACCAAAGTTAAAAAGAAAATCAAATCAAAAGGATAAATTAAAAGAAAAAGGAGAATTAAAAAGAAAAAGGGGGTTAACGAAAAATCAGAATGAACCAATATAGAACTAGATACAGGTGTGAAATAGAACTTAGAGCTCTTGAAGAATCAAGTGAATTTCTTAAAACTAAGCCTTCAAACGTGGAAAAAGCAGTTTATGAACTTCTAAAACAAATGATTAAGATTGGGGTTGTACATGGGAAATATCTAGAAAATATTCAAGTTACTCAACAATCTGTCAATGTCATGAGAGACTTATCGAAGCAAGAGCTAGAAATGTTGACAACTTATCAAAATCAAGTAAATAAAAATCGTGAATTAAAAAAAAAGATTTCTTTAACATATATAAAAAGAAAAAAAAACTCAAAGTTAAAAAGAAAATCAAATCAAAAGGATAAATTAAAAGAAAAAGGAGAATTAAAAAGAAAAAGGGGGTTAACGAAAAATCAGAATGAACCAATATAGAACTAGATACAGGTGTGAAATAGAACTTAGAGCTCTTGAAGAATCAAGTGAATTTCTAAAAACTAAGCCTTCAAACGTGGAAAAAGCAGTTTATGAACTTAAAGAACGAATGGTTAAAAATGGGGTTGTACATGAGAAATATCTAGAAAATATTCAAGTTACTCAACAATCTGTCAATGTCATGAGAGACTTATCGAAGCAAGAGCTAGAAATGTTGACAACTTATCAAAATCACGAAAATCAAAATCATGAATTAAAAATAAAGTTTTCTTTAACATATAAAAAAAAAAACCAAAGTTAAAAAGAAAATCAAATCAAAAGGATAAATTAAAAGAAAAAGGAGAATTAAAAAGAAAAAGGGGGTTAACGAAAAATCAGAATGAGCCAATATAGAACTAGATACAGGTGTGAAATAGAACTTAGAGCTCTTAAAGAATCAAATGAATTTCTTAAAACTAACCTTTCAAACGTGGAAAAAGCAGTTTATGAACTTAAAGAACGAATGGTTAAAAATGGGGTTGTACATGAGAAATATCTAGAAAACATTCAAGTTACCCAACAATCTTTCAATGTCATGAGAGTTTTAACGAAGCAAGAGCTAGAAATATTAACGACTAATCAAAATCGAGAAAATCAAAATCATGAAGAAAAACAAAGTTTTCTTTAACATATAACAAAAAATAAAAAAAAATACCAAAGTTAAAAAGGAAATCAAATCAAAAGGACAAAGTAAACCAAAAAGGAGAATTAAAAAGGAAAAAGAGGGTTAACGAAAAATCAGAATTAGCCAATATAGAACTAGATACAGTTGTGAAATAGAAATTAGAGCTCTTAAAGAATCAAGTGAATTTCTTAAAACTAAGCCTTCAAACGTGGAAAAAGCAGTTTATGAACTTCAAGAACGAATGATTATAAATGAGGTTGTACATGAGAAATATCCAGAAAACATTCAAGTTACTCAACAATCTTTCAATGTCATGAGAGATTTATCGAAGCAAGGGCTAGAAATGTTAACGACTAATCAAAATCAAGAAAATCAAAATCATGAAGAAAAAAAAAGTTTTCTTTAACATATAATAAAAAAGAAAAAAAAAAAATACCAAAGTTAAAAAGGAAATCAAATCAAAAGGACAAATTAAAACAAAAAGGAGAATTAATAAGGAAAAAGAGAGTTACCGAAAAATCAGAATTAGCCAATATAGAACTAGATACAGGTGTGAAATAGAACTTAGAGCTCTAAAAGAATCAAATGAATTTCTTAAAACTAACCTTTCAAACGTAGAAAAAGCAGTTTATGAACTTAAAGAACGAATGGTTAAAAATGGGGTTGTACATGAGAAATATTTAGAAAACATTCAAGTTACCCAACAATCTTTCAATGCCATGAGAGATTTAACGAAGCAAGAGCTAGAAATATTTACGACTAATCAAAATCGACAAAATCAAATATAATGAAGAAAAACAAAGTTTTCATTAACATATAACAAAAAAGAAAAAAAAAAAAAAAATACCAAAGTTAAAAAGAAAATCAAATCAAAAGGACAAAGTAAACCAAAAAGGAGAATTAAAAAGAAAAGGAGGGTTAACGAAAAATCAGAATTAGCCAATATAGAACTAGATACAGTTGTGAAATAGAAATTAGAGCTCTTGAAGAATCAAGTGAATTTCTTAAAACTAAGCCTTCAAAAGTGGAAAAAGCAGTTTATGATCTTCAAGAACAAATGATTACAAAAGAGGATGTACATGAGAACTATACAGAAAACATTCAAGTTACTCAACAATCTTTCATCGTCATGAGAGATTTATCGAAGCAAGAGCTAGAAATGTTAACGACTAATCAAAATCAAGAAAATCAAGATAATGAAGAAAAAAAAAGTTTTCTTTAACATATAACAAAAAAGAAAAAAAAATACCAAAGTTAAAAAGGAAATCAAATCAAAAGGACAAAGTAAACCAAAAAAGAGAATTAAAAAGAAAAAGAGGGTTAACGAAAAATCAGAATTAGCCAATATAGAACTAGATACAGTTGTGAAATAGAAATTAGAGCTCTTGAAGAATCAAGTGAATTTCTTAAAACTAAGCCTTCAAACGTGGAAAAAGCAGTTTATGAACTTCAAGAACAAATGATTACAAAAGAGGATGTACATGAGAACTATACAGAAAACATTCAAGTTACTCAACAATCTTTCAACGTCATGAGAGATTTATCGAAGCAAGAGCTAGAAATGTTAACGACTAATCAAAATCAAGAAAATCAAGATAATGAAGAAAAAAAAAGTTTTCTTTAACATATAACAAAAAAGAAAAAAAACAAAGTTAAAAAGAAAATCAAATCAAAAACACAAAGTAAAACAAAAAGGAGAATTAAAAAGGAAAAAGAGGGTTAACGAAAAATCAGAATTAGCCAATATAGAACTAGATACAGTTGTGAAATAGAAATTAGAGCTCTTGAAGAATCAAGTGAATTTCTTAAAACTAAGCCTTTAAACGTGGAAAAAGCAGTTTATGAACTTCAAGAACGAATGATTACAAAAGAGGATGTACATGAGAACTATACAGAAAACATTCAAGTTACTCAACAATCTTTCAACGTCATGAGAGATTTATCGAAGCAAGAGCTAGAAATGTTAACGACTAATCAAAATCAAGAAAATCAAGATAATGAAGAAAAAAAAAGTTTTCTTTAACATATAACAAAAAAGAAAAAAGAAAAAAAACAAAGTTAAAAAGAAAATCAAATCAAAAACACAAAGTAAAACAAAAAGGAGAATTAAAAAGGAAAAAGAGGGTTAACGAAAAATCAGAATTAGCCAATATAGAACTAGATACAGTTGTGAAATAGAAATTAGAGCTCTTAAAGAATCAAGTGAATTTCTTAAAACTAACCTTTCAAACGTAGAAAAAGCAGTTTATGAACTTAAAGAACGAATGGTTAAAAATGGGGTTGTACATGAGAAATATCTAGAAAACATTCAAGTTACCCAACAATCTTTCAATGCCATGAGAGATTTAACGAAGCAAGAGCTAGAAATATTAACGACTAATCAAAATCGAGAAAATCAAAAATAATGAAGAAAAAAAAAGTTTTCTTTAACATATAACAAAAAAGAAAAAAGAAAAAAAACAAAGTTAAAAAGAAAATCAAATCAAAAACACAAAGTAAAACAAAAAGGAGAATTAAAAAGGAAAAAGAGGGTTAACGAAAAATCAGAATTAGCCAATATAGAACTAGATACAGTTGTGAAATAGAAATTAGAGCTCTTGAAGAATCAAGTGAATTTCTTAAAACTAAGCCTTCAAACGTGGAAAAAGCAGTTTATGAACTTCAAGAACGAATGGTTAAAAATGGGGTTGTAGATGAGAAATACCTAGAAAACATTCAAGTTACCCAACAATCTTTCAATGCCATGAGAGATTTAACGAAGCAAGAGCTAGAAATATTAACGACTAATCAAAATCGAGAAAATCAAAAATAATGCAGAAAAACAAAGTTTTCTTTAACATATAACAAAAAAGAACAAAAAAAAAATACCAAAGTTAAAAAGGAAATCAAATCAAAAGGACAAAGTAAAACTAAAAGGAGAATTAAAAAGGAAAAAGAGGGTTAACGAAAAATCAGAATTAGCAAATATAGAACTAGATACAGGTGTGAAATAGAAATTACAGCTCTTAAAGAATCAAGTGAATTTTTTAAAACTATGCTCTCAAACGTGGAAAAAGCAGTTTATGGACTTCAAGAACGAATGATTATAAATGAGGTTGTACATGAGAAATATCCAGAAAACATTCAAGTTACTCAACAATCTGTCAATGTCATGAGAGACTTATCGAAGCAAGAGCTAGAAATGTTGACAACTTATCAAAATCACGAAAATCAAAATCATGAATTAAAAATAAAGTTTTCTTTAACATATAAAAAAAAAACCAAAGTTAAAAAGAAAATCAAATCAAAAGGATAAATTAAAAGAAAAAGGAGAATTAAAAAGAAAAAGGGGGTTAACGAAAAATCAGAATGAGCCAATATAGAACTAGATACAGGTGTGAAATAGAACTTAGAGCTCTTAAAGAATCAAATGAATTTCTTAAAACTAACCTTTCAAACGTGGAAAAAGCAGTTTATGAACTTAAAGAACGAATGGTTAAAAATGGGGTTGTACATGAGAAATATCTAGAAAACATTCAAGTTACCCAACAATCTTTCAATGCCATGAGAGATTTAACGAAGCAAGAGCTAGAAATATTTACGACTAATCAAAATCGACAAAATCAAAATCATGAAGAAAAACAAAGTTTTCTTTAACATATAACAAAAAATAAAAAAAAATACCAAAGTTAAAAAGGAAATCAAATCAAAAGGACAAAGTAAACCAAAAAGGAGAATTAAAAAGGAAAAAGAGGTTTAACGAAAAATCAGAATTAGCCAATATAGAACTAGATACAGTTGTGAAATAGAAATTAGAGCTCTTAAAGAATCAAGTGAATTTCTTAAAACTAAGCCTTCAAACGTGGAAAAAGCAGTTTATGAACTTCAAGAACGAATGATTATAAATGAGGTTGTACATGAGAAATATCCAGAAAACATTCAAGTTACTCAACAATCTTTCAATGTCATGAGAGATTTATCGAAGCAAGAGCTAGAAATGTTAACGACTAATCAAAATCAAGAAAATCAAAATCATGAAGAAAAAAAAAGTTTTCTTTAACATATAATAAAAAAGAAAAAAAAAAATACCAAAGTTAAAAAGGAAATCAAATCAAAAGGACAAATTAAAACAAAAAGGAGAATTAATAAGGAAAAAGAGAGTTACCGAAAAATCAGAATTAGCCAATATAGAACTAGATACAGGTGTGAAATAGAACTTAGAGCTCTTAAAGAATCAAATGAATTTCTTAAAACTAACCTTTCAAACGTAGAAAAAGCAGTTTATGAACTTAAAGAACGAATGGTTAAAAATGGGGTTGTACATGAGAAATATTTAGAAAACATTCAAGTTACCCAACAATCTTTCAATGCCATGAGAGATTTAACGAAGCAAGAGCTAGAAATATTTACGACTAATCAAAATCGACAAAATCAAAAATAATGAAGAAAAACAAAGTTTTCATTAACATATAACAAAAAAGAAAAAAAAAAAAAATACCAAAGTTAAAAAGAAAATCAAATCAAAAGGACAATGTAAACCAAAAAGGAGAATTAAAAAGAAAAAGAGGGTTAACGAAAAATCAGAATTAGCCAATATAGAACTAGATACAGTTGTGAAATAGAAATTAGAGCTCTTGAAGAATCAAGTGAATTTCTTAAAACTAAGCCTTCAAAAGTGGAAAAAGCAGTTTATGATCTTCAAGAACAAATGATTACAAAAGAGGATGTACATGAGAACTATACAGAAAACATTCAAGTTACTCAACAATCTTTCAACGTCATGAGAGATTTATCGAAGCAAGAGCTAGAAATGTTAACGACTAATCAAAATCAAGAAAATCAAGATAATGAAGAAAAAAAAAGTTTTCTTTAACATATAACAAAAAAGAAAAAAAAATACCAAAGTTAAAAAGGAAATCAAATCAAAAGGACAAAGTAAACCAAAAAGGAGAATTAAAAAGAAAAAGAGGGTTAACGAAAAATCAGAATTAGCCAATATAGAACTAGATACAGTTGTGAAATAGAAATTAGAGCTCTTGAAGAATCAAGTGAATTTCTTAAAACTAAGCCTTCAAACGTGGAAAAAGCAGTTTATGAACTTCAAGAACAAATGATTACAAAAGAGGATGTACATGAGAACTATACAGAAAACATTCAAGTTACTCAACAATCTTTCAACGTCATGAGAGATTTATCGAAGCAAGAGCTAGAAATGTTAACGACTAATCAAAATCAAGAAAATCAAGATAATGAAGAAAAAAAAAGTTTTCTTTAACATATAACAAAAAAGAAAAAAAACAAAGTTAAAAAGAAAATCAAATCAAAAACACAAAGTAAAACAAAAAGGAGAATTAAAAAGGAAAAAGAGGGTTAACGAAAAATCAGAATTAGCCAATATAGAACTAGATACAGTTGTGAAATAGAAATTAGAGCTCTTGAAGAATCAAGTGAATTTCTTAAAACTAAGCCTTTAAACGTGGAAAAAGCAGTTTATGAACTTCAAGGACGAATGATTACAAAAGAGGATGTACATGAGAACTATACAGAAAACATTCAAGTTACTCAACAATCTTTCAACGTCATGAGAGATTTATCGAAGCAAGAGCTAGAAATGTTAACGACTAATCAAAATCAAGAAAATCAAGATAATGAAGAAAAAAAAAGTTTTCTTTAACATATAACAAAAAAGAAAAAAGAAAAAAAACAAAGTTAAAAAGAAAATCAAATCAAAAACACAAAGTAAAACAAAAAGGAGAATTAAAAAGGAAAAAGAGGGTTAACGAAAAATCAGAATTAGCCAATATAGAACTAGATACAGTTGTGAAATAGAAATTAGAGCTCTTAAAGAATCAAGTGAATTTCTTAAAACTAACCTTTCAAACGTAGAAAAAGCAGTTTATGAACTTAAAGAACGAATGGTTAAAAATGGGGTTGTACATGAGAAATATCTAGAAAACATTCAAGTTACCCAACAATCTTTCAATGCCATGAGAGATTTAACGAAGCAAGAGCTAGAAATATTAACGACTAATCAAAATCGAGAAAATCAAAAATAATGAAGAAAAAAAAAGTTTTCTTTAACATATAACAAAAAAGAAAAAAGAAAAAAAACAAAGTTAAAAAGAAAATCAAATCAAAAACACAAAGTAAAACAAAAAGGAGAATTAAAAAGGAAAAAGAGGGTTAACGAAAAATCAGAATTAGCCAATATAGAACTAGATACAGTTGTGAAATAGAAATTAGAGCTCTTGAAGAATCAAGTGAATTTCTTAAAACTAAGCCTTCAAACGTGGAAAAAGCAGTTTATGAACTTCAAGAACGAATGGTTAAAAATGGGGTTGTAGATGAGAAATACCTAGAAAACATTCAAGTTACCCAACAATCTTTCAATGCCATGAGAGATTTAACGAAGCAAGAGCTAGAAATATTAACGACTAATCAAAATCGAGAAAATCAAAAATAATGCAGAAAAACAAAGTTTTCTTTAACATATAACAAAAAAGAACAAAAAAAAAATACCAAAGTTAAAAAGGAAATCAAATCAAAAGGACAAAGTAAAACTAAAAGGAGAATTAAAAAGGAAAAAGAGGGTTAACGAAAAATCAGAATTAGCAAATATAGAACTAGATACAGGTGTGAAATAGAAATTACAGCTCTTAAAGAATCAAGTGAATTTTTTAAAACTATGCTCTCAAACGTGGAAAAAGCAGTTTATGGACTTCAAGAACGAATGATTATAAATGAGGTTGTACATGAGAAATATCCAGAAAACATTCAAGTTACTCAACAATCTGTCAATGTCATGAGAGACTTATCGAAGCAAGAGCTAGAAATGTTGACAACTTATCAAAATCACGAAAATCAAAATCATGAATTAAAAATAAAGTTTTCTTTAACATATAAAAAAAAAAACCAAAGTTAAAAAGAAAATCAAATCAAAAGGATAAATTAAAAGAAAAAGGAGAATTAAAAAGAAAAAGGGGGTTAACGAAAAATCAGAATGAGCCAATATAGAACTAGATACAGGTGTGAAATAGAACTTAGAGCTCTTAAAGAATCAAATGAATTTCTTAAAACTAACCTTTCAAACGTGGAAAAAGCAGTTTATGAACTTAAAGAACGAATGGTTAAAAATGGGGTTGTACATGAGAAATATCTAGAAAACATTCAAGTTACCCAACAATCTTTCAATGTCATGAGAGTTTTAACGAAGCAAGAGCTAGAAATATTAACGACTAATCAAAATCGAGAAAATCAAAATCATGAAGAAAAACAAAGTTTTCTTTAACATATTACAAAAAATAAAAAAAAATACCAAAGTTAAAAAGGAAATCAAATCAAAAGGACAAAGTATACCAAAAAGGAGAATTAAAAAGGAAAAAGAGGGTTAACGAAAAATCAGAATTAGCCAATATAGAACTAGATACAGTTGTGAAATAGAAATTAGAGCTCTTAAAGAATCAAGTGAATTTCTTAAAACTAAGCCTTCAAACGTGGAAAAAGCAGTTTATGAACTTCAAGAACGAATGATTATAAATGAGGTTGTACATGAGAAATATCCAGAAAACATTCAAGTTACTCAACAATCTTTCAATGTCATGAGAGATTTATCGAAGCAAGAGCTAGAAATGTTAACGACTAATCAAAATCAAGAAAATCAAAATCATGAAGAAAAAAAAAGTTTTCTTTAACATATAATAAAAAAGAAAAAAAAAATACCAAAGTTAAAAAGGAAATCAAATCAAAAGGACAAATTAAAACAAAAAGGAGAATTAATAAGGAAAAAGAGAGTTACCGAAAAATCAGAATTAGCCAATATAGAACTAGATACAGGTGTGAAATAGAACTTAGAGCTCTTAAAGAATCAAATGAATTTCTTAAAACTAACCTTTCAAACGTAGAAAAAGCAGTTTATGAACTTAAAGAACGAATGGTTAAAAATGGGGTTGTACATGAGAAATATTTAGAAAACATTCAAGTTACCCAACAATCTTTCAATGCCATGAGAGATTTAACGAAGCAAGAGCTAGAAATATTTACGACTAATCAAAATCGACAAAATCAAAAATAATGAAGAAAAACAAAGTTTTCATGAACATATAACAAAAAAGAAAAAAAAAAAATACCAAAGTTAAAAAGAAAATCAAATCAAAAGGACAAAGTAAACCAAAAAGGAGAATTAAAAAGAAAAAGAGGGTTAACGAAAAATCAGAATTAGCCAATATAGAACTAGATACAGTTGTGAAATAGAAATTAGAGCTCTTGAAGAATCAAGTGAATTTCTTAAAACTAAGCCTTCAAAAGTGGAAAAAGCAGTTTATGATCTTCAAGAACAAATGATTACAAAAGAGGATGTACATGAGAACTATACAGAAAACATTCAAGTTACTCAACAATCTTTCAACGTCATGAGAGATTTATCGAAGCAAGAGCTAGAAATGTTAACGACTAATCAAAATCAAGAAAATCAAGATAATGAAGAAAAAAAAAGTTTTCTTTAACATATAACAAAAAAGAAAAAAAAATACCAAAGTTAAAAAGGAAATCAAATCAAAAGGACAAAGTAAACCAAAAAGGAGAAATAAAAAGAAAAAGAGGGTTAACGAAAAATCAGAATTAGCCAATATAGAACTAGATACAGTTGTGAAATAGAAATTAGAGCTCTTGAAGAATCAAGTGAATTTCTTAAAACTAAGCCTTCAAACGTGGAAAAAGCAGTTTATGAACTTCAAGAACAAATGATTACAAAAGAGGATGTACATGAGAACTATACAGAAAACATTCAAGTTACTCAACAATCTTTCAACGTCATGAGAGATTTATCGAAGCAAGAGCTAGAAATGTTAACGACTAATCAAAATCAAGAAAATCAAGATAATGAAGAAAAAAAAAGTTTTCTTTAACATATAACAAAAAAAAAAAAAAACAAAGTTAAAAAGAAAATCAAATCAAAAACACAAAGTAAAACAAAAAGGAGAATTAAAAAGGAAAAAGAGGGTTAACGAAAAATCAGAATTAGCCAATATAGAACTAGATACAGTTGTGAAATAGAAATTAGAGCTCTTGAAGAATCAAGTGAATTTCTTAAAACTAAGCCTTTAAACGTGGAAAAAGCAGTTTATGAACTTCAAGAACGAATGATTACAAAAGAGGATGTACATGAGAACTATACAGAAAACATTCAAGTTACTCAACAATCTTTCAACGTCATGAGAGATTTATCGAAGCAAGAGCTAGAAATGTTAACGACTAATCAAAATCAAGAAAATCAAGATAATGAAGAAAAAAAAAGTTTTCTTTAACATATAACAAAAAAGAAAAAATTAAAAAAACAAAGTTAAAAAGAAAATCAAATCAAAAACACAAAGTAAAACAAAAAGGAGAATTAAAAAGGAAAAAGAGGGTTAACGAAAAATCAGAATTAGCCAATATAGAACTAGATACAGTTGTGAAATAGAAATTAGAGCTCTTAAAGAATCAAGTGAATTTCTTAAAACTAACCTTTCAAACGTAGAAAAAGCAGTTTATGAACTTAAAGAACGAATGGTTAAAAATGGGGTTGTACATGAGAAATATCTAGAAAACATTCAAGTTACCCAACAATCTTTCAATGCCATGAGAGATTTAACGAAGCAAGAGCTAGAAATATTAACGACTAATCAAAATCGAGAAAATCAAAAATCATGCAGAAAAACAAAGTTTTCTTTAACATATAACAAAAAAGAACAAAAAAAAAATACCAAAGTTAAAAAGAAAATCAAATCAAAAGGATAAATTAAAAGAAAAAGGAGAATTAAAAAGAAAAAGGGGGTTAACGAAAAATCAGAATGAACCAATATTGAACTAGATACAGGTGTGAAATAGAACTTAGAGCTCTTGAAGAATCAAGTGAATTTCTTAAAACTAAGCCTTCAAACGTGGAAAAAGCAGTTTATGAACTTCAAGAACAAATGATTAAGATTGGGGTTGTACATGGGAAATATCTAGAAAATATTCAAGTTACTCAACAATCTGTCAATGTCATGAGAGACTTATCGAAGCAAGAGCTAGAAATGTTGACAACTTATCAAAATCAAGTAAATAAAAATCGTGAATTAAAAAAAAAGATTTCTTTAACATATATAAAAAGAAAAAAAAACTCAAAGTTAAAAAGAAAATCAAATCAAAAGGATAAATTAAAAGAAAAAGGAGAATTAAAAAGAAAAAGGGGGTTAACGAAAAATCAGAATGAACCAATATAGAACTAGATACAGGTGTGAAATAGAACTTAGAGCTCTTGAAGAATCAAGTGAATTTCTAAAAACTAAGCCTTCAAACGTGGAAAAAGCAGTTTATGAACTTAAAGAACGAATGGTTAAAAATGGGGTTGTACATGAGAAATATCTAGAAAATATTCAAGTTACTAACAATCTGTCAATGTCATGAGAGACTTATCGAAGCAAGAGCTAGAAATGTTGACAACTTATCAAAATCACGAAAATCAAAATCATGAATTAAAAATAAAGTTTTCTTTAACATATAAAAAAAAAAACCAAAGTTAAAAAGAAAATCAAATCAAAAGGACAAAGTAAACCAAAAAGGAGAATTAAAAAGAAAAAGGGGGTTAACGAAAAATCAGAATGAGCCAATATAGAACTAGATACAGGTGTGAAATAGAACTTAGAGCTCTTAAAGAATCAAATGAATTTCTTAAAACTAACCTTTCAAACGTGGAAAAAGCAGTTTATGAACTTAAAGAACGAATGGTTAAAAATGGGGTTGTACATGAGAAATATCTAGAAAACATTCAAGTTACCCAACAATCTTTCAATGTCATGAGAGTTTTAACGAAGCAAGAGCTAGAAATATTAACGACTAATCAAAATCGAGAAAATCAAAATCATGAAGAAAAACAAAGTTTTCTTTAACATATAACAAAAAATAAAAAAAAATACCAAAGTTAAAAAGGAAATCAAATCAAAAGGACAAAGTAAACCAAAAAGGAGAATTAAAAAGGAAAAAGAGGGTTAACGAAAAATCAGAATTAGCCAATATAGAACTAGATACAGTTGTGAAATAGAAATTAGAGCTCTTAAAGAATCAAGTGAATTTCTTAAAACTAAGCCTTCAAACGTGGAAAAAGCAGTTTATGAACTTCAAGAACGAATGATTATAAATGAGGTTGTACATGAGAAATATCCAGAAAACATTCAAGTTACTCAACAATCTTTCAATGTCATGAGAGATTTATCGAAGCAAGAGCTAGAAATGTTAACGACTAATCAAAATCAAGAAAATCAAGATAATGAAGAAAAAAAAAGTTTTCTTTAACATATAACAAAAAAGAAAAAAGAAAAAAAACAAAGTTAAAAAGAAAATCAAATCAAAAACACAAAGTAAAACAAAAAGGAGAATTAAAAAGAAAAAGGGGGTTAACGAAAAATCAGAATGAGCCAATATAGAACTAGATACAGGTGTGAAATAGAACTTAGAGCTCTTAAAGAATCAAATGAATTTCTTAAAACTAACCTTTCAAACGTGGAAAAAGCAGTTTATGAACTTAAAGAACGAATGGTTAAAAATGGGGTTGTACATGAGAAATATCTAGAAAACATTCAAGTTACCCAACAATCTTTCAATGTCATGAGAGTTTTAACGAAGCAAGAGCTAGAAATATTAACGACTAATCAAAATCGAGAAAATCAAAATCATGAAGAAAAACAAAGTTTTCTTTAACATATAACAAAAAAGAAAAAAAACAAAGTTAAAAAGAAAATCAAATCAAAAACACAAAGTAAAACAAAAAGGAGAATTAAAAAGGAAAAAGAGGGTTAACGAAAAATCAGAATTAGCCAATATAGAACTAGATACAGTTGTGAAATAGAAATTAGAGCTCTTGAAGAATCAAGTGAATTTCTTAAAACTAAGCCTTTAAACGTGGAAAAAGCAGTTTATGAACTTCAAGAACGAATGATTACAAAAGAGGATGTACATGAGAACTATACAGAAAACATTCAAGTTACTCAACAATCTTTCAACGTCATGAGAGATTTATCGAAGCAAGAGCTAGAAATGTTAACGACTAATCAAAATCAAGAAAATCAAGATAATGAAGAAAAAAAAAGTTTTCTTTAACATATAACAAAAAAGAAAAAAAAAATACCAAAGTTAAAAAGGAAATCAAATCAAAAGGACAAATTAAAACAAAAAGGAGAATTAATAAGGAAAAAGAGAGTTACCGAAAAATCAGAATTAGCCAATATAGAACTAGATACAGGTGTGAAATAGAAATTAGAGCTCTTGAAGAATCAAGTGAATTTCTTAAAACTAAGCGTTCAAAAGTGGAAAAAGCAGTTTATGATCTTCAAGAACAAATGATTACAAAAGAGGATGTACATGAGAACTATACAGAAAACATTCAAGTTACTCAACAATCTTTCAACGTCATGAGAGATTTATCGAAGCAAGAGCTAGAAATGTTAACGACTAATCAAAATCAAGAAAATCAAGATAATGAAGAAAAAAAAAGTTTTCTTTAACATATAACAAAAAAGAAAAAAAAATACCAAAGTTAAAAAGGAAATCAAATCAAAAGGACAAAGTAAACCAAAAAGGAGAATTAAAAAGAAAAAGAGGGTTAACGAAAAATCAGAATTAGCCAATATAGAACTAGATACAGTTGTGAAATAGAAATTAGAGCTCTTGAAGAATCAAGTGAATTTCTTAAAACTAAGCCTTCAAACGTGGAAAAAGCAGTTTATGAACTTCAAGAACAAATGATTACAAAAGAGGATGTACATGAGAACTATACAGAAAACATTCAAGTTACTCAACAATCTTTCAACGTCATGAGAGATTTATCGAAGCAAGAGCTAGAAATGTTAACGACTAATCAAAATTAAGAAAATCAAGATAATGAAGAAAAAAAAAGTTTTCTTCAACATATAACAAAAAAGAAAAAAAACAAAGTTAAAAAGAAAATCAAATCAAAAACACAAAGTAAAACAAAAAGGAGAATTAAAAAGGAAAAAGAGGGTTAACGAAAAATCAGAATTAGCCAATATAGAACTAGATACAGTTGGGAAATAGAAATTAGAGCTCTTGAAGAATCAAGTGAATTTCTTAAAACTAAGCCTTTAAACGTGGAAAAAGCAGTTTATGAACTTCAAGAACGAATGATTACAAAAGAGGATGTACATGAGAACTATACAGAAAACATTCAAGTTACTCAACAATCTTTCAACGTCATGAGAGATTTATCGAAGCAAGAGCTAGAAATGTTAACGACTAATCAAAATCAAGAAAATCAAGATAATGAAGAAAAAAAAAGTTTTCTTTAACATATAACAAAAAAGAAAAAAGAAAAAAAACAAAGTTAAAAAGAAAATCAAATCAAAAACACAAAGTAAAACAAAAAGGAGAATTAAAAAGGAAAAAGAGGGTTAACGAAAAATCAGAATTAGCCAATATAGAACTAGATACAGTTGTGAAATAGAAATTAGAGCTCTTAAAGAATCAAGTGAATTTCTTAAAACTAAGCCTTCAAACGTGGAAAAAGCAGTTTATGAACTTCAAGAACAAATGATTAAGATTGGGGTTGTACATGGGAAATATCTAGAAAATATTCAAGTTACTCAACAATCTGTCAATGTCATGAGAGACTTATCGAAGCAAGAGCTAGAAATGTTGACAACTTATCAAAATCAAGTAAATAAAAATCGTGAATTAAAAAAAAAGATTTCTTTAACATATATAAAAAGAAAAAAAAACTCAAAGTTAAAAAGAAAATCAAATCAAAAGGATAAATTAAAAGAAAAAGGAGAATTAAAAAGAAAAAGGGGGTTAACGAAAAATCAGAATGAGCCAATATAGAACTAAATACAGGTGTGAAATAGAACTTAGAGCTCTTGAAGAATCAAGTGAATTTCTAAAAACTAAGCCTTCTAACGTGGAAAAAGCAGTTTATGAACTTCAAGAACAAATGATTAAGATTGGGGTTGTACATGGGAAATATCTAGAAAATATTCAAGTTACTCAACAATCTGTCAATGTCATGAGAGACTTATCGAAGCAAGAGCTAGAAATGTTGACAACTTATCAAAATCAAGTAAATAAAAATCGTGAATTAAAAAAAAAGATTTCTTTAACATATATAAAAAGAAAAAAAAACTCAAAGTTAAAAAGAAAATCAAATCAAAAGGATAAATTAAAAGAAAAAGGAGAATTAAAAAGAAAAAGGGGGTTAACGAAAAATCAGAATGAACCAATATAGAACTAGATACAGGTGTGAAATAGAACTTAGAGCTCTTGAAGAATCAAGTGAATTTCTAAAAACTAAGCCTTCAAACGTGGAAAAAGCAGTTTATGAACTTAAAGAACGAATGGTTAAAAATGGGGTTGTACATGAGAAATATCTAGAAAATATTCAAGTTACTCAACAATCTGTCAATGTCATGAGAGACTTATTGAAGCAAGAGCTAGAAATGTTGACAACTTATCAAAATCACGAAAATCAAAATCATGAATTAACAATAAAGTTTTCTTTAACATATAAAAAAAAAAACCAAAGTTAAAAAGAAAATCAAATCAAAAGGATAAATTAAAAGAAAAAGGAGAATTAAAAAGAAAAAGGGGGTTAACGAAAAATCAGAATGAGCCAATATAGAACTAGATACAGGTGTGAAATAGAACTTAGAGCTCTTAAAGAATCAAATGAATTTCTTAAAACTAACCTTTCAAACGTGGAAAAAGCAGTTTATGAACTTAAAGAACGAATGGTTAAAAATGGGGTTGTACATGAGAAATATCTAGAAAACATTCAAGTTACCCAACAATCTTTCAATGCCATGAGAGATTTAACGAAGCAAGAGCTAGAAATATTAACGACTAATCAAAATCGAGAAAATCAAAAATAATGCAGAAAAACAAAGTTTTCTTTAACATATAACAAAAAAGAACAAAAAAAAAATACCAAAGTTAAAAAGAAAATCAAATCAAAAGGATAAATTAAAAGAAAAAGGAGAATTAAAAAGAAAAAGGGGGTTAACGAAAAATCAGAATGAACCAATATAGAACTAGATACAGGTGTGAAATAGAACTTAGAGCTCTTGAAGAATCAAGTGAATTTCTTAAAACTAAGCCTTCAAACGTGGAAAAAGCAGTTTATGAACTTCAAGAACAAATGATTAAGATTGGGGTTGTACATGGGAAATATCTAGAAAATATTCAAGTTACTCAACAATCTGTCAATGTCATGAGAGACTTATCGAAGCAAGAGCTAGAAATGTTGACAACTTATCAAAATCAAGTAAATAAAAATCGTGAATTAAAAAAAAAGATTTCTTTAACATATATAAAAAGAAAAAAAAACTCAAAGTTAAAAAGAAAATCAAATCAAAAGGATAAATTAAAAGAAAAAGGAGAATTAAAAAGAAAAAGGGGGTTAACGAAAAATCAGAATGAGCCAATATAGAACTAGATACAGGTGTGAAATAGAACTTAGAGCTCTTAAAGAATCAAATGAATTTCTTAAAACTAACCTTTCAAACGTGGAAAAAGCAGTTTATGAACTTAAAGAACGAATGGTTAAAAATGGGGTTGTACATGAGAAATATCTAGAAAATATTCAAGTTACTCAACAATCTGTCAATGTCATGAGAGACTTATCGAAGCAAGAGCTAGAAATGTTGACAACTTATCAAAATCACGAAAATCAAAATCATGAATTAAAAATAAAGTTTTCTTTAACATATAAAAAAAAAAACCAAAGTTAAAAAGAAAATCAAATCAAAAGGATAAATTAAAAGAAAAAGGAGAATTAAAAAGAAAAAGGGGGTTAACGAAAAATCAGAATGAGCCAATATAGAACTAGATACAGGTGTGAAATAGAACTTAGAGCTCTTAAAGAATCAAATGAATTTCTTAAAA
Source organism: Anthrax anthrax (assembly GCA_963971155.1). Taxonomy (NCBI): domain Eukaryota; kingdom Metazoa; phylum Arthropoda; class Insecta; order Diptera; family Bombyliidae; genus Anthrax; species Anthrax anthrax. Next base: position 354,681 of record OZ020125.1, on the reverse strand, counting down.
CTAACCTTTCAAACGTGGAAAAAGCAGTTTATGAACTTAAAGAACGAATGGTTAAAAATGGGGTTGTACATGAGAAATATCTAGAAAACATTCAAGTTACCCAACAATCTTTCAATGTCATGAGAGTTTTAACGAAGCAAGAGCTAGAAATATTAACGACTAATCAAAATCGAGAAAATCAAAATCATGAAGAAAAACAAAGTTTTCTTTAACATATAACAAAAAATAAAAAAAAATACCAAAGTTAAAAAGGAAATCAAATCAAAAGGACAAAGTAAACCAAAAAGGAGAATTAAAAAGGAAAAAGAGGGTTAACGAAAAATCAGAATTAGCCAATATAGAACTAGATACAGTTGTGAAATAGAAATTAGAGCTCTTAAAGAATCAAGTGAATTTCTTAAAACTAAGCCTTCAAACGTGGAAAAAGCAGTTTATGAACTTCAAGAACGAATGATTATAAATGAGGTTGTACATGAGAACTATACAGAAAACATTCAAGTTACTCAACAATCTTTCAATGTCATGAGAGATTTATCGAAGCAAGAGCTAGAAATGTTAACGACTAATCAAAATCAAGAAAATCAAGATAATGAAGAAAAAAAAAGTTTTCTTTAACATATAACAAAAAAGAAAAAAAAATACCAAAGTTAAAAAGGAAATCAAATCAAAAGGACAAAGTAAACCAAAAAGGAGAATTAAAAAGAAAAAGAGGGTTAACGAAAAATCAGAATTAGCCAATATAGAACTAGATACAGTTGTGAAATAGAAATTAGAGCTCTTGAAGAATCAAGTGAATTTCTTAAAACTAAGCCTTCAAACGTGGAAAAAGCAGTTTATGAACTTCAAGAACAAATGATTACAAAAGAGGATGTACATGAGAACTATACAGAAAACATTCAAGTTACTCAACAATCTTTCAACGTCATGAGAGATTTATCGAAGCAAGAGCTAGAAATGTTAACGACTAATCAAAATCAAGAAAATCAAGATAATGAAGAAAAAAAAAGTTTTCTTTAACATATAACAAAAAAGAAAAAAAACAAAGTTAAAAAGAAAATCAAATCAAAAACACAAAGTAAAACAAAAAGGAGAATTAAAAAGGAAAAAGAGGGTTAACGAAAAATCAGAATTAGCCAATATAGAACTAGATACAGTTGTGAAATAGAAATTAGAGCTCTTGAAGAATCAAGTGAATTTCTTAAAACTAAGCCTTTAAACGTGGAAAAAGCAGTTTATGAACTTCAAGAACGAATGATTACAAAAGAGGATGTACATGAGAACTATACAGAAAACATTCAAGTTACTCAACAATCTTTCAACGTCATGAGAGATTTATCGAAGCAAGAGCTAGAAATGTTAACGACTAATCAAAATCAAGAAAATCAAGATAATGAAGAAAAAAAAAGTTTTCTTTAACATATAACAAAAAAGAAAAAAGAAAAAAAACAAAGTTAAAAAGAAAATCAAATCAAAAACACAAAGTAAAACAAAAAGGAGAATTAGAAAGGAAAAAGAGGGTTAACGAAAAATCAGAATTAGCCAATATAGAACTAGATACAGGTGTGAAATAGAACTTAGAGCTCTTAAAGAATCAAATGAATTTCTTAAAACTAACCTTTCAAACGTGGAAAAAGCAGTTTATGAACTTAAAGAACGAATGGTTAAAAATGGGGTTGTACATGAGAAATATCTAGAAAACATTCAAGTTACCCAACAATCTTTCAATGTCATGAGAGTTTTAACGAAGCAAGAGCTAGAAATATTAACGACTAATCAAAATCGAGAAAATCAAAATCATGAAGAAAAACAAAGTTTTCTTTAACATATAACAAAAAAGAAAAAAAACAAAGTTAAAAAGAAAATCAAATCAAAAACACAAAGTAAAACAAAAAGGAGAATTAAAAAGGAAAAAGAGGGTTAACGAAAAATCAGAATTAGCCAATATAGAACTAGATACAGTTGTGAAATAGAAATTAGAGCTCTTGAAGAATCAAGTGAATTTCTTAAAACTAAGCCTTTAAACGTGGAAAAAGCAGTTTATGAACTTCAAGAACGAATGATTACAAAAGAGGATGTACATGAGAACTATACAGAAAACATTCAAGTTACTCAACAATCTTTCAACGTCATGAGAGATTTATCGAAGCAAGAGCTAGAAATGTTAACGACTAATCAAAATCAAGAAAATCAAGATAATGAAGAAAAAAAAAGTTTTCTTTAACATATAACAAAAAAGAAAAAAAAAATACCAAAGTTAAAAAGGAAATCAAATCAAAAGGACAAATTAAAACAAAAAGGAGAATTAATAAGGAAAAAGAGAGTTACCGAAAAATCAGAATTAGCCAATATAGAACTAGATACAGGTGTGAAATAGAAATTAGAGCTCTTGAAGAATCAAGTGAATTTCTTAAAACTAAGCCTTCAAAAGTGGAAAAAGCAGTTTATGATCTTCAAGAACAAATGATTACAAAAGAGGATGTACATGAGAACTATACAGAAAACATTCAAGTTACTCAACAATCTTTCAACGTCATGAGAGATTTATCGAAGCAAGAGCTAGAAATGTTAACGACTAATCAAAATCAAGAAAATCAAGATAATGAAGAAAAAAAAAGTTTTCTTTAACATATAACAAAAAAGAAAAAAAAATACCAAAGTTAAAAAGGAAATCAAATCAAAAGGACAAAGTAAACCAAAAAGGAGAATTAAAAAGAAAAAGAGGGTTAACGAAAAATCAGAATTAGCCAATATAGAACTAGATACAGTTGTGAAATAGAAATTAGAGCTCTTGAAGAATCAAGTGAATTTCTTAAAACTAAGCCTTCAAACGTGGAAAAAGCAGTTTATGAACTTCAAGAACAAATGATTACAAAAGAGGATGTACATGAGAACTATACAGAAAACATTCAAGTTACTCAACAATCTTTCAACGTCATGAGAGATTTATCGAAGCAAGAGCTAGAAATGTTAACGACTAATCAAAATTAAGAAAATCAAGATAATGAAGAAAAAAAAAGTTTTCTTCAACATATAACAAAAAAGAAAAAAAACAAAGTTAAAAAGAAAATCAAATCAAAAACACAAAGTAAAACAAAAAGGAGAATTAAAAAGGAAAAAGAGGGTTAACGAAAAATCAGAATTAGCCAATATAGAACTAGATACAGTTGGGAAATAGAAATTAGAGCTCTTGAAGAATCAAGTGAATTTCTTAAAACTAAGCCTTTAAACGTGGAAAAAGCAGTTTATGAACTTCAAGAACGAATGATTACAAAAGAGGATGTACATGAGAACTATACAGAAAACATTCAAGTTACTCAACAATCTTTCAACGTCATGAGAGATTTATCGAAGCAAGAGCTAGAAATGTTAACGACTAATCAAAATCAAGAAAATCAAGATAATGAAGAAAAAAAAAGTTTTCTTTAACATATAACAAAAAAGAAAAAAGAAAAAAAACAAAGTTAAAAAGAAAATCAAATCAAAAACACAAAGTAAAACAAAAAGGAGAATTAAAAAGGAAAAAGAGGGTTAACGAAAAATCAGAATTAGCCAATATAGAACTAGATACAGTTGTGAAATAGAAATTAGAGCTCTTAAAGAATCAAGTGAATTTCTTAAAACTAAGCCTTCAAACGTGGAAAAAGCAGTTTATGAACTTCAAGAACAAATGATTAAGATTGGGGTTGTACATGGGAAATATCTAGAAAATATTCAAGTTACTCAACAATCTGTCAATGTCATGAGAGACTTATCGAAGCAAGAGCTAGAAATGTTGACAACTTATCAAAATCAAGTAAATAAAAATCGTGAATTAAAAAAAAAGATTTCTTTAACATATATAAAAAGAAAAAAAAACTCAAAGTTAAAAAGAAAATCAAATCAAAAGGATAAATTAAAAGAAAAAGGAGAATTAAAAAGAAAAAGGGGGTTAACGAAAAATCAGAATGAGCCAATATAGAACTAAATACAGGTGTGAAATAGAACTTAGAGCTCTTGAAGAATCAAGTGAATTTCTAAAAACTAAGCCTTCTAACGTGGAAAAAGCAGTTTATGAACTTCAAGAACAAATGATTAAGATTGGGGTTGTACATGGGAAATATCTAGAAAATATTCAAGTTACTCAACAATCTGTCAATGTCATGAGAGACTTATCGAAGCAAGAGCTAGAAATGTTGACAACTTATCAAAATCAAGTAAATAAAAATCGTGAATTAAAAAAAAAGATTTCTTTAACATATATAAAAAGAAAAAAAAACTCAAAGTTAAAAAGAAAATCAAATCAAAAGGATAAATTAAAAGAAAAAGGAGAATTAAAAAGAAAAAGGGGGTTAACGAAAAATCAGAATGAACCAATATAGAACTAGATACAGGTGTGAAATAGAACTTAGAGCTCTTGAAGAATCAAGTGAATTTCTAAAAACTAAGCCTTCAAACGTGGAAAAAGCAGTTTATGAACTTAAAGAACGAATGGTTAAAAATGGGGTTGTACATGAGAAATATCTAGAAAATATTCAAGTTACTCAACAATCTGTCAATGTCATGAGAGACTTATTGAAGCAAGAGCTAGAAATGTTGACAACTTATCAAAATCACGAAAATCAAAATCATGAATTAACAATAAAGTTTTCTTTAACATATAAAAAAAAAAACCAAAGTTAAAAAGAAAATCAAATCAAAAGGATAAATTAAAAGAAAAAGGAGAATTAAAAAGAAAAAGGGGGTTAACGAAAAATCAGAATGAGCCAATATAGAACTAGATACAGGTGTGAAATAGAACTTAGAGCTCTTAAAGAATCAAATGAATTTCTTAAAACTAACCTTTCAAACGTGGAAAAAGCAGTTTATGAACTTAAAGAACGAATGGTTAAAAATGGGGTTGTACATGAGAAATATCTAGAAAACATTCAAGTTACCCAACAATCTTTCAATGCCATGAGAGATTTAACGAAGCAAGAGCTAGAAATATTAACGACTAATCAAAATCGAGAAAATCAAAAATAATGCAGAAAAACAAAGTTTTCTTTAACATATAACAAAAAAGAACAAAAAAAAAATACCAAAGTTAAAAAGAAAATCAAATCAAAAGGATAAATTAAAAGAAAAAGGAGAATTAAAAAGAAAAAGGGGGTTAACGAAAAATCAGAATGAACCAATATAGAACTAGATACAGGTGTGAAATAGAACTTAGAGCTCTTGAAGAATCAAGTGAATTTCTTAAAACTAAGCCTTCAAACGTGGAAAAAGCAGTTTATGAACTTCAAGAACAAATGATTAAGATTGGGGTTGTACATGGGAAATATCTAGAAAATATTCAAGTTACTCAACAATCTGTCAATGTCATGAGAGACTTATCGAAGCAAGAGCTAGAAATGTTGACAACTTATCAAAATCAAGTAAATAAAAATCGTGAATTAAAAAAAAAGATTTCTTTAACATATATAAAAAGAAAAAAAAACTCAAAGTTAAAAAGAAAATCAAATCAAAAGGATAAATTAAAAGAAAAAGGAGAATTAAAAAGAAAAAGGGGGTTAACGAAAAATCAGAATGAGCCAATATAGAACTAGATACAGGTGTGAAATAGAACTTAGAGCTCTTAAAGAATCAAATGAATTTCTTAAAACTAACCTTTCAAACGTGGAAAAAGCAGTTTATGAACTTAAAGAACGAATGGTTAAAAATGGGGTTGTACATGAGAAATATCTAGAAAATATTCAAGTTACTCAACAATCTGTCAATGTCATGAGAGACTTATCGAAGCAAGAGCTAGAAATGTTGACAACTTATCAAAATCACGAAAATCAAAATCATGAATTAAAAATAAAGTTTTCTTTAACATATAAAAAAAAAAACCAAAGTTAAAAAGAAAATCAAATCAAAAGGATAAATTAAAAGAAAAAGGAGAATTAAAAAGAAAAAGGGGGTTAACGAAAAATCAGAATGAGCCAATATAGAACTAGATACAGGTGTGAAATAGAACTTAGAGCTCTTAAAGAATCAAATGAATTTCTTAAAACTAACCTTTCAAACGTGGAAAAAGCAGTTTATGAACTTAAAGAACGAATGGTTAAAAATGGGGTTGTACATGAGAAATATCTAGAAAACATTCAAGTTACCCAACAATCTTTCAATGTCATGAGAGTTTTAACGAAGCAAGAGCTAGAAATATTAACGACTAATCAAAATCGAGAAAATCAAAATCATGAAGAAAAACAAAGTTTTCTTTAACATATAACAAAAAATAAAAAAAAATACCAAAGTTAAAAAGGAAATCAAATCAAAAGGACAAAGTAAACCAAAAAGGAGAATTAAAAAGGAAAAAGAGGGTTAACGAAAAATCAGAATTAGCCAATATAGAACTAGATACAGTTGTGAAATAGAAATTAGAGCTCTTAAAGAATCAAGTGAATTTCTTAAAACTAAGCCTTCAAACGTGGAAAAAGCAGTTTATGAACTTCAAGAACGAATGATTATAAATGAGGTTGTACATGAGAAATATCCAGAAAACATTCAAGTTACTCAACAATCTTTCAATGTCATGAGAGATTTATCGAAGCAAGAGCTAGAAATATTAACGACTAATCAAAATCAAGAAAATCAAAATCATGAAGAAAAAAAAAGTTTTCTTTAACATATAATAAAAAAGAAAAAAAAAATACCAAAGTTAAAAAGGAAATCAAATCAAAAGGACAAATTAAAACAAAAAGGAGAATTAATAAGGAAAAAGAGAGTTACCGAAAAATCAGAATTAGCCAATATAGAACTAGATACAGGTGTGAAATAGAACATAGAGCTCTTAAAGAATCAAATGAATTTCTAAAAACTAACCTTTCAAACGTAGAAAAAGAAGTTTATGAACTTAAAGAACGAATGGTTAAAAATGGGGTTGTACATGAGAAATATTTAGAAAACATTCAAGTTACCCAACAATCTTTCAATGCCATGAGAGATTTAACGAAGCAAGAGCTAGAAATATTTACGACTAATCAAAATCGACAAAATCAAAAATAATGAAGAAAAACAAAGTTTTCATTAACATATAACAAAAAAGAAAAAAAAAAAAAATACCAAAGTTAAAAAGAAAATCAAATCAAAAGGACAAAGTAAACCAAAAAGGAGAATTAAAAAGAAAAAGAGGGTTAACGAAAAATCAGAATTAGCCAATATAGAACTAGATACAGTTGTGAAATAGAAATTAGAGCTCTTGAAGAATCAAGTGAATTTCTTAAAACTAAGCCTTCAAAAGTGGAAAAAGCAGTTTATGATCTTCAAGAACAAATGATTACAAAAGAGGATGTACATGAGAACTATACAGAAAACATTCAAGTTACTCAACAATCTTTCAACGTCATGAGAGATTTATCGAAGCAAGAGCTAGAAATGTTAACGACTAATCAAAATCAAGAAAATCAAGATAATGAAGAAAAAAAAAGTTTTCTTTAACATATAACAAAAAAGAAAAAAAAATACCAAAGTTAAAAAGGAAATCAAATCAAAAGGACAAAGTAAACCAAAAAGGAGAATTAAAAAGAAAAAGAGGGTTAACGAAAAATCAGAATTAGCCAATATAGAACTAGATACAGTTGTGAAATAGAAATTAGAGCTCTTGAAGAATCAAGTGAATTTCTTAAAACTAAGCCTTCAAACGTGGAAAAAGCAGTTTATGAACTTCAAGAACAAATGATTACAAAAGAGGATGTACATGAGAACTATACAGAAAACATTCAAGTTACTCAACAATCTTTCAACGTCATGAGAGATTTATCGAAGCAAGAGCTAGAAATGTTAACGACTAATCAAAATCAAGAAAATCAAGATAATGAAGAAAAAAAAAGTTTTCTTTAACATATAACAAAAAAGAAAAAAAACAAAGTTAAAAAGAAAATCAAATCAAAAACACAAAGTAAAACAAAAAGGAGAATTAAAAAGGAAAAAGAGGGTTAACGAAAAATCAGAATTAGCCAATATAGAACTAGATACAGTTGTGAAATAGAAATTAGAGCTCTTGAAGAATCAAGTGAATTTCTTAAAACTAAGCCTTTAAACGTGGAAAAAGCAGTTTATGAACTTCAAGAACGAATGATTACAAAAGAGGATGTACATGAGAACTATACAGAAAACATTCAAGTTACTCAACAATCTTTCAACGTCATGAGAGATTTATCGAAGCAAGAGCTAGAAATGTTAACGACTAATCAAAATCAAGAAAATCAAGATAATGAAGAAAAAAAAAGTTTTCTTTAACATATAACAAAAAAGAAAAAAGAAAAAAAACAAAGTTAAAAAGAAAATCAAATCAAAAACACAAAGTAAAACAAAAAGGAGAATTAGAAAGGAAAAAGAGGGTTAACGAAAAATCAGAATTAGCCAATATAGAACTAGATACAGTTGTGAAATAGAAATTAGAGCTCTTAAAGAATCAAGTGAATTTCTTAAAACTAACCTTTCAAACGTAGAAAAAGCAGTTTATGAACTTAAAGAACGAATGGTTAAAAATGGGGTTGTACATGAGAAATATCTAGAAAACATTCAAGTTACCCAACAATCTTTCAATGCCATGAGAGATTTAACGAAGCAAGAGCTAGAAATATTAACGACTAATCAAAATCGAGAAAATCAAAAATAATGAAGAAAAAAAAAGTTTTCTTTAACATATAACAAAAAAGAAAAAAGAAAAAAAACAAAGTTAAAAAGAAAATCAAATCAAAAACACAAAGTAAAACAAAAAGGAGAATTAAAAAGGAAAAAAAGGGGTAAACGAAAAATCAGAATTAGCCAATATAGAACTAGATACAGTTGTGAAATAGAAATTAGAGCTCTTGAAGAATCAAGTGAATTTCTTAAAACTATGCTCTCAAACGTGGAAAAAGCAGTTTATGAACTTCAAGAACGAATGGTTAAAAATGGGGTTGTAGATGAGAAATACCTAGAAAACATTCAAGTTACCCAACAATCTTTCAATGCCATGAGAGATTTAACGAAGCAAGAGCTAGAAATATTAACGACTAATCAAAATCGAGAAAATCAAAAATAATGCAGAAAAACAAAGTTTTCTTTAACATATAACAAAAAAGAACAAAAAAAAAATACCAAAGTTAAAAAGGAAATCAAATCAAAAGGACAAAGTAAAACTAAAAGGAGAATTAAAAAGGAAAAAGAGGGTTAACGAAAAATCAGAATTAGCAAATATAGAACTAGATACAGGTGTGAAATAGAAATTACAGCTCTTAAAGAATCAAGTGAATTTTTTAAAACTATGCTCTCAAACGTGGAAAAAGCAGTTTATGGACTTCAAGAACGAATGATTATAAATGAGGTTGTACATGAGAAATATCCAGAAAACATTCAAGTTACTCAACAATCTTTCAACGTCATGAGAGATTTATCGAAGCAAGAGCTAGAAATGTTAACGACTAATCAAAATCAAGAAAATCAAGATAATGAAGAAAAAAAAAGTTTTCTTTAACATATAACAAAAAAGAAAAAAGAAAAAAAACAAAGTTAAAAAGAAAATCAAATCAAAAACACAAAGTAAAACAAAAAGGAGAATTACAAAGGAAAAAGAGGGTTAACGAAAAATCAGAATTAGCCAATATAGAACTAGATACAGTTGTGAAATAGAAATTAGAGCTCTTAAAGAATCAAGTGAATTTCTTAAAACTAACCTTTCAAACGTAGAAAAAGCAGTTTATGAACTTAAAGAACGAATGGTTAAAAATGGGGTTGTACATGAGAAATATCTAGAAAACATTCAAGTTACCCAACAATCTTTCAATGCCATGAGAGATTTAACGAAGCAAGAGCTAGAAATATTAACGACTAATCAAAATCGAGAAAATCAAAAATAATGGAGAAAAACAAAGTTTCCTTTAACATATAACAAAAAAGAACAAAAAAAAAATACCAAAATTAAAAAGGAAATCAAATCAAAAGGACAAAGTAAAACTAAAAGGAGAATTAAAAAGGAAAAAGAGGGTTAACGAAAAATCAGAATTAGCAAATATAGAACTAGATACAGGTGTGAAATAGAAATTACAGCTCTTAAAGAATCAAGTGAATTTCTTAAAACTATGCTCTCAAACGTGGAAAAAGCAGTTTATGGACTTCAATAACGAATGATTATAAATGAGGTTGTACATGAGAAATATCCAGAAAACATTCAAGTTACTCAACAATCTTTCAATGTCATGAGAGATTTATCGAAGCAAGAGCTAGAAATGTTAACGACTAATCAAAATCGAGAAAATCAAAAATAATGAAGAAAAACAAAGTTTTCTTTAACATATAACAAAAAAGAAAAAACAAAGTTAAAAAGAAAATCAAATCAAAAACACAAAGTAAAACTAAAAGGAGAATTAAAAAGGAAAAAGAGGGTTAACGAAAAATCAGAATTAGCCAATATAGAACTAGATACAGTTGTGAAATAGAAATTAGAGCTCTTGAAGAATCAAGTGAATTTCTTAAAACTAAGCCTTCAAACGTGGAAAAAGCAGTTTATGAACTTCAAGAACGAATGGTTAAAAATGGGGTTGTAGATGAGAAATACCTAGAAAACATTCAAGTTACTCAACAATCTTTCAACGTCATGAGAGATTTATCGAAGCAAGAGCTAGAAATGTTAACGACTAATCAAAATCAAGAAAATCAAGATAATGAAGAAAAAAAAAGTTTTCTTTAACATATAACAAAAAAGAAAAAAGAAAAAAAACAAAGTTAAAAAGAAAATCAAATCAAAAACACAAAGTAAAACAAAAAGGAGAATTAAAAAGGAAAAAGAGGGTTAACGAAAAATCAGAATTAGCCAATATGGAACTAGATACAGTTGTGAAATAGAAATTAGAGCTCTTGAAGAATCAAGTGAATTTCTTAAAACTAAGCCTTCAAACGTGGAAAAAGCAGTTTATGAACTTCAAGAACGAATGGTTAAAAATGGGGTTGTAGATGAGAAATACCTAGAAAACATTCAAGTTACCCAACAATCTTTCAATGCCATGAGAGATTTAACGAAGCAAGAGCTAGAAATATTAACGACTAATCAAAATCGAGAAAATCAAAAATAATGAAGAAAAACAAAGTTTTCTTTAACATATAACAAAAAAGAACAAAAAAAAAAATACCAAAGTTAAAAAGGAAATCAAATCAAAAGGACAAAGTAAAACTAAAAGGAGAATTAAAAAGGAAAAAGAGGGTTAACGAAAAATCAGAATTAGCCAATATAGAACTAGATACAGGTGTGAAATAGAAATTACAGCTCTTAAAGAATCAAGTGAATTTCTTAAAACTATGCTCTCAAACGTGGAAAAAGCAGTTTATGGACTTCAAGAACGAATGATTATAAATGAGGTTGTACATGAGAAATATCCAGAAAACATTCAAGTTACTCAACAATCTTTCAATGTCATGAGAGATTTAACGAAGCAAGAGCTAGAAATATTAACGGCTAATCAAAATCGAGAAAATCAAAAATAATGAAGAAAAACAAAGTTTTCTTTAACATATAACAAAAAAGAAAAAAAACAAAGTTAAAAAGAAAATCAAATCAAAAACACAAAGTAAAACAAAAAGGAGAATTAAAAAGGAAAAAGAGGGTTAACGAAAAATCAGAATTAGCCAATATAGAACTAGATACAGTTGTGAAATAGAAATTAGAGCTCTTGAAGAATCAAGTGAATTTCTTAAAACTAAGCCTTTAAACGTGGAAAAAGCAGTTTATGAACTTCAAGAACGAATGATTACAAAAGAGGATGTACATGAGAACTATACAGAAAACATTCAAGTTACTCAACAATCTTTCAACGTCATGAGAGATTTATCGAAGCAAGAGCTAGAAATGTTAACGACTAATCAAAATCAAGAAAATCAAGATAATGAAGAAAAAAAAAGTTTTCTTTAACATATAACAAAAAAGAAAAAAGAAAAAAAACAAAGTTAAAAAGAAAATCAAATCAAAAACACAAAGTAAAACAAAAAGGAGAATTAGAAAGGAAAAAGAGGGTTAACGAAAAATCAGAATTAGCCAATATAGAACTAGATACAGTTGTGAAATAGAAATTAGAGCTCTTGAAGAATCAAGTGAATTTCTTAAAACTAAGCCTTCAAACGTGGAAAAAGCAGTTTATGAACTTCAAGAACGAATGGTTAAAAATGGGGTTGTAGATGAGAAATACCTAGAAAACATTCAAGTTACCCAACAATCTTTCAATGCCATGAGAGATTTAACGAAGCAAGAGCTAGAAATATTAACGACTAATCAAAATCGAGAAAATCAAAAATAATGCAGAAAAACAAAGTTTTCTTTAACATATAACAAAAAAGAACAAAAAAAAAATACCAAAGTTAAAAAGAAAATCAAATCAAAAGGACAAAGTAAACCAAAAAGGAGAATTAAAAAGAAAAAGAGGGTTAACGAAAAATCAGAATTAGCCAATATAGAACTAGATACAGTTGTGAAATAGAAATTAGAGCTCTTGAAGAATCAAGTGAATTTCTTAAAACTAAGCCTTCAAAAGTGGAAAAAGCAGTTTATGATCTTCAAGAACAAATGATTACAAAAGAGGATGTACATGAGAACTATACAGAAAACATTCAAGTTACTCAACAATCTTTCAACGTCATGAGAGATTTATCGAAGCAAGAGCTAGAAATGTTAACGACTAATCAAAATCAAGAAAATCAAGATAATGAAGAAAAAAAAAGTTTTCTTTAACATATAACAAAAAAGAAAAAAAAATACCAAAGTTAAAAAGGAAATCAAATCAAAAGGACAAAGTAAACCAAAAAGGAGAATTAAAAAGAAAAAGAGGGTTAACGAAAAATCAGAATTAGCCAATATAGAACTAGATACAGTTGTGAAATAGAAATTAGAGCTCTTGAAGAATCAAGTGAATTTCTTAAAACTAAGCCTTCAAACGTGGAAAAAGCAGTTTATGAACTTCAAGAACAAATGATTACAAAAGAGGATGTACATGAGAACTATACAGAAAACATTCAAGTTACTCAACAATCTTTCAACGTCATGAGAGATTTATCGAAGCAAGAGCTAGAAATGTTAACGACTAATCAAAATCAAGAAAATCAAGATAATGAAGAAAAAAAAAGTTTTCTTTAACATATAACAAAAAAGAAAAAAAACAAAGTTAAAAAGAAAATCAAATCAAAAACACAAAGTAAAACAAAAAGGAGAATTAAAAAGGAAAAAGAGGGTTAACGAAAAATCAGAATTAGCCAATATAGAACTAGATACAGTTGTGAAATAGAAATTAGAGCTCTTGAAGAATCAAGTGAATTTCTTAAAACTAAGCCTTTAAACGTGGAAAAAGCAGTTTATGAACTTCAAGAACGAATGATTACAAAAGAGGATGTACATGAGAACTATACAGAAAACATTCAAGTTACTCAACAATCTTTCAACGTCATGAGAGATTTATCGAAGCAAGAGCTAGAAATGTTAACGACTAATCAAAATCAAGAAAATCAAGATAATGAAGAAAAAAAAAGTTTTCTTTAACATATAACAAAAAAGAAAAAAGAAAAAAAACAAAGTTAAAAAGAAAATCAAATCAAAAACACAAAGTAAAACAAAAAGGAGAATTAGAAAGGAAAAAGAGGGTTAACGAAAAATCAGAATTAGCCAATATAGAACTAGATACAGTTGTGAAATAGAAATTAGAGCTCTTAAAGAATCAAGTGAATTTCTTAAAACTAACCTTTCAAACGTAGAAAAAGCAGTTTATGAACTTAAAGAACGAATGGTTAAAAATGGGGTTGTACATGAGAAATATCTAGAAAACATTCAAGTTACCCAACAATCTTTCAATGCCATGAGAGATTTAACGAAGCAAGAGCTAGAAATATTAACGACTAATCAAAATCGAGAAAATCAAAAATAATGAAGAAAAAAAAAGTTTTCTTTAACATATAACAAAAAAGAAAAAAGAAAAAAAACAAAGTTAAAAAGAAAATCAAATCAAAAACACAAAGTAAAACAAAAAGGAGAATTAAAAAGGAAAAAAAGGGGTAAACGAAAAATCAGAATTAGCCAATATAGAACTAGATACAGTTGTGAAATAGAAATTAGAGCTCTTGAAGAATCAAGTGAATTTCTTAAAACTAAGCCTTCAAACGTGGAAAAAGCAGTTTATGAACTTCAAGAACGAATGGTTAAAAATGGGGTTGTAGATGAGAAATACCTAGAAAACATTCAAGTTACCCAACAATCTTTCAATGCCATGAGAGATTTAACGAAGCAAGAGCTAGAAATATTAACGACTAATCAAAATCGAGAAAATCAAAAATAATGCAGAAAAACAAAGTTTTCTTTAACATATAACAAAAAAGAACAAAAAAAAAATACCAAAGTTAAAAAGGAAATCAAATCAAAAGGACAAAGTAAAACTAAAAGGAGAATTAAAAAGGAAAAAGAGGGTTAACGAAAAATCAGAATTAGCAAATATAGAACTAGATACAGGTGTGAAATAGAAATTACAGCTCTTAAAGAATCAAGTGAATTTCTTAAAACTATGCTCTCAAACGTGGAAAAAGCAGTTTATGGACTTCAAGAACGAATGATTATAAATGAGGTTGTACATGAGAAATATCCAGAAAACATTCAAGTTACTCAACAATCTTTCAACGTCATGAGAGATTTATCGAAGCAAGAGCTAGAAATGTTAACGACTAATCAAAATCAAGAAAATCAAGATAATGAAGAAAAAAAAAGTTTTCTTTAACATATAACAAAAAAGAAAAAAGAAAAAAAACAAAGTTAAAAAGAAAATCAAATCAAAAACACAAAGTAAAACAAAAAGGAGAATTACAAAGGAAAAAGAGGGTTAACGAAAAATCAGAATTAGCCAATATAGAACTAGATACAGTTGTGAAATAGAAATTAGAGCTCTTAAAGAATCAAGTGAATTTCTTAAAACTAACCTTTCAAACGTAGAAAAAGCAGTTTATGAACTTAAAGAACGAATGGTTAAAAATGGGGTTGTACATGAGAAATATCTAGAAAACATTCAAGTTACCCAACAATCTTTCAATGCCATGAGAGATTTAACGAAGCAAGAGCTAGAAATATTAACGACTAATCAAAATCGAGAAAATCAAAAATAATGGAGAAAAACAAAGTTTCCTTTAACATATAACAAAAAAGAACAAAAAAAAAATACCAAAATTAAAAAGGAAATCAAATCAAAAGGACAAAGTAAAACTAAAAGGAGAATTAAAAAGGAAAAAGAGGGTTAACGAAAAATCAGAATTAGCAAATATAGAACTAGATACAGGTGTGAAATAGAAATTACAGCTCTTAAAGAATCAAGTGAATTTCTTAAAACTATGCTCTCAAACGTGGAAAAAGCAGTTTATGGACTTCAATAACGAATGATTATAAATGAGGTTGTACATGAGAAATATCCAGAAAACATTCAAGTTACTCAACAATCTTTCAATGTCATGAGAGATTTATCGAAGCAAGAGCTAGAAATGTTAACGACTAATCAAAATCGAGAAAATCAAAAATAATGAAGAAAAACAAAGTTTTCTTTAACATATAACAAAAAAGAAAAAACAAAGTTAAAAAGAAAATCAAATCAAAAACACAAAGTAAAACTAAAAGGAGAATTAAAAAGGAAAAAGAGGGTTAACGAAAAATCAGAATTAGCCAATATAGAACTAGATACAGTTGTGAAATAGAAATTAGAGCTCTTGAAGAATCAAGTGAATTTCTTAAAACTAAGCCTTCAAACGTGGAAAAAGCAGTTTATGAACTTCAAGAACGAATGGTTAAAAATGGGGTTGTACATGAGAAATACCTAGAAAACATTCAAGTTACTCAACAATCTTTCAACGTCATGAGAGATTTATCGAAGCAAGAGCTAGAAATGTTAACGACTAATCAAAATCAAGAAAATCAAGATAATGAAGAAAAAAAAAGTTTTCTTTAACATATAACAAAAAAGAAAAAAGAAAAAAAACAAAGTTAAAAAGGAAATCAAATCAAAAGGACAAAGTAAAACTAAAAGGAGAATTAAAAAGGAAAAAGAGGGTTAACGAAAAATCAGAATTAGCCAATATAGAACTAGATACAGGTGTGAAATAGAAATTACAGCTCTTAAAGAATCAAGTGAATTTCTTAAAACTATGCTCTCAAACGTGGAAAAAGCAGTTTATGGACTTCAAGAACGAATGATTATAAATGAGGTTGTACATGAGAAATATCCAGAAAACATTCAAGTTACTCAACAATCTTTCAATGTCATGAGAGATTTATCGAAGCAAGAGCTAGAAATGTTAACGACTAATCAAAATCGAGAAAATCAAAAATAATGAAGAAAAACAAAGTTTCCTTTAACATATAACAAAAAAGAAAAAAGAAAAAAAACAAAGTTAAAAAGAAAATCAAATCAAAAACACAAAGTAAAACAAAAAGGAGAATTAAAAAGGAAAAAGAGAGTTACCGAAAAATCAGAATTAGCCAATATAGAACTAGATACAGGTGTGAAATAGAACTTAGAGCTCTTAAAGAATCAAATGAATTTCTTAAAACTAACCTTTCAAACGTAGAAAAAGCAGTTTATGAACTTAAAGAACGAATGGTTAAAAATGGGGTTGTACATGAGAAATATCTAGAAAACATTCAAGTTACCCAACAATCTTTCAATGCCATGAGAGATTTAACGAAGCAAGAGCTAGAAATATTAACGACTAATCAAAATCGAGAAAATCAAAAATAATGAAGAAAAACAAAGTTTTCTTTAACATATAACAAAAAAGAAAAAAAAAAAAATACCAAAGTTAAAAAGAAAATCAAATCAAAAGGACAAAGTAAACCAAAAAGGAGAATTAAAAAGAAAAAGAGGGTTAACGAAAAATCAGAATTAGCCAATATAGAACTAGATACAGTTGTGAAATAGAAATTAGAGCTCTTGAAGAATCAAGTAAATTTCTTAAAACTAAGCCTTCAAACGTGGAAAAAGCAGTTTATGAACTTCAAGAACAAATGATTACAAAAGAGGATGTACATGGGAAATATCCAGAAAATATTCAAGTTACTCAACAATCTTTCAATGTCATGAGAGACTTATCGAAGCAAGAGCTAGAAATATTAACGACTAATCAAAATCGAGTAAATCAAAATCATGAAGAAAAACAAAGTTTTCTTCAACATACTACTCTGATCAAAAATAACCCGGACTCGTTCATGTACAACCCCCGCCAATATTTTAAGATGCATTTCTTTTAGTATTTATGTTTGTATACCTGTTTTTTACATTTCCTCCAAATTCGAGCTATATATGTCAATCAGTTGTTTTTTGACAGCACTTTGTTTAGGTCAAGTTTTTGCTTACTTTCGATTTTGCGATGGAAAAAATAATTGAACAAAGAATTTGTATTAAATTTTGCGTAAAAAATGAAATTAATGCTACTGAAACGCTAAAAATGTTGCAAAAATGTTATGGTGATAGTTCTCTATCGAAAACAACAACATTTGAATGGCATAGTCGTTTTAAAAATGGTCGTGAATCAGTGAAGGATGACATTCATCCTGGGCGTCCTTCAACATCAAAAACCAAAGAAAATGTTGATCTGATTAAATCAATGGTTTTGGAAAATAGAAGATTAACGATCAGAGAGATGGTTACTGAAACAGGAATTTCATTTGGTACAATTCAAAGCATTTTAAGTGATGATTTGGGCTTGACACGACTTGCAGCGAAATTGGTTCCTAAATCATTGAATTTTTTACAAAAACAAGAACGTGTTATTGTTGCTGAAGAGATGCTTTCCAGAGTAAATGCTGATCCTGCATTCATTCAACGGATCATTACTAGTGATGAGACGTGGGTGTACGAGTTTGATGCGTTAACAAAGCAACAATCAAGTGAATGGCGCGCTTCAGAAGAACCAAGACCCAGAAAAATTCGTCGTACTCAATCAAAGAAAAAGATTTTGCTTACCGTTTTCATCGATTATCGTGGTGTTGTGCATCATGAATTTTTACCAACAGGTCAAACAGTTAATAAGGATTATTATTTAAGCGTAATGAAGCGTTTACGAGAAGCAGTTCGTCTAAAAAGACCCGATTTGTGGCAAAATAATTCGTGGATTTTACACCACGATAACGCACCTTCTAACACAGCCGTGGTTATTCGTGAGTTTTTGACTAAAAACTCAACAAACACTATTCATCAACCACCATATTCACCGGATCTCGCACCGTGCGACTTTTTTTTGTTCAGTCGCTTAAAAAAACCACTTCGGGGAACCCGCTTTGACAGCATAGAAGCAATTAAAGACAAATCGAAGAAGGAACTTATGGCGATCCCAAAAAGTGAGTACGAAAAATGTTTCCAGGATTGGATTAAACGGTGGCACAAGTGCATTGCATCAGACGGAGAATACTTTGAAGGGGAAAAAATAAATATTAATGAATAGACTTGTACTTTGTGTTTTATTGACCAAGTCCGAATTATTTTTGATCCGGGGGTTATAACAAAAAAAAAAAAAAAAAAATACCAAAGTTAAAAAGAAAATCAAATCAAAAGGACAAAGTAAACCAAAAAGGAGAATTAAAAAGAAAAAGAGGGTTAACGAAAAATCAGAATTAGCCAATATAGAACTAGATACAGTTGTGAAATAGAAATTAGAGCTCTTGAAGAATCAAGTGAATTTCTTAAAACTAAGCCTTCAAACGTGGAAAAAACAGTTTATGAACTTCAAGAACGAATGATTACAAAAGAGGATGTACATGAGAACTATACAGAAAACATTCAAGTTACTCAACAATCTTTCAACGTCATGAGAGATTTATCGAAGCAAGAGCTAGAAATGTTAACGACTAATCAAAATCAAGAAAATCAAGATAATGAAGAAAAAAAAAGTTTTCATTCACATATAACAAAAAAGAAAAAAAAAAAAAACAAAGTTAAAAAGAAAATCAAATCAAAAACACAAAGTAAAACAAAAAGGAGAATTAAAAAGGAAAAAGAGGGTTAACGAAAAATCAGAATTAGCCAACAGAGAACTAGATACAGTTGTGAAATAGAACTTAGAGCTCTTAAAGAATCAAATGAATTTCTTAAAACTAAGCCTTCAAACGTGGAAAAAGCAGTTTATGAACTTCAAGAACAAATGATTAAAAATGGGGTTGTACATGGGAAATATCTAGAAAATATTCAAGTTACTCAACAATCTGTCAATGTCATGAGAGATTTATCGAAGCAAGAGCTAGAAATGTTAACGACTAATCAAAATCGAGAAAATCAAAAATAATGAAGAAAAACAAAGTTTCCTTTAACATATAACAAAAAAGAAAAAAGAAAAAAAACAAAGTTAAAAAGAAAATCAAATCAAAAACACAAAGTAAAACTAAAAGGAGAATTAAAAAGGAAAAAGAGGGTTAACGAAAAATCAGAATTAGCCAATAGAGAACTAGATACAGTTGTGAAATAGAACTTAGAGCTCTTAAAGAATCAAATGAATTTCTTAAAACTAAGCCTTCAAACGTGGAAAAAGCAGTTTATGAACTTCAAGAACAAATGATTAAAAATGGGGTTGTACATGGGAAATATCTAGAAAATATTCAAGTTACTCAACAATCTGTCAATGTCATGAGAGACTTATCGAAGCAAGAGCTAGAAATGTTGACAACTTATCAAAATCACGAAAATCAAAATCATGAATTAAAAAAAAAGTTTTCTTTAACATATAAAAAAAAAACCATAGTTAAAAAGAGAATCAAATCAAAAGGATAAATTAAAAGAAAAAGGAGAATTAAAAAGAAAAAGGGGGTTAACGAAAAATCAGAATGAGCCAATATAGAACTAGATACAGTTGTGAAATAGAACTTAGAGCTCTTAAAGAATCAAATGAATTTCTTAAAACTAAGCCTTCAAACGTGGAAAAAGCAGTTTATGAACTTCAAGAACAAATGATTAAAAATGGGGTTGTACATGGGAAATATCTAGAAAATATTCAAGTTACTCAACAATCTGTCAATGTCATGAGAGATTTATCGAAGCAAGAGCTAGAAATGTTAACGACTAATCAAAATCGAGAAAATCAAAAATAATGAAGAAAAACAAAGTTTCCTTTAACATATAACAAAAAAGAAAAAAGAAAAAAAACAAAGTTAAAAAGAAAATCAAATCAAAAACACAAAGTAAAACTAAAAGGAGAATTAAAAAGAAAAAGAGGGTTAACGAAAAATCAGAATTAGCCAATATAGAACTAGATACAGTTGTGAAATAGAAATTAGAGCTCTTGAAGAATCAAGTGAATTTCTTAAAACTAAGCCTTCAAACGTGGAAAAAACAGTTTATGAACTTCAAGAACGAATGATTACAAAAGAGGATGTACATGAGAACTATACAGAAAACATTCAAGTTACTCAACAATCTTTCAACGTCATGAGAGATTTATCGAAGCAAGAGCTAGAAATGTTAACGACTAATCAAAATCAAGAAAATCAAGATAATGAAGAAAAAAACAGTTTTCATTCACATATAACAAAAAAGAAAAAAAAAAAAAACAAAGTTAAAAAGAAAATCAAATCAAAAACACAAAGTAAAACAAAAAGGAGAATTAAAAAGGAAAAAGAGGGTTAACGAAAAATCAGAATTAGCCAATAGAGAACTAGATACAGGTGTGAAATAAAACTTAGAGCTCTTAAAGAATCAAATAAATTTCTTAAAACTAAGCCTTCAAACGTGGAAAAAGCAGTTTATGAACTTCAAGAACAAATGATTAAGATTGGGGTTGTACATGGGAAATATCTAGAAAATATTCAAGTTACTCAACAATCTGTCAATGTCATGAGAGACTTATCGAAGCAAGAGCTAGAAATGTTGACAACTTATCAAAATCAAGTAAATAAAAATCGTGAATTAAAAAAAAAGATTTCTTTAACATATAAAAAAAAAAAACCAAAGTTAAAAAGAAAATCAAATCAAAAGGATAAATTAAAAGAAAAAGGAGAATTAAAAAGAAAAAGGTGGTTAACGAAAAATCAGAATGAGCCAATATAGAACTAGATACAGGTGTGAAATAGAACTTAGAGCTCTTAAAGAATCAAATGAATTTCTTAAAACTAACCTTTCAAACGTAGAAAAAGCAGTTTATGAACTTAAAGAACGAATGGTTAAAAATGGGGTTGTACATGAGAAATATCTAGAAAACATTCAAGTTACTCAACAATCTGTCAATGTCATGAGAGACTTATCGAAGCAAGAGCTAGAAATGTCGACAACTTATCAAAATCACGAAAATCAAAATCATGAATTAAAAAAAAAGTTTTCTTTAACATATAAAAAAAAAAAACCAAAGTTAAAAAGAAAATCAAATCAAAAGGATAAATTAAAAGAGAATTAAAAAGAAAAAGGGGGTTAACGAAAAATCAGAATGAGCCAATATAGAACTAGATACAGTTGTGAAATAGAACTTAGAGCTCTTAAAGAATCAAATGAATTTCATAAAACTAAGCCTTCAAACGTGGAAAAAGCAGTTTATGAACTTCAAGAACAAATGATTAAAAATGGGGTTGTACATGGGAAATATCCAGAAAATATTCAAGTTACTCAACAATCTTTCAATGTCATGAGAGACTTATCGAAGCAAGAGCTAGAAATGTTGACAACTTATCAAAATCATGAATAAAAAAATGTTTTCTTTAACATATAACAAAAAAGAAAAAAGAAAAAAAACAAAGTTAAAAAGAAAATGAAATCAAAAGGACAAAGTAAAACTAAAAGGAGAATTAAAAAGGAAGAAGAGGGTTAACGAAAAATCAGAATTAGCCAATATAGAACTAGATACAGGTGTGAAATAGAAATTAGAGCTCTTGAAGAATCAAGTGAATTTCTTAAAACTAAGCCTTCAAACGTGGAAAAAGCAGTTTATGAACTTCAAGAACGAATGGTTAAAAATGGGGTTGTAGATGAGAAATACCTAGAAAACATTCAAGTTACCCAACAATCTTTCAATGCCATGAGAGATTTAACGAAGCAAGAGCTAGAAATATTAACGACTAATCAAAATCGAGAAAATCAAAAATAATGCAGAAAAACAAAGTTTTCTTTAACATATAACAAAAAAGAACAAAAAAAAAATACCAAAGTTAAAAAGGAAATCAAATCAAAAGGACAAAGTAAAACTAAAAGGAGAATTAAAAAGGAAAAAGAGGGTTAACGAAAAATCAGAATTAGCAAATATAGAACTAGATACAGGT
Source organism: Anthrax anthrax (assembly GCA_963971155.1). Taxonomy (NCBI): domain Eukaryota; kingdom Metazoa; phylum Arthropoda; class Insecta; order Diptera; family Bombyliidae; genus Anthrax; species Anthrax anthrax. Next base: position 332,462 of record OZ020125.1, on the reverse strand, counting down.
GTGAAATAGAAATTACAGCTCTTAAAGAATCAAGTGAATTTTTTAAAACTATGCTCTCAAACGTGGAAAAAGCAGTTTATGGACTTCAAGAACGAATGATTATAAATGAGGTTGTACATGAGAAATATCCAGAAAACATTCAAGTTACTCAACAATCTTTCAACGTCATGAGAGATTTATCGAAGCAAGAGCTAGAAATGTTAACGACTAATCAAAATCAAGAAAATCAAGATAATGAAGAAAAAAAAAGTTTTCTTTAACATATAACAAAAAAGAAAAAAGAAAAAAAACAAAGTTAAAAAGAAAATCAAATCAAAAACACAAAGTAAAACAAAAAGGAGAATTACAAAGGAAAAAGAGGGTTAACGAAAAATCAGAATTAGCCAATATAGAACTAGATACAGTTGTGAAATAGAAATTAGAGCTCTTAAAGAATCAAGTGAATTTCTTAAAACTAACCTTTCAAACGTAGAAAAAGCAGTTTATGAACTTAAAGAACGAATGGTTAAAAATGGGGTTGTACATGAGAAATATCTAGAAAACATTCAAGTTACCCAACAATCTTTCAATGCCATGAGAGATTTAACGAAGCAAGAGCTAGAAATATTAACGACTAATCAAAATCGAGAAAATCAAAAATAATGGAGAAAAACAAAGTTTCCTTTAACATATAACAAAAAAGAACAAAAAAAAAATACCAAAATTAAAAAGGAAATCAAATCAAAAGGACAAAGTAAAACTAAAAGGAGAATTAAAAAGGAAAAAGAGGGTTAACGAAAAATCAGAATTAGCAAATATAGAACTAGATACAGGTGTGAAATAGAAATTACAGCTCTTAAAGAATCAAGTGAATTTCTTAAAACTATGCTCTCAAACGTGGAAAAAGCAGTTTATGGACTTCAATAACGAATGATTATAAATGAGGTTGTACATGAGAAATATCCAGAAAACATTCAAGTTACTCAACAATCTTTCAATGTCATGAGAGATTTATCGAAGCAAGAGCTAGAAATGTTAACGACTAATCAAAATCAAGAAAATCAAGATAATGAAGAATAAAAAAGTTTTCTTTAACATATAACAAAAAAGAAAAAAGAAAAAAAACAAAGTTAAAAAGAAAATCAAATCAAAAACACAAAGTAAAACAAAAAGGAGAATTAAAAAGGAAAAAGAGGGTTAACGAAAAATCAGAATTAGCCAATATGGAACTAGATACAGTTGTGAAATAGAAATTAGAGCTCTTGAAGAATCAAGTGAATTTCTTAAAACTAAGCCTTCAAACGTGGAAAAAGCAGTTTATGAACTTCAAGAACGAATGGTTAAAAATGGGGTTGTAGATGAGAAATACCTAGAAAACATTCAAGTTACCCAACAATCTTTCAATGCCATGAGAGATTTAACGAAGCAAGAGCTAGAAATATTAACGACTAATCAAAATCGAGAAAATCAAAAATAATGAAGAAAAACAAAGTTTTCTTTAACATATAACAAAAAAGAACAAAAAAAAAAATACCAAAGTTAAAAAGGAAATCAAATCAAAAGGACAAAGTAAAACTAAAAGGAGAATTAAAAAGGAAAAAGAGGGTTAACGAAAAATCAGAATTAGCCAATATAGAACTAGATACAGGTGTAAAATAGAAATTACAGCTCTTAAAGAATCAAGTGAATTTCTTAAAACTATGCTCTCAAACGTGGAAAAAGCAGTTTATGGACTTCAAGAACGAATGATTATAAATGAGGTTGTACATGAGAAATATCCAGAAAACATTCAAGTTACTCAACAATCTTTCAATGTCATGAGAGATTTATCGAAGCAAGAGCTAGAAATGTTAACGACTAATCAAAATCGAGAAAATCAAAAATAATGAAGAAAAACAAAGTTTCCTTTAACATATAACAAAAAAGAAAAAAGAAAAAAAAACAAAGTTAAAAAGAAAATCAAATCAAAAACACAAAGTAAAACTAAAAGGAGAATTAAAAAGGAAAAAGAGGGTTAACGAAAAATCAGAATTAGCCAATAGAGAACTAGATACAGTTGTGAAATAGAAATTAGAGCTTTTGAAGAATCAAGTGAATTTCTTAAAACTAAGCCTTCAAACGTGGAAAAAGCAGTTTATGAACTTCAAGAACGAATGGTTAAAAATGGGGTTGTACATGAGAAATATCTAGAAAACATTCAAGTTACCCAACAACCTTTCAATGTCATGAGAGATTTAACGAAGCAAGAGCTAGAAATATTAACGACTAATCAAAATCGAGAAAATCAAAAATAATGAAGAAAAACAAAGTTTTCTTTAACATATAACAAAAAAGAAAAAAAAAAATACCAAAGATAAAAAGAAAATCAAATCAAAAGGACAAAGTAAACCAAAAAGGAGAATTAAAAAGAAAAAGAGGGTTAACGAAAAATCAGAATTAGCCAATATAGAACTAGATACAGTTGTGAAATAGAAATTAGAGCTCTTGAAGAATCAAGTGAATTTCTTAAAACTAAGCCTTCAAACGTGGAAAAAGCAGTTTATGAACTTCAAGAACAAATGATTACAAAAGAGTATGTACATGAGAACTATACAGAAAACATTCAAGTTACTCAACAATCTTTCAACGTCATGAGAGATTTATCGAAGCAAGAGCTAGAAATGTTAACGACTAATCAAAATCAAGAAAATCAAGATAATGAAGAAAAAAAAAGTTTTCTTTAACATATAACAAAAAAGAAAAAAGAAAAAAAACAAAGTTAAAAAGAAAATCAAATCAAAAACACAAAGTAAAACAAAAAGGAGAATTAAAAAGGAAAAAGAGAGTTACCGAAAAATCAGAATTAGCCAATATAGAACTAGATACAGGTGTGAAATAGAACTTAGAGCTCTTAAAGAATCAAATGAATTTCTTAAAACTAACCTTTCAAACGTAGAAAAAGCAGTTTATGAACTTAAAGAACGAATGGTTAAAAATGGGGTTGTACATGAGAAATATCTAGAAAACATTCAAGTTACCCAACAATCTTTCAATGCCATGAGAGATTTAACGAAGCAAGAGCTAGAAATATTAACGACTAATCAAAATCGAGAAAATCAAAAATAATGAAGAAAAACAAAGTTTTCTTTAACATATAACAAAAAAGAAAAAAAAAAAATACCAAAGTTAAAAAGAAAATCAAATCAAAAGGACAAAGTAAACCAAAAAGGAGAATTAAAAAGAAAAAGAGGGTTAACGAAAAATCAGAATTAGCCAATATAGAACTAGATACAGTTGTGAAATAGAAATTAGAGCTCTTGAAGAATCAAGTAAATTTCTTAAAACTAAGCCTTCAAACGTGGAAAAAGCAGTTTATGAACTTCAAGAACAAATGATTACAAAAGAGGATGTACATGGGAAATATCCAGAAAATATTCAAGTTACTCAACAATCTTTCAATGTCATGAGAGACTTATCGAAGCAAGAGCTAGAAATATTAACGACTAATCAAAATCGAGTAAATCAAAATCATGAAGAAAAACAAAGTTTTCTTCAACATATAACAAAAAAAAAAAAAAAAAAATACCAAAGTTAAAAAGAAAATCAAATCAAAAGGACAAAGTAAACCAAAAAGGAGAATTAAAAAGAAAAAGAGGGTTAACGAAAAATCAGAATTAGCCAATATAGAACTAGATACAGTTGTGAAATAGAAATTAGAGCTCTTGAAGAATCAAGTGAATTTCTTAAAACTAAGCCTTCAAACGTGGAAAAAGCAGTTTATGAACTTAAAGAACGAATGGTTAAAAATGGGGTTGTACATGAGAAATATCTAGAAAACATTCAAGTTACCCAACAATCTTTCAATGCCATGAGAGATTTAACGAAGCAAGAGCTAGAAATATTAACGACTAATCAAAATCGAGAAAATCAAGATAATGAAGAAAAAAAAAGTTTTCATTCACATATAACAAAAAAGAAAAAAAAAAAAAACAAAGTTAAAAAGAAAATCAAATCAAAAACACAAAGTAAAACAAAAAGGAGAATTAAAAAGGAAAAAGAGGGTTAACGAAAAATCAGAATTAGCCAATAGAGAACTAGATACAGTTGTGAAATAGAACTTAGAGCTCTTAAAGAATCAAATGAATTTCTTAAAACTAAGCCTTCAAACGTGGAAAAAGCAGTTTATGAACTTCAAGAACAAATGATTAAAAATGGGGTTGTACATGGGAAATATCTAGAAAATATTCAAGTTACTCAACAATCTGTCAATGTCATGAGAGATTTATCGAAGCAAGAGCTAGAAATGTTAACGACTAATCAAAATCGAGAAAATCAAAAATAATGAAGAAAAACAAAGTTTCCTTTAACATATAACAAAAAAGAAAAAAGAAAAAAAACAAAGTTAAAAAGAAAATCAAATCAAAAACACAAAGTAAAACTAAAAGGAGAATTAAAAAGGAAAAAGAGGGTTAACGAAAAATCAGAATTAGCCAATAGAGAACTAGATACAGTTGTGAAATAGAACTTAGAGCTCTTAAAGAATCAAATGAATTTCTTAAAACTAAGCCTTCAAACGTGGAAAAAACAGTTTATGAACTTCAAGAACGAATGATTACAAAAGAGGATGTACATGAGAACTATACAGAAAACATTCAAGTTACTCAACAATCTTTCAACGTCATGAGAGATTTATCGAAGCAAGAGCTAGAAATGTTAACGACTAATCAAAATCAAGAAAATCAAGATAATGAAGAAAAAAAAAGTTTTCATTCACATATAACAAAAAAGAAAAAAAAAAAAAACAAAGTTAAAAAGAAAATCAAATCAAAAACACAAAGTAAAACAAAAAGGAGAATTAAAAAGGAAAAAGAGGGTTAACGAAAAATCAGAATTAGCCAATAGAGAACTAGATACAGTTGTGAAATAGAACTTAGAGCTCTTAAAGAATCAAATGAATTTCTTAAAACTAAGCCTTCAAACGTGGAAAAAACAGTTTATGAACTTCAAGAACAAATGATTAAAAATGGGGTTGTACATGGGAAATATCCAGAAAATATTCAAGTTACTCAACAATCTGTCAATGTCATGAGAGATTTATCGAAGCAAGAGCTAGAAATGTTAACGACTAATCAAAATCGAGAAAATCAAAAATAATGAAGAAAAACAAAGTTTCCTTTAACATATAACAAAAAAGAAAAAAGAAAAAAAACAAAGTTAAAAAGAAAATCAAATCAAAAACACAAAGTAAAACTAAAAGGAGAATTAAAAAGGAAAAAGAGGGTTAACGAAAAATCAGAATTAGCCAATATAGAACTAGATACAGTTGTGAAATAGAACTTAGAGCTCTTAAAGAATCAAATGAATTTCTTAAAACTAAGCCTTCAAACGTGGAAAAAGCAGTTTATGAACTTCAAGAACAAATGATTAAAAATGGGGTTGTACATGGGAAATATCTAGAAAATATTCAAGTTACTCAACAATCTTTCAACGTCATGAGAGATTTATCGAAGCAAGAGCTAGAAATGTTAACGACTAATCAAAATCAAGAAAATCAAGATAATGAAGAAAAAAAAAGTTTTCATTCACATATAACAAAAAAGAAAAAAAAAAAACAAAGTTAAAAAGAAAATCAAATCAAAAACACAAAGTAAAACAAAAAGGAGAATTAAAAAGGAAACAGAGGGTTAACGAAAAATCAGAATTAGCCAATATAGAACTAGATACAGTTGTGAAATAGAACTTAGAGCTCTTAAAGAATCAAATGAATTTCTTAAAACTAAGCCTTCAAACGTGGAAAAAGCAGTTTATGAACTTCAAGAGCAAATGATTAAAAATGGGGTTGTACATGGGAAATATCTAGAAAATATTCAAGTTACTCAACAATCTGTCAATGTCATGAGAGACTTATCGAAGCAAGAGCTAGAAATGTCGACAACTTATCAAAATCACGAAAATCAAAATCATGAATTAAAAAAAAAGTTTTCTTTAACATATAAAAAAAAAAAACCAAAGTTAAAAAGAAAATCAAATCAAAAGGATAAATTAAAAGAGAATTAAAAAGAAAAAGGGGGTTAACGAAAAATCAGAATGAGCCAATATAGAACTAGATACAGTTGTGAAATAGAACTTAGAGCTCTTAAAGAATCAAATGAATTTCATAAAACTAAGCCTTCAAACGTGGAAAAAGCAGTTTATGAACTTCAAGAACAAATGATTAAAAATGGGGTTGTACATGGGAAATATCCAGAAAATATTCAAGTTACTCAACAATCTGTCAATGTCATGAGAGATTTATCGAAGCAAGAGCTAGAAATGTTAACGACTAATCAAAATCGAGAAAATCAAAAATAATGAAGAAAAACAAAGTTTCCTTTAACATATAACAAAAAAGAAAAAAGAAAAAAAACAAAGTTAAAAAGAAAATCAAATCAAAAACACAAAGTAAAACTAAAGGAGAATTAAAAAGAAAAAGAGGGTTAACGAAAAATCAGAATTAGCCAATATAGAACTAGATACAGTTGTGAAATAGAAATTAGAGCTCTTGAAGAATCAAGTGAATTTCTTAAAACTAAGCCTTCAAACGTGGAAAAAACAGTTTATGAACTTCAAGAACGAATGATTAAGATTGGGGTTGTACATGGGAAATATCTAGAAAATATTCAAGTTACTCAACAATCTGTCAATGTCATGAGAGATTTATCGAAGCAAGAGCTAGAAATGTTAACGACTAATCAAAATCAAGAAAATCAAGATAATGAAGAATAAAAAAGTTTTCATTCACATATAACAAAAAAGAAAAAAAAAAAAAACAAAGTTAAAAAGAAAATCAAATCAAAAACACAAAGTAAAACAAAAAGGAGAATTAAAAAGGAAAAAGAGGGTTAACGAAAAATCAGAATTAGCCAATAGAGAACTAGATACAGGTGTGAAATAGAACTTAGAGCTCTTAAAGAATCAAATAAATTTCTTAAAACTAAGCCTTCAAACGTGGAAAAAGCAGTTTATGAACTTCAAGAACAAATGATTAAGATTGGGGTTGTACATGGGAAATATCTAGAAAATATTCAAGTTACTCAACAATCTGTCAATGTCATGAGAGATTTATCGAAGCAAGAGCTAGAAATGTTAACGACTAATCAAAATCAAGAAAATCAAGATAATGAAGAAAAAAAAAGTTTTCATTCACATATAACAAAAAAGAAAAAAAAAAAAAACAAAGTTAAAAAGAAAATCAAATCAAAAACACAAAGTAAAACAAAAAGGAGAATTAAAAAGGAAAAAGAGGGTTAACGAAAAATCAGAATTAGCCAATAGAGAACTAGATACAGGTGTGAAATAGAACTTAGAGCTCTTAAAGAATCAAATAAATTTCTTAAAACTAAGCCTTCAAACGTGGAAAAAGCAGTTTATGAACTTCAAGAACAAATGATTAAGATTGGGGTTGTACATGGGAAATATCTAGAAAATATTCAAGTTACTCAACAATCTGTCAATGTCATGAGAGACTTATCGAAGCAAGAGCTAGAAATGTTGACAACTTATCAAAATCAAGTAAATAAAAATCGTGAATTAAAAAAAAAGATTTCTTTAACATATATAAAAAGAAAAAAAAACCCAAAGTTAAAAAGAAAATCAAATCAAAAGGATAAATTAAAAGAAAAAGGAGAATTAAAAAGAAAAAGGGGGTTAACGAAAAATCAGAATGAACCAATATAGAACTAGATACAGGTGTGAAATAGAACTTAGAGCTCTTGAAGAATCAAGTGAATTTCTAAAAACTAAGCCTTCAAACGTGGAAAAAGCAGTTTATGAACTTAAAGAACGAATGGTTAAAAATGGGGTTGTACATGAGAAATATTTAGAAAATATTCAAGTTACTCAACAATCTGTCAATGTCATGAGAGACTTATCGAAGCAAGAGCTAGAAATGTTGACAACTTATCAAAATCACGAAAATCAAAATCATGAATTAAAAAAAAAGTTTTCTTTAACATATAAAAAAAAAAAACCAAAGTTAAAAAGAAAATCAAATCAAAAGGATAAATTAAAAGAAAAAGGAGAATTAAAAAGAAAAAGGTGGTTAACGAAAAATCAGAATGAGCCAATATAGAACTAGATACAGGTGTGAAATAGAACTTAGAGCTCTTAAAGAATCAAATGAATTTCTTAAAACTAACCTTTCAAACGTAGAAAAAGCAGTTTATGAACTTAAAGAACGAATGGTTAAAAATGGGGTTGTACATGAGAAATATCTAGAAAACATTCAAGTTACTCAACAATCTGTCAATGTCATGAGAGACTTATCGAAGCAAGAGCTAGAAATGTCGACAACTTATCAAAATCACGAAAATCAAAATCATGAATTAAAAAAAAAGTTTTCTTTAACATATAAAAAAAAAAAACCAAAGTTAAAAAGAAAATCAAATCAAAAGGATAAATTAAAAGAGAATTAAAAAGAAAAAGGGGGTTAACGAAAAATCAGAATGAGCCAATATAGAACTAGATACAGTTGTGAAATAGAACTTAGAGCTCTTAAAGAATCAAATGAATTTCATAAAACTAAGCCTTCAAACGTGGAAAAAGCAGTTTATGAACTTCAAGAACAAATGATTAAAAATGGGGTTGTACATGGGAAATATCCAGAAAATATTCAAGTTACTCAACAATCTTTCAATGTCATGAGAGACTTATCGAAGCAAGAGCTAGAAATGTTGACAACTTATCAAAATCATGAATAAAAAAATGTTTTCTTTAACATATAACAAAAAAGAAAAAAGAAAAAAAACAAAGTTAAAAAGAAAATGAAATCAAAAGGACAAAGTAAAACTAAAAGGAGAATTAAAAAGGAAGAAGAGGGTTAACGAAAAATCAGAATTAGCCAATATAGAACTAGATACAGGTGTGAAATAGAAATTAGAGCTCTTGAAGAATCAAGTGAATTTCTTAAAACTAAGCCTTCAAACGTGGAAAAAGCAGTTTATGAACTTCAAGAACGAATGGTTAAAAATGGGGTTGTAGATGAGAAATACCTAGAAAACATTCAAGTTACCCAACAATCTTTCAATGCCATGAGAGATTTAACGAAGCAAGAGCTAGAAATATTAACGACTAATCAAAATCGAGAAAATCAAAAATAATGAAGAAAAACAACGTTTTCTTTAACATATAACAAAAAAGAACAAAAAAAAAAAAATACCAAAGTTAAAAAGGAAATCAAATCAAAAGGACAAAGTAAAACTAAAAGGAGAATTAAAAAGGAAAAAGAGGGTTAACGAAAATTCAGAATTAGCCAATATAGAACTAGATACAGGTGTGAAATAGAAATTACAGCTCTTAAAGAATCAAGTGAATTTCTTAAAACTATGCTCTCAAACGTGGAAAAAGCAGTTTATGGACTTCAAGAACGAATGATTATAAATGAGGTTGTACATGAGAAATATCCAGAAAACATTCAAGTTACTCAACAATCTTTCAATGTCATGAGAGATTTATCGAAGCAAGAGCTAGAAATGTTAACGACTAATCAAAATCGAGAAAATCAAAAATAATGAAGAAAAACAAAGTTTTCTTTAACATATAACAAAAAAGAAAAAAGAAAAAAAACAAAGTTAAAAAGGAAATCAAATCAAAAGGACAAAGTAAAACTAAAAGGAGAATTAAAAAGGAAGAAGAGGGTTAACGAAAAATCAGAATTAGCCAATATAGAACTAGATACAGGTGTGAAATAGAAATTAGAACTCTTGTAGAATCAAGTGAATTTCTTAAAACTAAGCCTTCAAATGTGGAAAACGCAGTTTATGAACTTCAAGAACGAATGGTTAAAAATGGGGTTGTAGATGAGAAATACCTAGAAAACATTCAAGTTACCCAACAATCTTTCAATGCCATGAGAGATTTAACGAAGCAAGAGCTAGAAATATTAACGACTAATCAAAATCGAGAAAATCAAAAATAATGAAGAAAAACAAAGTTTTCTTTAACATATAACAAAAAAGAACAAAAAAAAAAATACCAAAGTTAAAAAGGAAATCAAATCAAAAGGACAAAGTAAAACTAAAAGGAGAATTAAAAAGGAAAAAGAGGGTTAACGAAAAATCAGAATTAGCCAATATAGAACTAGATACAGTTGTGAAATAGAAATTAGAGCTCTTGAAGAATCAAGTGAATTTCTTAAAACTAAGCCTTCAAACGTGGAAAAAGCAGTTTATGAACTTCAAGAACGAATGGTTAAAAATGGGGTTGTAGATGAGAAATACCTAGAAAACATTCAAGTTACCCAACAATCTTTCAATGCCATGAGAGATTTAACGAAGCAAGAGCTAGAAATATTAACGACTAATCAAAATCGAGAAAATCAAAAATAATGAAGAAAAACAAAGTTTTCTTTAACATATAACAAAAAAGAACAAAAAAAAAAATACCAAAGTTAAAAAGGAAATCAAATCAAAAGGACAAAGTAAAACTAAAAGGAGAATTAAAAAGGAAAAAGAGGGTTAACGAAAAATCAGAATTAGCCAATATAGAACTAGATACAGGTGTGAAATAGAAATTACAGCTCTTAAAGAATCAAGTGAATTTCTTAAAACTATGCTCTCAAACGTGGAAAAAGCAGTTTATGGACTTCAAGAACGAATGATTATAAATGAGGTTGTACATGAGAAATATTCAGAAAACATTCAAGTTACTCAACAATCTTTCAACGTCATGAGAGATTTATCGAAGCAAGAGCTAGAAATGTTAACTACTAATCAAAATCGAGAAAATCAAAAATAATGAAGAAAAAAAAAGTTTTCTTTAACATATAACAAAAAAGAAAAAAGAAAAAAAACAATGTTAAAAAGAAAATCAAATCAAAAACACAAAGTAAAACAAAAAGGAGAATTAAAAAGGAAAAAGAGGGTTAACGAAAAATCAGAATTAGCCAATATAGAACTAGATAGAGTTGTGAAATAGAAATTAGAGCTCTTGAAGAATCAAGTGAATTTCTTAAAACTATGCTCTCAAACGTGGAAAAAGCAGTTTATGGACTTCAAGAACGAATGATTATAAATGAGGTTGTACATGAGAAATATCCAGAAAACATTCAAGTTACTCAACAATCTTTCAATGTCATGAGAGATTTATCGAAGCAAGAGCTAGAAATGTTAACGACTAATCAAAATCGAGAAAATCAAAAATAATGAAGAAAAACAAAGTTTTCTTTAACATATAACAAAAAAGAAAAAAGAAAAAAAACAAAGTTAAAAAGAAAATCAAATCAAAAACACAAAGTAAAACTAAAAGGAGAATTAAAAAGGAAAAAGAGGGTTAACGAAAAATCAGAATTAGCCAATATAGAACTAGATACAGTTGTGAAATAGAAATTAGAGCTCTTGAAGAATCAAGTGAATTTCTTAAAACTAAGCCTTCAAACGTGGAAAAAGCAGTTTATGAACTTCAAGAACGAATGGTTAAAAATGGGGTTGTACATGAGAAATATCTAGAAAACATTCAAGTTACCCAACAATCTTTCAATGCCATGAGAGATTTAACGAAGCAAGAGCTAGAAATATTAACGACTAATCAAAATCGAGAAAATCAAAAATAATGAAGAAAAACAAAGTTTCCTTTAACATATAACAAAAAAGAAAAAAAAAAAATACCAAAGATAAAAAGAAAATCAAATAAAAGGACAAAGTAAACCAAAAAGGAGAATTAAAAAGAAGAAGAGGGTTAACGAAAAATCAGAATTAGCCAATATAGAACTAGATACAGTTGTGAAATAGAAATTAGAGCTCTTGAAGAATCAAGTGAATTTCTTAAAACTAAGCCTTTAAACGTGGAAAAAGCAGTTTATGAACTTCAAGAACAAATGATTACAAAAGACGATGTACATGAGAACTATACAGAAAACATTCAAGTTACTCAACAATTTTTCAACGTCATGAGAGATTTATCGAAGCAAGAGCTAGAAATTTTAACGATTAATCAAAATCGAGAAAATCAAAAATAATGAAGAAAAACAAAGTTTTCTTTAACATATAACAAAAAAGAAAAAAGAAAAAAAACAAAGTTAAAAAGAAAATCAAATCAAAAACACAAAGTAAAACAAAAAGGAGAACTAAAAAGGAAAAAGAGGGTTAACGAAAAATCAGAATTAGCCAATATAGAACTAGATACACTTGTGAAATAGAAATTAGAGCTCTTGAAGAATCAAGTGAATTTCTTAAAACTAAGCCTTCAAACGTGGAAAAAGCAGTTTATGAACTTCAAGAACAAATGATTACAAAAGAGGATGTACATGAGAACTATACAGAAAACATTCAAGTTACTCAACAAGCTTTCAATGTCATGAGAGATTTATCGAAGCAAGAGCTAGAAATGTTAACGACTAATCAAAATCGAGAAAATCAAAAATAATGAAGAAAAACAAAGTTTTCTTTAACATATAACAAAAAAGAAAAAAGAAAAAAAACAAAGTTAAAAAGAAAATCAAATCAAAAACACAAAGTAAAACTAAAAGGAGAATTAAAAAGGAAAAAGAGGGTTAACGAAAAATCAGAATTAGCCAATATAGAACTTGATACAGTTGTGAAATAGAAATTAGAGCTCTTGAAGAATCAAGTGAATTTCTTAAAACTAAGCCTTCAAACGTGGAAAAAGCAGTTTATGAACTTCAAGAACGAATGGTTAAAAATGGGGTTGTACATGAGAAATATCTAGAAAACATTCAAGTTACCCAACCATCTTTCAATGCCATGAGAGATTTAACGAAGCAAGAGCTAGAAATATTAACGACTAATCAAAATCGAGAAAATCAAAAATAATGAAGAAAAACAAAGTTTTCTTTAACATATAACAAAAAAGAAAAAAAAAAAATACCAAAGATAAAAAGAAAATCAAATCAAAAGGACAAAGTAAACCAAAAAGGAGAATTAAAAAGAAAAAGAGGGTTAACGAAAAATCAGAATTAGCCAATATAGAACTAGATACAGTTGTGAAATAGAAATTAGAGCTCTTGAAGAATCAAGTGAATTTCTTAAAACTAAGCCTTCAAACGTGGAAAAAGCAGTTTATGAACTTCAAGAACAAATGATTACAAAAGAGGATGTACATGAGAACTATACAGAAAACATTCAAGTTACTCAACAATTTTTCAACGTCATGAGAGATTTATCGAAGCAAGAGCTAGAAATTTTAACGTCTAATCAAAATCGAGAAAATCAAAAATAATGAAGAAAAACAAAGTTTTCTTTAACATATAACAAAAAAGAAAAAAGAAAAAAAACAAAGTTAAAAAGAAAATCAAATCAAAAACACAAAGTAAAACAAAAAGGAGAATTAAAAATAAAAAAGAGGGTTAACGAAAAATCAGAATTAGCCAATATAGAACTAGATACAGTTGTGAAATAGAAATTAGAGCTCTTGAAGAATCAAGTGAATTTCTTAAAACTAAGCCTTCAAACGTGGAAAAAGCAGTTTATGAACTTCAAGAACAAATGATTACAAAAGAGGATGTACATGAGAACTATACAGAAAACATTCAAGTTACTCAACAATCTTTCAACGTCATGAGAGATTTATCGAAGCAAGAGCTAGAAATGTTAACGACTAATCAAAATCAAGAAAATCAAGATAATGAAGAAAAAAAAAGTTTTCTTTAACATATAACAAAAAAAAAAAAAAAAAAAAAATACCAAAGTTAAAAAGAAAATCAAATCAAAAGGACAAAGTAAACCAAAAAGGAGAATTAAAAAGAAAAAGAGGGTTAACGAAAAATCAGAATTTGCCAATATAGAACTAGATACAGTTGTGAAATAGAAATTAGAGCTCTTGAAGAAACAATCGAATTTCTTAAAACTAACCTTTCAAACGTAGAAAAAGCAGTTTATGAACTTAAAGAACGAATGGTTAAAAATGGGGTTGTACATGAGAAATATCTAGACAACATTCAAGTTACCCAACAATCTTTCAATGCCATGAGAGATTTAACGAAGCAAGAGCTAGAAATATTAACGACTAATCAAAATCGAGAAAATCAAAAATAATGAAGAAAAACAAAGTTTTCTTTAACATATAACAAAAAAGAAAAAAAAAAAAATACCAAAGTTAAAAAGAAAATCAAATCAAAAACACAAAGTAAACCAAAAAGGAGAATTAAAAAGAAAAAGAGGGTTAACGAAAAATCAGAATTAGCCAATATAGAACTAGATACAGTTGTGAAATAGAAATTAGAGCTCTTGAAGAATCAAGTGAATTTCATAAAACTAAGCCTTCAAACGTGGAAAAAGCAGTTTATGAACTTCAAGAACAAATGATTACAAAAGAGGATGTACATGGGAAATATCCAGAAAATATTCAAGTTACTCAACAATCTTTCAATGTCATGAGAGACTTATCGAAGCAAGAGCTAGAAATATTAACGACTAATCAAAATCGAGAAAATCAAAATCATGAAGAAAAACAAAGTTTTCTTTAACATATAACAAAAAAAAAAAAAAGTTAAAAAGAAAATCAAATCACAAGGACAAAGTAAACCAAAAAGGAGAATTAAAAAGAAAAAGAGGGTTAACGAAAAATCAGAATTAGCCAATATAGAACTAGATACAGTTGTGAAATAGAAATTAGAGCTCTTGAAGAATCAATTGAATTTCTTAAAACTAAGCCTTCAAACGTGGAAAAAGCAGTTTATGAACTTCAAGAACGAATGATTACAAAAGAGGATGTACATGAGAACTATACAGAAAACATTCAAGTTACTCAACAATCTTTCAACGTCATGAGAGATTTATCGAAGCAAGAGCTAGAAATGTTAACGACTAATCAAAATCAAGAAAATCAAGATAATGAAGAAAAAAAAAAGTTTTCTTTCACATATAACAAAAAAGAAAAAAAAAAAAAAAACAAAGTTAAAAAGAAAATCAAATCAAAAACACAAAGTAAAACAAAAAGGAGAATTAAAAAGGAAAAAGAGGGTTAACGAAAAATCAGAATTAGCCAATATAGAACTAGATACAGTTGTGAAATAGAAATTAGAGCTCTTAAAGAATCAAGTGAATTTCTTAAAACTAAGCCTTTAAACGTGGAAAAAGCAGTTTATGAACTTCAAGAACAAATGATTAAAAATGGGGTTGTACATGGGAAATATCTAGAAAATATTCAAGTTACTCAACAATCTGTCAATGTCATGAGAGACTTATCGAAGCAAGAGCTAGAAATATTAACGACTAATCAAAATCGAGAAAATCAAAATCATGAAGAAAAACAAAGTTTTCTTTAACATATAAAAAAAAAAAAAAAAACCAAAGTTAAAAAGAAAATCAAATCGAAAGGATAAATTAAAAGAGAAAGGAGAATTAAAAAGAAAAAGGGGGTTAACGAAAAATCAGAATGAGCCAATATAGAACTAAATACAGGTGTGAAATAGAACTTAGAGCTCTTGAAGAATCAAGTGAATTTCTAAAAACTAAGCCTTCAAACGTGGAAAAAGCAGTTTATGAACTTAAAGAACGAATGGTTAAAAATGGGGTTGTACATGAGAAATATCTAGAAAATATTCAAGTTACTCAACAATCTGTCAATGTCATGAGAGACTTATCGAAGCAAGAGCTAGAAATGTTGACAACTTATCAAAATCATGAATTAAAAATAAAGTTTTCTTTAACATATAAAAAAAAAAACCAAAGTTAAAAAGAAAATCAAATCAAAAGGATAAATTAAAAGAAAAAGGAGAATTAAAAAGAAAAAGGGGGTTAACGAAAAATCAGAATGAGCCAATATAGAACTAGATACAGGTGTGAAATAGAACTTAGAGCTCTTAAAGAATCAAATGAATTTCTTAAAACTAAGCCTTCAAACGTGGAAAAAGCAGTTTATGAACTTCAAGAACAAATGATTAAAAATGGGGTTGTACATGGGAAATATCTAGAAAATATTCAAGTTACTCAACAATCTGTCAATGTCATGAGAGACTTATCGAAACAAGAGCTAGAAATGTTGACAACTTATCAAAATCACGAAAATCAAAATCATGAATTAAAAAAAAAGTTTTCTTTAACATATAAAAAAAAAAAAAAAACCAAAGTTAAGAAGAAAATCAAGTCAAAAGGATAAATTAAAAGAAAAAGGAGAATTAAAAAGAAAAAGCGGGTAACGAAAAATCAGAATGAGCCAATATAGAACTAGATACAGGTGTGAAATAGAACTTAGAGCTCTTAAAGAATCAAATGAATTTCTTAAAACTAAGCCTTCAAACGTGGAAAAAGCAGTTTATGAACTTCAAGAACAAATGACTAAAAATGGGGTTGTACATGAGAAATATCTAGAAAATATTCAAGTTACTCAACAATCTGTCAATGTCATGAGAGACTTATCGAAGCAAGAGCTAGAAATGTTGACAACTTATCAAAATCACGAAAATAAAAATCATGAATTAAAAAAAAAGTTTTCTTTAACATATAAAAAAAAAACCATAGTTAAAAAGAAAATCAAATCAAAAGGATAAATTAAAAGAAAAAGGAGTATTAAAAAGAAAAAGGGGGTTAACGAAAAATCAGAATGAGCCAATATAGAACTAGATACAGGTGTGAAATAGAACTTAGAGCTCTTAAAGAATCAAATGAATTTCTTAAAACTAAGCCTTCAAACGTGGAAAAAGCAGTTTATGAACTTCAAGAACAAATGATTAAGATTGGGGTTGTACATGGGAAATATCTAGAAAATATTCAAGTTACTCAACAATCTGTCAATGTCATGAGAGACTTATCGAAGCAAGAGCTAGAAATGTTGACAACTTATCAAAATCAAGTAAATAAAAATCGTGAATTAAAAAAAAAGATTTCTTTAACATATATAAAAAGAAAAAAAAACCCAAAGTTAAAAAGAAAATCAAATCAAAAGGATAAATTAAAAGAAAAAGGAGAATTAAAAAGAAAAAGCGGGTCACGAAAAATCAGAATGAGCCAATATAGAACTAGATACAGGTGTGAAATAGAACTTAGAGCTCTTAAAGAATCAAATGAATTTCTTAAAACTAAGCCTTCAAACGTGGAAAAAGCAGTTTATGAACTCCAAGAACAAATGATTAAAAATGGGGTTGTACATGGGAAATATCTAGAAAATATTCAAGTTACTCAACAATCTGTCAATGTCATGAGAGACTTATCGAAGCAAGAGCTAGAAATGTTGACAACTTATCAAAATCAAGTAAATAAAAATCGTGAATTAAAAAAAAAGATTTCTTTAACATATATAAAAAGAAAAAAAAACCCAAAGTTAAAAAGAAAATCAAATCAAAAGGATAAATTAAAAGAAAAAGGAGAATTAAAAAGAAAAAGGGGGTTAACGAAAAATCAGAATGAGCCAAAATAGAACAAGCTACAGGTGTGAAATAGAACTTAGAGCTCTTGAAGAATCAAGTGAATTTCTAAAAACTAAGCCTTCAAACGTGGAAAAAGCAGTTTATGAACTTAAAGAACGAATGGTTAAAAATGGGGTTGTACATGAGAAATATCTAGAAAATATTCAAGTTACTCAACAATCTGTCAATGTCATGAGAGACTTATCGAAGCAAGAGCTAGAAATGTTGACAACTTATCAAAATCATGAATTAAAAATAAAGTTTTCTTTAACATATAAAAAAAAAAAACCAAAGTTAAGAAGAAAATCAAATCAAAAGGATAAATTAAAAGAAAAAGGAAAATTAAAAAGAAAAAGGGGGTTAACGAAAAATCAGAATGAGCCAATATAGAACTAAATACAGGTGTGAAATAGAACTTAGAGCTCTTGAAGAATCAAGTGAATTTCTAAAAACTAAGCCTTCAAACGTGGAAAAAGCAGTTTATGAACTTAAAGAACGAATGGTTAAAAATGGGGTTGTACATGAGAAATATCTAGAAAATATTCAAGTTACTCAACAATCTGTCAATGTCATGAGAGACTTATCGAAGCAAGAGCTAGAAATGTTGACAACTTATCAAAATCATGAATTAAAAATAAAGTTTTCTTTAACATATAAAAAAAAAAAACCAAAGTTAAGAAGAAAATCAAATCAAAAGGATAAATTAAAAGAAAAAGGAGAATTAAAAAGAAAAAGGGGGTTAACGAAAAATCAGAATGAGCCAATATAGAACTAAATACAGGTGTGAAATAGAACTTAGAGCTCTTGAAGAATCAAGTGAATTTCTAAAAACTAAGCCTTCAAACGTGGAAAAAGCAGTTTATGAACTTAAAGAACGAATGGTTAAAAATGGGGTTGTACATGAGAAATATCTAGAAAATATTCAAGTTACTCAACAATCTGTCAATGTCATGAGAGACTTATCGAAGCAAGAGCTAGAAATGTTGACAACTTATCAAAATCATGAATTAAAAATAAAGTTTTCTTTAACATATAAAAAAAAAAACCAAAGTTAAAAAGAAAATCAAGTCAAAAGGATAAATTAAAAGAAAAAGGAGAATTAAAAAGAAAAAGCGGGTAACGAAAAATCAGAATGAGCCAATATAGAACTAGATACAGGTGTGAAATAGAACTTAGAGCTCTTAAAGAATCAAATGAATTTCTTAAAACTAAGCCTTCAAACGTGGAAAAAGCAGTTTATGAACTTCAAGAACAAATGATTAAAAATGGGGTTGTACATGAGAAATATCTAGAAAATATTCAAGTTACTCAACAATCTGTCAATGTCATGAGAGACTTATCGAAGCAAGAGCTAGAAATGTTGACAACTTATCAAAATCACGAAAATAAAAATCATGAATTAAAAAAAAAGTTTTCTTTAACATATAAAAAAAAAACCATAGTTAAAAAGAAAATCAAATCAAAAGGATAAATTAAAAGAAAAAGGAGTATTAAAAAGAAAAAGGGGGTTAACGAAAAATCAGAATGAGCCAATATAGAACTAGATACAGGTGTGAAATAGAACTTAGAGCTCTTAAAGAATCAAATGAATTTCTTAAAACTAAGCCTTCAAACGTGGAAAAAGCAGTTTATGAACTTCAAGAACAAATGACTAAGATTGGGGTTGAACATGGGAAATATCTAGAAAATATTCAAGTTACTCAACAATCTGTCAATGTCATGAGAGACTTATCGAAGCAAGAGCTAGAAATGTTGACAACTTATCAAAATCACGAAAATAAAAATCATGAATTAAAAAAAAAGTTTTCTTTAACATATAAAAAAAAAACCATAGTTAAAAAGAAAATCAAATCAAAAGGATAAATTAAAAGAAAAAGGAATATTAAAAAGAAAAAGCGGGTCACGAAAAATCAGAATGAGCCAATATAGAACTAGATACAGGTGTGAAATAGAACTTAGAGCTCTTAAAGAATCAAATGAATTTCTTAAAACTAAGCCTTCAAACGTGGAAAAAGCAGTTTATGAACTTCAAGAACAAATGATTAAAAATGGGGTTGTACATGGGAAATATCTAGAAAATATTCAAGTTACTCAACAATCTGTCAATGTCATGAGAGACTTATCGAAGCAAGAGCTAGAAATGTTGACAACTTATCAAAATCACGAAAATAAAAATCATGAATTAAAAAAAAAGTTTTCTTTAACATATAAAAAAAAAACCATAGTTAAAAAGAAAATCAAATCAAAAGGATAAATTAAAAGAAAAAGGAGTATTAAAAAGAAAAAGGGGGTTAACGAAAAATCAGAATGAGCCAATATAGAACTAGATACAGGTGTGAAATAGAACTTAGAGCTCTTAAAGAATCAAATGAATTTCTTAAAACTAAGCCTTCAAACGTGGAAAAAGCAGTTTATGAACTTCAAGAACAAATGATTAAGATTGGGGTTGTACATGAAAAATATCTAGAAAATATTCAAGTTACTCAACAATCTGTCAATGTCATGAGAGACTTATCGAAGCAAGAGCTAGAAATGTTGACAACTTATCAAAATCACGAAAATAAAAATCATGAATTAAAAAAAAAGTTTTCTTTAACATATAAAAAAAAAACCATAGTTAAAAAGAAAATCAAATCAAAAGGATAAATTAAAAGAAAAAGGAGTATTAAAAAGAAAAAGGGGGTTAACGAAAAATCAGAATGAGCCAATATAGAACTAGATACAGGTGTGAAATAGAACTTAGAGCTCTTAAAGAATCAAATGAATTTCTTAAAACTAAGCCTTCAAACGTGGAAAAAGCAGTTTATGAACTTCAAGAACAAATGATTAAGATTGGGGTTGTACATGGGAAATATCTAGAAAATATTCAAGTTACTCAACAATCTGTCAATGTCATGAGAGACTTATCGAAGCAAGAGCTAGAAATGTTGACAACTTATCAAAATCAAGTAAATAAAAATCGTGAATTAAAAAAAAAGATTTCTTTAACATATATAAAAAGAAAAAAAAACCCAAAGTTAAAAAGAAAATCAAATCAAAAGGATAAATTAAAAGAGAAAGGAGAATTAAAAAGAAAAAGCGGGTCACGAAAAATCAGAATGAGCCAATATAGAACTAGATACAGGTGTGAAATAGAACTTAGAGCTCTTAAAGAATCAAATGAATTTCTTAAAACTAAGCCTTCAAACGTGGAAAAAGCAGTTTATGAACTTCAAGAACAAATGATTAAAAATGGGGTTGTACATGGGAAATATCTAGAAAATATTCAAGTTACTCAACAATCTGTCAATGTCATGAGAGACTTATCGAAGCAAGAGCTAGAAATGTTGACAACTTATCAAAATCAAGTAAATAAAAATCGTGAATTAAAAAAAAAGATTTCTTTAACATATATAAAAAGAAAAAAAAACCCAAAGTTAAAAAGAAAATCAAATCAAAAGGATAAATTAAAAGAAAAAGGAGAATTAAAAAGAAAAAGGGGGTTAACGAAAAATCAGAATGAGCCAAAATAGAACAAGCTACAGGTGTGAAATAGAACTTAGAGCTCTTGAAGAATCAAGTGAATTTCTAAAAACTAAGCCTTCAAACGTGGAAAAAGCAGTTTATGAACTTAAAGAACGAATGGTTAAAAATGGGGTTGTACATGGGAAATATCTAGAAAATATTCAAGTTACTCAACAATCTGTCAATGTCATGAGAGACTTATCGAAGCAAGAGCTTGAAATGTTGACAACTTATCAAAATCATGAATTAAAAAAAAAGTTTTCTTTAACATATAAAACAAAAAAAACCAAAGTTAAAAAGAAAATCAAATCAAAAGGATAAATTAAAAGAAAAAGGAGAATTAAAAAGAAAAAGGGGGTTAACGAAAAATCAGAATGAGCCAATATAGAACTAGATACAGGTGTGAAATAGAACTTAGAGCTCTTAAAGAATCAAATGAATTTCTTAAAACTAACCTTTCAAACGTAGAAAAAGCAGTTTATGAACTTAAAGAACGAATGGTTAAAAATGGGGTTGTACATGAGAAATATCTAGAAAATATTCAAGTTACTCAACAATCTGTTAATGTCATGAGAGACTTATCGAAGCAAGAGCTAGAAATGTTGACAACTTATCAAAATCATGAATTAAAAATAAAGTTTTCTTTAACATATAAAAAAAAAAACCAAAGTTAAGAAGAAAATCAAATCAAAAGGATAAATTAAAAGAAAAAGGAGAATTAAAAAGAAAAAGGGGGTTAACGAAAAATCAGAATGAGCCAATATAGAACTAAATACAGGTGTGAAATAGAACTTAGAGCTCTTGAAGAATCAAGTGAATTTCTAAAAACTAAGCCTTCAAACGTGGAAAAAGCAGTTTATGAACTTAAAGAACGAATGGTTAAAAATGGGGTTGTACATGAGAAATATCTAGAAAATATTCAAGTTACTCAACAATCTGTCAATGTCATGAGAGACTTATCGAAGCAAGAGCTAGAAATGTTGACAACTTATCAAAATCATGAATTAAAAATAAAGTTTTCTTTAACATATAAAAAAAAAAACCAAAGTTAAAAAGAAAATCAAATCAAAAGGATAAATTAAAAGAAAAAGGAGAATTAAAAAGAAAAAGGGGGTTAACGAAAAATCAGAATGAGCCAATATAGAACTAGATACAGGTGTGAAATAGAACTTAGAGCTCTTAAAGAATCAAATGAATTTCTTAAAACTAAGCCTTCAAACGTGGAAAAAGAAGTTTATGAACTTCAAGAACAAATGATTAAAAATGGGGTTGTACATGGGAAATATCTAGAAAATATTCAAGTTACTCAACAATCTGTCAATGTCATGAGAGACTTATCGAAACAAGAGCTAGAAATGTTGACAACTTATCAAAATCACGAAAATCAAAATCATGAATTAAAAAAAAAGTTTTCTTTAACATATAAAAAAAAAAAAAAACCAAAGTTAAGAAGAAAATCAAGTCAAAAGGATAAATTAAAAGAAAAAGGAGAATTAAAAAGAAAAAGCGGGTAACGAAAAATCAGAATGAGCCAATATAGAACTAGATACAGGTGTGAAATAGAACTTAGAGCTCTTAAAGAATCAAATGAATTTCTTAAAACTAAGCCTTCAAACGTGGAAAAAGCAGTTTATGAACTTCAAGAACAAATGATTAAAAATGGGGTTGTACATGAGAAATATCTAGAAAATATTCAAGTTACTCAACAATCTGTCAATGTCATGAGAGACTTATCGAAGCAAGAGCTAGAAATGTTGACAACTTATCAAAATCACGAAAATAAAAATCATGAATTAAAAAAAAAGTTTTCTTTAACATATAAAAAAAAAACCATAGTTAAAAAGAAAATCAAATCAAAAGGATAAATTAAAAGAAAAAGGAGTATTAAAAAGAAGAAGGGGGTTAACGAAAAATCAGAATGAGCCAATATAGAACTAGATACAGGTGTGAAATAGAACTTAGAGCTCTTAAAGAATCAAATGAATTTCTTAAAACTAAGCCTTCAAACGTGGAAAAAGCAGTTTATGAACTTCAAGAACAAATGATTAAGATTGGGGTTGTACATGGGAAATATCTAGAAAATATTCAAGTTACTCAACAATCTGTCAATGTCATGAGAGACTTATCGAAGCAAGAGCTAGAAATGTTGACAACTTATCAAAATCAAGTAAATAAAAATCGTGAATTAAAAAAAAAAGATTTCTTTAACATATATAAAAAGAAAAAAAAACCCAAAGTTAAAAAGAAAATCAAATCAAA
The DNA here is from genome assembly GCA_963971155.1 of Anthrax anthrax. Classification (NCBI taxonomy): domain Eukaryota; kingdom Metazoa; phylum Arthropoda; class Insecta; order Diptera; family Bombyliidae; genus Anthrax; species Anthrax anthrax. Next base: position 309,403 of record OZ020125.1, on the reverse strand, counting down.
AGGATAAATTAAAAGAAAAAGGAGAATTAAAAAGAAAAAGCGGGTCACGAAAAATCAGAATGAGCCAATATAGAACTAGATACAGGTGTGAAATAGAACTTAGAGCTCTTAAAGAATCAAATGAATTTCTTAAAACTAAGCCTTCAAACGTGGAAAAAGCAGTTTATGAACTTCAAGAACAAATGATTAAAAATGGGGTTGTACATGGAAAATATCTAGAAAATATTCAAGTTACTCAACAATCTGTCAATGTCATGAGAGACTTATCGAAGCAAGAGCTAGAAATGTTGACAACTTATCAAAATCAAGTAAATAAAAATCGTGAATTAAAAAAAAAGATTTCTTTAACATATATAAAAAGAAAAAAAAACCCAAAGTTAAAAAGAAAATCAAATCAAAAGGATAAATTAAAAGAAAAAGGAGAATTAAAAAGAAAAAGGGGGTTAACGAAAAATCAGAATGAGCCAATATAGAACTAGATACAGGTGTGAAATAGAACTTAGAGCTCTTAAAGAATCAAATGAATTTCTTAAAACTAACCTTTCAAACGTAGAAAAAGCAGTTTATGAACTTAAAGAACGAATGGTTAAAAATGGGGTTGTACATGAGAAATATCTAGAAAATATTCAAGTTACTCAACAATCTGTTAATGTCATGAGAGACTTATCGAAGCAAGAGCTAGAAATGTTGACAACTTATCAAAATCATGAATTAAAAATAAAGTTTTCTTTAACATATAAAAAAAAAAACCAAAGTTAAGAAGAAAATCAAATCAAAAGGATAAATTAAAAGAAAAAGGAGAATTAAAAAGAAAAAGGGGGTTAACGAAAAATCAGAATGAGCCAATATAGAACTAAATACAGGTGTGAAATAGAACTTAGAGCTCTTGAAGAATCAAGTGAATTTCTAAAAACTAAGCCTTCAAACGTGGAAAAAGCAGTTTATGAACTTAAAGAACGAATGGTTAAAAATGGGGTTGTACATGAGAAATATCTAGAAAATATTCAAGTTACTCAACAATCTGTCAATGTCATGAGAGACTTATCGAAGCAAGAGCTAGAAATGTTGACAACTTATCAAAATCATGAATTAAAAATAAAGTTTTCTTTAACATATAAAAAAAAAAACCAAAGTTAAAAAGAAAATCAAATCAAAAGGATAAATTAAAAGAAAAAGGAGAATTAAAAAGAAAAAGGGGGTTAACGAAAAATCAGAATGAGCCAATATAGAACTAGATACAGGTGTGAAATAGAACTTAGAGCTCTTAAAGAATCAAATGAATTTCTTAAAACTAAGCCTTCAAACGTGGAAAAAGAAGTTTATGAACTTCAAGAACAAATGATTAAAAATGGGGTTGTACATGGGAAATATCTAGAAAATATTCAAGTTACTCAACAATCTGTCAATGTCATGAGAGACTTATCGAAACAAGAGCTAGAAATGTTGACAACTTATCAAAATCACGAAAATCAAAATCATGAATTAAAAAAAAAGTTTTCTTTAACATATAAAAAAAAAAAAAAACCAAAGTTAAGAAGAAAATCAAGTCAAAAGGATAAATTAAAAGAAAAAGGAGAATTAAAAAGAAAAAGCGGGTAACGAAAAATCAGAATGAGCCAATATAGAACTAGATACAGGTGTGAAATAGAACTTAGAGCTCTTAAAGAATCAAATGAATTTCTTAAAACTAAGCCTTCAAACGTGGAAAAAGCAGTTTATGAACTTCAAGAACAAATGATTAAAAATGGGGTTGTACATGAGAAATATCTAGAAAATATTCAAGTTACTCAACAATCTGTCAATGTCATGAGAGACTTATCGAAGCAAGAGCTAGAAATGTTGACAACTTATCAAAATCACGAAAATAAAAATCATGAATTAAAAAAAAAGTTTTCTTTAACATATAAAAAAAAAACCATAGTTAAAAAGAAAATCAAATCAAAAGGATAAATTAAAAGAAAAAGGAGTATTAAAAAGAAGAAGGGGGTTAACGAAAAATCAGAATGAGCCAATATAGAACTAGATACAGGTGTGAAATAGAACTTAGAGCTCTTAAAGAATCAAATGAATTTCTTAAAACTAAGCCTTCAAACGTGGAAAAAGCAGTTTATGAACTTCAAGAACAAATGATTAAGATTGGGGTTGTACATGGGAAATATCTAGAAAATATTCAAGTTACTCAACAATCTGTCAATGTCATGAGAGACTTATCGAAGCAAGAGCTAGAAATGTTGACAACTTATCAAAATCAAGTAAATAAAAATCGTGAATTAAAAAAAAAAGATTTCTTTAACATATATAAAAAGAAAAAAAAACCCAAAGTTAAAAAGAAAATCAAATCAAAAGGATAAATTAAAAGAAAAAGGAGAATTAAAAAGAAAAAGCGGGTCACGAAAAATCAGAATGAGCCAATATAGAACTAGATACAGGTGTGAAATAGAACTTAGAGCTCTTAAAGAATCAAATGAATTTCTTAAAACTAAGCCTTCAAACGTGGAAAAAGCAGTTTATGAACTTCAAGAACAAATGATTAAAAATGGGGTTGTACATGGAAAATATCTAGAAAATATTCAAGTTACTCAACAATCTGTCAATGTCATGAGAGACTTATCGAAGCAAGAGCTAGAAATGTTGACAACTTATCAAAATCAAGTAAATAAAAATCGTGAATTAAAAAAAAAGATTTCTTTAACATATATAAAAAGAAAAAAAAACCCAAAGTTAAAAAGAAAATCAAATCAAAAGGATAAATTAAAAGAAAAAGGAGAATTAAAAAGAAAAAGGGGGTTAACGAAAAATCAGAATGAGCCAATATAGAACTAAATACAGGTGTGAAATAGAACTTAGAGCTCTTGAAGAATCAAGTGAATTTCTAAAAACTAAGCCTTCAAACGTGGAAAAAGCAGTTTATGAACTTCAAGAACAAATGATTAAAAATGGGGTTGTACATGGGAAATATCTAGAAAATATTCAAGTTACTCAACAATCTGTCAATGTCATGAGAGACTTATCGAAACAAGAGCTAGAAATGTTGACAACTTATCAAAATCACGAAAATCAAAATCATGAATTAAAAAAAAAGTTTTCTTTAACATATAAAAAAAAAAAAAAAACCAAAGTTAAGAAGAAAATCAAGTCAAAAGGATAAATTAAAAGAAAAAGGAGAATTAAAAAGAAAAAGCGGGTAACGAAAAATCAGAATGAGCCAATATAGAACTAGATACAGGTGTGAAATAGAACTTAGAGCTCTTAAAGAATCAAATGAATTTCTTAAAACTAAGCCTTCAAACGTGAAAAAAGCAGTTTATGAACTTCAAGAACAAATGATTAAAAATGGGGTTGTACATGAGAAATATCTAGAAAATATTCAAGTTACTCAACAATCTGTCAATGTCATGAGAGACTTATCGAAGCAAGAGCTAGAAATGTTGACAACTTATCAAAATCAAGTAAATAAAAATCGTGAATTAAAAAAAAAGATTTCTTTAACATATATAAAAAGAAAAAAAAACCCAAAGTTAAAAAGAAAATCAAATCAAAAGGATAAATTAAAAGAAAAAGGAGAATTAAAAAGAAAAAGGGGGTTAACGAAAAATCAGAATGAGCCAATATAGAACTAAATACAGGTGTGAAATAGAACTTAGAGCTCTTGAAGAATCAAGTGAATTTCTAAAAACTAAGCCTTCAAACGTGGAAAAAGCAGTTTATGAACTTAAAGAACGAATGGTTAAAAATGGGGTTGTACATGAGAAATATCTAGAAAATATTCAAGTTACTCAACAATCTGTCAATGTCATGAGAGACTTATCGAAGCAAGAGCTAGAAATGTTGACAACTTATCAAAATCATGAATTAAAAATAAAGTTTTCTTTAACATATAAAAAAAAAAACCAAAGTTAAAAAGAAAATCAAATCAAAAGGATAAATTAAAAGAAAAAGGAGAATTAAAAAGAAAAAGGGGGTTAACGAAAAATCAGAATGAGCCAATATAGAACTAGATACAGGTGTGAAATAGAACTTAGAGCTCTTAAAGAATCAAATGAATTTCTTAAAACTAAGCCTTCAAACGTGGAAAAAGCAGTTTATGAACTTCAAGAACAAATGATTAAAAATGGGGTTGTACATGGGAAATATCTAGAAAATATTCAAGTTACTCAACAATCTGTCAATGTCATGAGAGACTTATCGAAACAAGAGCTAGAAATGTTGACAACTTATCAAAATCACGAAAATCAAAATCATGAATTAAAAAAAAAGTTTTCTTTAACATATAAAAAAAAAAAAAAACCAAAGTTAAGAAGAAAATCAAGTCAAAAGGATAAATTAAAAGAAAAAGGAGAATTAAAAAGAAAAAGCGGGTAACGAAAAATCAGAATGAGCCAATATAGAACTAGATACAGGTGTGAAATAGAACTTAGAGCTCTTAAAGAATCAAATGAATTTCTTAAAACTAAGCCTCAAACGTGAAAAAAGCAGTTTATGAACTTCAAGAACAAATGATTAAAAATGGGGTTGTACATGAGAAATATCTAGAAAATATTCAAGTTACTCAACAATCTGTCAATGTCATGAGAGACTTATCGAAGCAAGAGCTAGAAATGTTGACAACTTATCAAAATCACGAAAATAAAAATCATGAATTAAAAAAAAAGTTTTCTTTAACATATAAAAAAAAAACCATAGTTAAAAAGAAAATCAAATCAAAAGGATAAATTAAAAGAAAAAGGAGTATTAAAAAGAAAAAGGGGGTTAACGAAAAATCAGAATGAGCCAATATAGAACTAGATACAGGTGTGAAATAGAACTTAGAGCTCTTAAAGAATCAAATGAATTTCTTAAAACTAAGCCTTCAAACGTGGAAAAAGCAGTTTATGAACTTCAAGAACAAATGATTAAAAATGGGGTTGTACATGAGAAATATCTAGAAAATATTCAAGTTACTCAACAATCTGTCAATGTCATGAGAGACTTATCGAAGCAAGAGCTAGAAATGTTGACAACTTATCAAAATCAAGTAAATAAAAATCGTGAATTAAAAAAAAAGATTTCTTTAACATATATAAAAAGAAAAAAAAACCCAAAGTTAAAAAGAAAATCAAATCAAAAGGATAAATTAAAAGAAAAAGGAGAATTAAAAAGAAAAAGGGGGTTAACGAAAAATCAGAATGAGCCAAAATAGAACAAGCTACAGGTGTGAAATAGAACTTAGAGCTCTTGAAGAATCAAGTGAATTTCTAAAAACTAAGCCTTCAAACGTGGAAAAAGCAGTTTATGAACTTAAAGAACGAATGGTTAAAAATGGGGTTGTACATGGGAAATATCTAGAAAATATTCAAGTTACTCAACAATCTGTCAATGTCATGAGAGACTTATCGAAGCAAGAGCTAGAAATGTTGACAACTTATCAAAATCAAGTAATTAAAAATCGTGAATTAAAAAAAAAGATTTCTTTAACATATATAAAAAGAAAAAAAAACCCAAAGTTAAAAAGAAAATCAAATCAAAAGGATAAATTAAAAGAAAAAGGAGAATTAAAAAGAAAAAGCGGGTCACGAAAAATCAGAATGAGCCAATATAGAACTAGATACAGGTGTGAAATAGAACTTAGAGCTCTTAAAGAATCAAATGAATTTCTTAAAACTAAGCCTTCAAACGTGGAAAAAGCAGTTTATGAACTTCAAGAACAAATGATTAAAAATGGGGTTGTACATGAGAAATATCTAGAAAATATTCAAGTTACTCAACAATCTGTCAATGTCATGAGAGACTTATCGAAGCAAGAGCTAGAAATGTTGACAACTTATCAAAATCAAGTAAATAAAAATCGTGAATTAAAAAAAAAGATTTCTTTAACATATATAAAAAGAAAAAAAAACCCAAAGTTAAAAAGAAAATCAAATCAAAAGGATAAATTAAAAGAAAAAGGAGAATTAAAAAGAAAAAGGGGGTTAACGAAAAATCAGAATGAGCCAAAATAGAACAAGCTACAGGTGTGAAATAGAACTTAGAGCTCTTGAAGAATCAAGTGAATTTCTAAAAACTAAGCCTTCAAACGTGGAAAAAGCAGTTTATGAACTTAAAGAACGAATGGTTAAAAATGGGGTTGTACATGGGAAATATCTAGAAAATATTCAAGTTACTCAACAATCTGGCAATGTCATGAGAGACTTATCGAAGCAAGAGCAAGAAATGTTGACAACTTATCAAAATCACGAAAATCAAAATCATGAATTAAAAAAAAAGTTTTCTTTAACATATAAAACAAAAAAAACCAAAGTTAAAAAGAAAATCAAATCAAAAGGATAAATTAAAAGAAAAAGGAGAATTAAAAAGAAAAAGGGGGTTAACGAAAAATCAGAATGAGCCAATATAGAACTAGATACAGGTGTGAAATAGAACTTAGAGCTCTTAAAGAATCAAATGAATTTCTTAAAACTAACCTTTCAAACGTAGAAAAAGCAGTTTATGAACTTAAAGAACGAATGGTTAAAAATGGGGTTGTACATGAGAAATATCTAGAAAACATTCAAGTTACTCAACAATCTGTCAATGTCATGAGAGACTTATCGAAGCAAGAGCTAGAAATGTTGACAACTTATCAAAATCACGAAAATCAAAATCATGAATTAAAAAAAAAGTTTTCTTTAACATATAAAAAAAAAAACCGAAGTTAAAAAGAAAATCAAATCAAAAGGATAAATTAAAAGAAAAAGGAGAATTAAAAAGAAAAAGGGGGTTAACGAAAAATCAGAATGAGCCAATATAGAACTAGATACAGGTGTGAAATAGAAATTAGAGCTCTTAAAGAATCAAGTGAATTTCTTAAAACTAAGCCTTCAAACGTGGAAAAAGCAGTTTATGAACTTCAAGAACAAATGATTAAAAATGGGGTTGTACATGGGAAATATCTAGAAAATATTCAAGTTACTCAACAATCTTTCAATGTCATGAGAGACTTATCGAAGCAAGAGCTAGAAATGTTGACAACTTATCAAAATCAAGAAAATAACAATCGTGAATTAAAAAAAAAGATTTCTTTAACATATATAAAAAAAAAAAACCCAAAGTTAAAAAGAAAATCAAATCAAAAGGATAAATTAAAAGAAAAAGGCGAATTAAAAAGAAAAAGCGGGTAACGAAAAATCAGAATGAGCCAATATAGAACTAGATGCAGGTGTGAAATAGAACTTAGAGCTCTTAAAGAATCAAATGAATTTCATAAAACTAAGCCTTCAAACGTGGAAAAAGCAGTTTATGAACTTCAAGAACGAATGATTAAAAATGGGGTTGTACATGGGAAATATCCAGAAAATATTCAAGTTACTCAACAATCTTTCAATGTCATGAGAGACTTATCGAAGAAGAGCTAGAAATGTTGACAACTTATCAAAATCATGAATAAAAAAATGTTTTCTTTAACATATAACATAAAAGAAAAAAGAAAAAAAAAAAAAGTTAAAAAGAAAATCAAATCAAAAGGACAAAGTAAAAGAAAAAGGAGAATTAAAAAGAAAAAGGGGGTTAACGAAGAATCACAATTAGCCAATATAGAACTAGATACAGTTGTGAAATAGAAATTAGAGCTCTTAAAGAATCAAGTGAATTTCATAAAACTAAGCCTTCAAACGTGGAAAAAGCAGTTTATGAACTTCAAGAACAAATGATTAAAAATGGGGTTGTACATGGGAAATATCCAGAAAATATTCAAGTTACTCAACAATCTTTCAATGTCGTGAGAGACTTATCGAAGCAAGAGCTAGAAATGTTGACAACTTATCAAAATCATGAATAAAAAAATGTTTTCTTTAACATATAACAAAAAAGAAAAAAGAAAAAAAACAAAGTTAAAAAGAAAATCAAATCAAAAGGACAAAGTAAAAGAAAAAGGAGAATTAAAAAGAAAAAGGGGGTTAACGAAAAATCAGAATTAGCCAATATAGAACTAGATACAGGTGTGAAATAGAACTTAGAGCTCTTAAAGAATCAAATGAATTTCATGAAACTAACCTTTCAAACGTAGAAAAACAAGTTTATGAACTTAAAGAACGAATGGTTAAAAATGGGGTTGTACATGAGAAATATCTAGAAAACATTCAAGTTACCCAACAATCTTTCAATGTCATGAGAGATTTAACGAAGCAAGAGCTAGAAATATTAACGACTAATCAAAATCGAGAAAATCAAAATCATGAAGAAAAACAAAGTTTTCTTTAACATATAACAAAAAAGAAAAAAAAAAAACCAAAGTTAAAAAGGAAATCAAATCAAAAGGACAAAGTAAACCAAGAAGAAGAATTAAAAAGAAAAAGAGGGTTAACGAAAAATCAGAATTAGCCAATATAGAACTAGATACAGTTGTGAAATAGAAATTAGAGCTCTTAAAGAATCAAGTGAATTTCTTAAAACTAAGCCTTCAAACGTGGAAAAAGCAGTTTATGAACTTCAAGAACGAATGATTACAAAAGAGGATGTACATGAGAAATATCCAGAAAACATTCAAGTTACTCAACAATCTTTCAACGTCATGAGAGATTTATCGAAGCAAGAGCTACAAATGTTAACGACTAATCAAAATCGAGAAAATCAAAAATAATGAAGAAAAAAAAAGTTTTCTTTAACATATAACAAAAAAGAAAAAAAAAAAAAAACCAAAGTTAAAAAGGAAATCAAATCAAAAGGACAAAGTAAAACAAAAAGGAGAATTAAAAAGGAAAAAGAGGGTTAACGAAAAATCAGAATTAGCCAATATAGAACTAGATACAGGTGTGAAATAGAAATTACAGCTCTTAAAGAATCAAGTAAATTTCTTAAAACTATGCTCTCAAACGGGGAAAAAGCAGTTTATGAACTTCAAGAACGAATGATTATAAATGAGGTTGTACATGAGAAATATCCAGAAAACATTCAAGTTACTCAACAATCTTTCAATGTCATGAGAAATTTATCGAAGCAAGAGCTAGAAATGATAACGACTAATCATAATACAGAATAAAGAATAAAGTTTTCTTTATTAACATAAAAAAAAAGACCGAAGTTTAAAAGAAACTCAAATCAAAAGGATAAATTAAAAGAAAAAGGAGAATTAAAAAGAAAAAGGGGGTTAACGAAAAATCAGAATGAGCCAATATAGAACTAGATACAGGTGTGAAATAGAAATTAGAGCTCTTAAAGAATCAAGTGAATTTCATAAAACTAAGCCTTCAAACGTGGAAAAAGCAGTTTATGAACTTCAAGAACAAATGATTAAAAATGGGGTTGTACATGGGAAATATCCAGAAAATATTCAAGTTACTCAACAATCTTTCAATGTCGTGAGAGACTTATCGAAGCAAGAGCTAGAAATGTTAACGACTAATCATAATACAGAATAAAGAATAAAGTTTTCTTTATAAACATACAAAAAAAAACCAAAGTTAAAAAGGAAATCAAATCAAAAGGACAAAGTAAACCAAAAAGGAGAATTAAAAAGAAAAAGAGGGTTAACGAAAAATCAGAATTAGCCAATATAGAACTAGATACAGTTGTGAAATAGAAATTAGAGCTCTTAAAGAATCAAGTGAATTTCTTAAAACTAAGCCTTCAAACGTGGAAAAAGCAGTTTATGAACTTCAAGAACGAATGATTACAAAAGAGGATGTACATGAGAAATATCCAGAAAACATTCAAGTTACTCAACAATCTTTCAACGTCATGAGAGATTTATCGAAGCAAGAGCTACAAATGTTAACGACTAATCAAAATCAAGAAAATCAAGATCATGAAGAAAAAAAAAGTTTTCTTTAACATATAACAAAAAAGAAAAAAAAAAATACCAAAGTTAAAAAGAAAATCAAATCAAAAGGACAAAGTAAAACAAAAAGGAGAATTAAAAAGAAAAAGAGGGTTAACGAAAAATCAGAATTAGCCAATATAGAACTAGATACAGTTGTGAAATAGAAATTAGAGCTCTTAAAGAATCAAGTGAATTTCTTAAAACTAAGCCTTCAAACGTGGAAAAAGCAGTTTATGAACTTCAAGAACGATTGATTACAAAAGAGGATGTACATGAGAAATATCCAGAAAACATTCAAGTTACCCAACAATCTTTCAATGTCATGAGAGTTTTAACGAAGCAAGAGCTAGAAATATTAACGACTAATCAAACCGAGAAAATCAAAATCATGAAGAAAAACAAAGTTTTCTTTAACATATAACAAAAAAGAAAAAAAAATACCAAAGTTAAAAAAGAAATCAAATCAAAAGGACAAAGTAAAACAAAAAGGAGAATTAAAAAGGAAAAAGAGGGTTAACGAAAAATCAGAATTAGCCAATATAGAACTAGATACAGTTGTGAAATAGAAATTAGAGCTCTTAAAGAATCAAGTGAATTTCTTAAAACTAAGCCTTCAAACGTGGAAAAAGCAGTTTATGAACTTCAAGAACGAATGATTATAAATGAGGTTGTACATGAGAAATATCCAGAAAACATTCAAGTTACCCAACAATCTTTCAATGTCATGAGAGATTTAACGAAGCAAGAGCTAGAAATATTAACGACTAATCAAAATACAGAATAAAGAATAAAGTTTTCTTTATAAACATACAAAAAAAAACCAAAGTTAAAAAGGAAATCAAATCAAAAGGACAAAGTAAACCAAAAAGGAGAATTAAAAAGAAAAAGAGGGTTAACGAAAAATCAGAATTAGCCAATATAGAACTAGATACAGTTGTGAAATAGAAATTAGAGCTCTTAAAGAATCAAGTGAATTTCTTAAAACTAAGCCTTCAAACGTGGAAAAAGCAGTTTATGAACTTCAAGAACGAATGATTACAAAAGAGGATGTACATGAGAAATATCCAGAAAACATTCAAGTTACTCAACAATCTTTCAACGTCATGAGAGATTTATCGAAGCAAGAGCTACAAATGTTAACGACTAATCAAAATCAAGAAAATCAAGATCATGAAGAAAAAAAAAGTTTTCTTTAACATATAACAAAAAAGAAAAAAAAAAATACCAAAGTTAAAAAGAAAATCAAATCAAAAGGACAAAGTAAAACAAAAAGGAGAATTAAAAAGAAAAAGAGGGTTAACGAAAAATCAGAATTAGCCAATATAGAACTAGATACAGTTGTGAAATAGAAATTAGAGCTCTTAAAGAATCAAGTGAATTTCTTAAAACTAAGCCTTCAAACGTGGAAAAAGCAGTTTATGAACTTCAAGAACGATTGATTACAAAAGAGGATGTACATGAGAAATATCCAGAAAACATTCAAGTTACCCAACAATCTTTCAATGTCATGAGAGTTTTAACGAAGCAAGAGCTAGAAATATTAACGACTAATCAAACCGAGAAAATCAAAATCATGAAGAAAAACAAAGTTTTCTTTAACATATAACAAAAAAGAAAAAAAAATACCAAAGTTAAAAAAGAAATCAAATCAAAAGGACAAAGTAAAACAAAAAGGAGAATTAAAAAGGAAAAAGAGGGTTAACGAAAAATCAGAATTAGCCAATATAGAACTAGATACAGTTGTGAAATAGAAATTAGAGCTCTTAAAGAATCAAGTGAATTTCTTAAAACTAAGCCTTCAAACGTGGAAAAAGCAGTTTATGAACTTCAAGAACGAATGATTATAAATGAGGTTGTACATGAGAAATATCCAGAAAACATTCAAGTTACCCAACAATCTTTCAATGTCATGAGAGATTTAACGAAGCAAGAGCTAGAAATATTAACGACTAATCAAAATCGAGAAAATCAAAATCATGAAGAAAAACAAAGTTTTCTTTAACATATAACAAAAAAGAAAAAAAAAATACCAAAGTTAAAAAGAAAATCAAATCAAAAGGACAAAGTAAACCAAAAAGGAGAATTAAAAAGAAAAAGAGGGTTAACGAAAAATCAGAATTAGCCAATATAGAACTAGATAGAGTTGTGAAATAGAAATTAGAGCTCTTGAAGAATCAAGTGAATTTCTTAAAACTAAGCCTTCAAACGTGGAAAAAGCAGTTTATGAACTTCAAGAACAAATGATTACAAAAGAGGATGTACATGAGAACTATACAGAAAACATTCAAGTTACTCAACAATCTTTCAACGTCATGAGAGATTTATCGAAGCAAGAGCTAGAAATGTTAACGACTAATCAAAATCAAGAAAATCAAGATAATGAAGAAATACAAAGTTTTCTTTAACATATAACAAAAAAGAAAAAAAAAATACCAAAGTTAAAAAGGAAATCAAATCAAAAGGACAAAGTAAACCAAAAAGGAGAATTAAAAAGAAAAAGAGGGTTAACGAAAAATCAGAATTAGCCAATATAGAACTAGATACAGTTGTGAAATAGAAATTAGAGCTCTTGAAGAATCAAGTGAATTTCTTAAAACTAAGCCTTCAAACGTGGAAAAAGCAGTTTATGAACTTCAAGAACAAATGATTACAAAAGAGGATGTACATGAGAACTATACAGAAAACATTCAAGTTACTCAACAAGCTTTCAATGTCATGAGAGATTTATCGAAGCAAGAGCTAGAAATGTTAACGACTAATCAAAATCGAGAAAATCAAAAATAATGAAGAAAAACAAAGTTTTCTTTAACATATAACAAAAAAGAAAAAAAACAAAGTTAAAAAGAAAATCAAATCAAAAACACAAAGTAAAACAAAAAGGAGAATTAAAAAGGAAAAAGAGGGTTAACGACAAATCAGAATTAGCCAATATAGAACTAGATACAGTTGTGAAATAGAAATTAGAGCTCTTGAAGAATCAAGTGAATTTCTTAAAACTAAGCCTTCAAACGTGGAAAAAACAGTTTATGAACTTCAAGAACAAATGGTTAAAAATGGGGTTGTACATGAGAAATATCTAGAAAACATTCAAGATACCCAACAATCTTTCAATGCCATGAGAGATTTAACGAAGCAAGAGCTAGAAATATTAACGACTAATCAAAATCGAGAAAATCAAAAATAATGAAGAAAAACAAAGTTTTCTTTAACATATAACAAAAAAGAAAAAAGAAAAAAAGCAATGTTAAAAAGAAAATCAAATCAAAAACACAAAGTAAAACAAAAAGGAGAATTAAAAAGGAAAAAGAGGGTTAACGAAAAATCAGAATGAGCCAATATAGAACTAAATACAGGTGTGAAAAAGAACTTAGAGCTCTTGAAGAATCAAGTGAATTTCTAAAAACTAAGCCTTCAAACGTGGAAAAAGCAGTTTATGAACTTAAAGAACGAATGGTTAAAAATGGGGTTGTACATGAGAAATATCTAGAAAATATTCAAGTTACTCAACAATCTGTCAATGTCATGAGAGACTTATCGAAGCAAGAGCTAGAAATGTTGACAACTTATCAAAATCACGAAAATCAAAATCATGAATTAAAAATAAAGTTTTCTTTAACATATAAAAAAAAAAACCAAAGTTAAAAAGAAAATCAAATCAAAAGGATAAATTAAAAGAAAAAGGAGAATTAAAAAGAAAAAGGGGGTTAACGAAAAATCAGAATGAGCCAATATAGAACTAGATACAGGTGTGAAATAGAACTTAGAGCTTTCAGAGAATCAAATGAATTTCTTAAAACTAAGCCTTCAAACGTGGAAAAAGCAGTTTATGAACTTCAAGAACAAATGATTAAAAATGGGGTTGTACATGGGAAATATTTAGAAAATATTCAAGTTACTCAACAATCTGTCAATGTCATGAGAGACTTATCGAAACAAGAGCTAGAAATGTTGACAACTTATCAAAATCACGAAAATCAAAATCATGAATTAAAAAAAAAGTTTTCTTTAACATATAAAAAAAAAAAAACCAAAGTTAAAAAGAAAATCAAATCAAAAGGATAAATTAAAAGAAAAAGGAGAATTAAAAAGAAAAAGGGGGTTAACGAAAAATCAGAATGAGCCAATATAGAACTAGATACAGGTGTGAAATAGAACTTAGAGCTCTTAAAGAATCAAATGAATTTCTTAAAACTAACCTTTCAAACGTAGAAAAAGCAGTTTATGAACTTAAAGAACGAATGGTTAAAAATGGGGTTGTACATGAGAAATATCTAGAAAACATTCAAGTTACTCAACAATCTGTCAATGTCATGAGAGACTTATCGAAGCAAGAGCTAGAAATGTTGACAACTTATCAAAATCACGAAAACCAAAATCATGAATTAAAAAAAAAGTTTTCTTTAACATATAAAAAAAAAAACCGAAGTTAAAAAGAAAATCAAATCAAAAGGATAAATTAAAAGAAAAAGGAGAATTAAAAAGAAAAAGGGGGTTAACGAAAAATCAGAATGAGCCAATATAGAACTAGATGCAGGTGTGAAATAGAAATTAGAGCTCTTAAAGAATCAAGTGAATTTCTTAAAACTAAGCCTTCAAACGTGGAAAAAGCAGTTTATGAACTTCAAGAACAAATGATTAAAAATGGGGTTGTACATGGGAAATATCTAGAAAATATTCAAGTTACTCAACAATCTTTCAATGTCATGAGAGACTTATCGAAGCAAGAGCTAGAAATGTTGACAACTTATCAAAATCAAGAAAATAAAAATCGTGAATTAAAAAAAAAGATTTCTTTAACATATATAAAAAAAAAAAAACCCAAAGTTAAAAAGAAAATCAAATCAAAAGGATAAATTAAAAGAAAAAGGCGAATTAAAAAGAAAAAGCGGGTAACGAAAAATCAGAATGAGCCAATATAGAACTAGATGCAGGTGTGAAATAGAACTTAGAGCTCTTAAAGAATCAAATGAATTTCATAAAACTAACCTTTCAAACGTAGAAAAACAAGTTTATGAACTTAAAGAACGAATGGTTTAAAATGGGGTTGTACATGAGAAATATCTAGAAAACATTCAAGTTACTCAACAATCTGTCAATGTCATGAGAGACTTATCGAAGCAAGAGCTAGAAATGTTGACAACTTATCAAAATCACGAAAATCAAAATCATGAATTAAAAAAAAAGTTTTCTTTAACATATAAAAAAAAAAACCGAAGTTAAAAAGAAAATCAAATCAAAAGGATAAATTAAAAGAAAAAGGAGAATTAAAAAGAAAAAGGGGGTTAACGAAAAATCAGAATGAGCCAATATAGAACTAGATACAGGTGTGAAATAGAAATTAGAGCTCTTAAAGAATCAAGTGAATTTCTTAAAACTAAGCCTTCAAACGTGGAAAAAGCAGTTTATGAACTTCAAGAACGAATGATTAAAAATGGGGTTGTACATGGGAAATATCCAGAAAATATTCAAGTTACTCAACAATCTTTCAATGTCATGAGAGACTTATCGAAGCAAGAGCTAGAAATGTTGACAACTTATCAAAATCATGAATAAAAAAATGTTTTCTTTAACATATAACATAAAAGAAAAAAGAAAAAAAAAAAAGTTAAAAAGAAAATCAAATCAAAAGGACAAAGTAAAAGAAAAAGGAGAATTAAAAAGAAAAAGGGGGTTAACGAAGAATCACAATTAGCCAATATAGAACTAGATTCAGTTGTGAAATAGAAATTAGAGCTCTTAAAGAATCAAGTGAATTTCATAAAACTAAGCCTTCAAACGTGGAAAAAGCAGTTTATGAACTTCAAGAACAAATGATTAAAAATGGGGTTGTACATGGGAAATATCCAGAAAATATTCAAGTTACTCAACAATCTTTCAATGTCGTGAGAGACTTATCGAAGCAAGAGCTAGAAATGTTGACAACTTATCAAAATCATGAATAAAAAAATGTTTTCTTTAACATATAACAAAAAAGAAAAAAGAAAACCAAAGTTAAAAAGGAAATCAAATCAAAAGGACAAAGTAAACCAAGAAGAAGAATTAAAAAGAAAAAGAGGGTTAACGAAAAATCAGGATTAGCCAATATAGAACTAGATACAGGTGTGAAATAGAACTTAGAGCTCTTAAAGAATCAAATGAATTTCATAAAACTAACCTTTCAAACGTAGAAAAACAAGTTTATGAACTTAAAGAACGAATGGTTAAAAATGGGGTTGTACATGAGAAATATCTAGAAAACATTCAAGTTACCCAACAATCTTTCAATGTCATGAGAGATTTAACGAAGCAAGAGCTAGAAATATTAACGACTAATCAAAATCGAGAAAATCAAAATCATGAAGAAAAACAAAGTTTTCTTTAACATATAACAAAAAAGAAAAAAAAAAAAAAACCAAAGTTAAAAAGGAAATCAAATCAAAAGGACAAAGTAAAACAAAAAGGAGAATTAAAAAGGAAAAAGAGGGTTAACGAAAAATCAGAATTAGCCAATATAGAACTAGATACAGTTGTGAAATAGAAATTAGAGCTCTTAAAGAATCAAGTGAATTTCTTAAAACTAAGCCTTCAAACGTGGAAAAAGCAGTTTATGAACTTCAAGAACGAATGATTACAAAAGAGGATGTACATGAGAAATATCCAGAAAACATTCAAGTTACTCAACAATCTTTCAACGTCATGAGAGATTTATCGAAGCAAGAGCTACAAATGTTGACAACTTATCAAAATCATGAATAAAAAAATGTTTTCTTTAACATATAACAAAAAAGAAAAAAAAAAAAACCAAAGTTAAAAAGGAAATCAAATCAAAAGGACAAAGTAAACCAAGAAGAAGAATTAAAAAGAAAAAGAGGGTTAACGAAAAATCAGAATTAGCCAATATAGAACTAGATTCAGTTGTGAAATAGAAATTAGAGCTCTTAAAGAATCAAGTGAATTTCATAAAACTAAGCCTTCAAACGTGGAAAAAGCAGTTTATGAACTTCAAGAACAAATGATTAAAAATGGGGTTGTACATGGGAAATATCCAGAAAATATTCAAGTTACTCAACAATCTTTCAATGTCGTGAGAGACTTATCGAAGCAAGAGCTAGAAATGTTGACAACTTATCAAAATCATGAATAAAAAAATGTTTTCTTTAACATATAACAAAAAAGAAAAAAAAAACCAAAGTTAAAAAGGAAATCAAATCAAAAGGACAAAGTAAACCAAGAAGAAGAATTAAAAAGAAAAAGAGGGTTAACGAAAAATCAGAATTAGCCAATATAGAACTAGATACAGTTGTGAAATAGAAATTAGAGCTCTTAAAGAATCAAGTGAATTTCTTAAAACTAAGCCTTCAAACGTGGAAAAAGCAGTTTATGAACTTCAAGAACGAATGATTACAAAAGAGGATGTACATGAGAAATATCCAGAAAACATTCAAGTTACTCAACAATCTTTCAACGTCATGAGAGATTTATCGAAGCAAGAGCTACAAATGTTAACGACTAATCAAAATCGAGAAAATCAAAAATAATGAAGAAAAAAAAAGTTTTCTTTAACATATAACAAAAAAGAAAAAAAAAAAAAAACCAAAGTTAAAAAGGAAATCAAATCAAAAGGACAAAGTAAAACAAAAAGGAGAATTAAAAAGGAAAAAGAGGGTTAACGAAAAATCAGAATTAGCCAATATAGAACTAGATACAGGTGTGAAATAGAAATTACAGCTCTTAAAGAATCAAGTAAATTTCTTAAAACTATGCTCTCAAACGGGGAAAAAGCAGTTTATGAACTTCAAGAACGAATGATTATAAATGAGGTTGTACATGAGAAATATCCAGAAAACATTCAAGTTACTCAACAATCTTTCAATGTCATGAGAAATTTATCGAAGCAAGAGCTAGAAATGATAACGACTAATCATAATACAGAATAAAGAATAAAGTTTTCTTTATTAACATAAAAAAAAAGACCGAAGTTTAAAAGAAACTCAAATCAAAAGGATAAATTAAAAGAAAAAGGAGAATTAAAAAGAAAAAGGGGGTTAACGAAAAATCAGAATGAGCCAATATAGAACAAGATACAGGTGTGAAATAGAACTTAGAGCTCTTAAAGAATCAAATGAATTTCTTAAAACTAACCTTTCAAAAGTAGAAAAAGCAGTTTATGAACTTAAAGAACGAATGGTTAAAACTGAGGTTGTACATGAGAAATATCCAGAAAACATTCAAGTTACTCAACAATCTTTCAATGTCATGAGAAATTTATCGAAGCAAGAGCTAGAAATGTTAACGACTAATCATAATACAGAATAAAGAATAAAGTTTTCTTTATAAACATACAAAAAAAAACCAAAGTTAAAAAGGAAATCAAATCAAAAGGACAAAGTAAACCAAAAAGGAGAATTAAAAAGAAAAAGAGGGTTAACGAAAAATCAGAATTAGCCAATATAGAACTAGATACAGTTGTGAAATAGAAATTAGAGCTCTTAAAGAATCAAGTGAATTTCTTAAAACTAAGCCTTCAAACGTGGAAAAAGCAGTTTATGAACTTCAAGAACGAATGATTACAAAAGAGGATGTACATGAGAAATATCCAGAAAACATTCAAGTTACTCAACAATCTTTCAACGTCATGAGAGATTTATCGAAGCAAGAGCTACAAATGTTAACGACTAATCAAAATCAAGAAAATCAAGATCATGAAGAAAAAAAAAGTTTTCTTTAACATATAACAAAAAAGAAAAAAAAAAAATACCAAAGTTAAAAAGAAAATCAAATCAAAAGGACAAAGTAAAACAAAAAGGAGAATTAAAAAGAAAAAGAGGGTTAACGAAAAATCAGAATTAGCCAATATAGAACTAGATACAGTTGTGAAATAGAAATTAGAGCTCTTAAAGAATCAAGTGAATTTCTTAAAACTAAGCCTTCAAACGTGGAAAAAGCAGTTTATGAACTTCAAGAACGATTGATTACAAAAGAGGATGTACATGAGAAATATCCAGAAAACATTCAAGTTACCCAACAATCTTTCAATGCCATGAGAGATTTAACGAACCAAGAGCTAGAAATATTAACGACTAATCAAAATCGAGAAAATCAAAAATAATGAAGAAAAACAAAGTTTTCTTTAACATATAACAAAAAAGAAAAAAGAAAAAAAACAATGTTAAAAAGAAAATCAAATCAAAAACACAAAGTAAAACAAAAAGGAGAATTAAAAAGGAAAAAGAGGGTTAACGACAAATCAGAATTAGCCAATATAGAACTAGATACAGTTGTGAAATAGAAATTAGAGCTCTTGAAGAATCAAGTGAATTTCTTAAAACTAAGCCTTCAAACGTGGAAAAAGCAGTTTATGAACTTCAAGAACAAATGATTACAAAAGAGGATGTACATGAGAACTATACAGAAAACATTCAAGTTACTCAACAAGCTTTCAATGTCATGAGAGATTTATCGAAGCAAGAGCTAGAAATGTTAACGACTAATCAAAATCGAGAAAATCAAAAATAATGAAGAAAAACAAAGTTTTCTTTAACATATAACAAAAAAGAAAAAAGAAAAAAAACAAAGTTAAAAAGAAAATCAAATCAAAAGGATAAATTAAAAGAAAAAGGAGAATTAAAAAAAAAAGGGGGTTAACGAAAAATCAGAATGAGCCAATATAGAACTAAATACAGGTGGGAAATAGAACTTAGAGCTCTTGGAGAATCAAGTGAATTTCTAAAAACTAAGCCTTCAAACGTGGAAAAAGCAGTTTATGAACTTAAAGAACGAATGGTTAAAAATGGGGTTGTACATGAGAAATATCTAGAAAATATTCAAGTTTCTCAACAATCTGTCAATGTCATGAGAGACTTATCGAAGCAAGAGCTAGAAATGTTGACAACTTATCAAAATCACGAAAATCAAAATCATGAATTAAAAATAAAGTTTTCTTTAACATATAAAAAAAAAAACCAAAGTTAAAAAGAAAATCAAATCAAAAGGATAAATTAAAAGAAAAAGGAGAATTAAAAAGAAAAAGGGGGTTAACGAAAAATCAGAATGAGCCAATATAGAACTAGATACAGGTGTGAAATAGAACTTAGAGCTCTTAAAGAATCAAATGAATTTCTTAAAACTAAGCCTTCAAACGTGGAAAAAGCAGTTTATGAACTTCAAGAACAAATGATTAAAAATGGGGTTGTACATGGGAAATATCTAGAAAATATTCAAGTTACTCAACAATCTGTCAATGTCATGAGAGACTTATCGAAACAAGAGCTAGAAATGTTGACAACTTATCAAAATCACGAAAATCAAAATCATGAATTAAAAAAAAAGTTTTCTTTAACATAAAAAAAAAAAAAAACCAAAGTTAAGAAGAAAATCAAGTCAAAAGGATAAATTAAAAGAAAAAGGAGAATTAAAAAGAAAAAGCGGGTAACGAAAAATCAGAATGAGCCAATATAGAACTAGATACAGGTGTGAAATAGAACTTAGAGCTCTTAAAGAATCAAATGAATTTCTTAAAACTAAGCCTTCAAACGTGGAAAAAGCAGTTTATGAACTTCAAGAACAAATGATTAAAAATGGGGTTGTACATGAGAAATATCTAGAAAATATTCAAGTTACTCAACAATCTGTCAATGTCATGAGAGACTTATCGAAGCAAGAGCTAGAAATGTTGACAACTTATCAAAATCACGAAAATAAAAATCATGAATTAAAAAAAAAGTTTTCTTTAACATATAAAAAAAAAACCATAGTTAAAAAGAAAATCAAATCAAAAGGATAAATTAAAAGAAAAAGGAGTATTAAAAAGAAAAAGGGGGTTAACGAAAAATCAGAATGAGCCAATATAGAACTAGATACAGGTGTGAAATAGAACTTAGAGCTCTTAAAGAATCAAATGAATTTCTTAAAACTAAGCCTTCAAACGTGGAAAAAGCAGTTTATGAACTTCAAGAACAAATGATTAAGATTGGGGTTGTACATGGGAAATATCTAGAAAATATTCAAGTTACTCAACAATCTGTCAATGTCATGAGAGACTTATCGAAGCAAGAGCTAGAAATGTTGACAACTTATCAAAATCAAGTAAATAAAAATCGTGAATTAAAAAAAAAGATTTCTTTAACATATATAAAAAGAAAAAAAAACCCAAAGTTAAAAAGAAAATCAAATCAAAAGGATAAATTAAAAGAAAAAGGAGAATTAAAAAGAAAAAGCGGGTCACGAAAAATCAGAATGAGCCAATATAGAACTAGATACAGGTGTGAAATAGAACTTAGAGCTCTTAAAGAATCAAATGAATTTCTTAAAACTAAGCCTTCAAACGTGGAAAAAGCAGTTTATGAACTTCAAGAACAAATGATTAAAAATGGGGTTGTACATGGGAAATATCTAGAAAATATTCAAGTTACTCAACAATCTGTCAATGTCATGAGAGACTTATCGAAGCAAGAGCTAGAAATGTTGACAACTTATCAAAATCAAGTAAATAAAAATCGTGAATTAAAAAAAAAGATTTCTTTAACATATATAAAAAGAAAAAAAAACCCAAAGTTAAAAAGAAAATCAAATCAAAAGGATAAATTAAAAGAAAAAGGAGAATTAAAAAGAAAAAGGGGGTTAACGAAAAATCAGAATGAGCCAAAATAGAACAAGCTACAGGTGTGAAATAGAACTTAGAGCTCTTGAAGAATCAAGTGAATTTCTAAAAACTAAGCCTTCAAACGTGGAAAAAGCAGTTTATGAACTTAAAGAACGAATGGTTAAAAATGGGGTTGTACATGGGAAATATCTAGAAAATATTCAAGTTACTCAACAATCTGTCAATGTCATGAGAGACTTATCGAAGCAAGAGCTTGAAATGTTGACAACTTATCAAAATCACGAAAATCAAAATCATGAATTAAAAAAAAAGTTTTCTTTAACATATAAAAAAAAAAAAACCAAAGTTAAAAAGAAAATCAAATCAAAAGGATAAATTAAAAGAAAAAGGAGAATTAAAAAGAAAAAGGGGGTTAACGAAAAATCAGAATGAGCCAATATAGAACTTGATACAGGTGTGAAATAGAACTTAGAGCTCTTAAAGAATCAAATGAATTTCTTAAAACTAACCTTTCAAACGTAGAAAAAGCAGTTTATGAACTTAAAGAACGAATGGTTAAGATTGGGGTTGTACATGGGAAATATCTAGAAAACATTCAAGTTACTCAACAAGCTTTCAATGTCATGAGAGATTTATCGAAGCAAGAGCTAGAAATGTTAACGACTTATCAAAATCGAGAAAATCAAAAATAATGAAGAAAAACAAAGTTTTCTTTAACATATAACAAAAAAGAAAAAAGAAAAAAAACAAAGTTAAAAAGAAAATCAAATCAAAAGGATAAATTAAAAGAAAAAGGAGAATTAAAAAAAAAAGGGGGTTAACGAAAAATCAGAATGAGCCAATATAGAACTAAATACAGGTGTGAAATAGAACTTAGAGCTCTTGAAGAATCAAGTGAATTTCTAAAAACTAAGCCTTCAAACGTGGAAAAAGCAGTTTATGAACTTAAAGAACGAATGGTTAAAAATGGGGTTGTACATGAGAAATATCTAGAAAATATTCAAGTTACTCAACAATCTGTCAATGTCATGAGAGACTTATCGAAGCAAGAGCTAGAAATGTTGACAACTTATCAAAATCACGAAAATCAAAATCATGAATTAAAAATAAAGTTTTCTTTAACATATAAAAAAAAAAACCAAAGTTAAAAAGAAAATCAAATCAAAAGGATAAATTAAAAGAAAAAGGAGAATTAAAAAGAAAAAGGGGGTTAACGAAAAATCAGAATGAGCCAATATAGAACTAGATACAGGTGTGAAATAGAACTTAGAGCTCTTAAAGAATCAAATGAATTTCTTAAAACTAAGCCTTCAAACGTGGAAAAAGCAGTTTATGAACTTCAAGAACAAATGATTAAAAATGGGGTTGTACATGGGAAATATCTAGAAAATATTCAAGTTACTCAACAATCTGTCAATGTCATGAGAGACTTATCGAAACAAGAGCTAGAAATGTTGACAACTTATCAAAATCACGAAAATCAAAATCATGAATTAAAAAAAAAGTTTTCTTTAACATATAAAAAAAAAAAAAAAACCAAAGTTAAGAAGAAAATCAAGTCAAAAGGATAAATTAAAAGAAAAAGGAGAATTAAAAAGAAAAAGCGGGTAACGAAAAATCAGAATGAGCCAATATAGAACTAGATACAGGTGTGAAATAGAACTTAGAGCTCTTAAAGAATCAAATGAATTTCTTAAAACTAAGCCTTCAAACGTGGAAAAAGCAGTTTATGAACTTCAAGAACAAATGATTAAAAATGGGGTTGTACATGAGAAATATCTAGAAAATATTCAAGTTACTCAACAATCTGTCAATGTCATGAGAGACTTATCGAAGCAAGAGCTAGAAATGTTGACAACTTATCAAAATCACGAAAATAAAAATCATGAATTAAAAAAAAAGTTTTCTTTAACATATAAAAAAAAAACCATAGTTAAAAAGAAAATCAAATCAAAAGGATAAATTAAAAGAAAAAGGAGTATTAAAAAGAAAAAGGGGGTTAACGAAAAATCAGAATGAGCCAATATAGAACTAGATACAGGTGTGAAATAGAACTTAGAGCTCTTAAAGAATCAAATGAATTTCTTAAAACTAAGCCTTCAAACGTGGAAAAAGCAGTTTATGAACTTCAAGAACAAATGATTAAGATTGGGGTTGTACATGGGAAATATCTAGAAAATATTCAAGTTACTCAACAATCTGTCAATGTCATGAGAGACTTATCGAAGCAAGAGCTAGAAATGTTGACAACTTATCAAAATCAAGTAAATAAAAATCGTGAATTAAAAAAAAAGATTTCTTTAACATATATAAAAAGAAAAAAAAACCCAAAGTTAAAAAGAAAATCAAATCAAAAGGATAAATTAAAAGAAAAAGCGGGTAACGAAAAATCAGAATGAGCCAATATAGAACTAGATGCAGGTGTGAAATAGAACTTAGAGCTCTTAAAGAATCAAATGAATTTCATAAAACTAAGCCTTCAAACGTGGAAAAAGCAGTTTATGAACTTCAAGAACGAATGATTAAAAATGGGGTTGTACATGGGAAATATCCAGAAAATATTCAAGTTACTCAACAATCTTTCAATGTCATGAGAGACTTATCGAAGCAAGAGCTAGAAATGTTGACAACTTATCAAAATCATGAATAAAAAAATGTTTTCTTTAACATATAACAAAAAAGAAAAAAGAAAAAAAAAAAAAGTTAAAAAGAAAATCAAATCAAAAGGACAAAGTAAAACAAAAAGGAGAATTAAAAAGAAAAAGAGGGTTAACGAAAAATCAGAATTAGCCAATATAGAACTAGATACAGTTGTGAAATAGAAATTAGAGCTCTTAAAGAATCAAGTGAATTTCTTAAAACTAAGCCTTCAAACGTGGAAAAAGCAGTTTATGAACTTCAAGAACGATTGATTACAAAAGAGGATGTACATGAGAAATATCCAGAAAACATTCAAGTTACTCAACAATCTTTCAACGTCATGAGAGATTTAACGAAGCAAGAGCTAGAACTATTAACGACTACTCAAAATCATGAAGAAAAAAAAAGTTTTCTTTAACATATAACAAAAAAGAAAAAAGAAAAAAAACAAAGTTAAAAAGAAAATCAAATCAAAAGGACAAAGTAAAAGAAAAAGGAGAATTAAAAAGAAAAAGGGGGTTAACGAAAAATCAGAATTAGCCAATATAGAACTAGATACAGGTGTGAAATAGAACTTAGAGCTCTTAAAGAATCAAATGAATTTCATAAAACTAACCTTTCAAACGTAGAAAAACAAGTTTATGAACTTAAAGAACGAATGGTTAAAAATGGGGTTGTACATGAGAAATATCTAGAAAACATTCAAGTTACCCAACAATCTTTCAATGTCATGAGAGATTTAACGAAGCAAGAGCTAGAAATATTAACGACTAATCAAAATCGAGAAAATCAAAATCATGAAGAAAAACAAAGTTTTCTTTAACATATAACAAAAAAGAAAAAAAAAAACCAAAGTTAAAAAGGAAATCAAATCAAAAGGACAAAGTAAACCAAGAAGAAGAATTAAAAAGAAAAAGAGGGTTAACGAAAAATCAGAATTAGCCAATATAGAACTAGATACAGTTGTGAAATAGAAATTAGAGATCTTAAAGAATCAAGTGAATTTCTTAAAACTAAGCCTTCAAACGTGGAAAAAGCAGTTTATGAACTTCAAGAACGAATGATTACAAAAGAGGATGTACATGAGAAATATCCAGAAAACATTCAAGTTACTCAACAATCTTTCAACGTCATGAGAGATTTATCGAAGCAAGAGCTACAAATGTTAACGACTAATCAAAATCGAGAAAATCAAAAATATTGAAGAAAAAAAAAGTTTTCTTTAACATATAACAAAAAAGAAAAAAAAAAAAAACCAAAGTTAAAAAGGAAATCAAATCAAAAGGACAAAGTAAAACAAAAAGGAGAATTAAAAAGGAAAAAGAGGGTTACCGAAAAATCAGAATTAGCCAATATAGAACTAGATACAGGTGTGAAATAGAAATTACAGCTCTTAAAGAATCAAGTAAATTTCTTAAAACTATGCTCTCAAACGGGGAAAAAGCAGTTTATGAACTTCAAGAACGAATGATTATAAATGAGGTTGTACATGAGAAATATCCAGAAAACATTCAAGTTACTCAACAATCTTTCAATGTCATGAGAAATTTATCGAAGCAAGAGCTAGAAATGTTAACGACTAATCATAATACAGAATACAGAATAAAGTTTTCTTTATTAACATAAAAAAAAAGACCGAAGTTTAAAAGAAACTCAAATCAAAAGGATAAATTAAAAGAAAAAGGAGAATTAAAAAGAAAAAGGGGGTTAACGAAAAATCAGAATGAGCCAATATAGAACAAGATACAGGTGTGAAATAGAACTTAGAGCTCTTAAAGAATCAAATGAATTTCTTAAAACTAACCTTTCAAACGTAGAAAAAGCAGTTTATGAACTTAAAGAACGAATGGTTAAAACTGAGGTTGTACATGAGAAATATCCAGAAAACATTCAAGTTACTCAACAATCTTTCAATGTCATGAGAAATTTATCGAAGCAAGAGCTATAAATGTTAACGACTAATCAAAATCGAGAAAATCAAAAATAATGAAGAAAAAAAAAGTTTTCTTTAACATATAACAAAAAAGAAAAAAAAAAAAACCAAAGTTAAAAAGGAAATCAAATCAAAAGGACAAAGTAAAACAAAAAGGAGAATTAAAAAGGAAAAAGAGGGTTAACGAAAAATCAGAATTAGCCAATATAGAACTAGATACAGGTGTGAAATAGAAATTACAGCTCTTAAAGAATCAAGTAAATTTCTTAAAACTATGCTCTCAAACGGGGAAAAAGCAGTTTATGAACTTCAAGGACGAATGATTATAAATGAGGTTGTACATGAGAAATATCCAGAAAACATTCAAGTTACTCAACAATCTTTCAATGTCATGAGAAATTTATCGAAGCAAGAGCTAGAAATGTTAACGACTAATCATAATACAGAATAAAGAATAAAGTTTTCTTTATTAACATAAAAAAAAAGACCGAAGTTTAAAAGAAACTCAAATCAAAAGGATAAATTAAAAGAAAAAGGAGAATTAAAAAGAAAAAGGGGGTTAACGAAAAATCAGAATGAGCCAATATAGAACAAGATACAGGTGTGAAATAGAACTTAGAGCTCTTAAAGAATCAAATGAATTTCTTAAAACTAAGCCTTCAAACGTGGAAAAAGCAGTTTATGAACTTCAAGAACGAATGATTACAAAAGAGGATGTACATGAGAAATATCCAGAAAACATTCAAGTTACTCAACAATCTTTCAACGTCATGAGAGATTTATCGAAGCAAGAGCTACAAATGTTAACGACTAATCAAAATCAAGAAAATCAAGATCATGAAGAAAAAAAAAGTTTTCTTTAACATATAACAAAAAAGAAAAAAGAAAAAAAACAAAGTTAAAAAGAAAATCAAATTAAAAGGACAAAGTAAAACAAAAAGGAGAATTAAAAAGAAAAAGAGGGTTAACGAAAAATCAGAATTAGCCAATATAGAACTAGATACAGTTGTGAAATAGAAATTAGAGCTCTTAAAGAATCAAGTGAATTTCTTAAAACTAAGCCTTCAAACGTGGAAAAAGCAGTTTATGAACTTCAAGAACGATTGATTACAAAAGAGGATGTACATGAGAAATATCCAGAAAACATTCAAGTTACTCAACAATCTTTCAACGTCATGAGAGATTTAACGAAGCAAGAGCTAGAACTATTAACGACTACTCAAAATCATGAAGAAAAAAAAAGTTTTCTTTAACATATAACAAAAAAGAAAAAAAAAATACCAAAGTTAAAAAGAAAATCAAATCAAAAGGACAAAGTAAAACAAAAAGGAGAATTAAAAAGAAAAAGAGGGTTAACGAAAAATCAGAATTAGCCAATATAGAACTAGATACAGTTGTGAAATAAAATTAGAGCTCTTAAAGAATCAAGTGAATTTCTTAAAACTAAGCCTTCAAACGTGGAAAAAGCAGTTTATGAACTTCAAGAACAAATGATTAAAAATGGGGTTGTACATGGGAAATATCTAGAAAATATTCAAGTTACTCAACAATCTTTCAATGTCATGAGAGACTTATCGAAGCAAGAGCTAGAAATGTTGGCAACTTATCAAAATCAAGAAAATAAAAATCGTGAATTAAGAAAAAAGATTTCTTTAACATATATAAAAAAAAAAAAAACCCAAAGTTAAAAAGAAAATCAAATCAAAAGGATAAATTAAAAGAAAAAGGAGAATTAAAAAGAAAAAGGGGGTTAACGAAAAATCAGAATGAGCCAAAATAGAACAAGCTACAGTTGTGAAATAGAACTTAGAGCTTTTGAAGAATCAAGTGAATTTCTTAAAACTAAGCCTTCAAACGTGGAAAAAGCAGTTTATGAACTTAAAGAACGAATGGTTAAAAATGGGGTTGTACATGAGAAATATCTAGAAAACATTCAAGTTACCCAACAATCTTTCAATGTCATGAGAGATTTAACGAAGCAAGAGCTAGAAATATTAACGACTAATCAAAATCGAGAAAATCAAAATCATGAAGAAAGACAAAGTTTTCTTTAACATATAACAAAAAAGAAAAAAAAAATACCAAAGTTAAAAAGGAAATCAAATCAAAAGGACAAAGTAAAACAAAAAGGAGAATTAAAAAGGAAAAAGAGGGTTAACGAAAAATCAGAATTAGCCAATATAGAACTAGATACAGTTGTGAAATAGAAATTAGAGCTCTTAAAGAATCAAGTGAATTTCTTAAAACTAAGCCTTCAAACGTGGAAAAAGCAGTTTATGAACTTCAAGAACGAATGATTACAAAAGAGGATGTACATGAGAAATATCCAGAAAACATTCAAGTTACTCAACAATCTTTCAACGTCATGAGAGACTTATCGAAGCAAGAGCTACAAATGTTAACGACTAATCAAAATCAAGAAAATCAAGATCATGAAGAAAAAAAAAGTTTTCTTTAACATATAACAAAAAAGAAAAAAAAAAAAAACCAAAGTTAAAAAGGAAATCAAATCAAAAGGACAAAGTAAAACAAAAAGGAGAATTAAAAAGGAAAAAGAGGGTTAACGAAAAATCAGAATTAGCCAATATAGAACTAGATACAGTTGTGAAATAGAAATTAGAGCTCTTAAAGAATCAAATGAATTTCTTAAAACTAACCTTTCAAACGTAGAAAAAGCAGTTTATGAACTTAAAGAACGAATGGTTAAAAATGGGGTTGTACATGAGAAATATCTAGAAAACATTCAAGTTACCCAACAATCTTTCAATGTCATGAGAAATTTATCGAAGCAAGAGCTAGAAATGTTAACGACTAATCAAAATCAAGAAAATCAAAATCATGAAGAAAAAAAAAATACCAAAGTTAAAAAGGAAATCAAATCAAAAGGACAAATTAAAACAAAAAGGAGAATTAATAAGGAAAAAGAGAGTTACCGAAAAATCAGAATTAGCCAATATAGAACTAGATACAGGTGTGAAATAGAACTTAGAGCTCTTAAAGAATCAAATGAATTTCTTAAAACTAACCTTTCAAACGTAGAAAAAGCAGTTTATGAACTTAAAGAACGAATGGTTAAAAATGGGGTTGTACATGAGAAATATCTAGAAAGCATTCAAGTTACCCAACAATCTTTCAATGTCATGAGCGATTTAACGAAGCAAGAGCTAGAAATATTAACGACTAATCAAAATCGAGAAAATCAAAATCATGAAGAAAAACAAAGTTTTCTTTAACATATAACAAAAAAGAAAAAAAAAAAATACCAAAGTTAAAAAGAAAATCAAATCAAAAGGACAAAGTAAACCAAAAAGGAGAATTAAAAAGAAAAAGAGGGTTAACGAAAAATCAGAATTAGCCAATATAGAACTAGATAGAGTTGTGAAATAGAAATTAGAGCTCTTGAAGAATCAAGTGAATTTCTTAAAACTAAGCCTTCAAACGTGGAAAAAGCAGTTTATGAACTTCAAGAACAAATGATTACAAAAGAGGATGTACATGAGAACTATACAGAAAACATTCAAGTTACTCAACAATCTTTCAACGTCATGAGAGATTTATCGAAGCAAGAGCTAGAAATGTTAACGACTAATCAAAATCAAGAAAATCAAGATAATGAAGAAATAAAAAGTTTTCTTTAACATATAACAAAAAAGAAAAAAAAAATACCAAAGTTAAAAAGGAAATCAAATCAAAAGGACAAAGTAAACCAAAAAGGAGAATTAAAAAGAAAAAGAGGGTTAACGAAAAATCAGAATTAGCCAATATAGAACTAGATAGAGTTGTGAAATAGAAATTAGAGCTCTTGAAGAATCAAGTGAATTTCTTAAAACTAAGCCTTCAAACGTGGAAAAAGCAGTTTATGAACTTCAAGAACAAATGATTACAAAAGAGGATGTACATGAGAACTATACAGAAAACATTCAAGTTACTCAACAATCTTTCAACGTCATGAGAGATTTATCGAAGCAAGAGCTAGAATTGTTAACGACTAATCAAAATCAAGAAAATCAAGATAATGAAGAAAAAAAAAGTTTTCTTTAACATATAACAAAAAAGAAAAAAGAAAAAAAACAAAGTTAAAAAGAAAATCAAATCAAAAACACAAAGTAAAACAAAAAGGAGAATTAAAAAGGAAAAAGAGGGTTAACGAAAAATCAGAATTAGCCAATATAGAACTAGATACAGTTGTGAAATAGAAATTAGAGCTCTTGAAGAATCAAGTGAATTTCTTAAAACTAAGCCTTCAAACGTGGAAAAAACAGTTTATGAACTTCAAGAACGAATGGTTAAAAATGGGGTTGTACATGAGAAATATCTAGAAAACATTCAAGATACCCAACAATCTTTCAATGCCATGAGAGATTTAACGAAGCAAGAGCTAGAAATATTAACGACTAATCAAAATCGAGAAAATCAAAAATAATGAAGAAAAACAAAGTTTTCTTTAACATATAACAAAAAAGAAAAAAGAAAAAAAACAATGTTAAAAAGAAAATCAAATCAAAAACACAAAGTAAAACAAAAAGGAGAATTAAAAAGGAAAAAGAGGGTTAACGACAAATCAGAATTAGCCAATATAGAACTAGATACAGTTGTGAAATAGAAATTAGAGCTCTTGAAGAATCAAGTGAATTTCTTAAAACTAAGCCTTCAAACGTGGAAAAAGCAGTTTATGAACTTCAAGAACAAATGATTACAAAAGAGGATGTACATGAGAACTATACAGAAAACATTCAAGTTACTCAACAAGCTTTCAATGTCATGAGAGATTTATCGAAGCAAGAGCTAGAAATGTTAACGACTAATCAAAATCGAGAAAATCAAAAATAATGAAGAAAAACAAAGTTTTCTTTAACATATAACAAAAAAGAAAAAAGAAAAAAAACAAAGTTAAAAAGAAAATCAAATCAAAAGGACAAAGTAAAACTAAAAGGAGAATTAAAAAGGAAAAAGAGGGTTAACGAAAAATCAGAATTAGCCAATATAGAACTAGATACAGGTGTGAAATAGAAATTACAGCTCTTAAAGAATCAAGTGAATTTCTTAAAACTATGCTCTCAAACGTGGAAAAAGCAGTTTATGAACTTAAAGAACGAATGGTTAAAAATGGGGTTGTACATGAGAAATATCTAGAAAACATTCAAGTTACCCAACAATCTTTCAATGCCATGAGAGATTTAACGAAGCAACAGCTAGAAATATTAAAGACTAATCAAAATCGAGAAAATCAAAAATAATGAAGAAAAACAAAGTTTTCTTTAACATATAACAAAAAAGAAAAATAAAAATACCAAAGTTAAAAAGAAAATCAAATCAAAAGGACAAAGTAAACCAAAAAGGAGAATTAAAAAGAAAAAGAGGGTTAACGAAAACTCAGAATTAGCCAATATAGAACTAGATACAGTTGTGAAATAGAAATTAGAGCTCTTGAAGAATCAAGTGAATTTCTTAAAACTATGCTCTCAAACGTGGAAAAAGCAGTTTATGGACTTCAAGAACGAATGATTATAAATGAGGTTGTACATGAGAAATATCCAGAAAACATTCAAGTTACTCAACAATCTTTCAATGTCATGAGAGATTTATCGAAGCAAGAGCTAGAAATGTTAACGACTAATCAAAATCGAGAAAATCAAAAATAATGAAGAAAAACAAAGTTTTCTTTAACATATAACAAAAAAGAAAAAAGAAAAAAAACAAAGTTAAAAAGAAAATCAAATCAAAAACACAAAGTAAAACAAAAAGGAGAATTAAAAAGGAAAAAGAGGGTTAACGAAAAATCAGAATTAGCCAATATAGAACTAGATAGAGTTGTGAAATAGAAATTAGAGCTCTTGAAGAATCAAGTGAATTTCTTAAAACTAAGCCTTCAAACGTGGAAAAAGCAGTTTATGAACTTCAAGAACGAATGGTTAAAAATGGGGTTGTACATGAGAAATATCTAGAAAACATTCAAGTTACCCAACAATCTTTCAATGCCATGAGAGATTTAACGAAGCAAGAGCTAGAAATATTAACGACTAATCAAAATCGAGAAAATCAAAAATAATGAAGAAAAACAAAGTTTTCTTTAACATATAACAAAAAAGAACAAAAAAAAAATACCAAAGTTAAAAAGGAAATCAAATCAAAAGGACAAAGTAAAACTAAAAGGAGAATTAAAAAGGAAAAAGAGGGTTAACGAAAAATCAGAATTAGCCAATATAGAACTAGATACAGGTGTGAAATAGAAATTACAGCTCTTAAAGAATCAAGTGAATTTCTTAAAACTATGCTCTCAAACGTGGAAAAAGCAGTTTATGGACTTCAAGAACGAATGATTATAAATGAGGTTGTACATGAGAAATATCCAGAAAACATTCAAGTTACTCAACAATCTTTCAATGTCATGAGAGATTTATCGAAGCAAGAGCTAGAAATGTTAACGACTAATCAAAATCGAGAAAATCAAAAATAATGAAGAAAAACAAAGTTTTCTTTAACATATAACAAAAAAGAAAAAAGAAAAAAAACAAAGTTAAAAAGAAAATCAAATCAAAAACACAAAGTAAAACAAAAAGGAGAAATAAAAAGGAAAAAGAGGGTTAACGAAAAATCAGAATTAGCCAATATAGAACTAGATACAGTTGTGAAATAGAAATTAGAGCTCTTGAAGAATCAAGTGAATTTCTTAAAACTAAGCCTTCAAACGTGGAAAAAGCAGTTTATGAACTTCAAGAACGAATGGTTAAAAATGGGGTTGTACATGAGAAATATCCAGAAAACATTCAAGTTACTCAACAATCTTTCAATGTCATGAGAGATTTATCGAAGCAAGAGCTAGAAATGTTAACGACTAATCAAAATCGAGAAAATCAAGATAATGAAGAAATAAAAAGTTTTCTTTAACATATAACAAAAAAGAAAAAAGAAAAAAAACAAAGTTAAAAAGAAAATCAAATCAAAAACACAAAGTAAAACAAAAAGGAGAAAGAGGGTTAACGAAAAATCAGAATTAGCCAATATAGAACTAGATACAGTTGTGAAATAGAAATTAGAGCTCTTGAAGAATCAAGTGAATTTCTTAAAACTAAGCCTTCAAACGTGGAAAAAACAGTTTATGAACTTCAAGAACGAATGGTTAATAATGGGGTTGTACATGAGAAATATCTAGAAAACATTCAAGATACCCAACAATCTTTCAATGCCATGAGAGATTTAACGAAGCAAGAGCTAGAAATATTAACGACTAATCAAAATCGAGAAAATCAAAAATAATGAAGAAAAACAAAGTTTTCTTTAACATATAACAAAAAAGAAAAAAGAAAAAAAACAATGTTAAAAAGAAAATCAAATCAAAAACACAAAGTAAAACAAAAAGGAGAATTAAAAAGGAAAAAGAGGGTTAACGACAAATCAGAATTAGCCAATATAGAACTAGATACAGTTGTGAAATAGAAATTAGAGCTCTTGAAGAATCAAGTGAATTTCTTAAAACTAAGCCTTTAAACGTGGAAAAAGCAGTTTATGAACTTCAAGAACAAATGATTACAAAAGAGGATGTACATGAGAACTATACAGAAAACATTCAAGTTACTCAACAATCTTTCAACGTCATGAGAGATTTATCGAAGCAAGAGCTAGAAATGTTAACGACTAATCAAAATCAAGAAAATCAAAAATAATGAAGAAAAACAAAGTTTTCTTTAACATATAACAAAAAAGAAAAAAGAAAAAAAACAATGTTAAAAAGAAAATCAAATCAAAAACACAAAGTAAAACAAAAAGGAGAATTAAAAAGGAAAAAGAGGGTTAACGACAAATCAGAATTAGCCAATATAGAACTAGATACAGTTGTGAAATAGAAATTAGAGCTCTTGAAGAATCAAGTGAATTTCTTAAAACTAAGCCTTCAAACGTGGAAAAAGCAGTTTATGAACTTCAAGAACAAATGATTACAAAAGAGGATGTACATGAGAACTATACAGAAAACATTAAAGTTACTCAACAAGCTTTCTATGTCATGAGAGATTTATCGAAGCAAGAGCTAGAAATGTTAACGACTAATCAAAATCGAGAAAATCAAAAATAATGAAGAAAAACAAAGTTTTCTTTAACATATAACAAAAAAGAAAAAAGAAAAAAAACAAAGTTAAAAAGAAAATCAAATCAAAAACACAAAGTAAAACAAAAAGGAGAATTAAAAAGAAAAAGAGGGTTAACGAAAAATCAGAATTAGCCAATATAGAACTAGATACAGTTGTGAAATAGAAATTAGAGCTCTTGAAGAATCAAGTGAATTTCTTAAAACTAAGCCTTCAAACGTGGAAAAAACAGTTTATGAACTTCAAGAACGAATGGTTAAAAATGGGGTTGTACATGAGAAATATCTAGAAAACATTCAAGTTACTCAACAAGCTTTCAATGTCATAAGAGATTTATCGAAGCAAGAGCTAGAAATGTTAACGACTAATCAAAATCGAGAAAATCAAAAATAATGAAGAAAAACAAAGTTTTCTTTAACATATAACAAAAAAGAAAAAAAACAAAGTTAAAAAGAAAATCAAATCAAAAGGACAAAGTAAAACTAAAAGGAGAATTAAAAAGGAAAAAGAGGGTTAACGAAAAATCAGAATTAGCCAATATAGAACTAGATACAGGTGTGAAATAGAAATTACAGCTCTTAAAGAATCAAGTGAATTTCTTAAAACTATGCTCTCAAACGTGGAAAAAGCAGTTTATGAACTTAAAGAACGAATGGTTAAAAATGGGGTTGTACATGAGAAATATCTAGAAAACATTCAAGTTACCCAACAATCTTTCAATGCCATGAGAGATTTAACGAAGCAACAGCTAGAAATATTAACGACTAATCAAAATCGAGAAAATCAAAAATAATGAAGAATAACAAAGTTTTCTTTAACATATAACAAAAAAGAAAAAAAAAAAATACTAAAGTTAAAAAGAAAATCAAATCAAAAGGACAAAGTAAACCAAAAAGGAGAATTAAAAAGAAAAAGAGGGTTAACGAAAACTCAGAATTAGCCAATATAGAACTAGATACAGTTGTGAAATAGAAATTAGAGCTCTTGAAGAATCAAGTGAATTTCTTAAAACTAAGCCTTCAAACGTGGAAAAAGCAGTTTATGAACTTCAAGAACAAATGATTACAAAAGAGGATGTACATGAGAACTATACAGAAAACATTCAAGTTACTCAACAATCTTTCAACGTCATGAGAGATTTATCGAAGCAAGAGCTAGAAATGTTAACGACTAATCAAAATCAAGAAATTCAAGATAATGAAGAAAAAAAAAGTTTTCTTTAACATATAACAAAAAAGAAAAAAGAAAAAAAACAAAGTTAAAAAGAAAATCAAATCAAAAGGACAAAGTAAAACTAAAAGGAGAATTAAAAAGGAAAAAGAGGGTTAACGAAAAATCAGAATTAGCCAATATAGAACTAGATACAGTTGTGAAATAGAAATTAGAGCTCTTGAAGAATCAAGTGAATTTCTTAAAACTAAGCCTTCAAACGTGGAAAAAACAGTTTATGAACTTCAAGAACGAATGGTTAAAAATGGGGTTGTACATGAGAAATATCTAGAAAACATTCAAGATACCCAACAATCTTTCAATGCCATGAGAGATTTATCGAAGCAAGAGCTAGAAATGTTAACGACTAATCAAAATCAAGAAATTCAAGATAATGAAGAAAAAAAAAGTTTTCTTTAACATATAACAAAAAAGAAAAAAGAAAAAAAACAAAGTTAAAAAGAAAATCAAATCAAAAGGACAAAGTAAAACAAAAAGGAGAATTAAAAAGAAAAAGAGGGTTAACGAAAAATCAGAATTAGCCAATATAGAACTAGATACAGTTGTGAAATAAAATTAGAGCTCTTAAAGAATCAAGTGAATTTCTTAAAACTAAGCCTTCAAACGTGGAAAAAGCAGTTTATGAACTTCAAGAACAAATGATTAAAAATGGGGTTGTACATGGGAAATATCTAGAAAATATTCAAGTTACTCAACAATCTTTCAATGTCATGAGAGACTTATCGAAGCAAGAGCTAGAAATGTAGGCAACTTATCAAAATCAAGAAAATAAAAATCGTGAATTAAAAAAAAAGATTTCTTTAACATATATAAAAAAAAAAAAACCCAAAGTTAAAAAGAAAATCAAATCAAAAGGAAAATTAAAAGAAAAAGGAGAATTAAAAAGAAAAAGGTGGTTAACGAAAAATCAGAATGAGCCAAAATAGAACAAGCTACAGTTGTGAAATAGAACTTAGAGCTTTTGAAGAATCAAGTGAATTTCTTAAAACTAAGCCTTCAAACGTGGAAAAAGCAGTTTATGAACTTAAAGAACGAATGGTTAAAAATGGGGTTGTACATGAGAAATATCTAGAAAACATTCAAGTTACCCAACAATCTTTCAATGTCATGAGAGATTTAACGAAGCAAGAGCTAGAAATATTAACGACTAATCAAAATCGAGAAAATCAAAATCATGAAGAAAAACAAAGTTTTCTTTAACATATAACAAAAAAGAAAAAAAAAAATACCAAAGTTAAAAAGGAAACCAAATCAAAAGGACAAAGTAAAACAAAAAGGAGAATTAAAAAGGAAAAAGAGGGTTAACGAAAAATCAGAATTTGCCAATATAGAACTAGATACAGTTGTGAAATAGAAATTAGAGCTCTTAAAGAATCAAGTGAATTTCTTAAAACTAAGCCTTCAAACGTGGAAAAAGCAGTTTATGAACTTCAAGAACGAATGATTACAAAAGAGGATGTACATGAGAAATATCCAGAAAACATTCAAGTTACTCAACAATCTTTCAACGTCATGAGAGACTTATCGAAGCAAGAGCTACAAATGTTAACGACTAATCAAAATCAAGAAAATCAAGATCATGAAGAAAAAAAAAGTTTTCTTTAACATATAACAAAAAAGAAAAAAAAAAAAAAACCAAAGTTAAAAAGGAAATCAAATCAAAAGGACAAAGTAAAACAAAAAGGAGAATTAAAAAGGAAAAAGAGGGTTAACGAAAAATCAGAATTAGCCAATATAGAACTAGATACAGTTGTGAAATAGAAATTAGAGCTCTTAAAGAATCAAATGAATTTCTTAAAACTAACCTTTCAAACGTAGAAAAAGCAGTTTATGAACTTAAAGAACGAATGGTTAAAAATGGGGTTGTACATGAGAAATATCTAGAAAACATTCAAGTTACCCAACAATCTTTCAATGTCATGAGAAATTTATCGAAGCAAGAGCTAGAAATGTTAACGACTAATCAAAATCAAGAAAATCAAAATCATGAAGAAAAAAAAAATACCAAAGTTAAAAAGGAAATCAAATCAAAAGGACAAATTAAAACAAAAAGGAGAATTAATAAGGAAAAAGAGAGTTACCGAAAAATCAGAATTAGCCAATATAGAACTAGATACAGGTGTGAAATAGAACTTAGAGCTCTTAAAGAATCAAATGAATTTCTTAAAACTAACCTTTCAAACGTAGAAAAAGCAGTTTATGAACTTCAAGAACGAATGGTTAAAAATGGGGTTGTACATGAGAAATATCTAGAAAGCATTCAAGTTACCCAACAATCTTTCAATGTCATGAGAGATTTAACGAAGCAAGAGCTAGAAATATTAACGACTAATCAAAATCGAGAAAATCAAAAATAATGAAGAAAAACAAAGTTTTCTTTAACATATAACAAAAAAGAAAAAAAAAAAATACCAAAGTTAAAAAGAAAATCAAATCAAAAGGACAAAGTAAACCAAAAAGGAGAATTAAAAAGAAAAAGAGGGTTAACGAAAAATCAGAATTAGCCAATATAGAACTAGATAGAGTTGTGAAATAGAAATTAGAGCTCTTGAAGAATCAAGTGAATTTCTTAAAACTAAGCCTTCAAACGTGGAAAAAGCAGTTTATGAACTTCAAGAACAAATGATTACAAAAGAGGATGTACATGAGAACTATACAGAAAACATTCAAGTTACTCAACAATCTTTCAACGTCATGAGAGATTTATCGAAGCAAGAGCTAGAAATGTTAACGACTAATCAAAATCAAGAAAATCAAGATAATGAAGAAATAAAAAGTTTTCTTTAACATATAACAAAAAAGAAAAAAAAAATACCAAAGTTAAAAAGGAAATCAAATCAAAAGGACAAAGTAAACCAAAAAGGAGAATTAAAAAGAAAAAGAGGGTTAACGAAAAATCAGAATTAGCCAATATAGAACTAGATAGAGTTGTGAAATAGAAATTAGAGCTCTTGAAGAATCAAGTGAATTTCTTAAAACTAAGCCTTCAAACGTGGAAAAAGCAGTTTATGAACTTCAAGAACAAATGATTACAAAAGAGGATGTACATGAGAACTATACAGAAAACATTCAAGTTACTCAACAATCTTTCAACGTCATGAGAGATTTATCGAAGCAAGAGCTAGAATTGTTAACGACTAATCAAAATCAAGAAAATCAAGATAATGAAGAAAAAAAAAGTTTTCTTTAACATATAACAAAAAAGAAAAAAGAAAAAAAACAAAGTTAAAAAGAAAATCAAATCAAAAACACAAAGTAAAACAAAAAGGAGAATTAAAAAGGAAAAAGAGGGTTAACGAAAAATCAGAATTAGCCAATATAGAACTAGATACAGTTGTGAAATAGAAATTAGAGCTCTTGAAGAATCAAGTGAATTTCTTAAAACTAAGCCTTCAAACGTGGAAAAAGCAGTTTATGAACTTCAAGAACGAATGGTTAAAAATGGGGTTGTACATGAGAAATATCTAGAAAACATTCAAGTTACTCAACAATCTTTCAACGTCATGAGAGATTTATCGAAGCAAGAGCTAGAAATGTTAACGACTAATCAAAATCGAGAAAATCAAAAATAATGAAGAAAAACAAAGTTTTCTTTAACATATAACAAAAAAGAAAAAAGAAAAAAAACAATGTTAAAAAGAAAATCAAATCAAAAACACAAAGTAAAACAAAAAGGAGAATTAAAAAGGAAAAAGAGGGTTAACGACAAATCAGAATTAGCCAATATAGAACTAGATACAGTTGTGAAATAGAAATTAGAGCTCTTGAAGAATCAAGTGAATTTCTTAAAACTAAGCCTTCAAACGTGGAAAAAGCAGTTTATGAACTTCAAGAACAAATGATTACAAAAGAGGATGTACATGAGAACTATACAGAAAACATTCAAGTTACTCAACAAGCTTTCAATGTCATGAGAGATTTATCGAAGCAAGAGCTAGAAATGTTAACGACTAATCAAAATCGAGAAAATCAAAAATAATGAAGAAAAACAAAGTTTTCTTTAACATATAACAAAAAAGAAAAAAGAAAAAAAACAAAGTTAAAAAGAAAATCAAATCAAAAGGACAAAGTAAAATTAAAAGGAGAATTAAAAAGGAAAAAGAGGGTTAACGAAAAATCAGAATTAGCCAATATAGAACTAGATACAGGTGTGAAATAGAAATTACAGCTCTTAAAGAATCAAGTGAATTTCTTAAAACTATGCTCTCAAACGTGGAAAAAGCAGTTTATGAACTTAAAGAACGAATGGTTAAAAATGGGGTTGTACATGAGAAATATCTAGAAAACATTCAAGTTACCCAACAATCTTTCAATGCCATGAGAGATTTAACGAAGCAACAGCTAGAAATATTAACGACTAATCAAAATCGAGAAAATCAAAAATAATGAAGAAAAACAAAGTTTTCTTTAACATATAACAAAAAAGAAAAATAAAAATACCAAAGTTAAAAAGAAAATCAAATCAAAAGGACAAAGTAAACCAAAAAGGAGAATTAAAAAGAAAAAGAGGGTTAACGAAAACTCAGAATTAGCCAATATAGAACTAGATACAGTTGTGAAATAGAAATTAGAGCTCTTGAAGAATCAAGTGAATTTCTTAAAACTATGCTCTCAAACGTGGAAAAAGCAGTTTATGGACTTCAAGAACGAATGATTATAAATGAGGTTGTACATGAGAAATATCCAGAAAACATTCAAGTTACTCAACAATCTTTCAATGTCATGAGAGATTTATCGAAGCAAGAGCTAGAAATGTTAACGACTAATCAAAATCGAGAAAATCAAAAATAATGAAGAAAAACAAAGTTTTCTTTAACATATAACAAAAAAGAAAAAAGAAAAAAAACAAAGTTAAAAAGAAAATCAAATCAAAAG
This sequence comes from Anthrax anthrax, assembly GCA_963971155.1. Lineage (NCBI taxonomy): Eukaryota > Metazoa > Arthropoda > Insecta > Diptera > Bombyliidae > Anthrax > Anthrax anthrax. The sequence goes on along the minus strand of OZ020125.1, from coordinate 269,288 downwards.
GACAAAGTAAAACTAAAAGGAGAATTAAAAAGGAAAAAGAGGGTTAACGAAAAATCAGAATTAGCCAATATAGAACTAGATACAGGTGTGAAATAGAAATTACAGCTCTTAAAGAATCAAGTGAATTTCTTAAAACTATGCTCTCAAACGTGGAAAAAGCAGTTTATGGACTTCAAGAACGAATGATTATAAATGAGGTTGTACATGAGAAATATCTAGAAAACATTCAAGTTACCCAACAATCTTTCAATGCCATGAGAGATTTAACGAAGCAAGAGCTAGAAATATTAACGACTAATCAAAATCGAGAAAATCAAAAATAATGAAGAAAAACAAAGTTTTCTTTAACATATAACAAAAAAGAACAAAAAAAAAATACCAAAGTTAAAAAGGAAATCAAATCAAAAGGACAAAGTAAAACTAAAAGGAGAATTAAAAAGGAAAAAGAGGGTTAACGAAAAATCAGAATTAGCCAATATAGAACTAGATACAGGTGTGAAATAGAAATTACAGCTCTTAAAGAATCAAGTGAATTTCTTAAAACTATGCTCTCAAACGTGGAAAAAGCAGTTTATGGACTTCAAGAACGAATGATTATAAATGAGGTTGTACATGAGAAATATCCAGAAAACATTCAAGTTACTCAACAATCTTTCAATGTCATGAGAGATTTATTGAAGCAAGAGCTAGAAATGTTAACGACTAATCAAAATCGAGAAAATCAAAAATAATGAAGAAAAACAAAGTTTTCTTTAACATATAACAAAAAAGAAAAAAGAAAAAAAACAAAGTTAAAAAGAAAATCAAATCAAAAACACAAAGTAAAACTAAAAGGAGAATTAAAAAGGAAAAAGAGGGTTAACGAAAAATCAGAATTAGCCAATATAGAACTAGATACAGTTGTGAAATAGAAATTAGAGCTCTTGAAGAATCAAGTGAATTTCTTAAAACTAAGCCTTCAAACGTGGAAAAAGCAGTTTATGAACTTCAAGAACGAATGGTTAAAAATGGGGTTGTACATGAGAAATATCCAGAAAACATTCAAGTTACTCAACAATCTTTCAATGTCATGAGAGATTTATCGAAGCAAGAGCTAGAAATGTTAACGACTAATCAAAATCGAGAAAATCAAAAATAATGAAGAAAAACAAAGTTTTCTTTAACATATAACAAAAAAGAAAAAAGAAAAAAAACAAAGTTAAAAAGAAAATCAAATCAAAAACACAAAGTAAAACAAAAAGGAGAATTAAAAAGGAAAAAGAGGGTTAACGAAAAATCAGAATTAGCCAATATAGAACTAGATAGAGTTGTGAAATAGAAATTAGAGCTCTTGAAGAATCAAGTGAATTTCTTAAAACTAAGCCTTCAAACGTGGAAAAAGCAGTTTATGAACTTCAAGAACGAATGGTTAAAAATGGGGTTGTACATGAGAAATATCTAGAAAACATTCAAGTTACCCAACAATCTTTCAATGCCATGAGAGATTTAACGAAGCAAGAGCTAGAAATATTAACGACTAATCAAAATCGAGAAAATCAAAAATAATGAAGAAAAACAAAGTTTTCTTTAACATATAACAAAAAAGAACAAAAAAAAAATACCAAAGTTAAAAAGGAAATCAAATCAAAAGGACAAAGTAAAACTAAAAGGAGAATTAAAAAGGAAAAAGAGGGTTAACGAAAAATCAGAATTAGCCAATATAGAACTAGATACAGGTGTGAAATAGAAATTACAGCTCTTAAAGAATCAAGTGAATTTCTTAAAACTATGCTCTCAAACGTGGAAAAAGCAGTTTATGGACTTCAAGAACGAATGATTATAAATGAGGTTGTACATGAGAAATATCCAGAAAACATTCAAGTTACTCAACAATCTTTCAATGTCATGAGAGATTTATCGAAGCAAGAGCTAGAAATGTTAACGACTAATCAAAATCGAGAAAATCAAAAATAATGAAGAAAAACAAAGTTTTCTTTAACATATAACAAAAAAGAAAAAAGAAAAAAAACAAAGTTAAAAAGAAAATCAAATCAAAAACACAAAGTAAAACTAAAAGGAGAATTAAAAAGGAAAAAGAGGGTTAACGAAAAATCAGAATTAGCCAATATAGAACTAGATACAGTTGTGAAATAGAAATTAGAGCTCTTGAAGAATCAAGTGAATTTCTTAAAACTAAGCCTTCAAACGTGGAAAAAGCAGTTTATGAACTTCAAGAACGAATGGTTAAAAATGGGGTTGTACATGAGAAATATCCAGAAAACATTCAAGTTACTCAACAATCTTTCAATGTCATGAGAGATTTATCGAAGCAAGAGCTAGAAATGTTAACGACTAATCAAAATCGAGAAAATCAAGATAATGAAGAAATAAAAAGTTTTCTTTAACATATAACAAAAAAGAAAAAAGAAAAAAAACAAAGTTAAAAAGAAAATCAAATCAAAAACACAAAGTAAAACAAAAAGGAGAAAGAGGGTTAACGAAAAATCAGAATTAGCCAATATAGAACTAGATACAGTTGTGAAATAGAAATTAGAGCTCTTGAAGAATCAAGTGAATTTCTTAAAACTAAGCCTTCAAACGTGGAAAAAACAGTTTATGAACTTCAAGAACGAATGGTTAAAAATGGGGTTGTACATGAGAAATATCTAGAAAACATTCAAGATACCCAACAATCTTTCAATGCCATGAGAGATTTAACGAAGCAAGAGCTAGAAATATTAACGACTAATCAAAATCGAGAAAATCAAAAATAATGAAGAAAAACAAAGTTTTCTTTAACATATAACAAAAAAGAAAAAAGAAAAAAAACAATGTTAAAAAGAAAATCAAATCAAAAACACAAAGTAAAACAAAAAGGAGAATTAAAAAGGAAAAAGAGGGTTAACGACAAATCAGAATTAGCCAATATAGAACTAGATACAGTTGTGAAATAGAAATTAGAGCTCTTGAAGAATCAAGTGAATTTCTTAAAACTAAGCCTTTAAACGTGGAAAAAGCAGTTTATGAACTTCAAGAACAAATGATTACAAAAGAGGATGTACATGAGAACTATACAGAAAACATTCAAGTTACTCAACAATCTTTCAACGTCATGAGAGATTTATCGAAGCAAGAGCTAGAAATGTTAACGACTAATCAAAATCAAGAAAATCAAAAATAATGAAGAAAAACAAAGTTTTCTTTAACATATAACAAAAAAGAAAAAAGAAAAAAAACAATGTTAAAAAGAAAATCAAATCAAAAACACAAAGTAAAACAAAAAGGAGAAAGAGGGTTAACGAAAAATCAGAATTAGCCAATATAGAACTAGATACAGTTGTGAAATAGAAATTAGAGCTCTTGAAGAATCAAGTGAATTTCTTAAAACTATGCTCTCAAACGTGGAAAAAGCAGTTTATGAACTTAAAGAACGAATGGTTAAAAATGGGGTTGTACATGAGAAATATCCAGAAAACATTCAAGTTACTCAACAATCTTTCAATGTCATGAGAGATTTATCGAAGCAAGAGCTAGAAATGTTAACGACTAATCAAAATCGAGAAAATCAAGATAATGAAGAAATTAAAAGTTTTCTTTAACATATAACAAAAAAGAAAAAAGAAAAAAAACAAAGTTAAAAAGAAAATCAAATCAAAAACACAAAGTAAAACAAAAAGGAGAAAGAGGGTTAACGAAAAATCAGAATTAGCCAATATAGAACTAGATACAGTTGTGAAATAGAAATTAGAGCTCTTGAAGAATCAAGTGAATTTCTTAAAACTAAGCCTTCAAACGTGGAAAAAACAGTTTATGAACTTCAAGAACGAATGGTTAAAAATGGGGTTGTACATGAGAAATATCTAGAAAACATTCAAGATACCCAACAATCTTTCAATGCCATGAGAGATTTAACGAAGCAAGAGCTAGAAATATTAACGACTAATCAAAATCGAGAAAATCAAAAATAATGAAGAAAAACAAAGTTTTCTTTAACATATAACAAAAAAGAAAAAAGAAAAAAAACAATGTTAAAAAGAAAATCAAATCAAAAACACAAAGTAAAACAAAAAGGAGAATTAAAAAGGAAAAAGAGGGTTAACGACAAATCAGAATTAGCCAATATAGAACTAGATACAGTTGTGAAATAGAAATTAGAGCTCTTGAAGAATCAAGTGAATTTCTTAAAACTAAGCCTTTAAACGTGGAAAAAGCAGTTTATGAACTTCAAGAACAAATGATTACAAAAGAGGATGTACATGAGAACTATACAGAAAACATTCAAGTTACTCAACAATCTTTCAACGTCATGAGAGATTTATCGAAGCAAGAGCTAGAAATGTTAACGACTAATCAAAATCAAGAAAATCAAAAATAATGAAGAAAAACAAAGTTTTCTTTAACATATAACAAAAAAGAAAAAAGAAAAAAAACAATGTTAAAAAGAAAATCAAATCAAAAACACAAAGTAAAACAAAAAGGAGAATTAAAAAGGAAAAAGAGGGTTAACGACAAATCAGAATTAGCCAATATAGAACTAGATACAGTTGTGAAATAGAAATTAGAGCTCTTGAAGAATCAAGTGAATTTCTTAAAACTAAGCCTTCAAACGTGGAAAAAGCAGTTTATGAACTTCAAGAACAAATGATTACAAAAGAGGATGTACATGAGAACTATACAGAAAACATTCAAGTTACTCAACAAGCTTTCAATGTCATGAGAGATTTATCGAAGCAAGAGCTAGAAATATTAACGACTAATCAAAATCGAGAAAATCAAAAATAATGAAGAAAAACAAAGTTTTCTTTAACATATAACAAAAAAGAAAAAAGAAAAAAAACAATGTTAAAAAGAAAATCAAATCAAAAACACAAAGTAAAACAAAAAGGAGAATTAAAAAGGAAAAAGAGGGTTAACGACAAATCAGAATTAGCCAATATAGAACTAGATACAGTTGTGAAATAGAAATTAGAGCTCTTGAAGAATCAAGTGAATTTCTTAAAACTAAGCCTTCAAACGTGGAAAAAGCAGTTTATGAACTTCGAGAACAAATGATTACAAAAGAGGATGTACATGAGAACTATACAGAAAACATTCAAGTTACTCAACAAGCTTTCAATGTCATGAGAGATTTATCGAAGCAAGAGCTAGAAATGTTAACGACTAATCAAAATCGAGAAAATCAAAAATAATGAAGAAAAACAAAGTTTTCTTTAACATATAACAAAAAAGAAAAAAGAAAAAAAACAAAGTTAAAAAGAAAATCAAATCAAAAGGACAAAGTAAAACTAAAAGGAGAATTAAAAAGAAAAAGAGGGTTAACGAAAAATCAGAATTAGCCAATATAGAACTAGATACAGGTGTGAAATAGAAATTACAGCTCTTAAAGAATCAAGTGAATTTCTTAAAACTATGCTCTCAAACGTGGAAAAAGCAGTTTATGAACTTAAAGAACGAATGGTTAAAAATGGGGTTGTACATGAGAAATATCTAGAAAACATTCAAGTTACCCAACAATCTTTCAATGCCATGAGAGATTTAACGAAGCAACAGCTAGAAATATTAACGACTAATCAAAATCGAGAAAATCAAAAATAATGAAGAAAAACAAAGTTTTCTTTAACATATAACAAAAAAGAAAAAAAAAAATACTAAAGTTAAAAAGAAAATCAAATCAAAAGGACAAAGTAAACCAAAAAGGAGAATTAAAAAGAAAAAGAGGGTTAACGAAAACTCAGAATTAGCCAATATAGAACTAGATACAGTTGTGAAATAGAAATTAGAGCTCTTGAAGAATCAAGTGAATTTCTTAAAACTAAGCCTTCAAACGTGGAAAAAGCAGTTTATGAACTTCAAGAACAAATGATTACAAAAGAGGATGTACATGAGAACTATACAGAAAACATTCAAGTTACTCAACAATCTTTCAACGTCATGAGAGATTTATCGAAGCAAGAGCTAGAAATGTTAACGACTAATCAAAATCAAGAAATTCAAGATAATGAAGAAAAAAAAAGTTTTCTTTAACATATAACAAAAAAGAAAAAAGAAAAAAAACAAAGTTAAAAAGAAAATCAAATCAAAAACACAAAGTAAAACAAAAAGGAGAATTAAAAAGGAAAAAGAGGGTTAACGAAAAATCAGAATTAGCCAATATAGAACTAGATACAGTTGTGAAATAGAAATTAGAGCTCTTGAAGAATCAAGTGAATTTCTTAAAACTAAGCCTTCAAACGTGGAAAAAGCAGTTTATGAACTTCAAGAACGAATGGTTAAAAATGGGGTTGTACATGAGAAATATCTAGAAAACATTCAAGTTACCCAACAATCTTTCAATGCCATGAGAGATTTAACGAAGCAAGAGCTAGAAATATTAACGACTAATCAAAATCGAGAAAATCAAAAATAATGAAGAAAAACAAAGTTTTCTTTAACATATAACAAAAAAGAACAAAAAAAAAATACCAAAGTTAAAAAGGAAATCAAATCAAAAGGACAAAGTAAAACTAAAAGGAGAATTAAAAAGGAAAAAGAGGGTTAACGAAAAATCAGAATTAGCCAATATAGAACTAGATACAGTTGTGAAATAGAAATTAGAGCTCTTGAAGAATCAAGTGAATTTCTTAAAACTAAGCCTTCAAACGTGGAAAAAGCAGTTTATGAACTTCAAGAACGAATGGTTAAAAATGGGGTTGTACATGAGAAATATCTAGAAAACATTCAAGTTACCCAACAATCTTTCAATGCCATGAGAGATTTAACGAAGCAAGAGCTAGAAATATTAACGACTAATCAAAATCGAGAAAATCAAAATCATGAAGAAAAACAAAGTTTTCTTTAACATATAACAAAAAAGAACAAAAAAAAAATACCAAAGTTAAAAAGGAAATCAAATCAAAAGGACAAAGTAAAACTAAAAGGAGAATTAAAAAGGAAAAAGAGGGTTAACGAAAAATCAGAATTAGCCAATATAGAACTAGATACAGGTGTGAAATAGAAATTACAGCTCTTAAAGAATCAAGTGAATTTCTTAAAACTATGCTCTCAAACGTGGAAAAAGCAGTTTATGGACTTCAAGAACGAATGATTATAAATGAGGTTGTACATGAGAAATATCAAGAAAACATTCAAGTTACCCAACAATCTTTCAATGCCATGAGAGATTTAACGAAGCAAGAGCTAGAAATATTAACGACTAATCAAAATCGAGAAAATCAAAAATAATGAAGAAAAACAAAGTTTTCTTTAACATATAACAAAAAAGAACAAAAAAAAATACCAAAGTTAAAAAGAAAATCAAATCAAAAGGACAAAGTAAACCAAAAAGGAGAATTAAAAAGAAAAAGAGGGTTAACGAAAAATCAGAATTAGCCAATATAGAACTAGATAGAGTTGTGAAATAGAAATTAGAGCTCTTGAAGAATCAAGTGAATTTCTTAAAACTAAGCCTTCAAACGTGGAAAAAGCAGTTTATGAACTTCAAGAACAAATGATTACAAAAGAGGATGTACATGAGAACTATACAGAAAACATTCAAGTTACTCAACAATCTTTCAACGTCATGAGAGATTTATCGAAGCAAGAGCTAGAAATGTTAACGACTAATCAAAATCAAGAAATTCAAGATAATGAAGAAAAAAAAAGTTTTCTTTAACATATAACAAAAAAGAAAAAAGAAAAAAAACAAAGTTAAAAAGAAAATCAAATCAAAAACACAAAGTAAAACAAAAAGGAGAATTAAAAAGGAAAAAGAGGGTTAACGAAAAATCAGAATTAGCCAATATAGAACTAGATACAGTTGTGAAATAGAAATTAGAGCTCTTGAAGAATCAAGTGAATTTCTTAAAACTAAGCCTTCAAACGTGGAAAAAGCAGTTTATGAACTTCAAGAACGAATGGTTAAAAATGGGGTTGTACATGAGAAATATCTAGAAAACATTCAAGTTACCCAACAATCTTTCAATGCCATGAGAGATTTAACGAAGCAAGAGCTAGAAATATTAACGACTAATCAAAATCGAGAAAATCAAAAATAATGAAGAAAAACAAAGTTTTCTTTAACATATAACAAAAAAGAACAAAAAAAAAATACCAAAGTTAAAAAGGAAATCAAATCAAAAGGACAAAGTAAAACTAAAAGGAGAATTAAAAAGGAAAAAGAGGGTTAACGAAAAATCAGAATTAGCCAATATAGAACTAGATACAGTTGTGAAATAGAAATTAGAGCTCTTGAAGAATCAAGTGAATTTCTTAAAACTATGCTCTCAAACGTGGAAAAAGCAGTTTATGGACTTCAAGAACGAATGATTATAAATGAGGTTGTACATGAGAAATATCAAGAAAACATTCAAGTTACCCAACAATCTTTCAATGCCATGAGAGATTTAACGAAGCAAGAGCTAGAAATATTAACGACTAATCAAAATCGAGAAAATCAAAAATAATGAAGAAAAACAAAGTTTTCTTTAACATATAACAAAAAAGAACAAAAAAAAAAATACCAAAGTTAAAAAGGAAATCAAATCAAAAGGACAAAGTAAAACTAAAAGGAGAATTAAAAAGGAAAAAGAGGGTTAACGAAAAATCAGAATTAGCCAATATAGAACTAGATACAGGTGTGAAATAGAAATTACAGCTCTTAAAGAATCAAGTGAATTTCTTAAAACTATGCTCTCAAACGTGGAAAAAGCAGTTTATGGACTTCAAGAACGAATGATTATAAATGAGGTTGTACATGAGAAATATTCAGAAAACATTCAAGTTACTCAACAATCTTTCAATGTCATGAGAGATTTATCGAAGCAAGAGCTAGAAATGTTAACGACTAATCAAAATCTAGAAAATCAAAAATAATGAAGAAAAACAAAGTTTTCTTTAACATATAACAAAAAAGAAAAAAGAAAAAAAACAAAGTTAAAGAGGAAATCAAATCAAAAACACAAAGTAAAACAAAAAGGAGAATTAAAAAGGAAAAAGAGGGTTAACGAAAAATCAGAATTAGCCAATATAGAACTAGATACAGTTGTGAAATAGAAATTAGAGCTCTTGAAGAATCAAGTGAATTTCTTAAAACTAAGCCTTCAAACGTGGAAAAAGCAGTTTATGAACTTCAAGAACGAATGGTTAAAAATGGGGTTGTACATGAGAAATATCTAGAAAACATTCAAGTTACTCAACAATCTTTCAACGTCATGAGAGATTTATCGAAGCAAGAGCTAGAAATGTTAACGACTAATCAAAATCAAGAAATTCAAGATAATGAAGAAAAAAAAAGTTTTCTTTAACATATAACAAAAAAGAAAAAAGAAAAAAAACAAAGTTAAAAAGAAAATCAAATCAAAAACACAAAGTAAAACAAAAAGGAGAATTAAAAAGGAAAAAGAGGGTTAAAGAAAAATCAGAATTAGCCAATATAGAACTAGATACAGTTGTGAAATAGAAATTAGAGCTCTTGAAGAATCAAGTGAATTTCTTAAAACTAAGCCTTCAAACGTGGAAAAAGCAGTTTATGAACTTCAAGAACGAATGGTTAAAAATGGGGTTGTACATGAGAAATATCTAGAAAACATTCAAGTTACCCAACAATCTTTCAATGCCATGAGAGATTTAACGAAGCAAGAGCTAGAAATATTAACGACTAATCAAAATCGAGAAAATCAAAAATAATGAAGAAAAACAAAGTTTTCTTTAACATATAACAAAAAAGAACAAAAAAAAAATACCAAAGTTAAAAAGGAAATCAAATCAAAAGGACAAAGTAAAACTAAAAGGAGAATTAAAAAGGAAAAAGAGGGTTAACGAAAAATCAGAATTAGCCAATATAGAACTAGATACAGGTGTGAAATAGAAATTACAGCTCTTAAAGAATCAAGTGAATTTCTTAAAACTATGCTCTCAAACGTGGAAAAAGCAGTTTATGGACTTCAAGAACGAATGATTATAAATGAGGTTGTACATGAGAAATATCCAGAAAACATTCAAGTTACCCAACAATCTTTCAATGCCATGAGAGATTTAACGAAGCAAGAGCTAGAAATATTAACGACTAATCAAAATCGAGAAAATCAAAAATAATGAAGAAAAACAAAGTTTTCTTTAACATATAACAAAAAAGAACAAAAAAAAAAATACCAAAGTTAAAAAGGAAATCAAATCAAAAGGACAAAGTAAAACTAAAAGGAGAATTAAAAAGGAAAAAGAGGGTTAACGAAAAATCAGAATTAGCCAATATAGAACTAGATACAGGTGTGAAATAGAAATTACAGCTCTTAAAGAATCAAGTGAATTTCTTAAAACTATGCTCTCAAACGTGGAAAAAGCAGTTTATGGACTTCAAGAACGAATGATTATAAATGAGGTTGTACATGAGAAATATTCAGAAAACATTCAAGTTACTCAACAATCTTTCAATGTCATGAGAGATTTATCGAAGCAAGAGCTAGAAATGTTAACGACTAATCAAAATCGAGAAAATCAAAAATAATGAAGAAAAACAAAGTTTTCTTTAACATATAACAAAAAAGAAAAAAGAAAAAAAACAAAGTTAAAGAGGAAATCAAATCAAAAGGAGAAAGTAAAACTAAAAGGAGAATTAAAAAGGAAAAAGAGGGTTAACGAAAAATCAGAATTAGCCAATATAGAACTAGATACAGTTGTGAAATAGAAATTAGAGCTCTTGAAGAATCAAACTTGGAAAAAGCAGTTTATGGACTTCAAGAACGAATGATTATAAATGAGGTTGTACATGAGAAATATCCAGAAAACATTCAAGTTACTCAACAATCTTTCAATGTCATGAGAGATTTATCGAAGCAAGAGCTAGAAATGTTAACGACTAATCAAAATCGAGAAAATCAAAAATAATGAAGAAAAACAAAGTTTTCTTTAACATATAACAAAAAAGAAAAAAGAAAAAAAACAAAGTTAAAAAGAAAATCAAATCAAAAACACAAAGTAAAACAAAAAGGAGAATTAAAAAGGAAAAAGAGGGTTAACGAAAAATCAGAATTAGCCAATATAGAACTAGATACAGTTGTGAAATAGAAATTAGAGCTCTTGAAGAATCAAGTGAATTTCTTAAAACTAAGCCTTCAAACGTGGAAAAAGCAGTTTATGAACTTCAAGAACGAATGGTTAAAAATGGGGTTGTACATGAGAAATATCCAGAAAACATTCAAGGTACTCAACAATCTTTCAATGTCATGAGAGATTTATCGAAGCAAGAGCTAGAAATGTTAACGACTAATCAAAATCGAGAAAATCAAAAATAATGAAGAAAAACAAAGTTTTCTTTAACATATAACAAAAAAGAAAAAAGAAAAAAAACAAAGTTAAAAAGGAAATCAAATCAAAAGGACAAAGTAAAACTAAAAGGAGAATTAAAAAGGAAAAAGAGGGTTAACGAAAAATCAGAATTAGCCAATATAGAACTAGATACAGGTGTGAAATAGAAATTACAGCTCTTAAAGAATCAAGTGAATTTCTTAAAACTATGCTCTCAAACGTGGAAAAAGCAGTTTATGAACTTAAAGAACGAATGGTTAAAAATGGGGTTGTACATGAGAAATATCTAGAAAACATTCAAGTTACCCAACAATCTTTCAATGTCATGAGAGATTTATCGAAGCAAGAGCTAGAAATGTTAACGACTAATCAAAATCGAGAAAATCAAGATAATGAAGAAATAAAAAGTTTTCTTTAACATATAACAAAAAAGAAAAAAGAAAAAAAACAAAGTTAAAAAGAAAATCAAATCAAAAACACAAAGTAAAACAAAAAGGAGAAAGAGGGTTAACGAAAAATCAGAATTAGCCAATATAGAACTAGATACAGTTGTGAAATAGAAATTAGAGCTCTTGAAGAATCAAGTGAATTTCTTAAAACTAAGCCTTCAAACGTGGAAAAAGCAGTTTATGAACTTCAAGAACGAATGGTTAAAAATGGGGTTGTACATGAGAAATATCTAGAAAACATTCAAGTTACCCAACAATCTTTCAATGCCATGAGAGATTTAACGAAGCAAGAGCTAGAAATATTAACGACTAATCAAAATCGAGAAAATCAAAAATAATGAAGAAAAACAAAGTTTTCTTTAACATATAACAAAAAAGAACAAAAAAAAAATACCAAAGTTAAAAAGGAAATCAAATCAAAAACACAAAGTAAAACAAAAAGGAGAATTAAAAAGGAAAAAGAGGGTTAACGACAAATCAGAATTAGCCAATATAGAACTAGATACAGTTGTGAAATAGAAATTAGAGCTCTTGAAGAATCAAGTGAATTTCTTAAAACTATGCTCTCAAACGTGGAAAAAGCAGTTTATGGACTTCAAGAACGAATGATTATAAATGAGGTTGTACATGAGAAATATCAAGAAAACATTCAAGTTACCCAACAATCTTTCAATGCCATGAGAGATTTAACGAAGCAAGAGCTAGAAATATTAACGACTAATCAAAATCGAGAAAATCAAAAATAATGAAGAAAAACAAAGTTTTCTTTAACATATAACAAAAAAGAACAAAAAAAAAAATACCAAAGTTAAAAAGGAAATCAAATCAAAAGGACAAAGTAAAACTAAAAGGAGAATTAAAAAGGAAAAAGAGGGTTAACGAAAAATCAGAATTAGCCAATATAGAACTAGATACAGGTGTGAAATAGAAATTACAGCTCTTAAAGAATCAAGTGAATTTCTTAAAACTATGCTCTCAAACGTGGAAAAAGCAGTTTATGGACTTCAAGAACGAATGATTATAAATGAGGTTGTACATGAGAAATATTCAGAAAACATTCAAGTTACTCAACAATCTTTCAATGTCATGAGAGATTTATCGAAGCAAGAGCTAGAAATGTTAACGACTAATCAAAATCTAGAAAATCAAAAATAATGAAGAAAAACAAAGTTTTCTTTAACATATAACAAAAAAGAAAAAAGAAAAAAAACAAAGTTAAAGAGGAAATCAAATCAAAAACACAAAGTAAAACAAAAAGGAGAATTAAAAAGGAAAAAGAGGGTTAACGAAAAATCAGAATTAGCCAATATAGAACTAGATACAGTTGTGAAATAGAAATTAGAGCTCTTGAAGAATCAAGTGAATTTCTTAAAACTAAGCCTTCAAACGTGGAAAAAGCAGTTTATGAACTTCAAGAACGAATGGTTAAAAATGGGGTTGTACATGAGAAATATCTAGAAAACATTCAAGTTACTCAACAATCTTTCAACGTCATGAGAGATTTATCGAAGCAAGAGCTAGAAATGTTAACGACTAATCAAAATCAAGAAATTTAAGATAATGAAGAAAAAAAAAGTTTTCTTTAACATATAACAAAAAAGAAAAAAGAAAAAAAACAAAGTTAAAAAGAAAATCAAATCAAAAACACAAAGTAAAACAAAAAGGAGAATTAAAAAGGAAAAAGAGGGTTAACGAAAAATCAGAATTAGCCAATATAGAACTAGATACAGTTGTGAAATAGAAATTAGAGCTCTTGAAGAATCAAGTGAATTTCTTAAAACTAAGCCTTCAAACGTGGAAAAAGCAGTTTATGAACTTCAAGAACGAATGGTTAAAAATGGGGTTGTACATGAGAAATATCTAGAAAACATTCAAGTTACCCAACAATCTTTCAATGCCATGAGAGATTTAACGAAGCAAGAGCTAGAAATATTAACGACTAATCAAAATCGAGAAAATCAAAAATAATGAAGAAAAACAAAGTTTTCTTTAACATATAACAAAAAAGAACAAAAAAAAAATACCAAAGTTAAAAAGGAAATCAAATCAAAAGGACAAAGTAAAACTAAAAGGAGAATTAAAAAGGAAAAAGAGGGTTAACGAAAAATCAGAATTAGCCAATATAGAACTAGATACAGGTGTGAAATAGAAATTACAGCTCTTAAAGAATCAAGTGAATTTCTTAAAACTATGCTCTCAAACGTGGAAAAAGCAGTTTATGGACTTCAAGAACGAATGATTATAAATGAGGTTGTACATGAGAAATATCCAGAAAACATTCAAGTTACCCAACAATCTTTCAATGCCATGAGAGATTTAACGAAGCAAGAGCTAGAAATATTAACGACTAATCAAAATCGAGAAAATCAAAAATAATGAAGAAAAACAAAGTTTTCTTTAACATATAACAAAAAAGAACAAAAAAAAAAATACCAAAGTTAAAAAGGAAATCAAATCAAAAGGACAAAGTAAAACTAAAAGGAGAATTAAAAAGGAAAAAGAGGGTTAACGAAAAATCAGAATTAGCCAATATAGAACTAGATACAGGTGTGAAATAGAAATTACAGCTCTTAAAGAATCAAGTGAATTTCTTAAAACTATGCTCTCAAACGTGGAAAAAGCAGTTTATGGACTTCAAGAACGAATGATTATAAATGAGGTTGTACATGAGAAATATTCAGAAAACATTCAAGTTACTCAACAATCTTTCAATGTCATGAGAGATTTATCGAAGCAAGAGCTAGAAATGTTAACGACTAATCAAAATCGAGAAAATCAAAAATAATGAAGAAAAACAAAGTTTTCTTTAACATATAACAAAAAAGAAAAAAGAAAAAAAACAAAGTTAAAGAGGAAATCAAATCAAAAGGAGAAAGTAAAACTAAAAGGAGAATTAAAAAGGAAAAAGAGGGTTAACGAAAAATCAGAATTAGCCAATATAGAACTAGATACAGTTGTGAAATAGAAATTAGAGCTCTTGAAGAATCAAACTTGGAAAAAGCAGTTTATGGACTTCAAGAACGAATGATTATAAATGAGGTTGTACATGAGAAATATCCAGAAAACATTCAAGTTACTCAACAATCTTTCAATGTCATGAGAGATTTATCGAAGCAAGAGCTAGAAATGTTAACGACTAATCAAAATCGAGAAAATCAAAAATAATGAAGAAAAACAAAGTTTTCTTTAACATATAACAAAAAAGAAAAAAGAAAAAAAACAAAGTTAAAAAGAAAATCAAATCAAAAACACAAAGTAAAACAAAAAGGAGAATTAAAAAGGAAAAAGAGGGTTAACGAAAAATCAGAATTAGCCAATATAGAACTAGATACAGTTGTGACATAGAAATTAGAGCTCTTGAAGAATCAAGTGAATTTCTTAAAACTAAGCCTTCAAACGTGGAAAAAGCAGTTTATGAACTTCAAGAACGAATGGTTAAAAATGGGGTTGTACATGAGAAATATCCAGAAAACATTCAAGGTACTCAACAATCTTTCAATGTCATGAGAGATTTATCGAAGCAAGAGCTAGAAATGTTAACGACTAATCAAAATCGAGAAAATCAAAAATAATGAAGAAAAACAAAGTTTTCTTTAACATATAACAAAAAAGAAAAAAGAAAAAAAACAAAGTTAAAAAGGAAATCAAATCAAAAGGACAAAGTAAAACTAAAAGGAGAATTAAAAAGGAAAAAGAGGGTTAACGAAAAATCAGAATTAGCCAATATAGAACTAGATACAGGTGTGAAATAGAAATTACAGCTCTTAAAGAATCAAGTGAATTTCTTAAAACTATGCTCTCAAACGTGGAAAAAGCAGTTTATGAACTTAAAGAACGAATGGTTAAAAATGGGGTTGTACATGAGAAATATCTAGAAAACATTCAAGTTACCCAACAATCTTTCAATGTCATGAGAGATTTATCGAAGCAAGAGCTAGAAATGTTAACGACTAATCAAAATCGAGAAAATCAAGATAATGAAGAAATAAAAAGTTTTCTTTAACATATAACAAAAAAGAAAAAAGAAAAAAAACAAAGTTAAAAAGAAAATCAAATCAAAAACACAAAGTAAAACAAAAAGGAGAAAGAGGGTTAACGAAAAATCAGAATTAGCCAATATAGAACTAGATACAGTTGTGAAATAGAAATTAGAGCTCTTGAAGAATCAAGTGAATTTCTTAAAACTAAGCCTTCAAACGTGGAAAAAACAGTTTATGAACTTCAAGAACGAATGGTTAAAAATGGGGTTGTACATGAGAAATATCTAGAAAACATTCAAGATACCCAACAATCTTTCAATGCCATGAGAGATTTAACGAAGCAAGAGCTAGAAATATTAACGACTAATCAAAATCGAGAAAATCAAAAATAATGAAGAAAAACAAAGTTTTCTTTAACATATAACAAAAAAGAAAAAAGAAAAAAAACAATGTTAAAAAGAAAATCAAATCAAAAACACAAAGTAAAACAAAAAGGAGAATTAAAAAGGAAAAAGAGGGTTAACGACAAATCAGAATTAGCCAATATAGAACTAGATACAGTTGTGAAATAGAAATTAGAGCTCTTGAAGAATCAAGTGAATTTCTTAAAACTAAGCCTTTAAACGTGGAAAAAGCAGTTTATGAACTTCAAGAACAAATGATTACAAAAGAGGATGTACATGAGAACTATACAGAAAACATTCAAGTTACTCAACAATCTTTCAACGTCATGAGAGATTTATCGAAGCAAGAGCTAGAAATGTTAACGACTAATCAAAATCAAGAAAATCAAAAATAATGAAGAAAAACAAAGTTTTCTTTAACATATAACAAAAAAGAAAAAAGAAAAAAAACAATGTTAAAAAGAAAATCAAATCAAAAACACAAAGTAAAACAAAAAGGAGAATTAAAAAGGAAAAAGAGGGTTAACGACAAATCAGAATTAGCCAATATAGAACTAGATACAGTTGTGAAATAGAAATTAGAGCTCTTGAAGAATCAAGTGAATTTCTTAAAACTAAGCCTTCAAACGTGGAAAAAGCAGTTTATGAACTTCAAGAACAAATGATTACAAAAGAGGATGTACATGAGAACTATACAGAAAACATTCAAGTTACTCAACAAGCTTTCAATGTCATGAGAGATTTATCGAAGCAAGAGCTAGAAATATTAACGACTAATCAAAATCGAGAAAATCAAAAATAATGAAGAAAAACAAAGTTTTCTTTAACATATAACAAAAAAGAAAAAAGAAAAAAAACAATGTTAAAAAGAAAATCAAATCAAAAACACAAAGTAAAACAAAAAGGAGAATTAAAAAGGAAAAAGAGGGTTAACGACAAATCAGAATTAGCCAATATAGAACTAGATACAGTTGTGAAATAGAAATTAGAGCTCTTGAAGAATCAAGTGAATTTCTTAAAACTAAGCCTTCAAACGTGGAAAAAGCAGTTTATGAACTTCAAGAACAAATGATTACAAAAGAGGATGTACATGAGAACTATACAGAAAACATTCAAGTTACTCAACAAGCTTTCAATGTCATGAGAGATTTATCGAAGCAAGAGCTAGAAATGTTAACGACTAATCAAAATCGAGAAAATCAAAAATAATGAAGAAAAACAAAGTTTTCTTTAACATATAACAAAAAAGAAAAAAGAAAAAAAACAAAGTTAAAAAGAAAATCAAATCAAAAGGACAAAGTAAAACTAAAAGGAGAATTAAAAAGAAAAAGAGGGTTAACGAAAAATCAGAATTAGCCAATATAGAACTAGATACAGGTGTGAAATAGAAATTACAGCTCTTAAAGAATCAAGTGAATTTCTTAAAACTATGCTCTCAAACGTGGAAAAAGCAGTTTATGAACTTAAAGAACGAATGGTTAAAAATGGGGTTGTACATGAGAAATATCTAGAAAACATTCAAGTTACCCAACAATCTTTCAATGCCATGAGAGATTTAACGAAGCAAGAGCTAGAAATATTAACGACTAATCTAAATCGAGAAAATCAAAAATAATGAAGAAAAACAAAGTTTTCTTTAACATATAACAAAAAAGAAAAAAAAAAAATACTAAAGTTAAAAAGAAAATCAAATCAAAAGGACAAAGTAAACCAAAAAGGAGAATTAAAAAGAAAAAGAGGGTTAACGAAAACTCAGAATTAGCCAATATAGAACTAGATACAGTTGTGAAATAGAAATTAGAGCTCTTGAAGAATCAAGTGAATTTCTTAAAACTAAGCCTTCAAACGTGGAAAAAGCAGTTTATGAACTTCAAGAACAAATGATTACAAAAGAGGATGTACATGAGAACTATACAGAAAACATTCAAGTTACTCAACAATCTTTCAACGTCATGAGAGATTTATCGAAGCAAGAGCTAGAAATGTTAACGACTAATCAAAATCAAGAAATTCAAGATAATGAAGAAAAAAAAAGTTTTCTTTAACATATAACAAAAAAGAAAAAAGAAAAAAAACAAAGTTAAAAAGAAAATCAAATCAAAAACACAAAGTAAAACAAAAAGGAGAATTAAAAAGGAAAAAGAGGGTTAACGAAAAATCAGAATTAGCCAATATAGAACTAGATACAGTTGTGAAATAGAAATTAGAGCTCTTGAAGAATCAAGTGAATTTCTTAAAACTAAGCCTTCAAACGTGGAAAAAGCAGTTTATGAACTTCAAGAACGAATGGTTAAAAATGGGGTTGTACATGAGAAATATCTAGAAAACATTCAAGTTACCCAACAATCTTTCAATGCCATGAGAGATTTAACGAAGCAAGAGCTAGAAATATTAACGACTAATCAAAATCGAGAAAATCAAAAATAATGAAGAAAAACAAAGTTTTCTTTAACATATAACAAAAAAGAACAAAAAAAAATACCAAAGTTAAAAAGGAAATCAAATCAAAAGGACAAAGTAAAACTAAAAGGAGAATTAAAAAGGAAAAAGAGGGTTAACGAAAAATCAGAATTAGCCAATATAGAACTAGATACAGTTGTGAAATAGAAATTAGAGCTCTTGAAGAATCAAGTGAATTTCTTAAAACTAAGCCTTCAAACGTGGAAAAAGCAGTTTATGAACTTCAAGAACGAATGGTTAAAAATGGGGTTGTACATGAGAAATATCTAGAAAACATTCAAGTTACCCAACAATCTTTCAATGCCATGAGAGATTTAACGAAGCAAGAGCTAGAAATATTAACGACTAATCAAAATCGAGAAAATCAAAATCATGAAGAAAAACAAAGTTTTCTTTAACATATAACAAAAAAGAACAAAAAAAAAATACCAAAGTTAAAAAGGAAATCAAATCAAAAGGACAAAGTAAAACTAAAAGGAGAATTAAAAAGGAAAAAGAGGGTTAACGAAAAATCAGAATTAGCCAATATAGAACTAGATACAGGTGTGAAATAGAAATTACAGCTCTTAAAGAATCAAGTGAATTTCTTAAAACTATGCTCTCAAACGTGGAAAAAGCAGTTTATGAACTTAAAGAACGAATGGTTAAAAATGGGGTTGTACATGAGAAATATCTAGAAAACATTCAAGTTACCCAACAATCTTTCAATGTCATGAGAGATTTATCGAAGCAAGAGCTAGAAATGTTAACGACTAATCAAAATCGAGAAAATCAAGATAATGAAGAAATAAAAAGTTTTCTTTAACATATAACAAAAAAGAAAAAAGAAAAAAAACAAAGTTAAAAAGAAAATCAAATCAAAAACACAAAGTAAAACAAAAAGGAGAAAGAGGGTTAACGAAAAATCAGAATTAGCCAATATAGAACTAGATACAGTTGTGAAATAGAAATTAGAGCTCTTGAAGAATCAAGTGAATTTCTTAAAACTAAGCCTTCAAACGTGGAAAAAACAGTTTATGAACTTCAAGAACGAATGGTTAAAAATGGGGTTGTACATGAGAAATATCTAGAAAACATTCAAGATACCCAACAATCTTTCAATGCCATGAGAGATTTAACGAAGCAAGAGCTAGAAATATTAACGACTAATCAAAATCGAGAAAATCAAAAATAATGAAGAAAAACAAAGTTTTCTTTAACATATAACAAAAAAGAAAAAAGAAAAAAAACAATGTTAAAAAGAAAATCAAATCAAAAACACAAAGTAAAACAAAAAGGAGAATTAAAAAGGAAAAAGAGGGTTAACGACAAATCAGAATTAGCCAATATAGAACTAGATACAGTTGTGAAATAGAAATTAGAGCTCTTGAAGAATCAAGTGAATTTCTTAAAACTATGCTCTCAAACGTGGAAAAAGCAGTTTATGGACTTCAAGAACGAATGATTATAAATGAGGTTGTACATGAGAAATATCAAGAAAACATTCAAGTTACCCAACAATCTTTCAATGCCATGAGAGATTTAACGAAGCAAGAGCTAGAAATATTAACGACTAATCAAAATCGAGAAAATCAAAAATAATGAAGAAAAACAAAGTTTTCTTTAACATATAACAAAAAAGAACAAAAAAAAAAATACCAAAGTTAAAAAGGAAATCAAATCAAAAGGACAAAGTAAAACTAAAAGGAGAATTAAAAAGGAAAAAGAGGGTTAACGAAAAATCAGAATTAGCCAATATAGAACTAGATACAGGTGTGAAATAGAAATTACAGCTCTTAAAGAATCAAGTGAATTTCTTAAAACTATGCTCTCAAACGTGGAAAAAGCAGTTTATGGACTTCAAGAACGAATGATTATAAATGAGGTTGTACATGAGAAATATTCAGAAAACATTCAAGTTACTCAACAATCTTTCAATGTCATGAGAGATTTATCGAAGCAAGAGCTAGAAATGTTAACGACTAATCAAAATCTAGAAAATCAAAAATAATGAAGAAAAACAAAGTTTTCTTTAACATATAACAAAAAAGAAAAAAGAAAAAAAACAAAGTTAAAGAGGAAATCAAATCAAAAACACAAAGTAAAACAAAAAGGAGAATTAAAAAGGAAAAAGAGGGTTAACGAAAAATCAGAATTAGCCAATATAGAACTAGATACAGTTGTGAAATAGAAATTAGAGCTCTTGAAGAATCAAGTGAATTTCTTAAAACTAAGCCTTCAAACGTGGAAAAAGCAGTTTATGAACTTCAAGAACGAATGGTTAAAAATGGGGTTGTACATGAGAAATATCTAGAAAACATTCAAGTTACTCAACAATCTTTCAACGTCATGAGAGATTTATCGAAGCAAGAGCTAGAAATGTTAACGACTAATCAAAATCAAGAAATTTAAGATAATGAAGAAAAAAAAAGTTTTCTTTAACATATAACAAAAAAGAAAAAAGAAAAAAAACAAAGTTAAAAAGAAAATCAAATCAAAAACACAAAGTAAAACAAAAAGGAGAATTAAAAAGGAAAAAGAGGGTTAACGAAAAATCAGAATTAGCCAATATAGAACTAGATACAGTTGTGAAATAGAAATTAGAGCTCTTGAAGAATCAAGTGAATTTCTTAAAACTAAGCCTTCAAACGTGGAAAAAGCAGTTTATGAACTTCAAGAACGAATGGTTAAAAATGGGGTTGTACATGAGAAATATCTAGAAAACATTCAAGTTACCCAACAATCTTTCAATGCCATGAGAGATTTAACGAAGCAAGAGCTAGAAATATTAACGACTAATCAAAATCGAGAAAATCAAAAATAATGAAGAAAAACAAAGTTTTCTTTAACATATAACAAAAAAGAACAAAAAAAAAATACCAAAGTTAAAAAGGAAATCAAATCAAAAGGACAAAGTAAAACTAAAAGGAGAATTAAAAAGGAAAAAGAGGGTTAACGAAAAATCAGAATTAGCCAATATAGAACTAGATACAGGTGTGAAATAGAAATTACAGCTCTTAAAGAATCAAGTGAATTTCTTAAAACTATGCTCTCAAACGTGGAAAAAGCAGTTTATGGACTTCAAGAACGAATGATTATAAATGAGGTTGTACATGAGAAATATCCAGAAAACATTCAAGTTACCCAACAATCTTTCAATGCCATGAGAGATTTAACGAAGCAAGAGCTAGAAATATTAACGACTAATCAAAATCGAGAAAATCAAAAATAATGAAGAAAAACAAAGTTTTCTTTAACATATAACAAAAAAGAACAAAAAAAAAAATACCAAAGTTAAAAAGGAAATCAAATCAAAAGGACAAAGTAAAACTAAAAGGAGAATTAAAAAGGAAAAAGAGGGTTAACGAAAAATCAGAATTAGCCAATATAGAACTAGATACAGGTGTGAAATAGAAATTACAGCTCTTAAAGAATCAAGTGAATTTCTTAAAACTATGCTCTCAAACGTGGAAAAAGCAGTTTATGGACTTCAAGAACGAATGATTATAAATGAGGTTGTACATGAGAAATATTCAGAAAACATTCAAGTTACTCAACAATCTTTCAATGTCATGAGAGATTTATCGAAGCAAGAGCTAGAAATGTTAACGACTAATCAAAATCGAGAAAATCAAAAATAATGAAGAAAAACAAAGTTTTCTTTAACATATAACAAAAAAGAAAAAAGAAAAAAAACAAAGTTAAAGAGGAAATCAAATCAAAAGGAGAAAGTAAAACTAAAAGGAGAATTAAAAAGGAAAAAGAGGGTTAACGAAAAATCAGAATTAGCCAATATAGAACTAGATACAGTTGTGAAATAGAAATTAGAGCTCTTGAAGAATCAAACTTGGAAAAAGCAGTTTATGGACTTCAAGAACGAATGATTATAAATGAGGTTGTACATGAGAAATATCCAGAAAACATTCAAGTTACTCAACAATCTTTCAATGTCATGAGAGATTTATCGAAGCAAGAGCTAGAAATGTTAACGACTAATCAAAATCGAGAAAATCAAAAATAATGAAGAAAAACAAAGTTTTCTTTAACATATAACAAAAAAGAAAAAAGAAAAAAAACAAAGTTAAAAAGAAAATCAAATCAAAAACACAAAGTAAAACAAAAAGGAGAATTAAAAAGGAAAAAGAGGGTTAACGAAAAATCAGAATTAGCCAATATAGAACTAGATACAGTTGTGACATAGAAATTAGAGCTCTTGAAGAATCAAGTGAATTTCTTAAAACTAAGCCTTCAAACGTGGAAAAAGCAGTTTATGAACTTCAAGAACGAATGGTTAAAAATGGGGTTGTACATGAGAAATATCCAGAAAACATTCAAGGTACTCAACAATCTTTCAATGTCATGAGAGATTTATCGAAGCAAGAGCTAGAAATGTTAACGACTAATCAAAATCGAGAAAATCAAAAATAATGAAGAAAAACAAAGTTTTCTTTAACATATAACAAAAAAGAAAAAAGAAAAAAAACAAAGTTAAAAAGGAAATCAAATCAAAAGGACAAAGTAAAACTAAAAGGAGAATTAAAAAGGAAAAAGAGGGTTAACGAAAAATCAGAATTAGCCAATATAGAACTAGATACAGGTGTGAAATAGAAATTACAGCTCTTAAAGAATCAAGTGAATTTCTTAAAACTATGCTCTCAAACGTGGAAAAAGCAGTTTATGAACTTAAAGAACGAATGGTTAAAAATGGGGTTGTACATGAGAAATATCTAGAAAACATTCAAGTTACCCAACAATCTTTCAATGTCATGAGAGATTTATCGAAGCAAGAGCTAGAAATGTTAACGACTAATCAAAATCGAGAAAATCAAGATAATGAAGAAATAAAAAGTTTTCTTTAACATATAACAAAAAAGAAAAAAGAAAAAAAACAAAGTTAAAAAGAAAATCAAATCAAAAACACAAAGTAAAACAAAAAGGAGAAAGAGGGTTAACGAAAAATCAGAATTAGCCAATATAGAACTAGATACAGTTGTGAAATAGAAATTAGAGCTCTTGAAGAATCAAGTGAATTTCTTAAAACTAAGCCTTCAAACGTGGAAAAAACAGTTTATGAACTTCAAGAACGAATGGTTAAAAATGGGGTTGTACATGAGAAATATCTAGAAAACATTCAAGATACCCAACAATCTTTCAATGCCATGAGAGATTTAACGAAGCAAGAGCTAGAAATATTAACGACTAATCAAAATCGAGAAAATCAAAAATAATGAAGAAAAACAAAGTTTTCTTTAACATATAACAAAAAAGAAAAAAGAAAAAAAACAATGTTAAAAAGAAAATCAAATCAAAAACACAAAGTAAAACAAAAAGGAGAATTAAAAAGGAAAAAGAGGGTTAACGACAAATCAGAATTAGCCAATATAGAACTAGATACAGTTGTGAAATAGAAATTAGAGCTCTTGAAGAATCAAGTGAATTTCTTAAAACTAAGCCTTTAAACGTGGAAAAAGCAGTTTATGAACTTCAAGAACAAATGATTACAAAAGAGGATGTACATGAGAACTATACAGAAAACATTCAAGTTACTCAACAATCTTTCAACGTCATGAGAGATTTATCGAAGCAAGAGCTAGAAATGTTAACGACTAATCAAAATCAAGAAAATCAAAAATAATGAAGAAAAACAAAGTTTTCTTTAACATATAACAAAAAAGAAAAAAGAAAAAAAACAATGTTAAAAAGAAAATCAAATCAAAAACACAAAGTAAAACAAAAAGGAGAATTAAAAAGGAAAAAGAGGGTTAACGACAAATCAGAATTAGCCAATATAGAACTAGATACAGTTGTGAAATAGAAATTAGAGCTCTTGAAGAATCAAGTGAATTTCTTAAAACTAAGCCTTCAAACGTGGAAAAAGCAGTTTATGAACTTCAAGAACAAATGATTACAAAAGAGGATGTACATGAGAACTATACAGAAAACATTCAAGTTACTCAACAAGCTTTCAATGTCATGAGAGATTTATCGAAGCAAGAGCTAGAAATATTAACGACTAATCAAAATCGAGAAAATCAAAAATAATGAAGAAAAACAAAGTTTTCTTTAACATATAACAAAAAAGAAAAAAGAAAAAAAACAATGTTAAAAAGAAAATCAAATCAAAAACACAAAGTAAAACAAAAAGGAGAATTAAAAAGGAAAAAGAGGGTTAACGACAAATCAGAATTAGCCAATATAGAACTAGATACAGTTGTGAAATAGAAATTAGAGCTCTTGAAGAATCAAGTGAATTTCTTAAAACTAAGCCTTCAAACGTGGAAAAAGCAGTTTATGAACTTCAAGAACAAATGATTACAAAAGAGGATGTACATGAGAACTATACAGAAAACATTCAAGTTACTCAACAAGCTTTCAATGTCATGAGAGATTTATCGAAGCAAGAGCTAGAAATGTTAACGACTAATCAAAATCGAGAAAATCAAAAATAATGAAGAAAAACAAAGTTTTCTTTAACATATAACAAAAAAGAAAAAAGAAAAAAAACAAAGTTAAAAAGAAAATCAAATCAAAAGGACAAAGTAAAACTAAAAGGAGAATTAAAAAGAAAAAGAGGGTTAACGAAAAATCAGAATTAGCCAATATAGAACTAGATACAGGTGTGAAATAGAAATTACAGCTCTTAAAGAATCAAGTGAATTTCTTAAAACTATGCTCTCAAACGTGGAAAAAGCAGTTTATGAACTTAAAGAACGAATGGTTAAAAATGGGGTTGTACATGAGAAATATCTAGAAAACATTCAAGTTACCCAACAATCTTTCAATGCCATGAGAGATTTAACGAAGCAAGAGCTAGAAATATTAACGACTAATCAAAATCGAGAAAATCAAAAATAATGAAGAAAAACAAAGTTTTCTTTAACATATAACAAAAAAGAAAAAAAAAAAATACTAAAGTTAAAAAGAAAATCAAATCAAAAGGACAAAGTAAACCAAAAAGGAGAATTAAAAAGAAAAAGAGGGTTAACGAAAACTCAGAATTAGCCAATATAGAACTAGATACAGTTGTGAAATAGAAATTAGAGCTCTTGAAGAATCAAGTGAATTTCTTAAAACTAAGCCTTCAAACGTGGAAAAAGCAGTTTATGAACTTCAAGAACAAATGATTACAAAAGAGGATGTACATGAGAACTATACAGAAAACATTCAAGTTACTCAACAATCTTTCAACGTCATGAGAGATTTATCGAAGCAAGAGCTAGAAATGTTAACGACTAATCAAAATCAAGAAATTCAAGATAATGAAGAAAAAAAAAGTTTTCTTTAACATATAACAAAAAAGAAAAAAGAAAAAAAACAAAGTTAAAAAGAAAATCAAATCAAAAACACAAAGTAAAACAAAAAGGAGAATTAAAAAGGAAAAAGAGGGTTAACGAAAAATCAGAATTAGCCAATATAGAACTAGATACAGTTGTGAAATAGAAATTAGAGCTCTTGAAGAATCAAGTGAATTTCTTAAAACTAAGCCTTCAAACGTGGAAAAAGCAGTTTATGAACTTCAAGAACGAATGGTTAAAAATGGGGTTGTACATGAGAAATATCTAGAAAACATTCAAGTTACCCAACAATCTTTCAATGCCATGAGAGATTTAACGAAGCAAGAGCTAGAAATATTAACGACTAATCAAAATCGAGAAAATCAAAAATAATGAAGAAAAACAAAGTTTTCTTTAACATATAACAAAAAAGAACAAAAAAAAATACCAAAGTTAAAAAGGAAATCAAATCAAAAGGACAAAGTAAAACTAAAAGGAGAATTAAAAAGGAAAAAGAGGGTTAACGAAAAATCAGAATTAGCCAATATAGAACTAGATACAGTTGTGAAATAGAAATTAGAGCTCTTGAAGAATCAAGTGAATTTCTTAAAACTAAGCCTTCAAACGTGGAAAAAGCAGTTTATGAACTTCAAGAACGAATGGTTAAAAATGGGGTTGTACATGAGAAATATCTAGAAAACATTCAAGTTACCCAACAATCTTTCAATGCCATGAGAGATTTAACGAAGCAAGAGCTAGAAATATTAACGACTAATCAAAATCGAGAAAATCAAAATCATGAAGAAAAACAAAGTTTTCTTTAACATATAACAAAAAAGAACAAAAAAAAAATACCAAAGTTAAAAAGGAAATCAAATCAAAAGGACAAAGTAAAACTAAAAGGAGAATTAAAAAGGAAAAAGAGGGTTAACGAAAAATCAGAATTAGCCAATATAGAACTAGATACAGGTGTGAAATAGAAATTACAGCTCTTAAAGAATCAAGTGAATTTCTTAAAACTATGCTCTCAAACGTGGAAAAAGCAGTTTATGGACTTCAAGAACGAATGATTATAAATGAGGTTGTACATGAGAAATATCCAGAAAACATTCAAGTTACCCAACAATCTTTCAATGCCATGAGAGATTTAACGAAGCAAGAGCTAGAAATATTAACGACTAATCAAAATCGAGAAAATCAAAAATAATGAAGAAAAACAAAGTTTTCTTTAACATATAACAAAAAAGAACAAAAAAAAAATACCAAAGTTAAAAAGGAAATCAAATCAAAAGGACAAAGTAAAACTAAAAGGAGAATTAAAAAGGAAAAAGAGGGTTAACGAAAAATCAGAATTAGCCAATATAGAACTAGATACAGGTGTGAAATAGAAATTACAGCTCTAAAGAATCAAGTGAATTTCTTAAAACTATGCTCTCAAACGTGGAAAAAGCAGTTTATGGACTTCAAGAACGAATGATTATAAATGAGGTTGTACATGAGAAATATTCAGAAAACATTCAAGTTACTCAACAATCTTTCAATGTCATGAGAGATTTATCGAAGCAAGAGCTAGAAATGTTAACGACTAATCAAAATCTAGAAAATCAAAAATAATGAAGAAAAACAAAGTTTTCTTTAACATATAACAAAAAAGAAAAAAGAAAAAAAACAAAGTTAAAGAGGAAATCAAATCAAAAACACAAAGTAAAACAAAAAGGAGAATTAAAAAGGAAAAAGAGGGTTAACGAAAAATCAGAATTAGCCAATATAGAACTAGATACAGTTGTGAAATAGAAATTAGAGCTCTTGAAGAATCAAGTGAATTTCTTAAAACTAAGCCTTCAAACGTGGAAAAAGCAGTTTATGAACTTCAAGAACGAATGGTTAAATATGGGGTTGTACATGAGAAATATCTAGAAAACATTCAAGTTACTCAACAATCTTTCAACGTCATGAGAGATTTATCGAAGCAAGAGCTAGAAATTTTAACGACTAATCAAAATCAAGAAATTCAAGATAATGAAGAAAAAAAAAGTTTTCTTTAACATATAACAAAAAAGAAAAAAGAAAAAAAACAAAGTTAAAAAGAAAATCAAATCAAAAACACAAAGTAAAACAAAAAGGAGAATTAAAAGGAAAAAGAGGGTTAACGAAAAATCAGAATTAGCCAATATAGAACTAGATACAGTTGTGAAATAGAAATTAGAGCTCTTGAAGAATCAAGTGAATTTCTTAAAACTAAGCCTTCAAACGTGGAAAAAGCAGTTTATGAACTTCAAGAACGAATGGTTAAAAATGGGGTTGTACATGAGAAATATCTAGAAAACATTCAAGTTACCCAACAATCTTTCAATGCCATGAGAGATTTAACGAAGCAAGAGCTAGAAATATTAACGACTAATCAAAATCGAGAAAATCAAAAATAATGAAGAAAAACAAAGTTTTCTTTAACATATAACAAAAAAGAACAAAAAAAAAATACCAAAGTTAAAAAGGAAATCAAATCAAAAGGACAAAGTAAAACTAAAAGGAGAATTAAAAAGGAAAAAGAGGGTTAACGAAAAATCAGAATTAGCCAATATAGAACTAGATACAGGTGTGAAATAGAAATTACAGCTCTTAAAGAATCAAGTGAATTTCTTAAAACTATGCTCTCAAACGTGGAAAAAGCAGTTTATGGACTTCAAGAACGAATGATTATAAATGAGGTTGTACATGAGAAATATCCAGAAAACATTCAAGTTACCCAACAATCTTTCAATGCCATGAGAGATTTAACGAAGCAAGAGCTAGAAATATTAACGACTAATCAAAATCGAGAAAATCAAAAATAATGAAGAAAAACAAAGTTTTCTTTAACATATAACAAAAAAGAACAAAAAAAAAAAATACCAAAGTTAAAAAGGAAATCAAATCAAAAGGACAAAGTAAAACTAAAAGGAGAATTAAAAAGGAAAAAGAGGGTTAACGAAAAATCAGAATTAGCCAATATAGAACTAGATACAGGTGTGAAATAGAAATTACAGCTCTTAAAGAATCAAGTGAATTTCTTAAAACTATGCTCTCAAACGTGGAAAAAGCAGTTTATGGACTTCAAGAACGAATGATTATAAATGAGGTTGTACATGAGAAATATTCAGAAAACATTCAAGTTACTCAACAATCTTTCAATGTCATGAGAGATTTATCGAAGCAAGAGCTAGAAATGTTAACGACTAATCAATATCGAGAAAATCAAAAATAATGAAGAAAAACAAAGTTTTCTTTAACATATAACAAAAAAGAAAAAAGAAAAAAAACAAAGTTAAAGAGGAAATCAAATCAAAAGGAGAAAGTAAAACTAAAAGGAGAATTAAAAAGGAAAAAGAGGGTTAACGAAAAATCAGAATTAGCCAATATAGAACTAGATACAGTTGTGAAATAGAAATTAGAGCTCTTGAAGAATCAAACTTGGAAAAAGCAGTTTATGGACTTCAAGAACGAATGATTATAAATGAGGTTGTACATGAGAAATATTCAGAAAACATTCAAGTTACTCAACAATCTTTCAATGTCATGAGAGATTTATCGAAGCAAGAGCTAGAAATGTTAACGACTAATCAAAATCGAGAAAATCAAAAATAATGAAGAAAAACAAAGTTTTCTTTAACATATAACAAAAAAGAAAAAAGAAAAAAAACAAAGTTAAAGAGGAAATCAAATCAAAAGGAGAAAGTAAAACTAAAAGGAGAATTAAAAAGGAAAAAGAGGGTTAACGAAAAATCAGAATTAGCCAATATAGAACTAGATACAGGTGTGAAATAGAAATTACAGCTCTTAAAGAATCAAGTGAATTTCTTAAAACTATGCTCTCAAACGTGGAAAAAGCAGTTTATGGACTTCAAGAACGAATGATTATAAATGAGGTTGTACATGAGAAATATCCAGAAAACATTCAAGTTACCCAACAATCTTTCAATGCCATGAGAGATTTAACGAAGCAAGAGCTAGAAATATTAACGACTAATCAAAATCGAGAAAATCAAAAATAATGAAGAAAAACAAAGTTTTCTTTAACATATAACAAAAAAGAACAAAAAAAAAAATACCAAAGTTAAAAAGGAAATCAAATCAAAAGGACAAAGTAAAACTAAAAGGAGAATTAAAAAGGAAAAAGAGGGTTAACGAAAAATCAGAATTAGCCAATATAGAACTAGATACAGGTGTGAAATAGAAATTACAGCTCTAAAGAATCAAGTGAATTTCTTAAAACTATGCTCTCAAACGTGGAAAAAGCAGTTTATGGACTTCAAGAACGAATGATTATAAATGAGGTTGTACATGAGAAATATTCAGAAAACATTCAAGTTACTCAACAATCTTTCAATGTCATGAGAGATTTATCGAAGCAAGAGCTAGAAATGTTAACGACTAATCAAAATCTAGAAAATCAAAAATAATGAAGAAAAACAAAGTTTTCTTTAACATATAACAAAAAAGAAAAAAGAAAAAAAACAAAGTTAAATAGGAAATCAAATCAAAAACACAAAGTAAAACAAAAAGGAGAATTAAAAAGGAAAAAGAGGGTTAACGAAAAATCAGAATTAGCCAATATAGAACTAGATACAGTTGTGAAATAGAAATTAGAGCTCTTGAAGAATCAAGTGAATTTCTTAAAACTAAGCCTTCAAACGTGGAAAAAGCAGTTTATGAACTTCAAGAACGAATGGTTAAATATGGGGTTGTACATGAGAAATATCTAGAAAACATTCAAGTTACTCAACAATCTTTCAACGTCATGAGAGATTTATCGAAGCAAGAGCTAGAAATGTTAACGACTAATCAAAATCAAGAAATTCAAGATAATGAAGAAAAAAAAAGTTTTCTTTAACATATAACAAAAAAGAAAAAAGAAAAAAAACAAAGTTAAAAAGAAAATCAAATCAAAAACACAAAGTAAAACAAAAAGGAGAATTAAAAGGAAAAAGAGGAGTAGTTAGGATATGTGCGTTCTGGATCAGAGGAGGGTTCTTGTGCCATTTGATGACGTCATTAATTTGATGACGTCATTGTAAGGGAAAAAAAAATGGCTGCGATGGTTGGATCGTGAATGTATGAGGAGGGGTTTAAAAAGAGTTGATGACGTCATGGGTTGAATAATGATGACGCTGAGTGTACTGAAATGGAATGAGGAGTGGTTTAAAAAGAATGGATGACGTAATGGGTTAAGAAAAAATGGTTGCGATGGGTGGATCGTGATGAAATGAGGAGTGGCTTAATTAGAAAAATTTTGGTAGGTAAGGTAATTGTTTACCTTATGATATGTTTTTGAAGGTTAATGATCTTAAGTCATTGAGATGACATTTACGTAATTATTGTTTTAAGGGGTAGTGGAGAGTATTAAGGGTAGGTTGAATGTACTTTAATTAGGTTCAAGGTTTTTTTTTCTGGTATGAATATATGTTGTTGTTGTTGTTGTGTTTTCTAAATCATGGGAACCTGAAAAATCGGATGTTCGCATACTGTATTTGTTGTTGTGAAAATTATTTAAGAAAAATGGAAAAACCAGGATTGAAAATTGCGAAAACATGTTTAAACATGTTTAAATTTGTTTACAATGTATTTGTTGTTGTTCAAATCAATAATGTATATTTAAAAAGAATATAGTGGGGTATATTGTGTTTGTTGTTGGACAATTAAAACAGTTGTTGTAAAATAATAATTTTTAGAATATAAAAGACAGCAAAATTTGATCATTCTTTAGTTTATGGATTTAAACGATCAAGATAGTAATAATTCGTGGTCAACAGTTTTAACAGTCAGAACAGGAGTTAATTGGAAGTTAGAATTTATAACTGAACCGCAAAGTTTATTCGAAGTTTCGGTATTAAACATTTGGAATAATAATATTCTATCAGTACAGGAGTGGAAAGAAGAATTAAGAAAGCCTTTACTGAAAAATAAATTAGAAGAAACATATTTTTTTAGTGATATTTTTAGCTGCATAGTATTTAATTGGTCTTTGCAAAAAAAGTTAACTATTCCATTTATAATTAATAATTGCGGGAATACTGGTTGGATTAATGAAATAAAATTGCAATACATAAAAGAAATAAAACTACCACTAACAACTATATTTGCAGACGATTTTTAGGTATGTACGAAAGTATTGTTCTTGAATAAAATATACTAATAAATTTCAATTTTTTAAATTTTTATTATAGAAAACAATCAACATGGATTTTAATTTTTATTCGAATAAAGACGATATTCGTCACTTATTTAACGCAAAAGATTTGAAGTCAGTTATGCCTTTAAAAGATATGGTAGACGAAAAAAAATATCGTGTTATAAATTACCAAAGAGTAAACACAAAATATGGACAAAGGATTCTTTTAGAATTGGATGAACATAAGTTATTCTTACCAGCAAGATTTAATGATTTGCCTGATGAAAAGTTAGATATGTTGAAGACGAAGAAGTACAGCATTAAAAAAACTACTGGACCTGACTACAAACTCAAATTAGTAAAACCTTATCCGAATGATGATGATGATGATGAATTTTAAAAGAACAAAAATATTGAGTTTTTATAAATTAGTTTACTTTATTGTATACATATATAGTATGTGCAAATTAATTAAAAAAATTTGAATAAATTGAAAGAAAAAAAGAAAAAACTGTTTTATTTAATATTTTCTCTTCTTACAAGGGGTTTTTCGTTTACATTTTCTAATTCTTCAAATATGTCTTGTTGTTAATTAGTCTTTTGAAAATCTTCGTTGAGTTTCGTTAAACTTCGTTAAGTCTTCGTAAAGATTCGTTAAATTTTACTTAATAATATAAAAGGGTGAAATCAATTAAGGTTTGTATCATTCTAAATTATATCATCATAGCTTAAACATCGTTTCGCTATAAATTTTTCAATTTATAATTCATATTGGCGTATAGCAAAAACAAAGATGGAATTTGCTTGTGAATTATGCAACAAAAAGTATACTTTAAAAAAATGTCTAAACAGGCACATTCAAAGTGCTCACGGCGAGCGTGTAGTATGTGATATTTGTGAAAAACAATTAAGTAGAAAAGATAAATTGTTAGAACATAAAAGAACATATCACACAGCTTCTTTTCAAATTGCTTGTGCAATTTGTCAAAAAGAGTTTTCTAGATATGACAATTTGTTGAGACATTTAAAAAAATACCATACAGTAAATATTGAAGAACCAATTGCATCTACAAGTGGTGAAAATTCGAAAGTGTTAAAAAAAAAGTTTTGTGATATGTGTAAAAAAGAAGTTAATGAAAAGATGTGGTCTTATCATTTAAGAACGAATACTCATAAAAAGAATTCTGCTGAGCCTATAAATGAACATTTAAAAGTTGTAAAAAGTTGTTTTGATGAAAGGATTGAGTCTTATGTTTTAGAGAATAAAGATGAAACTGTTTTAGATCCTATAAAGTTTTTTAATCAATCAAAACCGATAATTTTAAAAGCATTAGAAGATTTAATATTGAAACATGAAGCTTTTAAATTTAATATGGAATTATTTGGAGAATATATTAAAATAACAAGAAGAAATGATGAAGAAGAAGATGATTTTACAATATCAGTAAAATCTTTTCAGTCTAAAATGAGTATTATTCAAAAAAAAGAAGATTTAGAACAAACTTATATGAATATGAGTAGTAACATTTTTACAAAAATGGAAGAATTTCAAGAAAAAGACAGTGGTTGGACATTAATTAGAATCATACACATCGAAATTAATATTAATCAATGGAAACCTTTAAAAGGATCTCAGTATTTACCTTTACCAAAGTTTTTAGCAGATAAAAAAGCTTGTGTCAATGTGCAAAATAATGATGAATACTGTTTTAAATGGGCTATCATATCTGCTTTGTATCCAGTTGACGATAATTGTAACAGAATTTCATCATATCAAATTGAAGACATAAAATCAAAAGCAATAATATTAAAAAATAATATTAAAATAGAATTCGGCGATTTACAGTTTCCATTTAAAGTGAACGATTGCAAAAAATTTGAAATATTAAATCCTACAATAAGCATCAATGTATTTGGATATGAATATGAAGGAGAAAATAAATGTAATATTATTGGTCCATATTACAGCACGCAAGAAGAAAAAAGTAAACATATTAATTTGTTACTTTTACAAGAAGGAGATAAATATCATTATGTCTGGATAAAAAATGTATCTAGGTAATTTATTTAATACATTAGTTTATACTTTTTACTAAGTATTTTAATAGAATTCAATTTTATTATTTATAGATTAATTAAAAGTCAAATAACGAAATCCAACCGTCAAATTTATATATGTAATTGGTGTTTAATACATTTTTATACTACAGACGCTTTAAACATTCACAAAAGAGAGTGCAATAAATTAGTAACGAAGATGCCATCACTAGAGAAATCAATTTTAAAGTTTGAACATTATAATAGACAACTTGATGTACCGTTCGTCATATATGCTGATTTTGAATGTATTCTCAAGAATGTAAGTACTTGTTTTCCAGATCTATCAGGACCATCAACAACAGATGTTCAAGAACATGTACCGTGTGCATTTTCTTATTATATAAAATGTAGTTTTAATGATAGTTTAAGTGAACTTAGAATTTATAAAGGAGAAGATTGTGCTAAAAAATTTGTTGAATTTGTAATTAACGATATTCGTAAATTATACAATAATTATATTTCAAAACCTATACTAATGAATAGTTTAACAATAGATGAATTCGAACAACAAATTATGAGTAGAGAATGTCATATATGTAAGAAATATTTAGGTGATGATAGAGTTGCAGATCACTGTCATTTAACAGGGAAATATAGAGGACCAGCACATAATGAATGCAATTTATTGTTTAGAGTACCAAAATTTTTTCCAATATTTTTTCATAACTTTTCTGGATACGATTGTCATTTATTTGTTAAGGAATTATCTTCTTTTGAAGGTGATATAAATGTCATTCCTTTAAATAAAGAATTATATATATCACTTTCAAAAAGAATTTTTGTTAATGAAAATGATACAGTTGAATTAAGGTTTTTAGATTCAAGCAGGTTTATGCAAGCAAGTTTAGATTCTTTAGCTAAAAATTTATCTATTGACATGTTCAAAACAGTTCGTTCAGTTTTTACAAATGATGAAGAATTTAATTTGATTACTAGAAAAGGGGTGTTTCCTTACGAATACATTAATTCTTGGGAACGACTGAATGAAAATTGTTTGCCATCACAAGAAAATTTCTATAGTAAATTAACAAATAGTGATTGTTCAGATGATGATTATAAACATGCTAAAAATGTTTGGGAAAAATTTAATTGTCAAAATATTTGGAATTATTTAGAGATTTATTTAATTACTGATGTATTATTACTAACAGATGTATTTGAAAATTTTAGAAATGTTTGTAAAAGTATTTATTCATTAGATCCTTGTCAATATTATACAGCTCCAGGATTATCATGGGATGCAATGTTAAAAGTAACAAAAATTGAACTTGAACTTTTAACAGATATTAATATGCATACATTTATTAAACGAAGTATCAGAGGAGGTATCACCCAGTGTTGCCATAGACATTCTATAGCTAATAATAAGTATATGAAAGGATATGATGAAGAAAAACTATCAACATATCTTATGTATGTAGATGCAAACAATTTATATGGGTGGGCAATGTCTCAATATCTTCCTTATGGAAGTTTTAAATGGGTAGAAGAAATTGAAAACATTGATATAATGAATATTCCTGAAGATTCAGAAATTGGATATATATTAGAAGTAGATTTAGAATATCCTGAATCAATACATGATGTACATAATGATTTACCATTTTGTGCTGAGAATAAAATAACTGTAAACGCGAAACATATAAAATTAATTACAGATTTAACAAGTAAAAAGAAATATGTCATTCATTATAGAAATCTTCAGCAATGTATTAAACATGGTTTAAGACTTATACAAATTCATCGAATATTACAATTTAAACAATCAGCTTGGTTAAAAATATATATAGATTTAAATAATCACTATCGAACAATTGCAAAAAACACATTTGAAAAGAATTTTTTTAAGTTACTTAATAACGCAGCATACGGTAAAACAATGGAAAATGTTGATAAAAGAAAAGATGTAAAAATTTTAACAGAATGGGAGAATATAGGTAAAAAGCAAGGTGCTAGAGCTTTGATTGCTAAACCAAATTTTCATAGTTCAACTCAATTTACAAGCAATATGATTGCTATACAAATGAATCAAAAGTATACTTTTTATAATAAACCAATATATCTCGGATTTTGTGTTCTTGAATTATCTAAATTAAAAATGTATAGTTTCCATTATGATTATATGAAACCAAAATATAATGAAAATATTATACTTAACTATATGGATACAGATTCTTTTGTATATACAATTCAAACTGAAGATTTTTATAATGATATAAGAAATGATATTGATACTAATTTTGATACTTCTGAATACCCTCTTGATAATCTTTATGGTTTGCCTTTGAAAAATAAGAAAGTATTAGGTATGATGAAAGACGAAAATAATGGGAAAATAATGACAGAATTTATAGGACTCAGAGCAAAAATGTATTCATTAAGTGTTGAAAATTCAAAAGATATTAAAAAAATTAAAGGGATTAAGAAAACAAATGTAAATAATATAAGTTTAGAAAATTATAGAGATTGTTTGTATAAGAAAAAATTATTTTATAGTAATAATATGTATATATTTAGATCGAAAATTCATACAATTTATACACAAATGGTTAACAAAATAGCTTTAAGTTTCTTAGATGATAAGCGATATATAAAAGAAGATGGTGTTAGCACTTTAGCTTGGGGACATTATAAATTGTTTAATTTAAATATGGATACATAAATAAAAAAATTGTATTATTTTATTAACTTTAATAAATTTTATTTTTAAAAAAAAAAAATATATATAACATGCGTTTTACTTTATAAAGTTTGAATAAAATTTCTTAAAACTAATACATTGTGTAAAGCACAAATACCGCTATGAGTCGGACATCTTAATATATATGGATCTTTTTCATAAAGATCTGACAGCTGTGGAGCTTTAAGATCGTTTATGTTGATAACTGTTACATTTTCATTTAATAATTTTTCAACTATTTTCTTCTTTTCACTTCCTTTAACATATACTGTTGTATTATTAATATTTGAATTCAAAAAGTTTTTAACACTTTTAAAATCAATTGATCCTTCATCCCATAAAAGTCCATGATGATTTGTATACAACCAATTAGCAGTGTCTTGTTGTTTTTTAGGTAAAGTTATAAAAGTATATGGAGGTTTTATTAAAAAATGTTGAAATTCATTTAAATTGTAAGAAACTGCTAATTCTTTTATTATAAATTTATTTCTTAATCCTCTAAATCCTTGTATGTCGATTATAATATTCATATTCATTTTGATAATATTTTATATATCTCGTTCGTATGTTGTCAGTATAAATTGCAACAATATACTGAAAAATTATTAATTTTTTCTTTTTTTATATAAGTTTTCGTACTTCGCTTGTAAGAGGATTATATTCAACTATACGATCATGTAGAAGTAAACAAAATGCAGTTGTTTTTTCTGGAAAATTAACTGATGCTTTAAATTCTACTTGCACATCTACTGGTCCAGTTTTAATAGCTTCATTTTGATGTGAACAATCAATAACAATTAAAGTTGTTGTATCTTTAAAGCTTGTTAAACTTAACAAGGGTTGAGGTTGACGACCGTAGTATGACTTTTGAAATGCAGCGTACATATCATATAATAAAGCAAATCGATTTTGATCAAATTTAATATTCAAATCATCATAAGGATAAGTTTCTGAATTTAAATGTACTTTAACATCTGTTAGATTGCAATTATCAAATAATGTATTGTCTTTATTTGCTTCATTATTTTTATCTGTTTGAAGAGCAAATATAACAAATCTAGGCTTTTCTAATTGTGATGATGTTTTTACTGTCCATATATGATGATTTGTATTTGATAGTAATATAGGATATTCATGTAAATCCCAACTTCGAAAAGACATTTGAATTGGTTTACTATTATTAATGACTTTCAATAATGAAAGACGAACAGTATCAGCAATATTTATATGAGGTACTTTCCATAAAAGTTTATGAATTTGAATTTTGAAACTTTTATCTGTCTTCACAGCATTATTATCAGATCGAGATCGAATTAAAATTAAATCATGACGTGCATTCACTATAACTTTTTTGTAATCTTCAGCAAATCCTAGGAGAGTTTTTAAAGGAACGCAATAATTAAAAAAATTTTTTAATGAAATTGCATTTCCTGGAGACCAACTAGCATTAAGTAATAATTTACTCTCATCATCGTTGAGTGATATGTAATTTTTTAAAGTGCTCGTGTATCCAGTATTTCGAGAATGATCAATTTCTACTCCATTTAATTCATAACGAATTTCTCCAAATAGAAATGCCATAGCATTATTATTTAATTGAGCTGCTTCTAACGTTTTACTATCAGGGGCAGTTAGAGATCCTTCAATGTAAAGAAAACTTTCACTAGGTAATAAGATTAAATCTTGATGTTGAACTGATATTCGTATTTCATCATTGTTTTGAAAAGATGCAGAATATGGTGTGTAACTATGATATTCTTTTTTTACAATACTTTCATCGAAAATCGGATGTTTAGTGATTTCTAATATTTCACTCATTATTGCTCTTTTCTATTATTTCAATACAAAACCAAGTGATTGTAAAAATTTTTGATTAGGTTTTGTCAATACAGTAGAAAGTTTTTTAGTTGTAGATTGTTTGAATGCTGATAATGTACTACTGTCTTTTACAATTTCGATTGTACTTTTATTATTACTGTTATAGAGTAACATAATTATTGAGGTTTCAAATGAAGTCTGATAGTAATTGTTTCACCTCTAAAGTTTATTAAATCACCGTCTTGATCAACTATTCTTATTTGTATAGATGTTATCTGTCTTGTATTCAAAGGCAAATAAATAACATTTCTTGGAACTTCTATTATTTTATACCCAGGACCAACATCTGGTGAAAACTCATGTACCGTGTGTACTCTTTTATTATTTATGAATGATCCTATAATTAAATTACATTCTAAACGGATGACGTTTACTTTAACTATATCGACAGGAGAGTCTGATATATTCACTTTGTTTGGTAATAGTTTTTGTTTTATTTTAAATCCTAACAATGGACCAATAGTTCTCCCTCTGTCAAAGTGGATTTCTTTATTACTTTTAATTTCTGTTTTAAGTGTGTTGTTGTTTGCTTTAATTGTGAGTGTGTGCTTTGTTTCTTTTTTTTCCAATTCTTTTTGCAAGTACCGTTCAATGTCATCGATTTCATAAGATCCCACAGGTATTTCAATACATTCATTTCCAATATAAAATAAATTATTTTCTTTATCTATATTTGGAATTGAGTTATATGTTTGAAAATCGACTACACCACACACATAGTCAGTAGGTAAATCAATTGGAGGAAAATATTCAGAAGTAAGTACTGAAGAATTTCCAGACAATGTTAATGTTATTGACATATTGAAAGTTCAAAACGCAATAAGTAATTATTTTTTATTAATATGTTTTTATTAATGTTTTACATATAATTTATTTTACAATATTAGACAAAAATTTTAAGCATAAATGTCCGCACATAAATGAATTATAATTTTGTTGACTATTATAATTGTATCTTATATTAGATCCTAAATAATCAACTAATTCTTTAGGAGGTTGCAAATTTCCAAAACTATCGAAATATTCAATATGATTATTTTTTTTATAATAAGCTACCCAATGAGTTCCTGGTCCAGAAGAATTATCTAAATTAACAATACCGCATTCTATACGATGTGGGTTTTTTGGTAATTCATCTCGCATAAAAACACCTCTAAAGTACGGTATATTTTTTGAAAATTTAAGTATATCGTTCTCATTAAGCGGTCTGTTGGGTAGCTGATTTAAAAATTTCTTTTATATTCAGGTGATAAATAAAGTCCTAATCCTTTCTTATATGGCTTTAAATGTAAACCTTTACCCATAGCGATTGCTTCC
This sequence comes from Anthrax anthrax, assembly GCA_963971155.1. NCBI lineage: Eukaryota > Metazoa > Arthropoda > Insecta > Diptera > Bombyliidae > Anthrax > Anthrax anthrax. The sequence goes on along the minus strand of OZ020125.1, from coordinate 229,360 downwards.
ATTTGTTTATTATGTCTAGTACTTTCTATTAACTGTTCTTTAGCATTTTTAGCATTATTGATAGCTTTTGCTACTTGTGAAGCACCTCCTGTTAAAGCACCAATAGCTGATAAACCAGCAAAAATAGGTAAAAGCGGTAATATACCTCCTGTTTTAGGAATTGGAATTATTCTTGGTATTTCAACTTTATTTTTCTTCCTTTTAACAATACATTTTGCTGCTTTAAGAGCAAGATTTATAGCACTTGACATACTTTCTGGTTTATTCTTTTTAAGCATACTTTTTACATTTCGAAGAGTTTGTCTAAATAATTTTTTTCCAGAAAGTTTATTTTTTTGTTTGCGTTTTCTTTTAGTTTTATTAGACAACCCCATTCCGAATTTTACTTTAGTTTTCATCGCGTTTGTTACTAACCAAGCGTTTGTACGTTCACTTAAATTAGCGTTATTTGATCGAACTCGTTGCCACGCTTTTTCTTCTAAAATTTTATCAGCTATATGTCTTCGTTCTGTATCTTTATATTTTGAATACGCTATATCGTGTTCTTTACAAGCTTCATCTAAAAGATTAATACCACTATCTCCTCTTTCTAAACGTTTTTGTAATTTTGTGCCTGGACCGCAAAAATTATATCCAGGCAAATGTAACTCAAACGGTAATTTATTTATTAAATTGTTAACTAAACCTTTACCTTTACGAGTTTTATGTGAACTGATTAATTTCTTTTTATGTTTAATCATTTTATATCTTTTTGTTCAAAGTATTCAATAAGAATGAAATATTTTATATATAAACTTAACCTTTTATAGAAGAAATCAGTAGTAATAATGAAACTCATTAAACAACGTAATACACTAAAAGTTAAAAATTATGATCTTAATACTGAATCAGAAAGTAAAAGAAAACATAGTGATTTATTACCAAACAGTATAAGAGCTATTATTGTTGGTCCTTCAAATTGTGGTAAAACTAATGTAATGTTAAGCTTACTTGAACATCCTAATGGATTAAAATTCGAAAATATATATCTTTATTCAAAATCAATAAATCAACCAAAATATGAATTATTGAAACGTATTTTAACACCTATAAAAGGATTAGGCTATTATACATTTTCAGAAAACAATGATGTTATACCTCCTGAAAAAGCTAAAAAAAATTCTATTTTTATATTCGATGACGTTGCATGTGAAAAACAGAATAATATGCGAGCGTATTTTTGCATGGGACGTCACAAAGATGTAGACAGCTTTTATTTATGTCAAACATATACGCACATACCAAAACACTTAATTAGAGATAATGCAAATTTCATAATTTTATTTAAACAAGATGATCTGAATTTAAGACATATATACAATGATCATGTTAATACAGATATGTCTTTTGAAAAATTTCGTAGTCTGTGTAGAGAATGCTGGAAAGATGATTACGGATTTTTAGTAATTAATAAAGATTGTTCAATTAATCAAGGTCGTTATAGAAAAGGATTTGACACATTTATGACAATATGAGCTTTTCGATATAGAATTTACAGTATAAAAGCAGTAATTAGGCAGTTATTACTCAGTTATTAGGCAGTATCTGATTATTAAGCAGTTATAAAGCAGTTATTAAGCAGTTATTAAGCAGTTATTAAGCAGTTATTAGGCAGTTATTAGACAGTTATTAAGCAGTTATTAAGCAGTTCATAAACAAATTATTAAAATGGATGCGGAGACTAAGATATTGAAAAATTTAATAAAATCAACAAATGATGTACGTAGAAAATTTAAAGCTATTAAAACAGGTAAAATTGACAAAGAAGTTTTTCTTGAAGAAACTTTTAAACCTATTAGTGAACCACTTAAAGAACTCAAAGAAAAATCAGAAGAAGAAATTGAAAGAAAAATTAAGAATGAAATAAAAAAAGAATTATCATCTGCTGAACCCTCATCGATAAAATTACTGAATAATAGATCTTATCAAACCCCAAAAGCTTTTCATCACTTTAAAACATCACCATATATGTCTAGTTCTTCATTTGAAACGCCTCAAAAAACAATTATGCAAACAGAATCTCCATCAGCTATAAGCACTCCTAAGACACATATACAACGATCGTTTAATGAATCGTTTCAAGAAAGTTATCAATTACCTTCATACTACAAAAAACAATACTTTGATGGACATCATATAGATAAAGCATTCGGACCAAAATTTAATGAAAAAGAAGACGTATTTGAATTAGGAAGAAGCAAGTTAATATTTGATGATAATGTTATTACTGTAAATAATAACAGTTATGATGCGACTAGAGGCTTATATGAATTAATTTTCATGAAAAATCCTTCATTATATACAGAAGATGATCTTCAAAATTATCGTGATATTTTACTTAGTACTAATGTATACAGAAAAGATTATAATAATGACTTTAGTCAAATTAAAGGAAATAGTGGTAAAAAATATAAAAAAATTATAAGTCTATTAGTTAAAGAAAAAAGAGGAGAAGGGTTAAAAACAGTTGCACTTGATAAAATGTTACTAATAAAGAAAAAACCGAACTACATTTATTGGGATGACCCAAATGAGTTAGTAGAGAGATTACAGGTGCTTATAGCTTCACAGCAAGCTGGTCACACTAATCATAATAATGAAATAATTTCAATTATTGAAGAATTGCGTGAAGCAAATATTATTCTTTAAATAATTCATTCAAACATTTTTTATTATCATTACAAATATGAGTGTTGATAAGTTTGGTCGTTTTTCTCATATAAAAGCACGTAATACACAAGGTGAACGAGGTCTTCCAGGTAAGCCTGGAATAGGTTTTAAATTATTGTCTGATGGACATTTTGATATTGAATATAAACGTTTACAAAAAGTAGGAACGCCAGTAGACAGCTTTGATGCAATTACAAAAGATTATTTTCAAAATAGTGTAAGAGATATAGAAAATGATTTTTTAAAAAAAATTACTCATACTGAAAGTAGTTTTCTAATACAATTTAAAAATCTAAATGAAAAAATCATAAATATAATAAACGAATTGCAATTGAATATAGAAAATAAAATTAAGCAATTAGAAAATTTGATAAATAAAACCAAAAATAATTTAGATGATTATATAAATAAAACCAAAAGTAATTTAGACGATTATAAAGTACTTAATAATCGAAAAATCCAAGATATAGAGACATTCTTAAACGAGTGTAAAACAAGCAATGAAAAAATATCTTCACTTTTACAAAGTTCATTGTATATAGAAAAACCTGCAAGTGATGAACAAACATTAAAAATAACAACAACACAATAATCAGTATTAAAATTATTATTAACTTAAATATGAGCAAACGACAATTAGTTGAAGAATTGCATAAATCAGCACGTAGAAAATTTATTCGAAGGAAAGTTGTTACAAAAGGGATAGATGATCTTTGGCAAATAGATTTAGTTGAAATGGGTACTTATTCCGCCAACAATAAAGGGCATCGTTTTTTATTAACTGTAATCGATACATTTTCAAAATTTGCTTGGGCAATTCCTCTTAAAAGTAAAAATGGCGTAGATGTAACTAAAGCAATGGAAAAGATATTTACTTCATCAAATAGAGCGCCTCGTAATTTACAAAGTGATCTTGGCAAAGAATTTTATAATCAACATTTTCAAAATTTAATGAAAAAGTATAATATTAATCATTATTCAACGTATAGTACAATGAAAGCTTCAATTGTTGAACGTTTTAATAGAACTTTAAAAAGATTAATGTGGAAAGAATTCAGTTTAAAAGGATCTTTTAAATGGATCGATAATGTACAAGAATTAGTTGATACATATAATAATACAAAACATCGTACTATCAAAATGAGTCCTAAAGATGTTAACTCATCTAATGAGAAATTACTATTAAAAACAGTTTATAGTAATTTAAAAACATTCCCAATACCTAAATATAAAATAGGAGATTTCGTTCGTATAAGCAAGCACAAACATGTTTTTGAAAAAGGATATACACCAAACTGGACAACAGAAATTTTTAAAATTGTATCTATTAATAATACGAATCCCTCTACATATAACTTAGAAGACTATCAAGGTAATCCCATAAAAGGAGGATTTTATGAAAAAGAATTATTAAAATCATATCATCCTAATATTTATTTAATTGAAAAAATTTTGAAAAAGAAAGGAGAACAAGTTTTTGTTAAATGGTTAGGATTTTCTAATAAACATAACTCATGGATAGATAAAAATCAATTATTGTAAAACATTTGATTATATGTATATTGTATTTATGTTGTAAATAAAACATGTATTTAATTTTGTAATATTATAAAAATGTTTTTATTCATTTTATTAAATTTTACATTCCTCTTACTCTATAATACAAATTCATTAATTTTTCAGCTCTTTGTTGAATTCTTGGTACATCACAACAGCTGCATGTATCAGGTCCTGAAGTAGTAGTATTTTTAGACCATGGACAATTATCATAATGAAGTCCATAAAATGAAATAACTTTTGTCTTATTATCATAAATTTTTAAAAATTCTAAATATCTTAACAATTCTTGTTTATGTTCTTCAAGTATGACGTCATTGAAATCAAGTATGAAGTTTTCTATTTTATCAGCACTCATATTTGTTAAATTTATTACAAAATTTTACTTCTGACTTAGTCTACAGTTGATCTAAGATTAATTACTTAAACTTTTTTGTTAAGATATTTATATTCAATATTTAATATATATCCATTGAATACATTTGTTTCACATTTTTAGCATTTATAAACTCAACATCACTTTTATAATTAGGATCATGTACGCTAATTATCTCTACTTCTCCATTACTAAGAATTCTCTCTGTTTCAAATTCATGATATTCATAGCAAACTATACTCAATGTTCGTCTCCTGAAATTGCTATCATATGTACATCGTATAGTTAATGTTACATCATCATCAAATGCTAATTTGAAGTGTCTGTAAAAAGGATGATCACTTTCAATTATTCCAGCTATATCTCTTTCTTTTTTAACTAATTCTTGCCTAAATCCTTCAATAGCTTCTTCAACAGTTACATATTTCGGTTCAGGTTTATTTGTTGTTGTTGTTGTTGTTGTTAGTGTTGGTGTTTGTTCACTATTAGTATCATCAGATTGAGGTATTTCAGACATAGTTTTATTAACATTATTATTGATTATTGTTAATAATTGAAACGATAAATCAATTTGAACAGTATCATTATTAGGTAGTTGAAGAGCAAATTCTAAATTTCCTTTATTCCCTTTACTAGCATCAAGCTTTAAAGGTATTCTACCGCTTTCAGCATATGATAAACAATAAATTGTTAAGAAAATGATCCAAATGTTTGAAAACATTTTTCGATTTTTAATATGTTGTCAGTGTTAGTTATCGTGAAAGACTGAATAAAATTCTAACTTTACAACTATTTTAACTACTCCTAAGATTCTGTAATTTCATCTGCATTTCCTTCTCGTGACAATTTTTTAAATAATTTATCACCCCACTTCCAATCTTCTTCGTCCCCAAAAGGACAATTACGTGGAAAGTGATTTACATTTCTGTATCTCATAGTACCAGAAGCAGCTTCACCTGCTACTGTGATATTTCCTCCTATAACTTCAAATTTTACATGTTGAAATGGAATAAATGTGAATTCAAAGTTTAATGGAATAGGTTCGCCATTTCTCATTCTCATAATTAAACATCTATTTCCATCTTCAGGTGTTACATATACTTCTAAAAGCCCACAATTTAAAACTTGAGCATTTACTATTTTAAATGATTTCCATGCTCCTTCACATGAACAAAATTTATATTTATCTCTAATTATTTCAGACCAAAACATTTGTAATGTTTTTGCATATACAATATATTGTATTAAATCTTCAAGTTCAAAGATATGAATGTCATTATATTGTATGTTATATTCTTTTTATACAGTAGCAAAAAAAGAAAAATAGAATTTGATAGTGTAAATTATATAGATATGCCTATACAATGTAATGCATAAAATTGAATTAGAATAAATAATTAAAAAAACAAAAAAAAAAAAAATAAAAAAAAAATAAAATAGAATTTGATAGTGTAAATTATATATGTAGATATACCTATACAATGTAATACATAAAATTGAATAGAATAAATAAAAAAAAAGAAAGAGAAAAAAAAATAGAATTTGATACTGTATATTATAGGGCAGTAGTTCAGCTTTCAGATTTCGCGTAATTTTAGGGACTTGAACCTAGGGACATGAAACGACAGAGTCATCATTAAGCTAACCACTTAACCCATTACACTATCAAATTCTACATATGTTTATGAGTTAAAATTTGGTTTGTTTTTAAAACATTTTATCTCTATTTTAGCTATTCAAATACTATACATATTGTTATCAGCAAGTATTATACATACATTAAAATGACTATACTATATATCATTCAAAAAATTATATGTATTTTTTATGTGAAATTTCTTCTTATTAACATATAACATACATATAATAAGAAAAAAGATATAGCAATAATTTTTTAATAGTACTTAAAACCCACTATGAGAAAATGATAATAAAAATTTTCTATATTTAAAAAATTATTCCCTACAATGCGTCTATGTTTATTTATATTTATAAAAAATTTTTTGTTTATGTCTATTCATTTAACTTGGTCAGTCTAATCAGTACCCAAAAAAGTTATAATTATATATCAACATTGACTTATATAGTATTCTTTATTTATGTTGTATCCTATAAATTATATTAATGAACTTGAAAAAATTTTTATCAATTTTACTATATATCATTCAAAAAATTATATGTATTTTTTATGTGAAATTTCTTCTTATTAACATATAACATACATATAATAAGAAAAAAGATATAGCATTAATTTTTTAATAGTACTTAAAACCCACTATGAGAAAATGATAATAAAAATTTTCTATATTTAAAAAATTATTCCCTACAATGCGTCTATGTTTATTTATATTTATAAAAAATTTTTTGTTTATGTCTATTCATTTAACTTGGTCAGTCTAATCAGTATCCAAAAAAGTTATAATAATATATCAACATTGACCTATATAGTATTCTGCATTTATGTTGCATCTTATATAAATTATACTAATGAACTTGAAAAAAATTTTTATCAATTTTACTATATATCATTCAAAAAATTATATGTATTTTTTATGTGAAATTTCTTCTTATTAACATATAACATACATATAATAAGAAAAAAGATATAGCATTAATTTTTTAATAGTACTTAAAACCCACTATGAGAAAATGATAATAAAAATTTTCTATATTTAAAAAATTATTCCCTACAATGCGTCTATGTTTATTTATATTTATAAAAAATTTTTTGTTTATGTCTATTCATTTAACTTGGTCAGTCTAATCAGTATCCAAAAAAGTTATAATAATATATCAACATTGACCTATATAGTATTCTGCATTTATGTTGCATCTTATATAAATTATACTAATGAACTTGAAAAAAATTTTTATCAATTTTTTCTCATAGTATGTTTTTACTTAAATTCTCAATAAACGTTTTTTAAGATTTTTTATGTATAAACATAAATAATGTGTGTAGGCATGTTCTATTTTATCTTTAAAAATAATTTAAAATTTTTGTGGTTTTTAGGGTTTGATAACAGTGCTATGATCTTTTTTTCTTCTTGTATATATGCATATTGCATATTAAGTATATGTAATATGCAATAAATATAAAATAGAAAAAAAAAATACGTTAATTTGATAATTTTTAGAAAATACTTAAAACTAATCATGAGAAAGTGATGATAAAAGTTTTTTAATTCCCATAATGTAAACTGTATATGTTTAAGATAATTTTTGGCTATATAAACAGAATTTCAAATTTAAAAATTCATCAAAAGTAAACATAAAATTACACAGTGCAGACGCATTCTAATTTTTACAAAACATTTCGTTTAAAAATAAAGTAGTTTTTTTTCTTAAAAAGCAAGTAAAGTGTAGTGTTTAAGTGTAATAACTAATTATTGTTAGTGCTAAATAAAAAAAGAATGGCAGACAAAATTAAAGAAGAACCTGTTTCGTCTGATGACGAAACTGTTATATTCAATCCGCATCAGACTGCAGAATTTGGCTTAGAAAATAAAAAGCCAAAATTCTGTGAAGAAGTGCAGTCACAAATGATGCTGTTAAAATTAAAAGAAAAAGCGCTAATGTTGCAAAAAGAAGCGCTACAAAAAAAAGAACAGGAATTGCAACAGAAAGAAGCAGTCCTCAGAATAAAAGAAAAACGTCTAAAAGAAACAACACGAACACTATTAGACAAGGAAATATTTCTGAAAAAAAAAGATGAAGAAATAATTGCCCATTTTTCTACTTTTCGTAGAACTATGGATGTTTGTACAGCAATGGGAACTGCTTTTTGGGGAGATTTTATTGAATATCTTCCCAATGTTTTAAAAATAAATATTAATAAGTAAGTTTTTTATATTTTTTATATATTATTTATTTTCAATTTATTAATTTTATTTCTTTATTTACAGTGTTCATATAAAGTTTTGGGGATGCTATAAAATTATTATGAAATATGAGAACGAAACAAACTTTCGTTCTTGGTTTGAAAACAACATATCATCGACTGCGAGGCTGTACATATTACGGTCAACAGGGAAACGGATCGACACCAGCACATCAATCGTTTGTGCGTGTTTCAACCAAGGCTGCTTGTCCAACTCGATGCCAGGTCCACATGAAGCTGTTATGTATAATTTTGTTGAATATAATCATATTTTAAATTTTATAATTGAAAATAATTTATATTGTTTTGTATGTAAGCAAAATTGTTTTTCAGTTGGTTGTATTTTTTAAAAAACTATTTTTGTTAACAATAAGATACATTTTTATTATATGTTTATTTTTTAATATTTTTACTTATTTACTTATCATATTATTTTAATAAAAATATAAAAAAATATATAAAAATTTAAAAAATTTTGTTATTATTTTATTAATATTTTTTCTTATTTTTCATCGTTGGTTAGTTGATTGATATTTTTACGTCGTTGGTTGGTTGGTTGATTAATTTTTTCACATCGTTGGTTGATTAGTTGATTGATTTTTTCTAATGTTTCAAGAATTTGTTTTTAACTTTGATTTGTTTCATAGATACCAGCTACTATAACTTCGTGACCATTTGCTGTTATTTTTTCAAATACATCCTGTAATAAGAGAAGAAACAAAAACATTATTTTTTAGGGTTTTTTTATTTTTCAGCTTTTTATTTTCAGCTTCTATTTTTTAGAATTATAATATAACTTACCATTTCAACTATTTCAATTCCATTGAACCTTGAATCGAAATCTCCAAATTTATACCAATAATCTTCGTTGTGCTCTTTATAAAAAATAATGTATCCAGGATTTTCTCTAACGATTTGTATGAGTTCGTCTTCTATATTTGGCCACTCAATGCCAATTGGAGGTCGTCTTGGAGCATCGAGAATGTCTTCGATTTTTCTTATAAGATGCAAAATGTTCATTTCTATAAAAAATAAAAAAATTTGAGTATAAAATTTATTTTATTTTGAAATGAATTTATTCTTCAACTTACTCAAGAAATATATAAAACCAATTCTTTAACAAAAGATGTATCCTGATAATACCTAAAACTTTTTAATTGTGACTATTTAGCAAAATATCTTCTGCTTTTATAGTCTAAAATTTTTACTTTACAACAACTGTTTTACTTCAACAACAACAAACATATTATGTAACCATTCGATTTTTTCAGGTTCTCAATAATCACTTTAAGAACAACAACAAATACATTGTAAACAAATTTAAACATGTTTAAACATGTTTTCGCAATTTTCAATCCTGGTTTTTCCATTTTTCTTAAATAATTTTCACAACAACAAATACAGTATGCGAACATCCGATTTTTCAGGTTCCCATCATTTAGAAAACACAACAACAACAACAACATATATTCATACCAGAAAAAAAAAACCTTGAACCTAATTAAAGTACATTCAACCTACCCTTAATACTCTCCACTACCCCTTAAAACAATAATTACGTAAATGTCATCTCAATGACTTAAGATCATTAACCTTCAAAAACATATCATAAGGTAAACAATTACCTTACCTACCAAAATTTTTCTAATTAAGCCACTCCTCATTTCATCACGATCCACCCATCGCAACCATTTTTTCTTAACCCATTACGTCATCCATTCTTTTTAAACCACTCCTCATTCCATTTCCGTACACTCAGCGTCATCATTATTCAACCCATGACGTCATCAACTCTTTTTAAACCCCTCCTCATACATTCACGATCCACCCATCGCAGCCATTTTTTTTCCCTTACAATGACGTCATCAAATTAATGACGTCATCAAATGGCACAAGAACCCTCCTCTGATCCAGAACGCACATATCCTAACTACTAAGAGGGTTAACGAAAAATCAGAATTAGCCAATATAGAACTAGATACAGTTGTGAAATAGAAATTAGAGCTCTTGAAGAATCAAGTGAATTTCTTAAAACTAAGCCTTCAAACGTGGAAAAAGCAGTTTATGAACTTCAAGAACGAATGGTTAAAAATGGGGTTGTACATGAGAAATATCTAGAAAACATTCAAGTTACCCAACAATCTTTCAATGCCATGAGAGATTTAACGAAGCAAGAGCTAGAAATATTAACGACTAATCAAAATCGAGAAAATCAAAAATAATGAAGAAAAACAAAGTTTTCTTTAACATATAACAAAAAAGAACAAAAAAAAAATACCAAAGTTAAAAAGGAAATCAAATCAAAAGGACAAAGTAAAACTAAAAGGAGAATTAAAAAGGAAAAAGAGGGTTAACGAAAAATCAGAATTAGCCAATATAGAACTAGATACAGGTGTGAAATAGAAATTACAGCTCTTAAAGAATCAAGTGAATTTCCTAAAACTATGCTCTCAAACGTGGAAAAAGCAGTTTATGGACTTCAAGAACGAATGATTATAAATGAGGTTGTACATGAGAAATATCCAGAAAACATTCAAGTTACCCAACAATCTTTCAATGCCATGAGAGATTTAACGAAGCAAGAGCTAGAAATATTAACGACTAATCAAAATCGAGAAAATCAAAAATAATGAAGAAAAACAAAGTTTTCTTTAACATATAACAAAAAAGAACAAAAAAAAAAAATACCAAAGTTAAAAAGGAAATCAAATCAAAAGGACAAAGTAAAACTAAAAGGAGAATTAAAAAGGAAAAAGAGGGTTAACGAAAAATCAGAATTAGCCAATATAGAACTAGATACAGGAGTGAAATAGAAATTACAGCTCTTAAAGAATCAAGTGAATTTCTTAAAACTATGCTCTCAAACGTGGAAAAAGCAGTTTATGGACTTCAAGAACGAATGATTATAAATGAGGTTGTACATGAGAAATATTCAGAAAACATTCAAGTTACTCAACAATCTTTCAATGTCATGAGAGATTTATCGAAGCAAGAGCTAGAAATGTTAACGACTAATCAAAATCGAGAAAATCAAAAATAATGAAGAAAAACAAAGTTTTCTTTAACATATAACAAAAAAGAAAAAAGAAAAAAAACAAAGTTAAAGAGGAAATCACATCAAAAGGAGAAAGTAAAACTAAAAGGAGAATTAAAAAGGAAAAAGAGGGTTAACGAAAAATCAGAATTAGCCAATATAGAACTAGATACAGTTGTGAAATAGAAATTAGAGCTCTTGAAGAATCAAACTTGGAAAAAGCAGTTTATGGACTTCAAGAACGAATGATTATAAATGAGGTTGTACATGAGAAATATCCAGAAAACATTCAAGTTACTCAACAATCTTTCAATGTCATGAGAGATTTATCGAAGCAAGAGCTAGAAATGTTAACGACTAATCAAAATCGAGAAAATCAAAAATAATGAAGAAAAACAAAGTTTTCTTTAACATATAACAAAAAAGAAAAAAGAAAAAAAACAAAGTTAAAAAGAAAATCAAATCAAAAACACAAAGTAAAACAAAAAGGAGAATTAAAAAGGAAAAAGAGGGTTAACGAAAAATCAGAATTAGCCAATATAGAACTAGATACAGTTGTGAAATAGAAATTAGAGCTCTTGAAGAATCAAGTGAATTTCTTAAAACTAAGCCTTCAAACGTGGAAAAAGCAGTTTATGAACTTCAAGAACAAATGATTACAAAAGAGGATGTACATGAGAACTATACAGAAAACATTCAAGTTACTCAACAAGCTTTCAATGTCATGAGAGATTTATCGAAGCAAGAGCTAGAAATGTTAACGACTAATCAAAATCGAGAAAATCAAAAATAATGAAGAAAAACAAAGTTTTCTTTAACATATAACAAAAAAGAAAAAAGAAAAAAAACAAAGTTAAAAAGAAAATCAAATCAAAAGGACAAAGTAAAACTAAAAGGAGAATTAAAAAGGAAAAAGAGGGTTAACGAAAAATCAGAATTAGCCAATATAGAACTAGATACAGGTGTGAAATAGAAATTACAGCTCTTGAAGAATCAAGTGAATTTCTTAAAACTAAGCCTTCAAACGTGGAAAAAGCAGTTTATGAACTTCAAGAACAAATGATTACAAAAGAGGATGTACATGAGAACTATACAGAAAACATTCAAGTTACTCAACAAGCTTTCAATGTCATGAGAGATTTATCGAAGCAAGAGCTAGAAATGTTAACGACTAATCAAAATCGAGAAAATCAAAAATAATGAAGAAAAACAAAGTTTTCTTTAACATATAACAAAAAAGAAAAAAGAAAAAAAACAAAGTTAAAAAGAAAATCAAATCAAAAGGACAAAGTAAAACTAAAAGGAGAATTAAAAAGGAAAAAGAGGGTTAACGAAAAATCAGAATTAGCCAATATAGAACTATATACAGGTGTGAAATAGAAATTACAGCTCTTAAAGAATCAAGTGAATTTCTTAAAACTATGCTCTCAAACGTGGAAAAAGCAGTTTATGGACTTCAAGAACGAATGATTATAAATGAGGTTGTACATGAGAAATATCCAGAAAACATTCAAGTTACCCAACAATCTTTCAATGCCATGAGAGATTTAACGAAGCAAGAGCTAGAAATATTAACGACTAATCAAAATCGAGAAAATCAAAAATAATGAAGAAAAACAAAGTTTCCTTTAACATATAACAAAAAAGAAAAAAAAAAAATACCAAAGATAAAAAGAAAATCAAATCAAAAGGACAAAGTAAACCAAAAAGGAGAATTAAAAAGAAAAAGAGGGTTAACGAAAAATCAGAATTAGCCAATATAGAACTAGATACAGTTGTGAAATAGAAATTAGAGCTCTTGAAGAATCAAGTGAATTTCTTAAAACTAAGCCTTTAAACGTGGAAAAAGCAGTTTATGAACTTCAAGAACAAATGATTACAAAAGAGGATGTACATGAGAACTATACAGAAAACATTCAAGTTACTCAACAATTTTTCAACGTCATGAGAGATTTATCGAAGCAAGAGCTAGAAATTTTAACGACTAATCAAAATCGAGAAAATCAAAAATAATGAAGAAAAACAAAGTTTTCTTTAACATATAACAAAAAAGAAAAAAGAAAAAAAACAATGTTAAAAAGAAAATCAAATCAAAAACACAAAGTAAAACAAAAAGGAGAATTAAAAAGGAAAAAGAGGGTTAACGACAAATCAGAATTAGCCAATATAGAACTAGATACAGTTGTGAAATAGAAATTAGAGCTCTTGAAGAATCAAGTGAATTTGTTAAAACTAAGCCTTCAAACGTGGAAAAAGCAGTTTATGAACTTCAAGAACAAATGATTACAAAAGAGGATGTACATGAGAACTATACAGAAAACATTCAAGTTACTCAACAAGCTTTCAATGTCATGAGAGATTTATCGAAGCAAGAGCTAGAAATGTTAACGACTAATCAAAATCGAGAAAATCAAAAATAATGAAGAAAAACAAAGTTTTCTTTAACATATAACAAAAAAGAAAAAAGAAAAAAAACAAAGTTAAAAAGAAAATCAAATCAAAAACACAAAGTAAAACTAAAAGGAGAATTAAAAAGGAAAAAGAGGGTTAACGACAAATCAGAATTAGCCAATATAGAACTAGATACAGTTGTGAAATAGAAATTAGAGCTCTTGAAGAATCAAGTGAATTTCTTAAAACTAAGCCTTCAAACGTGGAAAAAGCAGTTTATGAACTTCAAGAACGAATGGTTAAAAATGGGGTTGTACATGAGAAATATCTAGAAAACATTCAAGTTACTCAACCATCTTTCAATGCCATGAGAGATTTAACGAAGCAAGAGCTAGAAATATTAACGACTAATCAAAATCGAGAAAATCAAAAATAATGAAGAAAAACAAAGTTTTATTTAAAATATAACAAAAAAGAAAAAAAAAAAAATACCAAAGATAAAAAGAAAATCAAATCAAAAGGACAAAGTAAACCAAAAAGGAGAATTAAAAAGAAAAAGAGGGTTAACGAAAAATCAGAATTAGCCAATATAGAACTAGATACAGGTGTGAAATAGAAATTACAGCTCTTAAAGAATCAAGTGAATTTCTTAAAACTATGCTCTCAAACGTGGAAAAAGCAGTTTATGGACTTCAAGAACGAATGATTATAAATGAGGTTGTACATGAGAAATATTCAGAAAACATTCAAGTTACTCAACAATCTTTCAATGTCATGAGAGATTTATCGAAGCAAGAGCTAGAAATGTTAACGACTAATCAAAATCGAGAAAATCAAAAATAATGAAGAAAAACAAAGTTTTCTTTAACATATAACAAAAAAGAAAAAAGAATAAAAACAAAGTTAAAGAGGAAATCAAATCAAAAGGAGAAAGTAAAACTAAAAGGAGAATTAAAAAGGAAAAAGAGGGTTAACGAAAAATCAGAATTAGCCAATATAGAACTAGATACAGTTGTGAAATAGAAATTAGAGCTCTTGAAGAATCAAACTTGGAAAAAGCAGTTTATGGACTTCAAGAACGAATGATTATAAA